>OU342746.1:161397150-161997150 GCA_910589775.1 Avena eriantha | reverse complement strand
GGTATCAGAGCCGTATCTATGCGTAGATCTGTTGCACGAGTAGAACACAATGTTTTTGTGGGCGTTGATGCTTTTGTTGTCAGTGTCTTAGCGTGTACTTTGCATCTTGCGGCATGATGGGATGAAGCGGCTCAGGCTAACATTACATGTCATCGCACATGAGACTTGCTCCACGCTTGACGTGCAACTTGCTTTGCACAAGTGGCTTTGCGAGTGTCTGTCTCTCCCACCATAGTTTAGATTCAATTTACAATGAGCATCTGACAACACTTGTATCAACGTTGTGGTTCTTGTTCGTAGGTAAGATCGGTCTTATGCGAAAGCCCCAAACCACGTAAAACATGCAAAGAAAATTAGAGGCGTGTAACTTGTTTTTGCAGGGGTTTTGTGATGTGATATGGCCATCATGTGATTATGATTATATTTGATGTATGCAATGATCCTTGTTGTAATATGGCAACCGGCAGGAGCCTAATGGTTGTCTTTTAATTCTGTTAAGACCTGCGTGTCTATTCATCTTTTAATAGCTTTATTCCAAGTAGTTGTAATAGTTGCTAGTGATGATGGACAACCATGAAGCGGCGCCACTAACCTTGACGCAATGCTGGTGATGATGGAGATCATGTTCGTGCTTTGGAGATGGAGATCAAAGGCGCAAGAAGAAAGGGCCATATCATATCACACTTATTATGAATTGCCTGTGATGTTAATCCTTTATGCATCTTGTATTGCTTAGATCGCGACGGTAGCATTATAAGATGATCCCTCTCACTAAATATCAAGTAATAAAGTGTTCACCCTTAGTTGGCACCGTTGCTAAGACTCGTCATTTCGAAGCATCTCGTGATGATCGGGTGTGATAGACTCTACGTGTGCATACAACGGGTGCAAGCCAGATTTGCACATGCGGAAACTAAGGTTAACCTTGACGAGCCTAGCATGTACAGACATGGTCTCGGAACACGGAATACCGAAAGGTAAAGCATGAGTCATATGGATGATATGATGAACATGTTGATTGTTCGCCTTTAAAGCTACATCATCTCACGTGATGATCGGACTTGGTGTAGTGGATTTGGTTCATGTAATCACTAAAACAACTCGAGGGATGTTGTTTTGAGTGGGAGTTCATTTGTAATTTGGATTAGCTGAACTCAATTTATCATAAACACAATCAAAGTGAATTTGCATAGTTTGTTGTAGTCATTGGCATCCGTTCACCACCTTACGCTTAGTTATAGTTGAGATAGTGGAACTATAGAAATTCTGGATATTTGCTTTACGAACTGGTATCGTATTGTTTTGAGTGTCAATTTAAAATTTATAAGTCCTATTGCAAACTTTCAGCAAACTCCATTTACTCCATGAAGTTTAATAAATAGTATTAAATCAAGAGTAACAATTCCAGTGTTAGTATCTAATGTATCGTGTTTGCCTCCATGGTTCTTGATACTCAAAAGATTGTTTTTTAATATCAAGTTTATCTAAGAGCTGAAAGCAATGTTTCAGAAACCATCATATGTGAAAGGTATTGCGATATCTAAAACAATGTGTTGGTTACAACATGATAGAGTATACGTCCTCATATTTGATGAGAATTTGTGAAGGTTGGAGACGCTAGTCGTCCTAATCCTCCAAAAGGTTTTATACTCGCAATTCACCTTTATAAGCTATAGTAGCTTGATCATGAAAGTTGTCATGATAAGGATGAATAGAAGATGTAAGTAAAATGTTTACTACACTAAAAGATTACTAAAGAATGGATTTTTTGAAAGAACACCAAACATTTGATGATGGTGATCCACCTCAAAGTGCAAGTCCAAAGGTATTAGTAGTTGACTATATACGCTTTGTTCCATGTGTCATGTTGATGACACCACTATTGATGTTGATAAATTCTTTTAAAAGAAAAGGAATTGCTGAAAGAGAATCTATAAAATATTTGGCAGAAAATAAAAGGTTGGAGATGTCCAACTCAGGCATATAGAAGATATACATGTTATGGTTGTATTCCTTTCTTGTTAAACGATGTGGTTCTTAGGTATTGGATACCGAATTGGTTGGTATGAAGTGTCATACAGGACAACACAATTCATGAACTACAATGGCCTAAGTAACTAGCAAGAGAAAATGTGATGATGTTCATCGAAAACAAACAAAGGGTTGTTGTGTTGCTCGTTAACATCAAAGCTTGCCTTCAAGATTTGTTTCAATAATTGTTATTTTGATCAGGTATTATGACGACAAAAAGTTGTTCAAATAATTACCGTATTCCATAATAGATGGATAATATACAAGTCTGGTAGGAGAAATAACGGCCATAAAACTAATGCTAAAATGTCGCAAGACAAATGATTGAAAGATCACTTGCGAAGTGACTCGCCGTTTAAATTATATTGAAAGGGATACATGAAGAAACTCCATATTGATGGATTTTTGGAGTCTTTGATTTTGATCAAATGACACTTGTGATACTTTCCGGGAGATAATTAAAACTCCGTTCGTAGGCCAAAAGAGGAACGAACGACTAACTGATTGGAATTTGTACATATTGATGTATAAAGTCCATTATATGTAGTCGTGGGCGATAGATTTCAACTTCATATGCTTTCTCCAAAAATTTGAGTGAATATATCTGTATATTTACTTAATAAGGAGGAAGTATGAAAACATTTGAAAGTTGTTCAAAGACTTTCAAGATAAAGTTGAAAATCATTGTAACAAGAAAATAAAGAGTTTATGATTCGATCATAAAGAAAGATGTTTGAGTTACAAATTTAGCAAAACACCTAAGATTTGAGGAATCGTTCCATGGATTTGCATTTCCCAAAACACCATAGGAGTATGGAGTGTTCAAAATATGTAATGAAACCTTGTTTGACATGGTAAGATCAAAGGTGCCATTTATAAAACTGCCATTATATATTAAAGATTAAAGCTTTAGTGACTACCGCTTTTACACTGAAAAGAGCTCCATCGTGATCCGTTGAAATGACACCATATAAGTCATGGTTTGGGATAAAACCCGAATTGTCTTTTCTTAAATTTTGGTATGTTATGCATAAGTAAAATGGTTACAACCAAAGTCGGATAAGCTCGTCTTTGTAGGTTATCCCAAAGAATTTGTTGGGAATTTCTCCATAACACTGAGGACAAAAGAGTTTGTTACTTGGAACGTCAAGTTTCTTGAGAAGGAATTTTTCGTGAAAAGTTAAGTGGGAGGACAATAGAACTTTGATAAGGTTGTTGAACCTTAGCTATATGTGCTAAGTAGCGCAGCGCCGGAAAGTGTCCCGGTGGCGGCCACAATGCTCATGGCTCTCGTGATTACAAAAGGTGTGATCTCAGAGATTAGAGTTCCTATAGAACCGTGTGGGTCCGTAAGAATCAAATAGTAAGATTTGATAAGCAAGTCGTTATTGTTTTGACAATGATGAACCGACTACATGGAAAGAAGCGTTGATGGGCCCTGACTCCATAAAATGACTAGAAGTCATGGAATCCGTGATAGTATCCATACACGAGAAATCAAGTTTCTGAACTTAGAAGACCCTCTGGAAAGGCGTGAAGCCTATCGGTCGTGTTTGGATCTATAAAGAAATAGACATGGATGTTTCAAATCTATGAAATAGTCGACATGTCGGAAAGAGTTTACGACAATGTTCAAGGAATTGACTATGATAAGATTTGATCTTTCATAGCGATATTTAGTCTAGACGGATTAATGTAGCAACCACTACATATATTTTGGTATATGGTAGTTGAACAAACAAAACAAGTTCTTCTAATAGAATGGTTACCTAGGACGTGTAAATGACATGATCCAAAGGGTTTTGTTAATTCAAAGGATGCTAAAAGAGTATGCAAAACTTCAATGGTTGAAGTAAGCATAGCGGAGTTGGAATCTTCACCATGATGAAACTGTTAAAAGAGTTTAAATTCATCGGAGATGATGAAGATGCTTGCATTTGCAAGAAATTAAGTGGGAGCGCTGAGACATATTTCTAATACATTATGTAGAGGACATATTGTTGATTGGAAATGATGTATCTTTTATTGACACAGGTTAAGAATTTCATTTTGATGAAAGACTTAGGCATAACTCAAGAATTAGGCATCAATGTCTATATGAATAGATTGAGGCGCTAGTATGGTTTTGCCAAATGTACATAGATAAGATGTTGAATGAGTTCAATATGGAAACAACAAGAAAGGTTCTTGACGCACGGAAAGGACTGAATCAAGATTCGAGTGTGTTGACACGAGATTCAAGTGTTTTGACACTTGGTGAAATCATAAGAATATTTTGATAAATCATTCTTTGAGATGTACACATCCAGATATGTCCTATGCTCTAAATGTTATGAGCATATACCAGAATGATTCATAAGATGATCATTGGACAATAGTAAAGATATTCTTATGAGCTTTGGAAGAACTAAGAATATACCATGTATAAGTGACAAATAGTTAAAGGTAGTTCATTGTAAAGTGTTACATTGATACTAGTTTTGTCACAAGATACAAATTAAATTTATCTCAATTTAGACTATGGGTAGCACAATGTAAAGGAAAGGATGTTCCATGATGGATTTGGATGAGTTCCAAAGTTAAGACATTGTGACGGATACTACAACAAAAGGCTAAGTATATAACTGCTATAGTAGCAGCAAAGGAGGGCATTTGTGTTAAGTAGTTTGTTATCAAACTAGGTGTGGTTCCTAGCGGGCTAATACTATGAAGATATATTGTGTGACAATAATATCAACATGTTTTGAGCCGAAGGAACTAAAGGTCTCACCAAAGGACCAAATTTATACAATACCATCTCATTGGAGAATGAGTAATGCGTAGAGACGCAAGGACATGCAAATACACACAGACCTGGAAGTGTCAGATCCGAAGATTATGTTTACCACTAGTAATAGTGTCTATACAACACCAGAAAGCCATAGGTGTTGAATGCACAAGTTTTTAACTAGATTATTGACTCTAGTGCAAGTGGGAGACTGTTGGAGATATGCCCAAGAGGCAATAATAAACGTGGTTATTATTATATCTTTATGTTTATGATAAATGTTTACATCCCATGCTATAATTGTATTAAACGGAAAAATTAATACTTGTGTGTTTTGTAAACATAAAAGAGTCCCTAGTAAGCCTCTTGTTAAACTAGCTTGTTGATTAATGGATGATCATGGTTTCCTGATCATGGACATTGGATGTCGTTAATAACAAGATCATATCATTAGGAGAATGATGTGATGGACAAACACCCGTAGTAAGCGTAGCATAAGATCAAGTCATTAAGTTCGTTTGCTTTAAGCTTTAAAATACATTGTAACCTAATCCTTCGACCATGAGGTTATGTTAATCACCATCACCGGATGGATACTTTGATGACATCAAACACCGCTTCGTAACTGGGTGGTCATAAAGGTGTCATTGGGTATTCTGAAAGTATGTGTTGAAGCGCATGAACCAAGATTGGGATTTGTCCATCCATATGACGGATAGATATGCTCTGGGCCCTCTCGGTGGAATGTCATCTAGTTAGCTTGCAAGCATGTGACTAGGTCACAAGGGATGACATATCATGGAACGAGTAAAGAGTACTTATCAGTAACGAGGTAGAACTAGGTATGGAGATACCGACGATCAAACCTCGGATAAGTATAGTATCGCGAGACAAAGGGAATTAGTTTCTTATGTAAGTGGTTCAATCGATCGCGAAGTCATCGTTGAGTATGTGGGAGCCATTATGGATCTCCAGGTCCCGCTGATGGTTATTGATAGGAGATGTGTCTCTGTCATGTCTGCATATTCACGAACCGTAGGGTGACACACTTAAGGTTCGAAGTTGTTTTAAGTAGATATGGAATATGCGTTGGAGACCGAATGTTGTTCGGAGTCTCGGATTGGATTCGGGACATCACGAGGAGATCCAGAATGGTCCGGAGAATAAGCTTCATATATTGGGGATCATTTTCTAAGTTAGGAAATGTTCCGGAGTGTTTGTATGGAGATTCTAGAAGGTTTTGGAATGTTCTGGAAGGTTCTAGAGGATTTCTTGGAGTTTGCTTGAAAACCAAGAAAGGGTCAAAGGAAACCTAGTGGGGCAAGACACCGATTCGTGGGGGAGGAGGACTCCTCCCCCCTTCCCACCGCCGGCCATAGGAGGGGAGTCCTACTAGGACTCCCCCTCCCCAGGCGCGCCTCCCTCCTTTAAATAGAAGGGAGGGGGCGCCCCCTCCTACCCCTCTCCCACAACTCCCAATCTCTGCCACCTCTCTCCTCCACCTTTCTTCTGCATAGGCATAGGCGAAGCCCTGCAGAATTCTCTACTCCACCACCACTACCACGCAGTCGTGCTGCTGGGATTCCGTGGAGAAGATCTACTACCTCCGCTGCTCGCTGGAACGGGGAGAGGAAGGCCTGCTTCGACTCCGCACGTGTGACCGACTGCGGAAGCGCTGCCGAAACGCGGCGCCGGAAGGATCGTCCACTTGACCGACTGCGGAAGCGCTGCTAGAACGCGACGCTGGAAGGATCGTCCACACGATCTTGAGATCGACAAGTGATTGACTACATCAACCACGAGATCTAATCTCGTTAACGCTTTCGGATCTACGAGGGTTAGTTCCTATCTATCTCGGTTCTCATGTCTAATAGATTAGATCTTGGCTTTTATCTAGATTAGATCTGAGTTTTGTTCGTTCCTGCGGTAGAATTTTTTTCTTTTCCATGCTACGAACCCATCACTCATCGTACCCTTAAGTGTATCCTCTCACGGCTCAGGAATGCTCTAGACATGATCTGTATCAATGATCAATAGAGGGACCAGGGATGTCCATGTGACCCCTATGCATTCCTGATGACAATGTCATTTGAACCATCTAAATGTAGCATCCTCTTCCTTTTGTTTCTCGATACGACTTGTCCGAGATCCAATCATTGGTATCCCATACCTTGTTCAAACTCGTTCACAACAAGTTCTGTTTTCTTGTTACCGTGATATTACATCCCCGTGACCTAGTCACATGTTGCAACATTCATGGATGTAATCTCACGAAGTCGGCCGTATGTATCTTTACCCGTCATGTGGGTTAACAAATCCCGGTCTTGCAGTCACATGTCATCTACTATTCCTTTGGAATACCCAAGGTACACCTTTATGGCCACCACATTACCAGATGACGGTTGATGCAGTCTAAGCAGCCTAGGGAAACAGTGAGTAATATGATCTCACGGTCTAAGGAGAAGGAGTCTAGGTATAGCTGTTGCAACAATGAACTATATGACTTGATCGTGTTGCAATCCTTCGAGGAATGTCCAATCACATCATTCTCCAATGATAGGATCTCGTTGTCAGTCGGCATAAATGCCCATGATCTTGAAACCCAGATCATCTTCGTGACCAACGAACTAGTATGAATATAGGCTACTAGGGACTTTGTTGTTTCATACCACACCTGTACCAATGTTTCTACTTGGCACAGTTTTAGCACAATATAAAACTATTATAAACTAATTGAGATATGACAATAAAAACCTATTTATTATTTGCCTCCATAGAATAGGCTATGCAAACCAACATGTTCATTGTTCCATTTTGAGCTCTATGCAAGGAAAAGGAAATAGTTAGTGATTCAGCTTTTGAAGAACCAGATGGCAACAACAAAATTATAATTAAATTAGTATAAAGAGTTTAAATGGATACTACAGGATAGTAGAACAATGCCAAGGAGGAAATAATAGCATGAACTAATCTCAGGACGAACCAGACAGATTCAACAACTGTAGAGCAGGGAATCCACACTAATATTTTCCACTGACTTCATATTTTGCAAGAATTACACGGTAGCAGGCAATTACTGTTGTATGGAGTAGCTAATAACATGTGCATGGAAAAATAACAGACATGTGCATGACTTGAAATTTGTAGAGTAGCAAATGGAAACCAACATGTCTAATGACCTTGTATGTACTAGCACGAAGAACAGGCGTGCCCAGTGACTTGTATGTACAAGCACGATTACAAAAATGCAGTTCACTACGACAGGCTTGAACCTGCTATACTGCTGACAAAACAAAAACGGTTGGAGATTTGGTTAACCTTTGTCAGAGAGGCGTCTAAGCATCATCGGTACCGTGGGAGTGACGTCCAGGTCACCGAGGGTGCTGCGGTTGCAGTGGCTATTAGCGTCGGGGAAGCAGATCTTGGGCGGTCGATGTCTGCTTGAGCGCAGTGGACAAGAGCATCGCTAAGGCAGATCCGATGTAGTGAACGGCGACGGCCGTGCAGCTGGTCTAGAGCGGTGTACATGGAACTCTTTGAACTAGATCACGTCCAGTGGACACCGATGAAGCGGATCCGGTACAGTTGGGTAGCTTTCGGCAGCGAGGAAGCAGAGCTTGGGAGATCAATGACGCCATCGACATGGTGAACGACACCGTAGCTCCTAGATCTGGTGGGTGAGTGTCGATGAAGTGGCAACACCGTGGTGCACGAGACCGCAACTCAAGCCTATGTGCGTGGTGGTCGTGGAGGGACAGAGGAGCTTGGGTTTTTTGGGAGGACCGGCGGGAAAAACTCCGGGAATCGGGACCATAGAGGTGGGCAGAAAAAATAATTATGATCATGCCCCCGAACTACTAACTTTAGCATGCCCATTTGTCGTCTGAACAATGGGCAGATTTGTAATTTTAAATTCTAAAGTTTTTTGAAACAGAAGGGCGCAAAATGCTTAAAGGTCGGCGTGTGGTTTTTCCACTTGATTGAGATTTTGAATTTGGCTAGCGCCCACTAATAATAATAGAAAAATGGTACTCCCCTGGTCGATGGGATATTTTGGCTCAAGGTTTTTGAAACGGTGGGGCGGGAAATGCTTCAAGGTAGGTGGGTTATTTTTCCACTAGATTGAGATTTTGAATTTGGCTAGTGTCCACCTACTAATAGAAAAAAGGTAGTATACCATACGCTATCTGTCCAGGAATTCAAGGCCGAGAGTCACATGAACTGATCATCCATAACCATATTTTTGCACAGGAACTTGGATACCTTCGATTCACACAGCGTAGGCAGTAAATTTTGCCGCTTGACTCAGATTTTAAATTTGGCTAGCATCCATGTAATAATTTAAAAATGGTACTACCTTGGTGGGGGATTTTTTCCCAAAATGTTTGAAATAGAGGCGGTGCGAAATTCTTCGGGGTTAGTGGGTTATTTTGCCGCTTGATTATGATTTTGAATTTGGCTGCTGGCCAAGTTTTATTACTAGAAAAAAGGTTGTGTAGATCGAACGCCATCTGGTTAGGAATTTAAGTTGAGAGTCACATCAACTTATGCCTCTGATTCAAACAGGGTAGGCGGTAGGTTTTGGCGGTCGACTATGATTTTGAATTTAGAGATTGTCCGAAGAATAATTTAAAAAATAGGCCATTCTCCCTCTATTTCAGGGATCCAAGTCACGGAGAGTGATTATCTACCACGCGTATGAAAATGCAGATCTTCGATACAAGAATTTTTGTTTAACATAACAACAAACAACTGTCTGAAGTAGCTCTGATTCAAGCATGTGAAAATGATGTGCAACCAAGGTCTACTAATTATTTAGGTGTTGACACAGACTCTTCTACAGGAAGCACTAACTAAATGGTAGTACTAATTCGGATCAAATAAAAATCCTGCTGCGAAATAAATACTCCTACTACTGCATACTATCAAAACACAAACACTAGCTAGAAGTATATGTAGAACATATAAAACAAGATTTCATCACACATACACTACATATAAATAGAACACCATTTCATCCTATAAAATAATGTTTTATCAGACACACATAGGCCCCCAAAATGAATAGAAAACTCTACTATTCTAGCCCCTGCCGCTATGACTGCAGCATAAACAAAGGTGCCGCCATAGTTCCATCAGCTACCAAAACAAACAAACATCAGACCACAGCTCCAAATAACACAACATGGGAAAACACATGCTTCTCCAAACAAGCCTTGCTTGTTCATCTGAGTGTTATTTTCATCTCCTTGATGTTGCAGTCTGAATTAGCTGTGTTGCTGATAGGACTTCCTTTTCGTTTCTTTGATTTGGCACTCCGAATCATGTCGGTTGTTGAAGGAAATGAACAAAATGATCAGCAAAATCATAGGTGTACAAAAATGCAAGGGTTGCACATGAATGACAACACTAACCAGGTGTCATTATGTAGGGATGTAAAGTACACCAACATTTATGAGATCTGAACTTCTTAGACTTCATGCTACTGAGATCTAATTCGAATACTCCCTCCTTCACCCATATAACCACCATTTCTCTATCCTCAAATGCGCAGAGTAACCTTGCTACATCACCCCCACCATATGCCCATGACTTCTCAAGGCCAAGGAGAGTATCCAACTCAACCTTTATATGAGGCACCCAAGCTTCCCATTTGCATGTTGATGATCTTGCACTGGACCACGTGTTTAGAGTGAAGTCTCTTATAACCGCAAGGGGAACATCTCCATTATGCCCCTTAGCAATGACAAAATTGCGTTTGGAAATATCATCCGTCTCATGGGGGCAATCAATATAACAGAGTTTTGTTGTCACGTTGTCGAAGGAAATTATATATCTAGATTTCATTGTTGGCTGGTACAAAATGTCCCCTATGAGAGTTGACGGCATGCGATCAATCTTAGCTAGCATCTCGGCAGGTTCAATCCAGTCCTCCCATTTTCCTAACTCTGATGAGTACCTCTGCACCAGTGCTTGGTTACCATTGGTTACTATCCAAACAACCTAGAAATTGCTGCAACAGTGTGAAGACAATTGCCCATGGTTTCTCGAATAGAGAATTGTGCCGCTATCATACTCACGTCTCCGCCAAATTGGTGGTTCCGGTATCACTATTTCATTTCCACTAATTGGATCCCAGGACTTTATCATGTTAGACCCTTGCAAATAATGAAGTAGCGCCCTACCATTGTGACATCTGAGTACATATGGTTTGTAGGCTTTATGTACTTCCACCAGCCTGTTCAGCTTATGGAAGATGGATTGGTCAAGATTATGATCTGTTAAGAGTTGAGCATCCTCGGAGCTGTTGGTAAAAAATCCAAGTAACGACATTCCTCTGTTGTGTGACAGGGTTAGCCTTTAGAAATCGCTGCTTCCCATGAAGTCCATCCAATGTTTTTGGGCGACTGATGCCCTCAGTATGCAGGATGGGTGCAGAGGAAGCCTGACAAGAATATCACCTGGAAAGTTATTGATTTTTGCAAATGTTCTTCCACTGAAGCTGGTAGGATGATGCAAATAGCACAAGTGCATCATCAGAATTAAGTAAACAACATAATGCACAATGCACAACCCTAAAAAAAGAATTAAGTAAACACCACAATGCATCATACAATTTGACAGGAAAAGTTATCATCAAAATTTCCTAAACTGGACGCATATGAAAAACGACCTAAAAAGCATAGTCTGTTAACAAAGTAACCTAAACAACACAAGGAATCAACTAGAGTAGTACGAAAGCATCGCAAAATGCTTCAGCATGTCAGAACTAGGCAAAGGGAATGAAGAACTTTTTTTAGGTCACCAGGGAGGACAGAAAGGCCCCCACATGAATTTTCTGGTTTTATCATAAAGAAGGGGAGAAAAACGAACACAGCTTCAGTGACTTGGTGAACCCAAGTCTCACGGTGACTTACCCCAAGATCCACCTTCCATCTTAGATCCAATGTATGACATCAGCTCAGATTTTGAACTACAAAGTAAAACTATTCGAAAAAATTGACAAAACAATCAATAAATCATAGGTGCCTAGGTTTGAATCCTGTGAAAGTTTCATCCCATTCGGATCACTAGTTTGTGATTAAATAGCTTTTTATGTTCCTAGTACTACTAGTTTAAACTAATATCCACTACATCCAGAAAAAACCCTAGAGCAGAATACAAAAAATAGGGAGAGATTTAGGGAGACAAAATCCAACAAAGAACTTACAATGGGGTTGGTGAGTTATGAGCAGATGGAGCAGGCGCAGCCGACGAATGACGAGCCATAGCCGTTGACGTGAAGATGCATGACCATGAGCTGACGCATTCCTAGCATCCCACGCAACCGTCACTTTGGCAGCGGCAGCCAACATAGCCAAATTTGTTCCAGCAGCAACAGACGAGGATTTCGACTGCGCCTCCACCGCTTTCCAAGCATCACTCAACACTGTCCAAGACTCCGATGCGGTACAAGCATCGGCCTTCGCATCCGCTTCACATGTATCCGTTGGTGCTGCTTCAGCATCCACCTGTGCTTTACATGCATCCACTGATACAGCAAAAGCATCTGCCAATGCCGATTTCATTTCCTAGAAACGCTACCAGCTTATTTAGCTTGCAATTCCCAAAAAGAAATGCATTCTATCCTTTAGAAAGCCTATACTGGCTGGAGGTTAGGGACATACATACCTGCAAATGGCGGTGCGGTGGTGTTCAATGGTGGAGAGACGGGGATGGTCCGGTGAGGGAGGGTGGCTAGGCGGAGAAGATGACGATGCGGTCGAGGGGCACATGACTAAGCTTCCTCGAACTCGAAACTAACTTTCACCCCACTATATTTTTTTGCGAACCTCGCTTTTTTAGGGGAAAACCTCCATTGTAGTGATAGTAGCAACCACACGGCTGATACAAGTTTGTGCATTTGGTTGATCAGTTTCCTGCCTACAGACATCAAGTTCGTGCACTTATTCATGTGATACAATAAATTGCTCAGTATAAAACATTCCAGGTGGTAGAAGCCTGCCTTTCTATGACATCAAGATCTAGAGTTCAAACATCGACCTGAAATTCCACAATCTACAACTACAAGTTTTGGTTTACTACCATAAAGATGCTAAAAAATCACTCACAACTGGCATTAACATCATCATTAACAGATATCAGAAGGAAAAAAATGAAAAAATAAAAAACCACCGCAAGTTCGAATAAGATGACTATGTTGTCAAATATAGTCACATAAAGCCAGGTCCAATATATATGTCATAATAGTACATCAAATATATAGATTCGTGGACACCACACACCAGCAGAGCAAAAAAACAGTTATAACATCTGACTTAACAAATAGTCATCCTCACAAGAGACCCATACCCTTCAAAAATGAAAGTAGAGCGGTCAATATGGTTTATAGATTTCCTTATCTTTTGCAGGATCAGGACTGTATGGGCGTGGAGAATCTCAAATTTCTGTCAGGGTCTCATCTGCTTCTAGAGCCGAATTGAAAAGATTGTCATCTCGCATTCCCACATGTTCCAAGATCCAGTCATACGCCTGGCCAATCAGCTCGTAGCCATCCACATCAGGCGACTCAGGAACTAAGTTGTCAGCCACGAACTTTTGAAATCAACAATAGCCATCATGAGCAACTGAAATTGATGTATTCCATCATGTAGTCAAATCAGCTATCCACTTAGTGGATGTGGCCACTTCTTCCTTCAGGCGCCTAATCTGTTCGTCCTGGTGTTTCTCTTTCTCTTGAAGGCACGAATCATGTGTCTATGAGCTTTGTATTTCTCTTGGAGACGGGAAATTGTCAAATCCTTGTAGTGACCAGCACCATTACGCCATGAGCAATACGAATAAGGTGGAAACTACAGATAACAAATCCAAAATTAAACTAGATTCTCATTTCAAAAAATTAAACCAAATTCTCGTTTCAAAAATAATAATCCAAATTCAGCTGCACACATCATGCAAGCTCCACAGTGGTACCGCAAATGGCAAAGAACCATAGAGGCATATTGCCCAAACATGGGAAACAAATCCGACATGAAAAGGGTCATACTTCAGGGTTTGCCTTCTTAGCTGGCACATGAGTAGTCCTAGCCTTAGTAAGTGGCAACATATCAGAATGACTCTGTTTCTGCAAATCATGATGCAACAAAAATGATCAGTATATTTTAGGGGACCTTATAAGTAATAAAGTGCTCTTTATCAAAAAAATGTTTTCAGGGATAAAGCATAGGTTACTAAAATTCTAGCAAAGCAGCTGGATACATAAAAACACTTATCACTCCATAATGCCTCCTCCACGGGAGGGACATGCGCATGATGCTAAATCAAATGCAGCAACACCAGTAAATTTTAGAAAAGAACACATGAACTTCGCAATGCAAAGAAGGATACATACATTAATCTGATGCAAAGGTTTGGGCGTGTTCCCCTTTACCGAAAAATATAATTTAAAGAACTTAGAAATGCATGACACCAGAAAACAACAATCTGTTTATGAATGATATGCAGCAAATTATATCTGCATTGTTCAGCAGAGGACCATTCTGTGAAATAAATCCACGGGGCAAGCTTCCCATCCTCATAAGACTCTTCTTGGCAGCATATACTTACCTATTTTCAGTGGACCTTATAACTAATTCCATGGCTACATCCATAGTGATCCCAACTTCCTAATGTGGCATATAGATCTACTATTTCAAATAGCAATCACCTAAACAACTATCCGAATGGTTGCTCACTCACCAGAGATTGTGCTGATGCGATGAAAAGGTGGACGCTGCTGGGTAAAGAAGGTGCGCAATAGGGGAGGTGCACAAATGTGCAAACAATGTAGCGATACTCGTATATAGATAGAGATAGCAGTAACACATAAAACATATCAATTATTAGTAACCACAAGCTCCAGACAGGTTGTAAGCAGACTGTCAACTACTCCCATATTACTTAACCTAGTGTAATTTAACATGGCAGTACATGAGATGGTGAGTACTAGTAAACAAAAGGGGATTACTTAATTATTAGTGGAATGTATAGCCAGCCACCAAAAGCATCATGAGCATGCTAAATATCTGGATTGTAGAACATACTTGGTTAAGAACCTAATGTCCAGCTCTAATTACCCAAATCTAAGAGCATCTATCCTATTTACGACTGAGTGCAGTGAGTTGGAGACATCCACTAACTCTGCAACCATCTCCTCGGCATGCATCTAATGGCGCTCCTGCTCCTCCTCTTCGAGGTCATCGTGGATCTCGAGCTGTAACCACAACGACATCATCACGTGCTGCAGCAAAAGTGAGTGCGGTAGATCTACCCGATGGACGAATGTGCAGCGCTCACATTCATAGTTGCAACCCAAGAACCTCCGGCCAAAGTTCATTCCCTCGAACGGGACACGGTGATAGGGTGCCAGGGCGCAGTCGCATCAGAGCTGGAGATCCGCATCGGTAACGATGCCATACCACTCTGTGTCTACCATCCGTTCTAGCACCTAGACCCAGGAAACATCGTCAATCAAGACGGGTAGAATAGAGGAAAAACCCAAAAGTAGAGAACCTATAAGCTAAATTCGAGAAAATAAACTGAGACTGTGAACTCTGGTGTACTTACCCTAACCCGGCCTCCTTGCGCATCAAGATCCCCCATCGTTTGCCAAATCGGCATGACTGAATCCACCGACATTGCTCGAAAAACGAGCGTGCCTTAAAAGCCTGGCGCAGAGGCTTCATGGAGAAGGAAGAGGTAGGGGAGCCGATGCTCACATTCGCTAGCTACTATTTGATTTAACTTGACCACTGATAATTGGGGCCCGTGGACCCCCAAACATCACTAACCTAGTTTGACTTACATTACATGTACTTTTGGAAAACAGATCAAAACTCAATAATTAAATAAACCAAAGGCCCCCCTCTCTTTTTGCGAAAACCCACTACAAAACGGAGACGCTCACAAATGCGTACGCACACTCACTAATGGCCCAAAATATATTGAGCTTGTTGGGGAACCCCAAGAGGAAGGTATGATGAACACAGCAGCAAGTTTTCTCTCAGTATGAAACCAAGGTTATCAATCCAGTAGGAGCAAGGAAACACCCCAAAGGTGTATCTAGCTGAACGTTGGCAGGGCGCTCTACCGGTGCCAGCAGCAACGTGGAGACCTACACCACACAACCATAAAACTTTGCCCCCAACTTGCGATGAGGTTGTCAATCTCACCGGTTTTGCCGAAAACAAAGGATTAAATGTATCGAATGGAAGGAAGTAATAGTTTGTAGAAAGTAAACACAAAGCAGTAAACAGTTTGTAGATTGTACGTAAAAGAAAGGACCGGGGTCCATAGTTCACTAGAGGTGGCTCTCCTTAAGATAGATAACATGCTGGGTGAACAAATTACAGCAGGGCAATTGACAAACATCGAGAAAGCATACAAGCATATACTACTCATCTTGACTCCTTTGAGACTTGATTGGGCATTACAACATTATACATAGACCGCCATCCAACTGCATCTATGACTAATAATCCACCTTCAGGTTATCATCCGAACCCCCTCCAGTATTAAGTTACAAGCAACAGATTATTGCATTACGAATTGCGTGTAAATTAAACAATACGATTGTTCTATGAACAAAGGATTGTTGTTTTCTCCCTAGTAGCAACAGCACATCTAGTACCTTAGAGATTTCTGTAACTTCCCCAGATTACCAGAGGCATGAACCCACTATCGAGTATAAATACTAACTCTTGGAGTTGCTAGCATCTACTTGGACAAGATAGCTACTAACAACGGAAAGCATGCAAGATCACCAATAACAAAGACATGATAGAATCAATAATCAATCTGAAATAGCTTATCAATATCCATCGGATCTCCACAAACACAACTTGCAGAATTACAAATAGATGATCTTGATCATGAACGGAGCTCACAAGATCTAAACCTTAAAGCACAAAGGAGGAGAACCAACCATCTAGCTACTACATGGACCCGTAGTCTAGAGATGAACTACTCACGCATCACACCGGAGGCTTGCATGATGAAGAAGAAGGCCTCCAAGGTGAATTCCCCTCTTCGGTAGGGTGCCGGGAAGAGCTTTAGATCCTCCCGATCTAGGGACAGAGACGACGGCGGCTACAGACTCTTTCGAGGAATTTTGATCAGGTACTTAGGGTTTTGGTATCGGAGGAAATATATAGGCGGAAGGAGAGGCCGAGGGGGGGCTGGGGTCGGCCAGACCACCCCCTGGCGCGGGCCAGGCCTGGCCGCGCGGCCAGGTGGTGTGGCCAGGCCCCAGCCCTTCTCCGTCTCGTATTCTGGCTCTAGATGTCTTCCGGTAAAATAGCGATTTTGGCTTTTATCCCGTCCAGTTCCAAGAATATTCATTTTCTGACTTCCTAGAACCAAAACAGCAGAAAACAGGCAGCTGGGACTATGGCTCTTGTTAATAGGTTAGTCCAAGAAATCATATGAAAAGTACTCCAAAGTGTGGACAAAACACAAGAAAGTAGATAAAACCAAGCATGGAACATCAAAAATTATAGATACATTTACAATGTATCAACATCCCCAAGCTTAACTCCTGCTCGTCCTCGAGTAGGTAAGTGATAAAAAGAAAGAATACCTTTTGAGGTGACATGCACCATCATAAACTTGATCAAAGTATTTGTAAAACATTCAAAGCTAGGATCATAGTACTTCAATCATAACATGAAAGATAAAGTTCTAGCAATAAGACAAATAAACTATGATGCAACATGAAAAGGCACAAACAAAAGATTCATGAATAACAATGCTTTGCAAGACGTTTGTTTGTTTCACATAAAGAAAACATAGCATAATAGTATTCAGCTTGTCCCTCATAGAGTAGCAAATATAAATGCATAGGACACCTTCAAAGTTCATAAGAGTGACTAGATACAAATAGTTTAAAACAAGCAATATCAAGTTATGCATAAATCAACTAGTCTTGGGACAATGCACATAGAACTAAGAATGGCCACTATGCTCTCAAAATAGGTGCATAAAGATAGAAGGTGAAGACTCAATATAATGGTGGAAGAAAGGCCTTCATAGAAGGAAGTAGGGATTCAAGTTTCATAAAGAGCTTCCAAAAATTAGGGTACTTGTTAGCTTTCAGCTCTCATTGCCCCTATCATAAGCATCTTTAAGGTGATTAAGGTTAAAGTGACACAACTAAGAGGATATGCTTGACGTTATAAGCCGAAATCTCATGCCCCTTACTTACGAAGACCGAACCTCATGCTACTCAACTTTAGTCACAAGTAATCTCTTGTCATTGTAAGTACATATGTATCATAAAGAACCACCAACGGGGTACCCCTTGCACATGATACATGAGCTATCCCATAATCAAAACGACATGGCAAGCAGACAATGAGCATCTCAGCGGTCTTTTTATTTGCTATTTGCATAGGTTTTTATTGAGGATGCTTCATAGAGTGCTCATTATGGTCATGCTGCAAGTTTCCACCATGATTAGGCATGTCTTAGGCTAGCGGTCCAAGCGTTTCTCTAACACACATACGAACTTCATGATCTTACAAGTTTCACTTTTATTTCACACCGTCGGGATCCATAAGCAAAAGAACATGATATCAACGGGGTACAAAGTACAAGTGCAATGTTGAAAGAGTTCCCCATGATACATGGTTCTGCTAATTTCAACTTATAAAGCGCAAGCATATACGCAACAAAGAAGGACCCAATGGTTCAAGTTTATTAAATGCAAGGAAAGTAAAGTGTGCCATCAAGTTCGTGAGAGCTTTAATCACTAGTTTTCTCATAACAAGTTTAATTTGGAAGGTAAACAAAAACATGAATATACTTGGAATAGCATAAGCTAGTAGGTAGGTATGGTGGACTCTTTGGAATAACTTGGTTTAAGGAGTTGGATGCATGAGTGGAACTCATACTTGGTTGTGGAGGCTAGCAAAAGACTGGGAGCGACAAATTAAGAGAGCAATAATGGCCATAATCATGCAGAGCGACAAAACATCATTGATCAAAGCATAAAGTGATACTACAAGTTGAAAACTAAAGGATCATAAAGTCTATGGTGACTTGGTATAGTCATAACATGGTGTGAGCATGTGCCAAGTCAACCCAAATAAAGCATCAAAGGAGAATACCACAATACTATGCTTTAATATGCTAAAACAACGCATGATTCATCTAAGGCACATTAAGAAATCTCAATTGTTTATAACAAGTCATGCTACAGTAAAGAATACTAAGCATAAAGCCAAAACAATATCAAGCATGGCATGACAAAGCATAGGCCACAGTAAAAAACAAGCTCTCTTTACCACTTAAGCATGAGCTTTCCTACTCTTTTCCAAACCAAACCAAACTATTTGAAAACCAATGTATGAAAGAGGGGGTCCAACCAATTTATTCAGCAAACTAAGAAAACCAAGCAAACGAAAAACCAAAACGAAAACGAAAAAGAAGACACTCCAAGAACAACACAACTGTGCATGAAACAATAAAAATGAAGCGTTTGTTAGAAATCTAGGATTTTTATTGATAAAGAGGGGGATGCCTTGGGCATCCCCAAGCTTTGAAGCTTGTACTTCTTGGATATTTCTTGGGGTGACACGTGTGGCATCCCCAAGCTTAAGCTTTAGTCCATCTTTCATCTCATTACTCATTCCTTCCATACACCTGAAATTTTTCCTTCATACAAAACTTCACACAATCTTTAATAGCAACATTAGTGCATTCAAGATAATAAGTTTTTAGGTTCAGTTCTAACACCAATAAACTTCCATTAGAACACTAGCTACTGTATAACTTCCCTCAAAAAGCTCAATTCCCCAAAGAACTCAAAAAGGAACCAACAAGAAGCAAATGCAGAAAATGGCAGAAATCTGTCAAAACAGACTAGCAGGTAAAGACGAATTTTTTCGAAGACCTTATGTTGCTCAAATCAAATAGTGTTGAACTAATGAAAGTTAGATAACAACCTGGGAAAGAAGCACAAAATATCACGCCTCAAAAGCACATACAGAGATTTTACACAATGTTTTACGGTGAAGCACAGAAATCTGTTTCGGGACAGCAACTTTCCCAATCATTACTTCTCTCTCATTAGAGGTTACTCTTGGCACAAAAAGCAAATAAAAAGGATAAGGAGCGGTTATTACTGAAGTAATAACTTCCAAGACTCATCTAAAACTTTTGGGTTATCTCCCAATAAGTACTTTTCTTTAACGCCTTTAAGTTAGGCATAAGAAGCAAGAATAAGAATCAAGTGTTCTCAAATGAAGAAGCATTAAGAGAAAATTTTGTTTTCATAGGAGAGGCAAAAGAAATCTTCTCTCTCTTCTTAGGGAAGTGTTCTATACCTTTCTTTAGTGGGAGTTGATATTTAATGGTGCCTTCTTTCATATCAATAATGGCACCAACAGTTCTAAGAACATCCAAAACATAGAAATCAACGGGGACATAGGCATTGTTAACCATAATAAGAACATCATTAATACTCCCCATGAGTTTCTTTTTAGCATTATCATCAAGTGGGACATTCAAATAACAATCTTCAAGTGGAGGCAAATCAAGCATATCATAAATCCTTCTAGGCATAATAGAAACACTACTATCAAGATCACATAAAGCTTTGAATTCAAAATCATACACTTTCATATTAATGATGGGTTCCCAACTATCTTCTTCTTTTATAGCGATAGAAGCTTTATGTTTCATCTTTTCTTCTTTAATCTTTATGAGAGCATCAGTAATGTGTTTTGTAAAGGCCATGTTCATAGCACTAGCATTAGGACTTTTAGCAAGCTTTTGTAGGAACTTAATAACTTTAGTGATATTGCAACCATCAAGATCAAAATCAAATTTATCATCTAAAGTAGGAGAACTATTACTAGTCTCAACACTAGTGGTGGTGATAGTAGAAACACTAATGTTTCTAGCAATTTCATCTTCTCTTTCCCACTTAGCATGTAATTCAGCTAATAGTCTAACATTTTCATCAATTCTTACTTGTATGGCATTAATAGCTGCAAAGGGATTATCATTAGTTTCAGGTTTAGCAGCCATTTTATTCAAAGAAGATTGAGGTTCAACCAAAGATGCTATATTTCTTTCAGCATTAGAGAGGTTTTCCTCAATAGTTTTATTGAAAGCAGTTTGTTTACTAATAAAGTCTTTAAGCATAACTTCAAGTTCAGAGGGAGCACTCCTATTATTGTTGTAGGAATTTCCGTAAGCATTACCATTGTTGGGAGGATATGGCTTATAATTGTAGTTACCAAAATTATTTCTATAAGCATTACTGCCAAAATTGTTATTTCTTATGAAGTTCACATCAACTTTCTCTTCTTGAGCAACCAATGAAGCTAAAGGAACATTATTTGGATCAATATGGGCTTTCTCATTAACAAGTATAGACATAATAACATCAACCTTATCACTCAAGGAGGAAGTTTCTTCAACATAATTTACCTTCTTACCTTGTGGAGCTCTTTCAGTATGTCATTCAGAGTAGTTAACCATCATATTATCCAGAAGCTTTGTTACGGCACCCAAAGTAATGGTCATAAAGGTACCTCCAGTAGCAGAATCCAATATGTTCCTTGAAGAATAGTTCAATCCTGCATAAAAAGTTTAGATAATCATCCAAGCACTCAGTCCATGAGTGGGACAACTCTTTACCAAAGATTTCATTCTTTCCCAAGCTTGAGAAACATGTTCATTATCAGATTGTTTAAACTTCATTATTTCACTTCTCATAGATATAATCTTAGCAGGAGGATAGTATTTTCCAATGAAAGCATCTTTGCATTTAGTCCAAGAATCAATACTATTCCTAGTTAAGGAATTCAACCATTCTTTAGCTTTTCCTCTCAAAGAGAAAGGAAACAATTTCAGCTTAATAATATCACCATCTATATCCCTATGCTTTTGCATCTCACAAAGTTCAACAAAGATGGGCAGCAGCATCTTCATTACCAATACCAGAAAATTGTTCTCTCATAACAAGATTGAGTAAAGCAGGTTTTATATCAAAGAAAGTAGCTTCAGGCACATGTGGAGCAATAGGTGTGCTCATAAAATCATCGTTGTTGGTGCTAGTGAAGTCACACAACTTAGTGTTTTCACGAGTAGTCATTTTTTGTGTTTTCAATAAAGAAAGCAAACTTGTAAAAACTATTTTTTTGTGTTTCTGATAAAGAAACAAGCAACCAAAGAAAAACAAAAATAACAAAGTAAGGAGATTGGTTATGAGGGACTCCCCTTGTGAAGATGTCCTTGACTCCCCGGCAACGGCGTCAGAAAAAGTTGTTGATGGCCCAAAATATATCGAGCTCGTTGGGGAACCCCAAGAGGAAGGTATGATGAGCATAGCAGCAAGTTTTCCCTCAATATGAAACCAAGGTTATCAATCCAGTAGGAGCAAGGAAACACCCCAAAGGTGTAGCTAGCTGAACGTTGGCAGGGCGCACTACCGGTGCCAGCAGCAACGTGGAGATGTGCACAACACAATCACAGAACTTTGCCCCCAACTTGCGATGAGGTTGTCAATCTCACCAGTTTTGCGGAAAACAAAGGATTAAACGTATCGAATGGAAGGAAGTAATAGTTTGCAGAAAGTAAACACAAAGCAGTAAACAGTTTGTAGATTGTATGTAAAAGAAAGGACCGGGGTCTATAGTTCACTAGAGGTGGCTCTCCTTAAGATAGATAACATGCTGGGTGAACAAATTACAGCAAGGCAATTGACAAACATCGAGAAAGCATACAAACATATACTACTCATCTTGACTCCTTTGAGACTTGATTGGGCATTACAACATTATACATAGACCGCCATCCAACTGCATCTATGACTAATAATCCACCTTCAGGTTATCATCCAAACCCCCTCCAGTATTAAGTTACAAGCAACAGATTATTGCATTACGAATTGCGTGTAAAGTAAACAATACGATTGTTCTATGAACAAAGGATTGTTGTTTTCTCCCTAGTAGCAACATCACATCTAGTACCTTAGAGATTTCTGTCACTTCCCCAGATTACCAGAGGCATGAACCAACTATCGAGCATAAATACTAACTCTTGGAGTTGCTAGCATCTACTTGGCCAAGATAGCTACTAACAACGGAAAGTATGCAAGATCACCAATAACAAAGACATGATAGAATCAATAATCAATCTAAAATAGCATCTCAATATCCATCGGATCCCCAGAAACACAACATGCAGAATTACAAATAGATGATCTTGATCATGAACGGAGCTCACAAGATCTAAACATGAAAGCACAAAGGAGGAGAACCAGCCATCTAGCTACTACATGGACCCGTAGTCCAGAGATGAACTACTCACGCATCACACCGGAGGCTTGCATGATGATGAAGAAGTCCTCCAAGGTGAATTCCCCTCTCTTGCAGGGTGCCGGGAAGAGCTTCAGATCCCTCCCGATCTAGGGACAGAGACGATGGCGGCTACAGACTCTTTCGTGGAATTTTGATCAGGTACTTAGGGTTTTGGTATCGGAGGCAATATATAGGCGGAAGGAGAGGCCGAGGGGGTGCTGGGTTCGGCCAGACCACCCCCTGGCGCGGGCCAGGCCTGGCCGCGCGGCGAGGTGGTGTGGCCAGGCCCCAGCCCTTCTCCGTCTCGTATTCTGGCTCTAGATGTCTTCTGGTAAAATAGCGAATTTTGCTTTTGTCCCGTCCAATTCCGAGAATATTCATTTTCTGACTTCCTGGAACCAAAAACAGCAGAAAACAGGCAGCTGGCACTGTGTCTCTTGTTAATAGGTTAGTCCAAGAAATCATATGAAAAGTACTCCAAAGTGTGGACAAAACACAAGAAAGTAGATAAAACCAAGCATGGAACATCAAAAATTATAGATACATTTACAATGTATCACTCACCCCTATGAATGCAGGTACACACACCCAACACCTATGAGCACTTCAAAAAGACTAGATCTAGAGACTGATCCGGCAGGGCTTGAGCTTGACGAAGTCACCATAGGCACCTCGCTATATATTGACGAGAACGTCACCTCTCACTACCCTCATAACCATCCTTCAAAGTCGAGTGTCGAGGCTTCATGGCGAAGGAAGTTCTAGGGGGTTGGAGCTCACATTCGCTGGCTGCTATGGGATGTAGCTGAACCATTAATAATGTGGCCCCCGGTAGTGAGCCCATAGACTATAGACACCAGTGACCATTACAATTCCTTTGGGAAAACTGAGCAAAACGTAATATAACCTGATGGGATTTGAACTCTTGTGGCTAGGGGTACCACTTCACTCAGAACCATCCAACCATAGGTTATTAGCCTGATCTCTCTCTCCCTCTCGTATATATAGTACATGATACACAATTAAATTACTAGCATAGAAGAAATTAGGCGAATGCACTTTCTAAGCTCTTTATTGTGACCGAGCTCTTAACGTGTAGCTCAGGAAACTCATTAACTATATTGTTTAGTACATTAACAGTAATGAGCAAAAAATATTTATCACATATGTTCGTTAAGAAAGCAAACCAAGCTCAAGTGAGTCAACTAGACGAGCTAGGGCTCATTAAACTTGCCATGCGAGAGCTTGCCACCGCCCATTTTTAGACAAATGAGTAGACATGTGTTTAGGGTTTAGGGTTTGGGGTTTTAGCGTTTTAAGGTTTAGGGTCCTTGTGCTAAATACATGGACTTGGATGCAATTGTCATTTATTATGAGGTCATTAATGTAACTTCTACTTCCATCGACCGTGTTAACTCAAGCACCTCACTCCTACGGGACTAACCATAGTTAAAAGAAAATGCAACCGCCCCAATTATATATCACACAAAGTGGACCACAGTTTCTTATACATAATACCCAAGGTTTTAGTACTAGCTAGGAATTTTGAAGCTTCCTAGGTAATTTTGCACACTTCAGAGACTTCTTGCCGATTTAACGAATTGAGGTCAAACTCGAGTACAAGTAAGCACAATAGATTTCTCTTGAATTAAATGTCTTTTTAGAGGTAGATGGGTGCATCTAATTGTAGTAAACAATTTCGTCAGTGTGAGTTTCCAACTATCAAGAAAGAACATTTTCAATTTCTCGAGTGATGTCATGAGCCAAAAATTACAAAATTAAATGTCTTTTCAAAGTTATATTAAATCGAATTTGAACTACAAGTAAATTGTAGGTTGCTTTGAAAGTTTTATGAAAAATCTTTTGGAGGTACCCATCGGGTGTCAATTATCACAAACCACCGAGAGTTTTGACGATAGGTTCAACTTCTTGCTAAGATTTTGCATCTTGACAATTTAATGAAATTAGGCCAAACTTGAGCTACAAGTAAGCATGATAGATTGCTCTTGAATTAAATGTATTTTCGGAGGTAGATAGGTGCATCTTGTTGTAGTAAACAATTCCATCAGTATGAGTTTCCAACTATCTCAGGAAAGAACATTCTCAATTTTCCGAGTGATGACGAGATTGTTCTTTCCTGTAAAGCAAGTCCTAATAATATGGATCTGAATGATACACGAGGCAAGTTTTCAGACCTATATAGTGCACCAACATGTTCTACTTAGGATTCCCCATGTTTTATGAGTTCTCAAACTTGCTAGCTAACTTCACCCACTTGACTGAATTTATGCCGATTTTTCGAAATTATTAGGTAAAAATTGAACTACCACAAGTAAATTGTAGGTAGACTTCTCTTCAATTAAATGTCTTTTTGGAGGTAGATGGGTGCATATTCTTGTTGTAAACAATGTCGTAGGTGTGAGTTCCCAACTATCATGAAAGGACATTCTCAATTTTCCGAGTGATGTTGTGATTATTCTCTCCCTTAAAGGAAGTTCGAAGAATATTGATCTAAATACCACAAGCCAAAGTTTTCACACACACACACACACAAACGCGCGCGCGCACACACACACACATATATATATATATATGTATATATATAGTGGACCAGCATACTATACTTATGATTTCCTGTGTTTTATGAGTTCTCAAACTCCCTACCTAACTCCGCCCACTTGAAAGACTTTATGTCGATTTATCGAAAATAGGTCAAATTGAACTACTACAAGTAAATTGTAGGTTACTGTGAAAGTTTTATGAAAAAGCTTTTGGAGGTACCCATCGGGGGTAACAATTATTTTTATATGAGAAACCATCCAACAAGAGTTTTGATGACAAGATCGATCAAGACTGGTAAATCCAAATGTTTTACTAACTGTTGGATCTTATTTTCCATTCTTAGCATCTAGACAGATTCTACTGATAGTATTGATGAGCGCGATAAACGCTAGTATGCAGAAACCTCAAAACACACACTTCATTGCTCAGTTTCAGGGTCCTTGTGCTAAATGCATGGACTTGGATACAATTTTCATTTTTATGAGGTCCTGGATGTAACTTGTACTTCCACCGACCGTGTTAACTCTCAAGCACCTTGCTCCTACAAGACCTACCATTAGATCGGTCATTCATAATACTTCTTATCTTATCTTTATCTTGTCTCTTATCTCTTATAATACCATACCACTTCATATATTGCAGGGATTAACTTTGAACATTGACCGTTGGATCAAGACTGGCAAATCCAAACATTGTTAACCATTGGATCTTCTTTTCCATTCTTAGCATCTAGAAAGATTCTAGTGATACTGTTTTGCATGATGAACGCTAGTATGTGCAAACCTCAAAGCACAGTACTTCATTGCTCAGTTTTAGTGTCCTTGTGCCAAATGCATGGACTTGGATGCAATTTTCATTTTTTATGTGGTCCTTGATGTAACTTGTACTTCCACCGACCGTGTTAACTCTCAAGCACCTCGCTCCTATGCGACCTACCATTAGATCGGCCATTCGTAGTACTCCTTATCTTATCTTTATCTTGTCATATCTCTTATAGTACCATACCACTACATATAGTGTATGGATTAACTTTGAACATTGACCGTTTGATCAAGACTGGCAAATCCAAACATTTCTAACCGTTCGATCTTCTTTTCCATTCTTAGGATCTAGAAAGAGTCTACTAATAGTCTTTAGCACAATGAATGCTAGTATGCGCAAACCTCAAAACACGCACTTCATTGCTTAGTTTCAGGGTCCTTGTGCTAAATGCATGGATTTGGATACAATTATGAGGTCATTGATGTAACTTGTACTTCCATCGGCCGTGTTAACTCTCAAGCACCTTGCTCCTATAAGACCTACCAAGTTTAAAAGAAAATGCAACCGCCCAGATTATCACACAAACTGGACCATGGTTTCTTATACGTAATACCCAAGTTTTTAGTACTAGGATTTTTAAAGCTTCCTAGCTAACTTCACACACTTTGTTGACTTCTTGTCGACTTAACTAAATTAAGTCAAACTTTAGCTACAAGTAAGTGCAATAGATTGCTCTTAAATTAAATGTCTTTTCGGGAGTAGATGGGTGCATCTTCTTGTCGTAGTAAACAATGTCATCGGTGTGAGTTTCCAACAACCAGGAAAGAAATTTCTTAGTTTTCTGAGTGATGAAGAGATGATTCTATTTCGTAAAGAAATTCTAAAGTATATGGATCTCAATGCCACAAGCGAAGCTTCTAGACATATTAGCTAGGTGGACCAATGTGTTTTACTTACAATTCCCATGTTTTATGAGTTTTCAAGATTCCTAGCTGACCCCGCCCACTTGTTGAATGACTTTATGTCGATGTATCGAAATAAGGTCAAATTTGAACTACAAGTAATAAATTGTAGGTTGCTTTGCAAGTTTTATGAAAAAACCTTTTGGAGGTACCCATCGAGCGATCAATTATATATTAGAAACCACATAGAGTTTTCATGACTTGTTCGACTTCTAGCTACTAAGATTTTGCATCTTGAAAATTTTGAAGCCCTTTTGAAAACGATCACATGAAATAAGGAGAGAGGGGAATGATTTTACTATTCTCTATGGGCAACCCACAAGCTTGAGGTGCACCTTAGGCTTAAAGATAACTTTATTTTTTCCACTATGTATAAGGTAAACCTTAGCGGGTGCCATATAGTAGGCCTTATTAAGGTGTGCTTTTTACACAATGCGGGAGTAGTATATTTCTTTGCTTAGACATATGCTCACCTCTGTCCACGCGCTGTACATGCTGAGAGAATAAAACATTGGCAGTGGAAGAGCGCAACAACGAAGAGGAGTTGAAGGTGGTTCCATGTCAGAGCAAAGTTATGATGGGTTCCTGACATGAGGTACTCCCGCGGCTTTATAGTGTACACTCTACTAGTAGTGATTTTCAGGACCTATGCAAGCAAAACAAATTATGTGTTTTCTCTCTCCTTCGCTATCCTACATCTCTCCTCCCCTTTCCCCTCGTGCACCGGCCCGGCTGATCTCTCCTTCATCCATAGCGTGGCGCTGCGCACGTAACCCTTGGTATGGTGGCTCTGTGTCTCTTGCGTGTTCGGTAGCCTCACATTGGTGTGGAGTAGGGACAAGGAGTACATAGGAAGTAAACCACTTTGGTCCTTGGCGGCACTAAAAATTCAAACTTTTCTAGTTTTCGGAATTTTCACTTGCTTCCCAAACATCGGGAGGGAAGGTTATTCAAAAGATTAGCCATTCAAAGTACTATACTTCTTATCTTATCTTTATCTTGTCTTATCTCTTACAATACCATACCACTTCATATAGTGTACATATTAACTTTGAATATTGACAGTTGGATCAAGACTGGCAAATCCAAACATTGCTAACTGTTGGATCTTCTTTTCCATTCTTAGCATCTAGAAAGATTTTACTGATAGTCTTGAGCACGATGAACGCTAGTATGCGCAAACCTCAAAACACACACTTAATTCATTGCTCAGTTTTAGGGTCCTTGTGCTAAATGCATGAACTTGGGTGTAATTTTCATTTTTATGAGGTCCTTGATGTAACTTGTACTTCCACCAACCGTGTTAACTCTCAACCACCTCACTTCTACGAGACCTAACATTATATCGGCCATTCGCAACACTTCTTATCTTATCTTTATCGTGTCTCTTATCTCTTATAATACCATACCACTACATATATTTAGGGATTAACTTAGAACATTGACCGATGGATCAAGACTAGCAAATCCAAACATTGTTAACCGTTGGATCTTTTTCCATTCTTAGCATCTAGAAAGATTCTACTGATAGTCTTTAGCACGATGGACGCTAGTATGCGCATTCCTCAAAACACACACTTCATTGCTTAGTTTCAGGTTCCTTGTGCTAAATGCATGGACTTGGATGTAATTTACATTTTTATGATGTCCTTGATGTAAATTGTACTTCCACCGACCGTGTTACCTCTCAAGCACCTTGCTCCTACGAGACCTACCATTAGATCGGCCATTTATAGTACTCCTTATCTTATCATTATCTTGTCATATCTCTTACAATACCATACCACTACATAGTGTACAGATTAACTTTGAACATTGACCATTTGACCAAGACTGGCAAATCCAAACATTTCTAACTATTGGATCTTCATTTCCATTCTTAACATCTAGAAAGATTATACTAATAGTCTTTAGCACGATGAACGCTAGTATGCGCAAACCTCAAAACACACAGTACTTCATTGTCTAGTTTTAGTGTCCTTGTGCTAAATGCATGGACTTGGATGCAATTTTAATTTTTTATGAGGTCCTTGATGTAACTTGTACTTCCACCGACCGTGTTAACTCTCAAGCACCTCGCTCATATGAGACCTACCATTAGATTGGCCATTCGTAGTACTTCTTATAATATCTTATCTTTATCTTGTCTCTTATCTCTTACAATACCATACCACTTCATATAGTGTAGGGATTAACTTTTAAAATAGACCATTGTATCAAGACTGACAAATCCAAACATTGCTAACCGTTGGATCTTCTTTTCCATTCTTAGCATCTAGAAAGATTCTACTGATAGTATTTAGCACGGTGAATGCTAGTATGCGCAAACCTCAAAACACACAGTACTTCATTGCTCAGTTTTAGGGTCCTTTTGCTTAATGCATTGTCTTGGATGCAATTTTCATTTTTTATGAGGTCCATGATGTAACTTGTACTTCCATCGACCGTGTTAACTCTCAGGCACCTCGCTCCTATGAAACCTACCATTAGATCGACCATTTGCAGTACTTATCATCTTATCTTTATCTTCTCTTATCTCTTACCATACCATACCACTACATATATTGTATGGATTAACTTTGAACATTGACCGTTTGATCAAGACTCACAAATCAAAACATTTCTAACCGTTGGATCTTCTTTTCCATTCTTAGCGTCTAGAAAGATTCTACTGATAGTCTTTAGCATGATGAATGCTAGTATGCACAAGCAACAAAACACATAGTGCTTCATTACTCAGTTCCAGGGTCCTTGTGTTAAATGCACGGACTTGGATGTAATTTTCATGTTTTATGAGGTCCTTGATGTAACTCGTACTTCCACCAACCATGTTAACTCTCAAGCACCTCGCTCCTACGAGACCTATCATTAGATCGGCCATTCGCAGTACTTCTTATCTTATCTTTATCTTGTCTCTTATCTCTCACAATACCATATCACTATATAGTGTAGGGATTAACTTTGAACATTGACCGTTGGATTAAGCCTGGAAAATCCAAACATTGCTAACCATTGGATCTTTTTTCCATTCTTAGCATCTAGAAAGATTCGGTCGATAGTCTTTAGCACGATGGACACTAGTATGCGCAAACCTCAAAACACACACTTCATTGCTCAGGTACAAGGTCCTTGTGCTAAATGCATGGACATGGATGCAATTTTAATTTTTTATGAGGTCCTTGATGTAACTTGTACTTCCTCCGATCGTGTTAACACTCAAGCACCTCGCTCCTGCGAGAACTACCATTAGATCGACCATTCATAGTACTCCTTATCTTATCTTTATCTTGTCTTATATCTTACGAGACCATACCACTACATATAGTGTACGGATTAACTTTGAACATTGACTGTTGGATCAAGACTGGCAAATCCAAACATCGCTAGCCGTTGGATATTTTTTTCCATTCTTAGCATCTAGAAAGATTCTACTGATAGTCTATAGCACGATGGACGCTAGTATGCACAAACCTCAAAGCACACAGTACTTCATTACTCAGTTTTAGGGTCCTTGTGCTAAATGCATGGACTTGGATGCAATTTTCATTTTTATGAGGTCCTTGATGTAACTTGTACTTCCACCGACCGTGTTAACCCTCAAGCACCTCGCTCCTACGAGACCTACCAAGGTTAAAATAAAATGCATCCGCAGAAATTATGAAGAAAACTGGACCATGGTTTCCTATACTTAATACCCAAGTTTTTAGTACTAGGATATTTCAAGCTTCCTAGCTAACTTCGCGCACTCTGGTGACTTCTTGTCAATTTAACGAAATTAAATTAAACTTTAGCTACAAGTAAGTGCAATAGATTTCTCTTGAATTAAATGTCTTTTTGGGAGTAGATGGGTGCATCTTCTTGTAGTAGTAAACAATACCGTCGGTGTGAGTTTCCAACTATCAGGAAAGAAAATTCTTAGTTTTCTGGTGATGACGAGATGATTCTTTTCTGTAAAGAAAGTATGAAGAATATGGATCTCAATGCCATAAGACAAGCTTCTAGACATATTAGCTAGGTGGACCAATGTGCTTTACTTACGATTCCCATGTTTTATGAGTTTTCAAGGTTCCTAGATGACCCCACCAACTTGTTGAATAAATTTATGTCGATGTATCGAAATAAGGTCAAATTTGAACTACAAGTAATAAATTGTAGGTTGCTTTGAAAGTTTTATGAAAAAAGCTTTTGGAGGTACCCATTGAGCGGTCAATTAATATATCAGAAACTAGAGAGAATTTGGACAACTGGTTCGACTTCTAGCTACTAAGATTTTGCATCTTGAAAATATTAAAGCCCTTTTGAAAACGATGACATGAAATAAGGAGAGAGGGGAAATGATTTTTCTATTCTCTATGGGCAACCCACAATCTTGAGGGGCACCTTAGGCTTAAAGTTAACTTTATTTTTTCCACTATGTATAAGGTGAATCTTAGAGGATGCCATATAGTAGGCCTTATTAAGGTGTGCTTTTTTACACAATGCGGGAGTAGTATATTTCTTTGCCTAGACATATGCTCACCTCTGTCCACGTGATGTACATGCCGAGAGAATAAAATGTTGGTAGGGGAAGGGGCATCATCAAAGAGGAGTTGAAGGCGGTTCCATGTTAGAGAAAAGTTATGATGGGTTCCTTACATGAGGTACTCCCTAGGCCTTATAGTATACACTCTACTAGTAGTAAATTTCTGGACCTATGCATGCAAAACAAATTATGTGTTTTCTCTCTCCTTCGCTATCCTCCATCTCTCCTCCCCATTCCCCTCGCGCACCGGCCCGACAAATCTCTCCCTCGTCCATAGCATGGCGTTGAGCATGTGTCCCTTGGTACGGCGGCTCTGTGTCTCTGGCGTGTTCGGCATCCACATTTTGGTGTGGAGTAGGGACGAGGAGTACATAGGAAGTAAGCCACTTTGGTCCTTGGCGGCACAAAATTCAAACTTTTTCGGTTTTCGAAATTTTCACTTGCTTCCCAAACATTGGGAGGGAAGGTTATTCAAAAGATCGGCCATTCACAGTATTATACGTCTTATCTTATCTTTACCTTGTCTTATCTCTTACAATACTATACCACTTCATATAGTGTATGGATTAACTTTAACATTGACAATTGGATCAAGACTGGCAAATCCAAACATTGCTAAGCGTTGTATCTTCTTTTCCATTCTTAGAATCTAGAAAGATTCTACTGATAGTCTTGAGAACGATGAACGATAGTTTGTGCAAAACTCAAAACACAAACTTAATTCATCGCTCAGTTTCAGGGTCCTTGTGCTAAATGCATGGACTTGGATGCAATTTTCATTTTTTATGAGGTCCTTGATGTAACTTGTACTTCCATCAAACGTGTTAACTCTCAAGAACCTCGCTCCTATGAGAGCTACCATTAGATCAGCCATTCGCAGTACTTCTTATCTTATATCTTATCTCTTACAATACCATACCACTACATAGTGTAGGGATTAACATTGAACATTGACCATTGGATCAAGACAGGCAAATCCAAACATTGCTAACCATTGGGTCTTCTTTTCCATTCTTAGCATCTAGAAAGATTCTACTAATAGTCATTAGCACGATGAATGCTCATATTCGCAAACCTCAAAACACATAGTACTTCATTGCTCAATTTCAGGGTCCTTGTGCTAAATGCATGGACTTGGATGCAATTTTTATTTTTTATGAGGTCCTTGATGTAGCTTGTACTTCCACCGACCGTGTTAACTCTCAAGCACCTCGGTCCTACGAGACCTACCATTAGATTGGCCATTCAAAGCAATTCTTATCTTATCTTTATCTTGTCTCTTATCTCTTACAATACCATACCACTTCATATATTATAGGGATTAACTTTGAACATTGACCGTTGGATCAAGACTAGCAAATCCAAATATCGTTAACTGTTGGATCTTATTTTCCATTCTTAGCATCTAGAAAGATTCTACTGATAGTCTTATGAATGCTAGTATGCGCAAACCTCAAAACACACGGTACTAATAGTCTAGAAAGATTATACTAATAGTCCATTCATTTCCATTCTTAACATCTAATAGTACTAATAGTCCATTCATTTCCATTCTAATAGTCCATTCATTTCCATTCTTAACATCTAGAAAGATTATACTAATAGTCTTTAGCACGATGAACGCTAGTATGCGCAAACCTCAAAACACACAGTACTTCATTGTCCAGTTTTAGTGTCCTTGTGCTAAATGCATGGACTTGGATGCAATTTTCATTTTTATGAGGTCCGTGATGTAACTTGTACTTCCACCGACCATGTTAACTCTCAAGCACCTCGCTCCTACGAGACCTACCATTAGATTAGCCATTCGTAGTACTTCTTATCTTATCTTTATCTTATCTTATCTCTTACAATACCATACCTCTGCATATAGTGATGTACGTATTAACTTTGAACATTGACCGGTGAATATTATCAAGACTCGCAAATAGCATTCTCAATTTTTTAGTGATGATGAGGTTGTTCCTTTCCATAAAGAAAGTCCGAAGGATATGGATCTAAATGCCACAAGCCAAGCTTTTAGACATATATAGTGGACCATCATGTTATACTTATGATTCCCCTATTTTATGAGTTTTCAAAGTTCTTCCTATAGCTAACTCTACCCACTTGAAAGTGACTTTATGTCGATTTATCTAAATTAGGTCAAGTTTGAAATACAAGTAAATTATACGTTGCGTTGAAAGTTTTATGAAGAAGCTTTTGGATGTACCCATCGGGGGTTTAGTTAATATATCAGAAACGACTAAGATTTTTGACAACAGGTTAAACTTCTTTCTAAGATTTTTCATCTTGACAATTTGATGAAATTAGGTCAAACTTGAGCTATAAGTAAACGGGATAAATTCATATTGAAAAACTGTCTTTTCGGAGGTAGATGGGTGCATCTTCTTATAGTAAACAATGTCGTCGTCGTGAGTTTCCAACTATAAGGAAAGAATATTCTTCATTTTCCGAGTGATGTCGAGATTGTTCCTTCATGTAAAGAAAGTCTAAAGAATATGGATCTAAATGCTATAAGCGAAGTTTTTAGACATATATAATGGACCAACATGTTGTACTCATGGTTTCCCATGTTTTATGAGTTCTCAAATTTCCTAGCTAACTTCGTCCACTTGAATGACTTCATGCCGATTTATCGAAATTAGGTTAAATGTGAACTACAACAAGTAAACTGTAGGTTGCTTTGAAAGGTTTACGAAAAAGCTTTTGGAGGTACCCATCGGGGAGTCAATTAATATATCAGAAACCACCAAGAGTTTTGATAACAGGTTCAACATTTTGCTAAGATTTTGCATCTTGGCAATTTTGAACCCGTTTAAAAAATGATCACATTAAATAAACGAAAAATAGAATACAAAAGTTTTACTCATGATGTCCTATCATGTCTTGTGCACCATGTGCCATGAAAACAGTAATCATGGGATTAGACAAGTTTTGTAGAAACAACTTCACAATATTATCCTACCATGTGTATGGACATTATCGTGTTTATTTCAATCCGAACGACCAAGGTCATCATGGCCATATTGACATCATAGTTAAAAATTTGATAGAGTTCACACAATAGTTTGGTATATGGGTGCATCTTGGCGTAGTAAGAATTGTTGCATGTGGGAGTTTCCAACAATCAGGAAAAAATACATTCAATTTTCCCTAGCGAGGACGATGATGTTTTTTTATGAAGAAAGTCTAAATAATATGGTTAGAATGCCACAAGCCAATGGTTTCACACATAGTTGATCATGGTTCCTATCTAACTTCGACATAAAAAGTTACATATTACGATGGGTTTCTAACACACGGTACTAGTACACGTACTACTAGTATATTTTCTCTCTCCTTCGCCCCCTCTCACCATCCATCCACCATCCTCTCTATTTATCATTCCTTCCCATATAAGCTTTCACGCAATGATTATACTCCTAGTCTGAGATGCAGTGGTGCAGAAAAAGATGAAGTCCACACCATATCACCATCAATCAAGTTCAGTGACGCAACTTTGTGAAGAGTATACATATACTAGTAGTATTGTAGATGAACATGTACTACTAGAGACACTTAAGTTTTAACGGAGGAAGTAAGAGATGCCGAGTAATTCAACAAGATCTGCATGATTCTCTTCATTTTTGGATAAAGCGGGCACCTCCTGAATTCTCTAGGCCGAGAAAAATCAAGAACCAACGAGTCTGGTATAATCTTTTTTTTGTTGACGGGACAAGTCTCATACAATCTATTTATGATATTTTGGGATACTTTTCAGGGTATTAACACATGCACGACTATAAATATGCATTATAAATTGCAACAGTATGCACCCCTCATTTCACCCAAAACAACCAACCTACCGTTCCTTAGAACTCGATCTCTCTCTATTTCCTTCCAAAATGTCATATGACAACTCTCTCCAGAACATGTCGATTACCTGACAAATGGGAAAGGCCTCGAAACTCTGCCTAGAATCCTAGATTCAGTCGATGGGCCATGGCTTCCGCCGCTATCTGATTCCTCTGATGAAGAAGATAGCCATTAGCAGCGCTTTTTTGTAGGGACATCACCACCAACGCCGAGCGACTCTGATAAGACTGAAGATGATACTGAGGAAGAGAAGAAGTCTAAGGTCAACGTTGAGAAGGAGGCCAAAGACGACGATAGGGAGGAGGCCGAAGACAACGAGGAGGAGGTCTCTCCCCCCTAAAGAAGTGTGCCCTGGTGTAAAATTAAATGGCGTCCAGAGAATAGGTGGGCAGTGTATTATATCTCGTTCTAGGAAGCATCTTGGCTTTGGTAAATAATGTTGTCAATGAGAGTTCCGAACTTTTAGGAAAATGCTTTTCAATTTCCAAGTGATAGGATTTGTTTTTTAGTAATTAAGTATGTCCGGATAATTTGGCTTAGAGTGCACTCACTGTATTCTAGCAAAATATAAATAATTTCCACCGCATGTTAGTACTATATGAAAATACTTATTTCAATATGTGTAATAATACATAGTTTTTTTGGGGGGTGTAATGATACATAGTTGAAACTTAAATGGTGTCCTCTTATATTTGTGCTTGTTTGGACAAAAATTACAAAGATGGATTTGGACAACTTTTGAAAAACTTGCTACACAATATGGTCACAACCATATATGAACATTATTCACATTTTAATCCAAGTTACCAATGTCTAGGTCATATCTGCATCACTCGTCCCGTTTATTTGGGATAAATTAAAGAAAAGTAAAGAAAACAATAAAAAAAGTTAAGCACTTATGTATGGTGTCCTCTTTTGTAAATGATAAACATGAATTTTGACAAGGTTTAAAAACACTTGCTTCACAATATGACCAGCGATCTGTTAACACACTTGGGTTTCAAGTTAAATAATGACAAAGGTCGTGGCCATTATCTACATAGTTTATAATAACGTGTCCATTTCTGGTGGACGGGGTGCATCTTGGTATGGCATACTAATCTTGTTAATTGCACTTTTCAACTTTTATGTATAGAATTTTGTTAAATAATTTTAGAAGTGCCACATATAATTTTTTTTAAGAAAAGGCAAAGAGTATGGCTCCGAATGCCACAACGCACTAAATTTCACACAAAATAGAGTATGTTTTATGGTTAACAAGTTTCATGAATTTTCAAGACTTCTAGCTAATTTCTCATAATTAAATGACATTTTGTCAATAAAACGAAAGTAGGTAAAATTTGAACTACAAGTGCGTGATAGATTGCTTGTAAATTTGTCTGAAATTCATATATACTAGTTATTGTACCCACACAGTCATACTGAAACCTAACTATTGTTTTGAAAGATACAACTTCTTTGTATGAATTTTCATGCTGTCACATCTGACCATATTTCAAAAAAGTGAAAGAAAATAAGGGAACATGGAAAGAATGACCAAGGTGATGGTCACATTATACAACAGTACTCCAAAAAACAATGGTTCACATCTAAGGGGGGAGGCGCATAGCTGGCTTTAGAATAGATTGGACATCATCACAACTCAAAAAAAATTCGGTATTTTATTCAAAAAAAAGGGAGTAGAACCTCGGCCTATGCATCGGTTGATGCACACAGCATTTTAGTATTAAAAATTCTTACTTGTAAAACAGTAAAAACGACGCTGTTAAACTTTCAATATAAGGGACCTGGGCACCTTCATCGACCCTGCATAATTAACCTGTGTTCCTCTTATTCCCCTTGCTCCTTTAAGACTTTGCAGCTATGGATTCAAAGACCGGAGCTCCCGTGGGAAGAAGAAGACCCATGTGGTTGTGACAAAGGTCGTGGAGAAACAGAAGACATGTCACCAGCATCTGAATCCTGCTCTAGCCACTCCAGGTCACAGTCTCGCACTAGGCAGCCATAGGAAGAAGCAGGTGTCGAGGTCTGTCAAGGCCGGGCTACATTTCCCCATCGACCGAATCGGGCGCTACCTCAAGGAGGCTCGATACTCCCAGCGCATAGGCTTCGGGGATCCCATCTACCTCGCGGCCGTTCTTGAGTACCTCACGATGGAGGTACTGGAGCTCATTGGGCAAGTCGCGAAGGACAACAAGAAGATCCGCATCATCCCGAGGCACATGATGCTCGGTGTCATGTGCGACGAGTAGCTCAGCAAGCTGCTGGCCATCGTTACCATCGTGCATAGCGGCATGCTGCCCAACATCCACGAGTCCTGCTTGGCGATGGTACCATGGAGGACGCAACCAAGTTGCCCGCGGAGGATGCTACTAAGTCGCCTGAGAAGACCATGGAGTCCCCCTAGAAGTCGTTAAGTTGTACTACTCCTTATGAGGTTGGGTTTGCTCTATTTATAGTTTGGTTAATCATTAGTGTTAATGTAATATTTAGATCTGTGATGCTAAGAACAAGCTTGTGAGGGTTCTCAAAAAAAATGTTGTTTTCCTAATCTTATCCTATACTCCCTTTGTTTAATATTACTCAGCATATTAGGTTTAGTCGAAGTCAAACGTTACAAAGTTTGAGCCACTATATTAAGTATTAAAAAGTATACTCATTGAAAAAATTCAATATTGTTGAAACACAATGAAACATACTTTAATATATCATATAGTGTACGTCTAATATTGTAGATATTAACATTTTGTATGTTTTGTTTGCTTAAACATTACAAAAATTGACTTTGACTTGGTCAAACGTGCGAGATATATGAAACAGAGAGAGTACCACTATATAGTGTACGAATAACTTTGAATATTGACCGTTGGATCAATAATAGCAAATCCCAACATTGCTAACCATTGGATATTTTTTATTCTAGCATCTAGAAGATTCTATTGATAGTCTTTACTCTTTAGCACAATGAACGCTGGTACGCGCAAACCTCAAAACACACTCTATTTCTTAATTTCAGGGTATTTGTGCTAAATGTATGCACTAGGATGTAATATTTATTTTTATGAGGTCCTTGATGTAACTTGTACTTCCACTGACCGTGTTAACTAAAACATCTCGCTCCTATGGGACCTACCACAGTTAGAAGAAAATGTCAGCGCCCCAATTATCAGACAAAGTGGACCATGGTTTCTTATAATTCCAAGTTTTTAGTACTAGGATTTTAAAGCTTCCTTGTTAACTTCGCAAACTTAAGTTACATTTTTCTCATTCAATGAAATTAGGTTAAACTTGAGCTACAATTAAGCGCGATAGATTGCTATTGAATTAAATGTATCTTCGGAGTTATATGGGTGCATCTCCTTATAGTAAACAATGATGTTGTTGTGAGTTTCCAACTATGAGGAAAGAACATTCTCAATTTTTTAGTGTGATGATGAGATTGTTATTTTCCATAAAGGAATTCCAATTCTGGAGTTAGATTCCCATGTTTTATGAGTTTTCAAGCTCCCTAGCTAACTCCACACACTTGAATGACTTCAAGCCTATTTATCGAAATTAGGTCAAATTTGAACTACAACTAAATTGTAGGTTGCTTTTAAAGATTTATGAAAAAACTTTTGGAGGTACCCAACAGGGGGTCAATTAATATATCAGAAACCACCGGGAGTTTTGACAACATTTTTAACTTCTTGCTAATATTTTGCATCGAAATTAGGTCAAACTTGAGCTACAAGTAAGCGCAATAGATTGCTCTTAAAATAAATGTCATTTCAGAGGTAGATGGGTGCATTTTCTTGTAGTAAACAATGTCGCTGGTGTGAGTTTCAAACTACCAGGAAAGAACATTCAGTTCTCAATTTTCTGAGAGATGACAAGCAAGGTTGTTCTTTTTCGTAAAGAAAGTCCGAAGAATATGGATCTGAATGCCACAATCTAGGTTTTCAGACATATATATAGACCAACATGTTGTAGTGACGATACCCATGTTTTATGTGCTTCCAAACTTCCACCCACTTGAAAGACCTTATGTCGATTTATCAAAATTAGGTCAAATTTAAACTACTACAAGTAAATTGTAGGTTACTATGAAAGTTCTATGAAAAATCTTTTGGAGGTACCCATCGGGGGGTCATAATTAATATATGAGAAACCATCCAATGAGATTTTTGACGACAAGTTCAACTTCTTGCTAAGATTTTGCATCTTGTCAGTTTAACAAAATTAGGCCGAACTTTAGCTACAAGTAAGCACAATAGATTGCTCTTGAATTAAATGTCTTTTTAGATGTAGATATAGGTGCATCTTCTTGTAGTAAACAATGCCGCCAGTGTGAGTTTCCAACTATCTTAGGAAGGAACATTCTTAATTTTTCGAGTGATGACAAGATTGTTCTTTCCCATAAAGAAAGTCCGAAGACTATGGATCTGAATGCCACAAGCCAAGTTTTCACACATATATAGTGGACCAACATGATGCACTTACGACTTCCCATGTTTTATGAGTTCTCAAATTTCCTAGCTAACTTCACCCACTTGAATGATTTTATGTCAATTTATCAAAATTAGGTAAAATTTGGAATACTACAAGTAAATTGTAGGTTGCTTTGAAAGTTTTACGAAAAAGCTCTTGGAGGTACCCATCAGGGGGTCAATTAATATATATCAGAAACCCCTAAGAGTTTTGATGACAGGTTCATCTTCTTGCTAAGATTTTGCATCCTAACCGTTTAATGAAATTAGGTCAAACTTGATCTACAAGTAAGCACGATAGATTCCTCTTGAATTAAATGTCATTTTAGAGGTAGATGGGTGCATCTTCTTCTACTCTAGTAAGCAGTGTCATCGGTGTGAGTGTCCAACTACCAAGAAAGAACATTCTCAAATTTCTGAGTGTGATGATGAGATCGTTCTCTCCTGTAAAGAAAGTTTGAAGAATATTGGATCTGAATGCCACAAGCCAAGTTTTCACACATATATAGTGGACCAACAACATGTTGTACTTATGATTTCCCATGTTTTATGAGTTCTCAAACTCCCTAGCTAACTCCACCCACTTGAATGACTTTATGTCTATTTATCGAAATTAGGTCAAATTTGAACTACTACAAGTGAATTGTAGGTTGCTGTGAAATTGTAGGCTAGATAGTAGGCCTTATTAAGGTGTGCTTTTATCTACTACTATAATGGAGCAGTTTTGAATTGGATCCATAGCATAAATCTTGACCGTTGGGCTGTTAGATCCAATGGTTCAGAGAAGCTAGATACGTGTTGAATAGTACCTAGAGCAAACTCCACCATGCATGTCCTAGAACCATGATGTCACCAGCCCTAAAATTTCATAGGACAGTAGGTTGTATTCTCTCTACTACTATAATAGAGAAGTTTTTAATTGGATCCATAGCACAATCTGGACTATTGGGCTATTAGATCCAACGGTTCAGAGAAGCTGGATTCGTGTTGAATAGTACCTAGAGCAAACTCCACCATGTTCTAGAACCATCATGTCACCACCCCCAAAATTTCATAGCATAGTAGGTTGTATTCTCAATATGTGTAGATAGTTATTTTTAATAGACTTAATGTATGCATTTTTTTATCTAACAAGACTTAGTTAATAACAACTTAATGTTTGTTAAATCACATTTCATATAGTACTAGTTTACACAATGCGGGAGTAGTATATTTCTTTGCTTAGACATTTGCTCACCTCTATCCACGCACTGTACATGTTGAGAGAATAAAGCGTTGGCATGGGAAGAGAGCAGCAGCGAAGAGGAGTTGAAGGAGGTTGCATGTCAGAGAAACGTTATGATGGGTTCTTGACACGAGGTACTCTTGCAGCCTTACAGTGCACACTCTACTAGTAGTAAATTTCAGGACCTATGCACGCAAAACAGATCGTGTGTTTTCTCTCTCCTTCGTTATCCTCCATCTTTCTTCCCTTTTCCCCTCGCGCACCGGCTCGTCTGATCTCTCCCTCGTCCACAACGTCTAGAAAGATTCTACTGATATTCTTTAGCCCGATGAACGCTAGTATATGCAAACCTCAAAACACACACTTCATTGCTCAGTTTCAGGGTCCTTGTGCTAAATGCATGGACTTGGATGCAATTTTCATTTTTTATGAGGTCCATGATGTAACTTGTAGTTCCACCGACCATGTTAACTCTCAAGAAACTCGCTCCAAATGTGTTTATTACTTACAGTAGTACATTACTTGTTCCAAGTGTGGCTGCACACGATGATGAATGTAGAAGATCCAAGGATTATTACGTTCGGCAAGAGGAGCTCCTAGTATACTCCAAACTGTCTCTCTACCATGACCATTCATTTGACAAGACAGTACGGATCCATCTGTGCTAGGCTAGCTATGATGTACTACTAGAAAGGCCAGACCTATTTACTTGATAGGCACTAGAAAACGCAGAGAAGAGAGAAAAACCACGCTCGGTAGGCGGTACGATTTCAATCGATTTATTCTATTTTCCTTTGCTCTCCATCCTCTTCCTCTCCATCTTCTTGCTAATCCCCACTCGCCCACCTTAGCACACGCCAATGCCGCCATGCCGCTTTGGGAGCATCTCCGTAGCCCAGTTCGATAGGAACAATAGATTTAGTAGAGACAAAGAAGGCACGCTTGGTTTTATTTCATTCCATATTTCTCTTAGCCTTGATCTCCATCCTCACTTCACCTCTAGCATTCCGGCGACGTCCATTACCACTCGCACACCAATACAGGCATGCGCCAACGCTGCCATGCCGCTTTAGGATCAGCTCTGGCGCCCAGTTTGATAGACTGTTTTCCGTCTCGCCCTGCCAGTTGCCGCACGCTCTCTCCTCTAAAACCTCAATCAAAACCAAACAACATCGCCCCCACATGCTCGAGCTCTTCCTCGCGATGGCCCAATTGATCGATGATAGTGACACTTCTAGGGTGTTTTCCGATGCCCCCTTGAAGAAATCTCAGCCAGATGCGACGTCATCACCGCCGCAAGCCTCGTCGCCTGCTACAAACGTTATCTTTACTCAGCAACACGTAGTGCATCTTTAGCAAAATCTCATCCGTTTGGTATCCCCTATGTTCTTCACTCTCACCCAACTGAGCTACCGCGTGAGTACAATGTCTTCTACCACGACAATCGCATGAAGCTATTGTGGGAATGGCCACGGCATTCGCTACCAGGGGTAGCGATTTATAGTATTGGGGGCGAGAGCTGGCGGCCATCTGCGGTGCGAGATGGGGGCGGATGCACATGAGTTTACCCAGGTTTGGCCCCCGGAGGGTAAATACCTACTCCTGCTAGATTGTATTGGCAGAGAGTGAGTTACAGGGGTGGCGATCTCGGCATCTAAGAAGGGATTCACTTGATGGGGTGTATGATGGAACATGAGTACAAAGGGAACCCTAGGGAGGTTTATCTAGGAGGTACCTCGCTAGGGTTTACAATGTTTACAACTGAACTAGTCAAGGATTCGGAGGATTTGACCTAATCCGACTGGGCTTCAGCTATGCCTTTGGGCCTCTAGCTTCTAGTCGCCAGGCCTGCTCCTTAGTCGAGTTCCAGTCGCCATCCTGCAGGCCCACTCGTAAGGTCCTTGGGCCAGTCGGAATGTCCTGCTTGGCATACCCCATTCGACATATCCCCATCAGTAGTCCCCGAGGCCATCATCGATTCAGCGCAGGTGTTCATTTGGCAGTCGGAGTAGGCGAGTCTAATTTGGACACCCAGTCGAATCGGTGATGGACTCTGTCAATAATGGAGGAAATTTTCCCACCTAGTTTCCAGTCGCGGCTTTGGCGAATGTATTCACGCTCGAGTCACTGCACCCTGTTGATTGGACAAGGCGTACTAGCAGGCAAGTCAAGTGGAAGAAGTTGGACCGCCAACTTGGTCAAACTAGTTGTTGGGTAATCCAACGGTAACTTCGGCGTAATTACCGCGGGTAATGGCTATCCCGAGATTGGCGGGTAGCATGTCTTTATAAGGAGAGTGACAGAAAACCCCTATAGATCTTCTTCCGCATTCCTCACTCTCGCGCACCCCCAGTCTCTCTATCTCTCCACGATCCAGATTCTCCGGACCGAGTGACCTTGTCTTCTCCTCGATGGCGCCTCCGAAGGATCTGTGGGGGAAATCCAAGTGCACCACCGCGCAGCTCAAATCGTTCGAGGACGTGGGGTTTCTCTGCAAGGGGAATTGGCGAATTCCCGCGTCCTCCGAGACCGAGCCGAAGCCCCGCGTTGGTGAATTCATCTGCTTCCCAAGCCATTTGGAGAGGGGCTTAGGATTCCCCACCTCAATCTTCTTCCAATGGTTCTGCGCGTATTACGCGATCAAGCCATCGGATATCAGTCCACACAACATTGAGTAGCTGGCGACCTTTGTCGCCTTATGCGAATGCTACCTCGGATGCTGGCCATAGTTCCCGCTGTGGCTTGAGTTGTTCCACGACCACATCGGTCGCGAAGGATCTGTTGGCCCTATCTTGGCAGCGGGTGGTGTCACCTTCCAACTGAAGCGCAAGGCGAACTTCTTCAAGCTCCTGCTGCCGAAGAAGGCCGCGAGTGAGTGGAAGAAGAGCTGGTTCTACGTGAAGGAATCTACTCCCCCCTCCGACAAAGTGGTGCTTCCTTCGTACGTTGCAGAGAGGAGCGCACCTCGTTGGCTGATAGCGTTGAAGCTCCCCGAAGACCAGAAGATGGCCATCACGGAGATGATGGAGCAGATCAAGGTCTTGAAGAAAAAGGGGCTCGAGACAATCAACCTGTACAATTGCTGGCTCAGACGGCGCCTGGTCCCGCTGACGACCCAGCCTCATTAGATGTATGAGTACACCGGGAAGAACGACTCTTCTAGGATGAGCAGGCAGTCCTAGGAGGCAGCAGACTACAAGGCCACCCTGAAAAAGATCAAGGACGCGGAGTTCACCAATACATCGGCCGGGCTTGCTCCATACGTAATCGGGAAGAACGAAGCTCCCACGGCGAGCCTTTCTCTGTCGCTGCTTTGCCTTCAGTCGTGGCTCGTACGGGTGCAATTTGCATCCGCGACTCGTATCATTCAATCGTGGTTTCTAACCGAGTCGACTCTCTTTGTCTACTCCCAGTTGTTCTAGGTCCTTGAAGGCTGGCTTCCCCTCTCAATGAGGAGATTCCCAAAGAACTCGAGGAGGGGACCGAAGGAGAGTCCTCCAAGAGCGAAAAGGAGGCGAAGGAGGTTCCTCCACCAGCGCCCACGGCCCACAAGACTCACATGCAGAAGTAGGACGAGATCAAGACGAGCCGTAGTCTCGAAGAACGTGATGATGACGATGAAATCTTGCAGGAGCATAGTTCGCGGCGAACAGCCACGCCGGTGATGCCCGTGCAAAAGCTGAAGTCGCCAGTGAAGAAGCTGGCTCCAAAGCTAGTGTCGCCACCCAGATCCGTGGTGGCGTTCGAGTCGGACGAAGATTCCGATGATGAGGCGGCTAAGCTTCAACCGAGATCCCTGAGGACACAATTCCAATGACAGTATCGGAGGCTACGGACATGGTGGTGGAAGTGGAGATCCCGCTCGCCGCGATCGCTCCAACAGTCCCGGCTGCCGCGGAACCAGGGGCTGCTGAGATCACGGGGGTAAGGTTGCCGCCACCAGCGGGAGCGGCTGCGCGCCTGGGCCGGAGGTCCCTGCAACCATGACCTCGACATCGAAGAAGCCCGCAGTGTCGTGGGACGCGAGTGTGTTCGAGAAGGGACACTCGCGCAAGCTGGGCCAGGAGCTGGATAAGGCTTCCCATATTAGCACGGGGCTGCATGTCCTTCCAGTCGCCAAGTAAGTCTAACATTAAGTTTTCCGTGCTTTAACGCTTCCTTGCATAATTTTTTTGCTGACCGTGGCAATTTCGCAGGTCTGGTGCCAAGAAGATAGGTCTCCCTACAGTGGTCAAGATTCTGCGAGTCGATGCTAGAGGGGAAGCCGACCCCTCCAAGAAGAGGAAACTTGTTGCAGAGGACACGCCAGCCGAGGGCACGATGAAGAAGAAGGGGACATCACTGGCGCCACGACAGGGGAAAACACGGAGGAGGGTGACTCCGCTACCCATGCCAAAGAAGCAACGGCCGCCCAATCGGAACCAGTCAAGGGGGCTCCACCATCAGAACCATTGGCCCCGATGACTAGCACTCCAACGAGGAAGGCCGCGTCGTTTCCGCGCTTTATGGCGAAGGCGTTATCGGCTGCTACGGAGACCCAGTCTCCGCAAATTCCAGAGATCGTTGATGAAGATGTTGGGAAGCATCACGGGCGCACATATTCTATGGTTCCTTCGACGGACGCCAGTGAACTTCATAGCATGCTTGGTGCCGCCATTCAGGTATGTCCAGACCCCGAGTGCCTGATTGCTGAATTTTAGCGGTTAGGCACTTAAAGATTCTAGTCGCCCAGTCCCCGAGGGTCTAGTCGCTGAATTTCACCGGCTAGACGGAATTTTTAGTCGCCCAGTCCCCGAGGGTCTAGTCTCTGAATTTCAGCGGCTAGACACTTGGAATTTTTAATTGCCTGGTCGCTTAGTGTTGTTCTGTTGGCAGGGCCTGCAGAGGGAATCGTCTGATCAGCAAGCCGCGAAGGAATGCCTAGAGCGTGACCTGTGCGTGGCACAAGAGGCCAACATGCGACTCCAAGAAACTACTGGTAAGTTGTTGCTTCTCTGGGCAAGCTCGAACTATTGCAGCTTACTGATGACCCACAAGTATAGGGGGTGTATCACAGTATTTTCGATAAGTAAGAGTGTCGAACCCAACGAGGAGTAGAAGGTGCTGGCACTACTAGGAAATAGCTTATCAGTGGCGCACCTTTTTTCACTATCTGTGGCGCATATCTTAGTCGCCATTGATACCTCGCCACTAATAACTATCTTCTGTGGCGCATTTCAAAATGCGCCACAGAAGTCTCAAACTTCAGTGGCGCATATGGCCAATATGCGCCACAAAAGTTTTTTTTCCAAAATTCAAAAAAAAGGCGGGCCAAATTCAAAAAAAAGGCGAGCAGAACGTGCTGACTAGTGGTATGGATCAGGAATTCTCTGCAAATACTTAGCAAACGGATTTTTAGGGGTTTTTGTTAAAGCAAATAAACAAAGTACGAGTAAATAAAAGATAGTAGGAATAAATGCAACAATAGGCCCAATCCTTTATGCAGCAAAGGACAAGCCGGTTGTATTACTTAAGATGACCAAACGTTCTCGAGGACACATGAGAAGACTGTCAAGTGCTTTCGCTTCATATAGTTGATTAATCTTCTTTAGCTTGCTAAGTGTTGTGTGGGTGAACCTGTGCTAATGTACCGACCTTCCAAGGACTAATACATACTTGTGATTATACTCCTTGCAAACATCCATAAGTACAAGAAAGTAATTAAGGTAGAAACCTAACCACAACTTTAAACTCTAAGACCCTTACGTCCCTTGTGCAATGGTTTCCTAAGGGGGGTTCAGGTTTCTATCACTCCGGCAACCCCTACGATTAGTAGCCAAATACACAATGCATTCCCCTAGGCCCATATAGGTGAAGTGTCATGTAGTCGACGTTCACATGACACCACTAGAAGAAGTACACCACAACTCAAATATCAAACTATTGAATTTTCTCAATGCAATTCCACTACTAACAACATGACTTCTCCCATGTCCTCAAGAACAAATCGAACTACTCATAAGAGATCATATGGATCATGATCAGAGATGGAATAATGATGTATAACAATCTGAACATAAACAATAATTGAATAGTTCACTCAATAGCATCAACTATAAAGAGTAATCAACACCAGGAAAGTTTCTCCTAAGAACTATGCAAGATTCAACCCAATTGTTACAACAATATGGAGATGGTGATGAGGGTGCTGATGGTGATGATGGTGGTGATGATGATGATGATCCCGATGAAGTCCATCTTGATGGTGGTGTTGATGGCGACGATCTCCCCTCTCCGGGAAGGAATTCCCCCGGCAGAAATCTGTCTGCCGGAGAGATCTTTCTCTCTTGGTGTTTTCCGCCCCACAGAGGCGGCGGAATCTTTCTGTGGTCGCTCCCCGAGTCTTAGTGTTTCGGGAGGATAATATACGCCAGAGGGGAGAGCCAGAGGTGGGACAGGGCGGCCACACCACCTGGTGGCGTGGCCTAGGGTGGCCCCACCAGGGGGTGGTGTGGGCCCCTTGTGACCCATCTCCACTCCCTCTTCTGGCAGCCTTCGTCTTATGGAAAAATAGGATTTTCCGTATATTTTCCCGGATTTTCTAATCTTCGTAAATTTTGCCTCCAAACACCGCCAGGATCCATAAGCAAAATAACATGATATCAACTAGGTACAAAGTACCAATGCAGTGTCGAAAGCGTTCCCCATGATACATGGTTCTGCTAACTTCAACTCATAAAGCGCAAGCATATACGCAACAAAGAAGGACGCAATGGTTCAGGTTTATTAAATGCAAGAAAGTAAAGTGTGCCATCAAGTTCGTGAGAGCTTTAATCACTAATTTTCACATAACAAGTTTAATTTGGAAGGTAGATAAAAACAAGAATTTACTTGGAATAGCAGTAATTCTAATAGGTAGGTATGGTGGACACAAATGGCATGGGTTTGGTTTAAGGAAGTGGATGCACGAGAAGAATTCCCTCTCAATACAGGTTTTTGGCTAGCAAGGTTGGGTAACAAGTATAAGAGTTGAAGGAAACTAACAAACATACAAGTGATAAAGACAAACATGTAATCTTCCTTAGAAGCACAAAAGATCTTAACTAGAGAATACTAAACTTATGAGCAAATCAAGAAAGAGAGATGATGAAATTATATTTTTTAGAGTACTTTTATGTTTTTCATTCAACTCTCAAAAATAGTGTTGCTACTGACCAATCCAGGTTTGCCAAAACCAACTAAATTAACTCAATGATCCCAAATTGATACCAATACTAACAATAAGATCAATCATATAACCACGAATTGAAAACTAATATAAGCTATGCAAAAGAGTAAATGATAGAACTTCTCATTAATATTCCATAACGGCAACTCACACCAAGGGATACATATCTAACGAGAGAGGGGACACTTCCAAAATGCAAACCATCCTACATGATAACTTCTCTATTCATGATATGACTCTACTAAATAAAAGTAAAAAGATAGAAGATAGTGATGTGATACCGTGGCAATCCCCCAAGCTTGGAACAAACCAAGGGGATGCCAAACCTGATGACAAATTATTCCTTCGGTGGTGGTGGTATTATTTTCTTAGTTGACGTGAGGAAATCTTCCAGCATCTTGTGAAGCCTATTATTCTCCCATTGAAGCATTTCCACCTTCCTCTGCAAGTCTCGGTACTTATCGCAGAACTCCTTAGTGACTCGTAGGGCTTCCGTTGATGCAGGGCAAGAGACTGAAGGTACCAGCCCCTGCGTGGGGTCTTGGAGATCCTCCTCCATAGGCTCCTTTCCCTTATCCTTGGCGGACACCATTGTGCTTCTAAACTTTCAAGAATAGTTCCTGGCAGAAACCAATCGAAACGAAAACACGATGAGAACACAATATACGAACCTCGGTGGATCCGAGGGATTATATATTACAAAGTTTCACAACAAAGGGAAGGTACTGGGAGAAAACGGGTCGGAGACGGAGTCCGAGGTGGACTCACCACCTGGTGGCGCGGCCAGGGGTGGGCCCGTGCCACAGGGTGGTGTGAGCCACCCTGGCTCCGTTTCCGTCCCTCTTTCGCTTCGTAACTTTCCTTATTGGCTAAAACTGCAAAAATATAATTTGACAGATCTTTCGCGGAGCTTTTCTTACCAGAACTATTACCTATTTGAAAACGGACTCTGCAGGTCTCTGAATTTGGTCCTTGATAATTTTTTCCGGAGTTACCACTCGAATAACATCAATATCTTCATCTTCATACACTTATTACTTGAGTCATGAAACCTTTCTCTTCCTTATTACACCATTATCCCCACTACCTGGAAATTTCTTTCACACAAAACTTCACACAGTTCTCATTAGAAACATTAGTATAAATGAAGTGATAAAACCTTTTGAGTCCAACTTCAACTGAAAACCATCAAAACATAAGCCACTGTAGCAACTCCTTCCGAAAACCCAAAAAGAATTCAAAAAGGAAATCAAATAAAGAAGCAAATGCAAGATTGGCAAAATGTGTTAAAACTGACTAGTAGGTAAAGATCAATTTTTTCGAAAATCTTCTGTTGCTGAAATCAAAAAGTGCAAAACTAACGAAAGTTAAATAACAACCTGGGACAGAAGCACAAAAAATTACAGCGCAATCCGGCATACAGAGATCTCTCACGAATTTTTACGGTGGAGCATAAAAATCTGTGTCGGAACAGCAATTTCCCCAAATATTACTTCTCTCTCATTAGAGGTTGATCTTGACACAAAAACCAAAAAAAACGGATAAGGAGAGGTTATTACCTAAGTAATAACTTTCAAGACTCAAATAAACAAAAACAAACTGAAAGCAAAAAATAAATTGGGTTGTCTCCCAAAAAGCTCTTTCTTTATAGCCATTAAGATGGGCATGATAATTTTGAAGATGCTCACATAGGAATATGAATTGAAGTGAAAGAGAGCATTAAGAAGCAAAGATACACACATTTAAGTCTAACCCACTTCCTATGAAAGGGATTTTTGTAAACAAACAGGTTGTTGAAACCAGAGACTACTAGCAAAGGAAGGCAAAAGAGGTGCAACATAAAAACTTTCAGCATAAAATGAGGAAACTTGATATTATTGAGATACATAAGAACACTTTTCGCTCTCTCATAGTAAATTTTAGTATCATGCATAAACTTAACAATATAACTATCACAAGGGCCATCATAACAATGATCACTTATTCTAACAGAAAACATAGGAATACTAGCTCTCACAACACTACTTTGTGAAATAATATTAGAGGTATCCTTACAAAGGATAGTGTGTCCCTTTTCTTCATATTTAGTAACAAAGTCTTTCACATTTGCTATTATAGGTTCATCAACCATTTGTTTATCAGGTTCAACAGCTTTTCTTATACTTTCATTAACCATACTAGCTATCATAGAATGTTCCTTTATCTTAACCGGGAAAGACATTTGCTCAATGTACGGTTCGGGTAAAACATGATTAGCAGTATAAACTTCAGTATTTCTTGCAGGAACACTCTTAGCAATATCTTTATAAGGTTCATGATACTTATTCCACTTCTTTTTAGGCACTTCAATGTAGGAAGCAAAAGCCTTAAAATAAGAAGCAATAGCTTGAGAGTCTAGACCATAAGCATTTTTTATATTTTGAAAGTCATCAGTTCTCATAAAAGATTCAATGCATTCATAATCATAATTTATACCTGTCTTTCTACCTTTGTCATTCTCCCAAGCTTCAGCATTATCTTGAATACGGTCCAGAAGATCCCATTTAGCTTCTTCTTCCATGTGAGTGAATGATCCAGCGCAAGAAGCATCCAATAAATCCTTATCATGTAGAGGGAGCCTTGCATAAAAGTTATTGATAATAATATTGTTGGGGAGCTCATGAATGGGACATTTGAGAATTAGTAACTTCAATCTCCTCCAAGCTTGCGCTGTACTCTCTCCATCAAGAGGTCAAAAGTTGTATATTTGATTCCGATCTTTATGAATCTCACTAGGAGGATAAAATTTTGAATAAAAGAGAGGCACTATTTCCTCCCATTCTAGAGCTTGACCATTCTTCAGCAGCTTATACCATTCCTCAGCTCTTCCTTTCAGTGATAATGAGAATAACTTCTTATGAACTTGATCTGTAGTAATACCTGCACACTTGAACAACCCACATAATTCATGTATAAAGAGCAAATGATCATCAGGATGGACAGTTCCATCCCCAACATAATAGTTATCCATAACACGATCAATAATTCTTGTAGGTATTTTAAAAGCATCATTCTCAGCAGGTGGTGGTTCATCTACTACCTTAGAAGTGGCAGTAGCATTACCAAATAAGAAAGTCAGCGAATTATCCATAACAAAAATAAATCAACTAACAGAAGTAAACAATACTCACAGCAGAAGTTTCCTTTACCAGTTCCACTCTCCAATAGCGCTTCACTCCCCGGCAACGGCGCCAAAAAATAATCTTGATGACCCACACGTATAGGGGGTGTATCGCAGTATTTTCGATAAGTAAGAGTGTCGAACCCAACGAGGAGCATAAGGTGCTGGCTAGTGGTATGGATCAGGAATTCTTTGCAAATACTTAGCAGATGGATTTTTAGGGGTTTTTGATAAAGCAAATAAACAAAGTACGAGTAAATAAAAGATAGTAGGAACAAATGCAGCAAGTGGCCAATCCTTTATGCAGAAAAGGACAAGCCGGTTGTATTACTTAAGATGACCAAACGTTCTCGAGGACACATGGGAAGACTGTCAAGTGCTTTCGCTTCATATAGTTGATTAATCTTATTTAGCTTGCTAAGTGTTGTGTGGGTGAACCTGTGCTAATGTACCGACCTTCCTAGGACTAATACATACTTGTGATTATACCCCTTGCAAACATCCGTAAGTACAAGAAAGTAATTAAGGTAGAAACCTAACCACAACTTTAAACTCTAAGACCCTTACGTCCCTTGTGCAATGGTTTCCTAACGGGGGTTCAGGTTTCTGTCACTCCGGCAACCCCTACGATTAGTAGCCAAATACACAATGCATTCCCCTAGGCCCATATAGGTGAAGTGTCATGTAGTCGACGTTCACATGACACCACTAGAATAAGTACACCACAACTTAAATATCAAACTATTGAATCTTTCTCAACGCAATTCCTCTACTAACAACATGACTTCTCCCATGTCCTCAAGAACAAATCGAACTACTCACAAGACATCATATGGATCATGATCAGAGATGGAATAATGATGTATAACGATCTGAACATAAACAATAATTCAATGGTTCACTCAATAGTATCAACTACAAAGAGTAATCAACACCGGGAAAGTTTCCCCTAAGAACTATGCAAGATTGAACCCAATTGTTACAACAATATGGAGATGGTGATGAGGGTGCTGATGGTGATGATGGTGGTGGTGATGATGATGATGATCCTGATGAAGTCCAGCTTGATGGTGGTGTTGATGGCGACGATCTCCCCTCTCTGGGAAGGAATTCCCCCAGCAGAAATCTATCTGCCGGAGAGATCTTTCTCTCTCGGTGTTTTCCGCCCCGCAGAGGCGGTGGAATCTTTCTGTGGTCACTCCCCGAGTCTTAAGGTTTCGGGAGGATAATATATGCCAGAGGGGAGAGCCATAGGTAGGACAGGGCGGCCACACCACCTAGTGGCGCGACCTAGGGTGGCCCGCGCCAGGGGGTGGTGTGGGCCCCCTGTGGCCCATCTCCACTCCCTCTTCTAGCAGCCTTCGTCTTCTACAAAAATAGGATTTTCCGTATATTTTCCCGGATTTTCTGATCTTCGTGAATTTTGCCTCCAAACAGCATCTTTTCCATCAGAATCCTGACTGCAGTGGTCCATGCTCCAAAAGTCATCAACCATGCAAAAACAGATGAAAACACATAAGTATCATCTCTTAATATGAAATAACATAAGTATCATCTCAAAAACATGACATCATATGAATAAAAGTAAATTATGACATAGAATAGTGATGCAAAATGGACGTATCACTTATGCGAGACTGACTTGTGTTGTTTTTTGCTTCATAGATGCGCTTCCGTCTGTGATTGTCAAGGCCCGCGAGGGTATGCTCCGGCTGCTGAACTAGATACAACGAAGGATCAGATCGACTCACTGGTGAGGGAGCTGGAGGAGGCGAAGGTGTCGATGGTCTCTTCTAAAGAGAGGGCCAAGGCCACAGTCGCCACAGCGGAGGAGGAATGGAAGGCCTCTGACTCGGTCATCCTCAGGTTGCAGGGTGACCTTGGTGCCCTTGAGAATCATGTGACGAAGAGCTGCTAGAAACTTCTCGGTGGGTGATTATTCTTTCCCTTTTTGGTATGCACCAAGTCCCCGAGCGGGTTAGTCCTTAGTGACGTTGGGTTTCTGACATTGCAGCCTTGATAGGACAAAGTGACCCGGTGGTGCAGACCTTCAATGCCTCGCAATGCGTGACCATGGTGGTGAACGCGGCCACCGCCTCGGCGCTATGCGGTCAATGAATCCTAACCCTACCATGATCTCCCGAAACAGTTCTAACCAAAGAAGACCCCTAGACATGGCATGTCCTACTCAAGCACAAAAATGGCCAAATCTCCATGAATGGAGGGTGAAAGGATCAAATACCAGGGTCCATGGCGGGAGATCGAGGTGGGGAAGATTCCCATGGAGCAGATCTGAAGAGGGGCGGACGGACTCAGTGGTGCCGGCGACGCCACCATGGAGAGCTCACTGGGGCGTGCGTGTTTATAAGAAGAGGGTCAGGGGGCAAGTGGGGAAGAGGATCTTGTGGCCCCCTGGCCCACAACTTATAGGACCCACGCTCGGCCGGTAGTACCAGCCAGGGGCCGGAACTACTGGTGACACCGGTAGTGCAGGACAAAGCAGTAGTACAAGTCTAGACGGAACTTCTAGGTAAGTTGGGCCCGGAGCGGTAGTACCGATGATGGCCGAAACTATTGGTGATGTCTAGAGACAAACTTTCCAGATTTGGAATGGCTAGGAGGAGACCTTGTGCAAGATAGAGAGAGGTTTAAGGGGAGGAGCAAAGGCTTGGGATAGATGACACAAACTGTGAAAAACCAAATAAAGATCCAAAAAACGGAAAACAAACACTGAAAACATGGAGAAAAAAGGAGAAAGACTTCAAAAGAAGAACAAAGAAAACACAACAATGTTGGAGGCCTGGGCCACCATATATGAGTATATTTGGCTTGACACCATGAAGATATATATTGGTTTCATTACCAACACTCATCATTTAAGCTCATTTTGTCTCCTTGAGAGACCATAGAGAATGAATACATTAATGTGTGCATATAGGGAGAGTTTTGGTTCATATGAGGAACTACACTCCCCCTAAATCCATGCGTAAATCCAAACAAGATATTATTTGAGACCCGGGTAGGTGCGCAAGATACTCAAACCACATTGCTCGAATCTATGATATTCAGTTCATACCTCAACTCCCGGAACCTTGCTTCATCAAGTGGCTTCATGAAAAGATCCGCTAGATTGGCCTTGGTAGGAACATACTCCAATGAAATGTCTCCACTTGCAACATGATCCTGAATGAAATGATGATGAATCTCAATGTGCTTGGTCTTGTTGTGTTGACCGGGTTGTGAGCAATAGAAATGGCACTCTCATTATCACAAAGAAGGGGCACTTTGTTGAAAGAAAGTCCAAGATCCTTCAAGGTTTGCTTCATCCATAGAAATTGAGCACAAGAACTTGCGGCGGATATGTACTCGGCTTCAGCGGTGGACATAGACACGTAATTTTGTTTCTTCGAGGACCAACACACCAAGGATCTTCCAAGAAATTGAAAAGCACTGGAGGTTGATTTTCTTTCCACTTTGTCTCCTGCCCAATCTGAATCCGTGTATCCAATGAGGTCAAAGCTTGCTCCCTAGGGGTACCACAACCCAAATATAGGGGTATGAAACAAATATCGAAAGATTATCTTGACCCCCACCATGTGTCTTTCCTTTGGTGCGGCTTGGAATCTTGCACACATACCCACACTCAAAATAATATCCGGTCGAGATGCACATAGATAGAGCAAAGAACCAATCATCGAGCGATAAAGTTTTTGGTCCACGTCCTTACCCTTGGGAACGAGATCAAGATTAACCTTTGTGGGCATGGGAGTTTTGACTCCATTTGTAGAAATTTAAAGTTATGATGGGTAGCATAAGCAAGAAGCATGCGAATGGATTCTAGATGTGCAACGGGAGCATAAGTTTCACCATAGTCAATGCCCTCAACTTGAGAGTATCCTTGGGCAACTAACCTTGCCTTGTTGTGGACGACTATACCATTGGCATCCCTCTTGTTATTGAAGATCCACTTGGTCCCAAACACATTTTGACAATCTCTTGGTCTCTTCATAAGTGTCCACACCTTGTTCCTCTTGAAGTTGTGAAGTTCTTCATTCGTAGCATCAAGCCAGTCATCATCTTCAAGTGCTTCGAATACCTTTTGGGGCTCAACATGAGAAATAAAAGCATGATGAGAACTAAAAGAGCTTAGTTGTCTCCTAGTAGTAGAGCTTCTATTGAAATCTCCATAAACATTATCAAGGATATGTCCATCTTTTATGATCTTGGTGAGATGGTATGCTTGACGGCGGGCTTGGGTCTCAAGACGAGATTCTTGAGCAACCACTTGGTCATCACCATGATTCGAGTCCCCGCCTTTACTATATGCATGAACGTGATCACTATATTCATCAATATCAACCATAGGAGAGTCATCATGATTTGGTGGAGAGGCATTAGCTTGGCCATGGTCATTGTTAGCTTAACCTTCTTCAACTTGACCTTGATCATCATTGACACGAGGAGCTTCACTATCTTGGTGAGGTAGAGCTTGATCGACTTGAGGTAGACTTGAGCTTGGAGAGCCATGGACATGAAGATCTTAAGAAGAGCTTGGAGAACCTTGAGAAGCAATAAGTTGTCCTTGAGGGGCAAGATGGTCTTGTGAGAGTGAAGGCTCTGCTTGAGTAGAGCTTGGTCATTCTCCTTTGGCCACAAGGGGATCCTCAATGGGGTGGAAGAATCCCACACCCATTCTTCTTATGGCTTGGGGAGGAATTTCATCACTTGGATCACGAACACCGTCTTGCCTCACAAGAGACTCATGATCTTCATCAAACTCGACATTGCTAGATTCTTCAACTCTTCCCGTTTCTTTATTGTGGACTCTATAGGCATGGGAATTATTTGAGTACCCAACGAAGATTCCTTCTTGTGCCCTAGCCCCAAACTTTCACAACCGAACACCTTTCTTGAGAATGAAACATCTATAACCAAACACCCAGAAGTACTTGACATTTGGCTTGCATCCGGTGAATAGTTCATATGGATTCATGTTCTTCTTCTTGCGTAGGGTAGAGGCGATTGGTTGCATGGCAAGCTGTTGAGATGGCTTCAGCCGAAAAGTTATATGGAGACTTGAATTCTGCTAACATGGTCCAAGCAGCCTCCATAAAAGTACGATTCTTCCTTTTGGCAATGCCATGTTGTTGAGGGGTGTAAGGAGTTGGATATTGATGCTTGATCCCTCATCACTAAGAAACTCATCCAACGTGTAGTTCTTGAACTCGGTGCCATTATCACTTCGAACGGTGAGAATAGTAGAATTATGTTTTTGTTGAACTTGATTGGAGAAGTCGATGACGGTTTGTTGAGTCTCGCTCTTGAACTTGAAGAAGTAGACCCATGTGTATCTCGAGGAGTCATCAACAATCACCAAACAATACTTCTTCCCCCAAGACTATCATGAGTAGGAGGTCCAAAAAGATCCATGTGAAGAAGCTCCAAGCACCATTTGGTGGTTATTTGATTGAGGATCTTATGAGGATTCTCATGCATCTTTCCTTCAATACAAGCCCTACACACACGATCTTTGGCAAAGGAAATGTCTTTTAGTCCAAGGATGTGGCCCGAGTGTAGAGACTTTGCAAATCCTTCATGGTTACATGGGCTAGGTGGCGATGCCACAACTAGCCCACATCAGCTTTCGCATTGAGACATATAGCATGTGTAGAGGGCTTTCCGGAGAAATCCACCAAATACAAGTCATGCTCTACGTATCCAACGGAATCCACCATGAGAGACTTGCTCCACATGAGGACCACTGAATGCTCATTAAAGAAGGACGAAAGACCCATAATTGCTAAAGCATGAACGGAAATTAAAGGAGATTTTAACCAAGGGTTTTGACAAGCATGACATTAACCAAGGATACATCTGGGGTTACTACCACCTTACCAAAACCCAATACCTGAGAACTTGTTTTATCGCCGTAGGACACCATAGTATTGGAAAAATTAGGCCTAATCTCCGACATTATAGACTTGCTTCCGGTCATATGGCTTGTAGCTCCACTATTAAGCACCCATTTTGCACCACCAGAAGCAAAGTCCTACAAGAAAATCAAGGTTTGGTTTTAGGTACCCATTTTGCAATGGGTACCCTTTTGTTAGTCACAAGGGTCTTAGGTACCCAAATATTCCAATGATAATCATGAGTATAAGATGTACCAATGTATTTTGCATAAACATGACCATCAAAAGATTTGCAAAGAATGTAAGAAGGGTTGTTCTTCCAGGAAAAGTTATGACTTTGCACAAATGTAGAAGCATGTGAGGATCCTTGAGCAAAGCTCTTTCTTTTATTCTTTTTATTGTTCTTGTTCTTCTTCTTGTCAACTTGCCCTTTTGCAAGTCGATCTTTCAACACCTTATTTTCCTCAACAAGATTCACATGCTTGCAGCAAGGGTTAGAAGCACAAGGCAAATGTGCAATAGGCATAACGGAAGACTTTGATTATTCATGATTCAATTGAGTTTGAAGTCGCTCATGAGCCTCAAATATACTTGAGAATTTAATTTCCAATGCATGATGTTCCTCCTTGAGTTTCTCAAAGTCCTTAAGACATTCATGACTAACACCAAACTCAACCTTTTCATTTTTAAGGACATTCAATGAAGCAAGAGCATGATCTCATTCTTTAACAAGTTGCGATATGATGGCATTATGGTCATCTACAAATTTAGCCACACTTTCCTCAAGAGTTATTCTCATGTTATGTTCATCTTAAAGGGATTGAGATAGATAGGCAATTTAATCGGTTACCTCTCTCTCATTTTTACCTAGCATGTTAATTACCTCTTCCTTCTCATCTAGCATTTCCCTAGCATGGTCAAGTTGGTTTACAAGAGTTTGAAAGCACATTCTAGTATCATCATCTAGATGCTCCATGGATTCACACATGCTTACTATCTCTTTCTTAACCTCTAGACCATCTAGATCATGCAAAGAAAGTTCATTTGAGGGAGACTTGGAAGTGGGTGTTACCTCGGTGGCCTTGGCCATGAGACAATTTTGGTTGCAGTTGGTGATGTTCTCATTCAGTGAGTCGAAGAGAGATACTCGTGGGGTAGAAGAAGTAGCAATAGCGGCAACTCCCACGATCTCTCCACCTTGACCTTCACTCTCATCATCATCATTTTGTGCTGGCCAGACCATGTACTAGTAATATTTTTGGGATAGAAATTTATAGATGAACTATATAAATATTATCTATGTTCATGATTTATTTCACATTTTCTGAAAAGTTTGAAAGTGCCACATGCAATAGCTTGTTGCCAGTGCAACTAGTTGCAAATTGTAATTTCCATCGTGGATGTCTCTATTGGTTCCGAGCGAATGATGCATGCAGATTCTCACTGGCAAGTGGGGCCGACCTAAACAGGGCCCACATGTTAGTGATTCAGAGCCATACAAAATCATACACGTTGCCTGACTTGAGCGAAATCTGGTATCCGTGCACGTCTCTCAGTTTGTTGCGTGGTTGCATGTTGTACACATTTAATTCCATGTACCTTGTACTAGAACATATATGAACACATACAACATGCCAAAATTACCACGGACAGACTCGTACTGTGCATTATATCTAATGTATATATTTTTGGTCCTGTGCCACGAGTTCTGCATGTTGGGGAACAAGATGAAAGTACATGTGTCCATATCGTGGCTACTACTACTACTACTACTACTACTAGTAGTAGTTTGTCCATCTATTTTTCGTTGAAAATACTGCAGTATATTGAAATGAAAGATGTAAAAACAAAACCCTCTAGTCAAACTGATGTGACTAGACAATACTGCATCTCTGATACGTAGTAAGTAGGAGTATTGTCCAATTACTAGCTGCATGGCGTGCTAGTCTAACATATAGTGAAGTCTAGGCGGCGGTGTCCTCGATGCTGTTGTTGACTAGATAGAGCAAGCAAGTAAAATATCCTCCCTCTTTTTTTGCCTCTCCATCTTCTTCCTTAGTCCTTCCTACTCTGCCCACGATCTCTGCCACGCTCTCTCTTCTCACCCATTCCTTGCATAATGCTCCCCCTCCTCCTGCAGAAAACCCCAGCCGCACTTGGCATCTGCCTAAATCCTTTGGACTGCCTACTAACGCCTACTAATGCCTCAACCTGCTCATTGGTTTGACGAGCAGTATGACAGTACAAGGGTACATCGTCTGCATGACATGGTGTATGACGTGGTGCCCCTCGACCATCTTCGGCGCACCGCCATCCTACCCTTCATGCATGAAAAATTCTGGGTTGGCATGAACGGCGACTGGCTCACCGCCGTGGACCAGAGCGGGGCATGGTGCCTAGCGAACATCTACACCTATTGAGTAATTGACCTTCCATCGACAGATACTTGTGGTATTCAGGCCGCCTCACATCCATTATATAACATGTAGTGCTACTAGCCAGCCAGGGTTCCCCTAGTTACATGTACTCATTTCTGAACGCATGCATATTTCAAAATTTTTTTTGGCAAATCCGTAGGTATGGAGAAACGTTCAATAAGTCGCGGGATGGATGTCTTGACCTGTTGAAGATCGTAATCTGTAGAGTGCCCCAAAAGCTGGGGTTACACAGACTATAAGCTCCTCGTGTTGTTCGACGGTGAAATCGACTACCTGTAAGGCGGTAGCCATGTTTGGAGAGTCTCGAGCATTCAAGTCATGGAAGATGACAGTACCATGATGCCATTGAACATGGTGGACTCATTTTTGCGGTCGCAAATCAAGGATGCACCTACTGCTGGGATCCCACATTGGAACGTAATTCTAGTTCCATGATGATACATTGTGAGTGATTTAGTGAAGTTGTTCCTTAACTACCTTGTTTATGTTTTACCTTTCATATGACTGAAAGAGCACACCCTTTATGTCCTAAAAATGAATAAACCATTGCCAGTAATGAATTAGTACCAGTAATATGTCTTCCAAAAATATAGTGTATGACGGTGTCCCTGCACTAGTAAGTTCATTTATTGTCAGAATATGAAAGGTATTATCAACCAGCATCTCAATTGTGAGCGCAACACAATGAAGGCGGGTTTGTTTATCAGTTTGTACTTTTAGGCTCTCCTCGGATTGTATAAATCACATAGGATTTTTGTAGGATACCAATCTTTCCTTTTTGGATTTTTCCTTGGGATTCATAGGAATTCTGTAGGATTTTTGTACGATTTGGATCCTTAGGATTTTTTCTATAAAATGCTGTTTGATTTGAATGAGTATAATCCTTAGGAATTCCTTCAAAGGATTCCTTTGCACTCTATTTTGGAGGAAAATTTCCATCCACTCCAACCTCTTTATATAGTTCCTTTAGTTTTCTTGTGCAATCAAACACCACTTGATTCAAAATACTCTAGCATCTAATCTAATAGGATTCAAGTAGACATGCCTCTGTATCAATAAAAGTGGCGCTTCCTATTTTGAAACTTACAACAACTAGGAAACTAAGATAAGCAAGAAATCCAAATATTCGGAATAGCAGAATAAGAAATACAATTTCTAATGTTGTTAATTTATTGAGTAATTTTATTGTCAGGATTTGCCTATTCACACTGTTAGCATGAACAATGAAGAATGTTGGTGTTAGAATATGTATGCTAGTAATGCACTTTTTATCTCGAATTCGGATGTTGCAGGAAACAAGGAGCTTCCGTTTGTAATCCCAGCACCTATTCTGAATGATCGGACAGGCATGTAGTTTCTCGCTCGATTGGCTGATGGTGAACGCTTGATGATCATAATTACAATGTATGTCATGGGGGTTTCCCATGGCGAAGAGGGTGAAATCATTCCCCATGCTCAAAATGGGACTAACCTATGCCTATATCCTGCCTCTCGTGTCTACATTTTTGAAGAGGATCCTAGCTCTGCTAGACCTCTAGGGGTCATCGTTTCGAGGCACGTTAACAACCTGGGCGACAATTCTCCGTTTCTCGGTCTCAATTATCTAATCATTGACAAGATGATGAAGAAACATGGATGCAAGGATCCTGATGGCACATTGTTCCCATTCATGAGGAAAAACTGTGTGTACACAAAATACAGGAGCTTTCATGGAATACAATCCTATCATATTAAATGCTGCAACCTACAGCCAACTAAAGGTGAGCCTGTGGCAGTTATCAGCCTTCCCAAAGATGGTTGGAATAGTGTATGACAGGTGGCAATTTAGTTTAGGACTAGTTTAGGTGTGGTAGGCTCGTTGTTCCGTCGCTAGACTGAGCTGTGGATCTTTCTAGTGTATTGTTGTGTCATCTTTTTTGCATCGTGGTTCAACAGTTGACTGTTAGTACACTGGTTTTAGTGGCCAGCTTGAATCAATTTATATGAGCCCTGCCATGCTTTTGTAGTTAGTATTGCCTTCCATGGTATAATCCATGTAGTGGTGCTTATTTCATAGCGTGATTTTTGTACTATAGTTTTCAGTACTATTACTGACTTGTATATACGCGACTCGTGCAACTTTTTTTTGAACCATCGCACCTCGTGCAACTTTATGTTTTGAGAGGAATATTCCTTCTTTCCTATTAGCAAACAGGGAAAAGCATGTCACTGCTTCTTATAGGGCCACGAAACAAGCCTTAACTGGTCCATAATTGATCTTGGCTCGGTACGCCAAAGCAGGCCGAGACACCCTAGGATGATAGCCGCAAATGTTTATGCCGGTTTTCTAAAACCAAAAGTTTATGCAGACCCTTCCAAAAAAGAAAATTGTTTACGCAGGCCCCATATTGTCTCTGATACATGGCATACTTTTAGCGCTACCATGCAATTACTTGTTCAATATAGTATGTATCCTTGCTCATTCTTCTATATGTGAAATGAACAAGTCAAGCTCTGATGTGACATGAATAAGTCAAGCTCTGATGTGCTGACATTGTACTATCTGTAATAGTGTACAAACTAGTTGTATTAATGTGTTCAAAACTGTGAACTAAATCTGCAAATTCTGAGCCTTTTTGCATGATGACAATGCCACTTGTTGGTGCTAATTGCGACATGTATTAATTTGATCGTACGGAAGCATGCAACTTGGAGCGATCTGTATAAGCTAGTGCTTACTCGAGCTGCCTGAAGCTGGGCAATTCAAGGTCATCATGTCTCTATCGCCTACAGTTTATATGTCATGATTACAAGGTTTTGAGTACATCAAATTGATTGGGCACTTAGGTCGATTCAAAGCCACCCAAACCATCTCGAAATATATCCTTTGCTGAAAAGATGATTGTGCGCTGTATGAGTTGATATGACGCGATTTTATGTCAATCAGTCAAACTTCCTCCAGTACTTTCCATGTTCGAATACTATGCTGCCCAAGTTCCCCGCTATGTAAAACTCTTAATAAGGCGCAATATCGGTCACTTTTATCCCTTTCCAACTTCATTCTTTTGGATCCGGCGTAGGTACAGCCAGGTCAGGTGGACCATGGACCTTCAGTACAATGCATTTTTACTACTCAGTCTATGAAAACGAATATTTCAACCCCACTTCAGACAAAAAACTTCCCATAATCTTGTTTCAAAAAAAATCCCTTAATTAGCCTTTCGTGGTGAGCAGAGTATATATTTTTTAGGGTACCAACTACATTTTTTTTGAGGATGGGGTACCAACTACATTGAATTTTCACTAAGGACCTAATAAAAGATTGCACATTTGACCCAACACTGGCTCAAAACCTTGCAAATTTAGCCTGTCGGGTTAGGTGGACTGCCGACCCCTGACATATTGAGTACATTGAATTTTTAATGAAGATCTTATTAGAAAATAGTACTATATTCTACCCAAATGTGGCCCAAAACCTCGCTAATTTATCCTTCTGGGTTTAGGTCGGTCGTGGGCCGCCAACCCTCAACACATTGTTACTTGGTTTTTAAGCATGAAGCACACTGAAGAAGTTTCGGTAAGGAGCCCACGATAAGAAGCCCATTGGTTCACAAGGTTGGACCCAAGTTATTTTTTGTATCGCCCAAAATCATCTTAATTTAGCATTTCCGTGCCATTCTGATAAAGCATAGAACAAGCTTCTCCTACCCATGTTGTATTTCTACAAAGCATTTAGCATTTTTTATGGCAAGTCATCAGGGTTGTTGCCTTTTCATTTTAAGTGATTTCAACATTTCTAAATGTAATCTTTTTCAGGAATGGGATAGATGGTTCTGGTGTAGTGGAAGCGCATGCGGTTCCCATTTGTTGAAGTCTTGAGTTCGATTCCTAGGTTTATTAATATAAATATATAATATAATATTTGTCGTTCTTTTACATTTTTTTCCAGCATACACACGTTTCTTACACAGAGAAGGCTGACATCTGGGACCCAGCAACGTTGCTAAGGTCAAAACAGCGGAGTCCATCATACACACACTGCATTTGCAGAGACGCTGACATGTTGGACCCAGCAGAGACCTTATACAGATGTTGCATCGAGAAATCAACGTTTCATTTACAAAGAGACTAATATGTGGGACTCAGCAACGCGACCTTATACAGATGTTGCATCGAGCAACATTGCCAGTTCGAAATGGGAGGCGCGAGTGAGAAAAAAGTTCAGCATGCACACGTTTCTTCTAATAAGAGGCTGAAATGGGAGACCCAGCAGTGTGAGCAAATGGTAGATTTGTTGAGCAATGCTATCTAGTTCGGAACAGGGTAGTGCTAGAGAAGAAAAAAATTCCATCATACCCACGATTCTTCTAATGTGAGGCTGACATAAGGGACCCACTAGCCTGAATAAACGGCTGATGCAGCGAGTAATGTTATCAAGTTCGGAACACGAAGGCGCAACAGAGGGTAAAATATCCATCATACACACGTTTCTTCTAATGAGAGAATGACATGTGGGGCCCAGCAGCGTGATTAGAAAGTAGATGCATTGAACAACGCTATCAAGTTCGGAATAGGGTAGCGCGAGCGAAGAAAAAAATCCATCATACACACATTTCTTTTAATGAGACGATGACATGTGGGGCTTAGGAGGTTGGTTAATCGGTAGATGCGTCGAGTAGCGGTATCAACTTCGGAACAGGGTAGTGCTAGCGAAGGAAAAAATTCCATCATACACATGTTTCTTCTAATGAGAGGATGACATGCGGGTCCTAGTAGGTTGATTAAATGGTAGATGCATCGAGCAGCGCTATCAACTTCGGAACATGGTAGCGCGACTGCACGAGTGAAGGAAAAAAATCCATCATACACACAATTCTTGTAATGAGAGGCTGACATGTGGGACCTAGTAGCTGACTAAACGGTAGAGGCATCGAGCAACATTATCGAGTTCAAATCAGGGAGGTGATACCTTCGATCCGGATTACGGATGCAGTATAGCTCTTTTTCCCTAATAGACCTAGGTTTATCGAATCCTCAGGAAGCAGAAGCGTAGTGAAGTTACTTTAACAGACCTTCTAGAGTTTTAGAATTCCTTTTGTGTTTTACCAGACCAAGAGTTTGCGTCTTTTTGTTGTTGTCGATGATGGAGAGAGAGGTCCTAGGGCGTTCGGTTTCACCAGTAGCTAGGCAAAACATCTGATGGAAATAAATGATAAAAATAAAGTATGCAAGTAATTGTTAGAGCAAGATAAATTATATGTGGGCAGTGCATCCATAATTGATATTGCCTCTGTAACCTCTTGTAGCAATAACCTACTAGTCTCATCCATAGAAGAAAGAGAACTAATGATATGCATAGTGACATCACCGTTAATCCCAAGTAAATCCTGCACATACAGCCGTACAACTCCTTTTGTCAATGGGGTTCCCAACCTGTAGATTAGTCATTACTCATACTCCCTATACCTGGCTCAATCCTTGGGGTCTTGGGTACCTGACAAGTCCTTATATTGAGGCAAGAGAGGATAAAGTAATCATCATGTCATACAAACTAATTCATGATCTCATCTATGATAAATAACATGCACAAAAGCTACATGGCTAGGCCAAAGCCCTTAGCCCAAGGAGAATTACTCACACATAGAGATGAGATCAAAGATCATTAACATTGTCGTGGAAATCATGAGATTGATAGCAATAGTCTTACAATGTCGCCAATCAAAGAAGAGATCTACTACTACCAGTGGTGGAATATGGCTATGGTGGTGGAGAGATTAGATCTAAGTCTATTCCTCCGGCGGCTCTTCGGTGTTGTGGATGGAGATATGGAGGTGGCTGATGGTCTCGGGATCTTTCTTTTTCTCGTCGCCCAAGGCCTCTTTATATAGGGGTCCCTTCACTAAAGTTGTTCTGTTTGACCTAGCGGTGTCGATGGCAACTATACGGACGGAATTTTATTCCGGTCGTATAGTTGGTCGTTATAGTGTTTGCCTCCTCTTCACGGCTCCTGGTTTCTTCGGGTTGTTGGAAACCTCGTATCTTTAACTTTAATATAGTGATTCCCATCATCAAACGTCATTATATGCGTAGGGAAAATAGAAAGAAAGGATTGCATACCCCTTTGATCATTAGGCATTAGTGGCAGGGTTTAGAGAGATATTTCACCAAAAATATGAAAAATATCCAGTTTAAATGTGGACGTGGATGGCTATATTTCAGTTTAAATATGAACAATCTTTGGAGAAACCTCTAGTTGCCTCTCTCCCCTCTCTCTCACTCTCCATAGACCGTGATCCCAAGTCTGGACTACATGAACAGGAGACTTCTTCACATCGGAGCACCATCGCACTGCGGGGTTTGGATCCAGAAGGTCTACTTCCATGATCTCTGCTGGATCAGAGGAGCGGGAGTCATCGTCTTACACCGGACGTGTGTAACTCCCTCGGAGGTGCTCCACTTGCGGATCTAGGAGTTGTTGGAGCCACATAAGCTGTCAGACTTCAGAACGACCCTGAGGTCAGCATCGGTATGACTCCATCAACCATGTTCTCCTAAATATTAACAAAGTTTTTTGGTCTTCAACTAGTAAGTTCGTGAAAAGCCCCTCCCATTACTATATTACTAATAGATAGATCCTGCCATTAGGGTTCTTGGCATAGGAAAAATTATTGTTTTCTAGCATGCAACCCCTACAGGTCCTCCTCGTGGTACCCTCCCAACCTTTATATGAGGAAGCTGGGTCTCAGGATACCACCGACTTGGTTACAGATTATGGTTTCTTTCTATCTACTCATTGTCATATCCTTGAAGGAGTCGCGTCCTTCGTGGGCCTGGTCCACCTGAGCCTTCATGGGTTTCAATACCTGACACGGCCTACCTTATTGGGCCTCCGCTGGGCTGCACCGTGTATGCCAATCTTTGGCACCTATAGGGCATACCCACGTTAGTAGCCCTTGAGTTTCCATTTGAATCGTAGATTTGTGTGGAGACTATGAAGTCTTCAATTGCCCGAAGAGGGTGCTCTTCATTCGAAAGACTTATCGGATCACATGGTTGAGGTCATAGGGATTGTTGATGTACGTGTCTAGCTCATCCGACGGATCGGGGCTAGTTAATTTCTATTGGGAAAAAAGAATGTCACCTACTCAAACTCGAGTTCCCAGACTAAAATTCGGAAATTGCTGGCATAATTTGAAGCATGTCGTGTATGCCTTATGGAGTTGAATCCCAGTGATAGTGGTTATGTACCCAACGCGTCCGTCGGGATTTCTCATCATATATGTTGGTATGGTACTTTAACTGGTAGAATGCAACATATGCGGGTGCCAAGCCAGCAGATGGTATCTGGAGGTCTTAACATTACATCATAGATGTAGCATCCAAACGGTTGCCACCGTGGAGGTGATTCGGATTGTCCAAGAGATGTCATATCTAGATTGAATGTCATAATCAGGTGGAGTCGCGAGGGGCTTTGATTGTAGATATGCAGTGAACCCATGCTATGGACGTAGTCAATGTAGAGGTTCGGGTGAATGAATATCCTTATGTTTTTTTTGTTTTCATAGGGTGCACGACCAGCACTCTCTATGGGAGTAGCCACTGAGTGCTTGTTTGAGACACAAACTCGGATAGGGGCTTTTTAGTCGCGTAACCATGCAGATGCAGTCAACTGTCGTACTTGTCGAATGTGCGACCAGTACTCCCTATGGGAGTAGGCCCCGAGTTAGCAGTCGAATCATTTCTTCGAAGGAGGAGTCGAAGTGCGATACTTATGAGACTTTACACCAGACTCGAAAGTACATTCTGTTTGATTGACCTCTCCCATGCTGAGCCCAACGGCTCGATACAACCCTTTGACTGCGCCCTGATCAGGGGCACCCAACCCTATCATGGTTGGCGGGCCCCTGTGGCAGCGCTATATAAGACGGTGGGGGCCGGGCATCCAGTACGAGGTTCGTCGCGCCGCCGCTCCCCCCACCTACAATCCTAGCCGATCTAGGTTAGCGCTGAGCCACGGGAACCTCCACTGCTTAGCCCACTCTCTCTTTCCGCTCTCGCCATCGCCCCATGGCCAACGGATCGTCGAGCTCAAGCACTGGCGAAGGTATCTCCCTATCCTTCCTCTCTCTCTACTACCCAACATCATGACAGATTGGTCTCTACCAGATAGATCTAGCCTAGTAGGTTCTAAAGGGTTCTATCAATGGTATCAGAGCTAGAAGGTTCTAGATTTATTTTGGTAGAAAGAAAAGGAAAAACCCTAACCCTAGATCGCAAAAGCAAAGTCCGCCGCCCACCCGGCCATGTCGTTCCTCTCGATTCCGACACATCGGCAGGCCAAGGTCGGGAAGAAGAACAAAATCTCTTGCGGGGCAAAGCAAATCAAAAGATCCCCATTTTTCCCCAGATTAAAAAACAGAAAATAAAAGCCAAAACCGGCCACAGCCGGCAAAGGGCGTCGCCGCCTGAGCCACTTGACGGTGGTGCACCCACCCTCAGGTGGATGTGCGCACCGGCAAGGGGGCCAAGGGGGTCGCCACCATCTCCCTCTGCTACTTCTCCGAGCTCGTTGTATCGTGAGGTTCTGGGGGGGGAGGAGTTTGGTGGGGTGGAAGAAATAAGCAGAGAAGAAGGGGGAGAGGGAGGGGCTCGCACGCCGGCACAGTTGCTGGGCGGAGCGGCCACCTCGTCTCACCCGCAAAGGGCCGCGCCGTTAGAGACATGCAGCCGCGGGGGAGTGGCAAAATGGGACTAGGGTTTACCCGGGGAGAGGTCACGTGCCGGTTTTGTGTGCGCGAGGAGGGCGGTTGGCCGTCCGATGCAATTGACGTCTAGGATCACGCTGCACATCGCTAGCTCGGGCGGTTGCCAGGCCGCGGGCTATGGAGTTCGGCCGCTGGCGGGCCGCGGCGAGGGTTGCAGGCTGTTGCGAGTGGCACATAGGCGCGAGCGACACTTCGTGCAAAGGGGAAGCTGGGCTGGTTTCGACCACCAGCAGCATATAGTAAAGATGTGCGCGGTGGCCGTGGGCCGTCTGTCTTCCGCCCAGCGCCAGTTTTTTCTGTTTTTTATTTTACAGAAGCTTTTTTGGCAATTTAGAATCTGTTTTTGGATGTAATTTGCTAAGGTTTTTTCTATTCAAAATTATCCAACGAAATTTTGTTTAGAAAATAGAAAAATAACAGTAAATTTTCTGTAAAGTATAAAGTTTAATGAATTTTAAATTTATTTCTTCCGCTGCAAATAGTTAAATGTGCTCTTTTAAATTTAATAAAGGTAAAAGAGATTATTAAATTTTTTGAGAGCATATTAAAATTTTATTCTAGTTATGTTCATGTTATTTTCTAACCAAAGTTGCAAATAGCATGATCATGATTAGTAATTTTGATTAAAGTTATGTGCTTTTGATTCTATGTTCTGCCCAATGGTGATATAGAATTATTTGCATAAATATTTATATGTCTTAATTTTGATCAATGTTGGATTAATACGTGCAATTGTTATTGTTCTCACTTCTTTGTGGTTTTCAGGAGGGTTCTACTTGATGAGCTGCATCAAGGAGGTCCCGACCCTTAGAGGTGACAATTACTCCGAGTGGAGAAAGAAGGTGGACTTCACGTTCATCTGCGCTGAGGTGGATTGGGTCCTACCAAGCCTCCCACCAAGCCGACAGAGCCAATAAGAGATGCCGCCGATGATAATGCTGCATGGGAAAGAAAGAAAAGGGACTATGCTCCATTAGAGCTGTCATACTCCATAGAGAACCAAAAGTGGCAAAACGCCAATAAAAAGTGCATGGCGTTTATAAAGAACACCATTGAGCCGGCAATTGTTGGTTGAATTACAAAGTGTGCTTCCATAGGGGAGTACATGGAAAAGATAAATAGTTAGTTCACTGGCTCTTCAAAGACATATGCAACCCAGCTGCTGAAGCAGTTGGTGACAGAAAATTATACAGGAGGTGGACATGGCATCAGGGACCATAACCTCTGGATGAGCAACATGGCTTCCAAATTGAAGGCCATGGAAGCTCATCTAGAGCTAAAGCCTGCACTCCTTGTCCACCTGGTCATGGCGTTTTCAATGATTTGACAACTTCATTGTCAATTACAATATGGCCCCAGAAAAATGGGATATAGAAAAGAACATTGCCATGTGTGCCCAAAAAGTGGAGAGGCTTAAAACCTCCAATGGTGGTTCCTTGAACTATGTCAAGAACAATAAGAAGAGGACCTACCATCAAAGTAACCGAGGTTCTCCTTCTAAGCCACATGGCAAAGCTCCTATGCACTACCAGCATTAGCATAGGCCGCTCTCAGTGGACAAAGATACATGTCTCCACTGCAAGAAGCTAGTGCATTTCAAGAAAGATTGCCTTGTTTGGCTAAAGGAACTAATGGCAAGGAAAGGTAACAACATTTTTTCTTTTGTAAATCAATCCCTGTATACACAGTTTTCAAAATCTACTTGGTGGATTGACTCAGGTGCAACTGTTCATGTTGCAAATTCTTTACATGGATTCCATTCGACGTGGACTACAAAAAGAAGCGAAAGATGCGTTGAAGTCGCAAATGGAGTCCAGGTGGACGTTGAGGCTGTTGGCAATATCTCCTTGGATCTTGCTGATGGATCGACGATCCTGCTTACAGATGGCCTTTATGTTCCTTATTTACATAGAAATTTAATAAGTGTATCGTGTTTGGACAAAGTAAACTATGAGTGTCATTTTGGACATAGCCAGTGTGCCATTTGGTGTAATAAAGATTATGTGGGTGTTGCTTTCATTCACAATGAGCTTTATCTGATATCCACTTGTGAAAAGTATATTTTGTGTGTAAAGTGAATGAGAATGTTTCCGCGTCGGAAAAAGAACAAAAGAAAAGAAAGAGAACCCATGACTCGTCGAAATTATGGCACTATCGTTTAGGCCATATTTCGAGGGGGGGAATAGAAACACTAGTTAAAACGATATTCTTCCTCCGTTAGAGTTCTCCGACATAGAGCAATGCATCGATTGCGTTAAAGGAAAGTGTGTAAAGCAAATCAAAAAAGGGTGCAAAACGAAGCATCGGGAACACTAGAAATTATTCACACTGACATATGTGGACCATTTCCTGTGAAAAGTGTGGATAGTTATGACTCGTTCATAACATTCACAGATGATTACTCCTATTATGGTTATATTTATCAAATTAAAGAAAGATCGGAAGCGTTGGATAAATTTAAGATATTCAAACCTGAAGTTGAGAATCAGCATAGTAAAACAATAAAGATAGTAAGGTGTAACCGCGGAGGGGAGTACTACGGTCGGCACACTCCATATGGCCAAGTCCCTGGACATTTTGCAAGGTTCTTATAGGACACTAGCATAGTGTCCTAGTATTCGGTGTCGGGCAAGCCTCAACAAAATGGAGTAGCTAAAAGGCATAACCAACCCTTATGTATATGGTGCGCACCATGATGAGTTACTCCACTTTGCCGTTGAGATTGTGGATGGAGGCGCTAAAAACCGCCATTCATATTCTCAATAGAGTGCCAAGCAAGTCGGTGCCCAAAACACAGTATGAGTTGTGGACAGGAAGAGTTCCCTCGCTGCAGCACCTAAGGGTGTGGGGGCAGCATAGCAGAGGCCAAAGTATTTAATCCAAATATTGCAAAGCTTGACCCTAAAACAGTCAGTTGCCATTTGATTGGCTATCCTAAAAAGTCAAAAGGTTTTTGTTTCTACTGTCCAGACAGATACACAAAGTTTGTAGAAATAAGACATGTTGTCTTCTTAGAGGACCAAATGATGAGGGGGAGCATGGTAGCTAGGAAAATTGATCTCGAGGAAAAGAGGGTGCATGCACCTAATCCGATGACTGAGGATCCATTCTTCTTGCTACATGGTGTTCCTGCATCAACAACCCTAGAGGTTGTGGTGCAAGCACCTGTTGCAAATCGACCCATGACAACAGTGAGTGAGGATCCAGAACCTATTCGTCAGGAGCTGACTGAACCCACTGTTGAGTATGAAAGAGAGCAATAGCAGCCACCTCTTGTAGAGACTCCACATGTTGAGACACACAATGTGCCAACCAATCAGGCCCATAGAAGGTATTAAAAGTTAAAAGACCATCCATTTATTTTGATTATAAAGTTTATAATACAGAAAGAGTTCATACGGAGAATGATCCCACTTCATATGAAGAAGCCATGAGTAGCCCTCACTCATCGAAGTGGCTGGAAGCCATGGAAGATGAGATGAAATCGATGAGTTCCAAAGAAGTTTGGGACTTAGAGGAAATTCCCAAAGGAGCCAAAATAGTAGGCTATAAATGGGTCTACAAAACAAAGTATGACTCTAGAAGGAATGTGGAGAAATACAAAGCATGACTTGTGGCAAAAGGATTTACACAAAGAGAAGGAGTAGATTACAATGAGACATTTTCTCCAGTCTCATGTAAGGATTCCTTTAGAATCATAATGGCACTAGTTGCACATTTTGATTTAGAGCTGCATCAAATGGATGTAAAGACGACATTTCTAAACGGGGATTTAGAAGAAAGAGTCTATATGAAACAACCCAAGGGTTTTGTCATGGGAGGCAAGGAAAATATGGGATGCCGCCTAAAGAAATCAATTTATGGATTAAAGCAAGCTTCAAGACAGTGGTATCTAAAGTTTAATGAGACCATTAAGAATTTTGGATTTAAAGAGAATGTTGAGGACAACTGCGTTTATGCAAAGTTTAAAAGTGGAAGATATATTTTCCCAATTCTGTATGTGGATGTTATCTTGCCTGCTAGTAGCGATGTTAGTCTACTACTAGAAACAAAGAAGTTCTTGTCCTCAAACTTTGATATGAAAGATCTTGGGGAAGCTTCATATGTTTTGGGCATAGAAATTCACCGTGATAGGACAAATGGGGTTCTAGGACTGTCGCAAAAGGCATACCTAGAGAAGACTCTAAAGAAATACAATATGCATGCATGGAATACCACACCTGCTCCTGTAGTCAAGGGCGACAGCTTTGGAAAATTTCAATGTCCCAAGAGTCAATATGAGATCAATCAAATGAAAGCAGTACCATATGCTTCAACCGTTGGAAGCTTACAGTATGCACAAGTGTGCACTTGCCCTGACTTAGCTTTTATCTCCGGGGTACTCAGTAGATATTAAGAGAATCCAGGCATAGAGCACTAGAAGATGGTAAAGAAAGCTTTGCGTTATGCACAAAGACCTCATGCTAACATATAGAAGGTCTAATTTCCTAGAGATAAGAGGGTATTCATATGCTGATTTCGCGGGAGATAGAGACGAACGAAAGTCCATGACAGGATATGTCTTCACTCAAGCAGGAGGGGCTATTTCATGGAGAAGCTCCAAATAGTCAATAGTTGCATCATCCACGATGTATGAAGAATTCATAGCATGTTATGAGGCAATGGGGCAGGCGATATGGTTAAAGAAATTCCTACCTGACTTGAAAGTGGCAGATTGCATTGACAAACCACTAAAGATGTATTATGACAACGAGCCCGTAGTATTCTATGCTCACAACAACAATTCGAGTAATGATTCCAAACCAATAGAGAGAAAGTATTATGTTGTGAAAGATAAGATCCGGGATCACACTATAAGACTCGAGCATATAAGGACAAAGGATATTCTTGCAAATCTGCTAACGAAAGGCTTTCCCCACCCAATGTGTTCAAGGAGCACTTAGTCGGCATGGGTTTAAGGGAAAGCCTATGATTCCTGGATCATAATAGGCCCAAAAGAAACAGAATTTGTTTCAAAACAAGAGGTATATTGTAGCTGTCTGATTCTATCGGCAATTGAGCTATGACTATGAAACATGCTCTATATACCAAACCGTGATGAAACGAGTAAAGTATAAAGTAAAAAGAAGTCGGGATCAAGGAGGAGAATGTTAGATTGACCTCTCCTGTGTCAAGCCCAACAGCTTGATACGACCCTTTGACCGTGCCCTGATCAGGGGCGCCCAACCCTGTCATGGTTGGTGGGCCCCTACGGCAGCGCTATATAAAGACGGTGGGGCCGGAGCACGCACTACGAGGTTTGTCGCGCCGCCGCTCCCTCCCACCTACAACCCCGGCTGATCTAGGTTAGCGCTGAGCCACAGGAAGCTCCACCACCACCGCCACCGCTTAGTCCACTCTCTCTCCCCGCTCTCCCCGTCGCCCCTTGGCCAATGGCTCATCGATCTCGAGCACTGGAAAAGGTATCTCCCTCTCCTTCCTCTCTTTCACTCTCTCTGCTACCCAACATCATGATAGATTACTCTCTACTGGATAGATCTAGCCTAGTAGGTTCTAAAGGGTTCTATCACATTCTGTACGCGACTAGCGCTCCTGTTAGGAGTATCCCTCGAGTGTTTGGTCGAGACATAGACTCGAACAAAAACTGAGTATGTACTAGTAGCTGAAGAAAGAGTCATTGTAAGTTCTTCATTAGTGAAGGTGATCTCATTGATGATGAACCGGTGAGCTCAGTCGTTAGTGTGAATAGTGTGATAGGACCTGTCACTATGGGTCCCAAAGGATGACCAGGATTTGACTAGTCACTTCGTAAATTGTGGTATTTAACCACGTCTCCTCGATTTCCATGCGCAGTGGTGATCGTGCGATGATGGTTCATTTTGTGTGCTGCCACGTGGTTGCGCCGATGCTCGCCACGCGCCATAGGGTGATATTTTAGCTACTAGATTGCATCTCATCTCAGCTTAAGTAGCAGGTTGCGGCAGTAATTATCTTGTCTCTTCATTATATTCTTCCTCGTGTTACTGCCTCTTCTTCTCTACATCCCCCACACCATTATTCTTGATCTACTTCTAAAAGGGAAACGAACGTCGCCTAGAGGGGGTGAATATGCGTATTAAAAGTATTATGGTTTAGGCTCTAATAAATGCAGAATAAAACTTAACGTTTAATTTATCAAGCCAAAACTTATATTCACTAGGTTCACTAAGTGCACCAACAACCTATCCTAAACAAGATAAACAACAAGGTGAAAGCAAGATATAATACTTCAACCATGATGGCTATCACAATGTAAATTGCATCAGTAAAGGGCTTGGTTGAGAGATAACCCATGGACACGGAGACGATGATTTGTTTCCCGACGTTCACTTCCAAAGAAGCTACGTCTCTGTGGAGAGGTGCGGGGGCGCAATGTATTTCGAACGCCACAAGTGCCTCACCTCGAGGTGTGGTGGCTCGATGCTCACCCAACGCCACACAAGGCCTCACCCCAAAATGCGAAGGCACGCAACCTACCGACACCACAAATTCCTACTCACGTTCCACTATGGGACACTTGAGGGCAGCCACCGAACCCGTACAAGGTTGGGGCAATCTTCACAACTCAATTGGAGGCTCACAACAACAATGCCACAAAGGCTACAAAGCCACAAAATGCAACAATGCCACAAAAGGCTACAAGACCACAAAAGGTCAACAATCCAACCACACAGCCGTCTAGGGTTCCAAGAACCCAAGATAAACAAGCCCAAGGGCTTGAACTCGCCGAATCTCTAAGGAGAACTCAAACCTATGCACCAAATGCAAGAGGCAAGTCCGTCACTCTCAAATTCCACCAAATCTACAAAACCTATTGGGGAATAAGGGACGAAGAACACAAGAGGAGAACACAAAACTCTCCAAGATCTAGATCCCAAGGATTCCTTCCCAAAGAAGAGATTTGGTTTGGTGGGGCTTGTAGATCTAGATCTCCTCTCTCAAATCCCTCAAAAAGATGCAAGAATCATAGGAGGGGAAAGGGGAGAGGGCAAGCTCTTCAAGGTCAACAATGGAGGAGAGAGAGAAGGGCAAAACCAAGAAAAAGCAAGTGAGACCCGAAGGGGAAAAGGGGAGTTCCTTTCAAAGGGCTCCATGATCTGTCCGTTACTCACAAATTCGCGCACGGCCGGTAGTACCGGTGGGTGGACGGTACTACCGGTGGCACTCAGCCAACGGTCCAAAAAAAGCGATGCGAACGAGCACAAAAACAAGGACGACCGGTACTACAGATGGTCACCGGTACTACCTCCTAGGCCGGTACTACCGCCCAAGATTCTGACTGAAGTACTGTCAAATAGCGCAAACCAGGCAGAGAGAGTACTGAACCAAAATCAGGTTTACCGGAAGTTGGGTTGGAATTAACACCGGTACTACCGGCGGCAAACTGCCCTAGCGGTACTACCGGTGGCCCGCCGGACCTACTGGCCAGGCAAAATTCTAGAACCAAAACTGCCACAACTTTTGTGTCCAAACTCCAAACGAGATGAAACCAATTTTGTTGGAAATATTGGGTATCACCAAGGGATAAAATACAATTAATATATATGTCAGATATCTCCCAAGGTGTAGAGCCCGAAAACCCGTAGAAACAAAACCACAATAAGACATATCAGGGAAATCCGTTTTTGATGAACTAGAGCTTGTTATGAAGATAACCACAAGCTCTAGATCCTCACATGGACAAGAACCAAACAACAACCACGAAAGATGATGCTATGTATGCAAAGGTTTGAGCTCTCTCCGAAAGATACGAATGAGTCACCCACTCAAGAGCCCCTCTTGATAGTACGACTATCTATCCTAAACCCGGTCTCCCAACACTACAAGAGACCGGTAAAATAGAAACCCTATCAAGATCATACCTTTGCCTTGAGCATCCCACTTGAGCTTGATGTAGACGATCTTGTCACCTTCAAGATGGAACACCTTTCTTGATTGCTCTTGCTTCATGAAGACTTGCGAATGGCTCCCCCATACCCATGGGGAAACCTCTTCTTTTCCCTTGTCTTCATCACTCCATGAACGCCGAGGATGGAAAGCTCCAAGCATGAGATCTTCTAGAGATGGAGCACCGTGAGCTTGCACAACAATTATTGATGATGATGTCTTGAATAAAGCCATGAGGAACTCCATCTTCTTCTTCTTCAAGACATACTTGATCTTCTTCTTCTACTTGATTCCAATAGGCACAAAGCCCTTGGACAATGTTTCTTCTTTTTTATCCTTGAAACCAACACATGGTCCAAGCGATGCCAATGGACAAACCTACAAGTGAGACTCAACTTGCACATTAGTCCATAGGGATTGTCATTAATTACCAAAACCACACATGAGGGCATACATGCCCTTTCAATCTCCCCCATTTTGGTAACTGATGACAATCCCCTAGAGAGGGTTTAAATATGGAATTTTAACGAACAAAATGGTTGCCCCAACATCAAATACTACACAAGTATGTGATTTTGGTACAACCACAATACATAGAGCAAACTCCCCCACAATCTATGCATGTGTGATGAACGTGAATTTCGTTGCATATATGGCCAACCATTATCGTTAGAAGAGTTTCCTCTATATATTAAACATGCCAAGCAACAACAAAGATGCATGAGAATGCCAAGCAACAACAAAGATGCAAGAGCATACAAGGATAATGCTTTAGAAGCAATTAACAGAATATACCAACATCCCTTAAACCCTCTAAAACTTCTCCCCCATTGGCATCGATTGCCAAAATGGGTGAAAAGTTCTAGATGGCCAATATAGTGAGACTCCCTCCAAAGGTGTGCATATGCACATATCCGATGATGAATCCTTGGGAGCAAGTAAAACTATATAGAGGACCCAAAGATTGCAAAAAGGAAAAGAAAACGAAAGAAGCCTCAACAAATGAAGCGAGCAACCGAAAAGATCCAAAAATATCAATTGACAACAAAAATTGATACCAAAAGAAAGGCATAAGATATTATGATACGAACAAAAAAGTGTGTTTAGATGAAATAGGGAAGCTCCCCAATCTTTGTGCACAATATAGAATCATCATTTGCATACATCATGCACAAATATGGAATCCTCACTCCCCCATAAACATCTAAGACACAAAAGATGAGAACGAAGGCAAATGAGCATTCTTAAATGAATTGAAGAAGCTCCCCAAGGATTATGCACCAATTACAATAATTGTATTTGGAAACAAAGTGCACAATAATGGAATCCTCACTCCGACAAACTCATTTAACAATACATGGCAAGAGAGATCAAATCATGAGTGCCCAGAGATGCAAACAAATGGGACAAGCACTCATAGGAAAAAAATTTTGGAAGCCACCGAAGAATCGACAAGAAATAAAGGGTGGTCTCCAAGGAAAACAAAAACAACCAAAGATTTATATTCCCTTGTGTGTATAAGTTTCTAGGTGGAAAACATCACAAAGACATATGCCCACAACGAAACATGCACACACAAAATAGATACGCAAGAAAGGACATGAAAAACAAAAGGAAGTCATATGATATACCAATAAGATTTTTGCTTGAAAGCATGGCGAAAGGCTCAAATATATCTTATTGTACATCAATGCGATTCAAACACCGACACACTACATACATTACAACTATTACCAAAGGAAAAAAGGGAATAGTTGGAATATATGAACAAAGGAAAAAAGAATCACAAATAGAAATCAAATTTGCAAAATACTCACTATTGCACATGAGAGAGCATTGAGGAAAGTATAGGCGATATAATTGCTAGATTGACATATTTGGGATAAGTGAATCATGAGCATGATTTTGTATAGTCCCCATTATATGCACTCCTCTCAACATACTCACATTTGCACTAGAGAGATCTCCTAAAAACCAACAAAAGAAACACAACATATGCAAAAACACAAACTCATGCCAACAAAAAACCTACAAAGGGTTGGAAGCAACATATGTATGCATGAGAGACATACTTATTACCGAGATATAAATGGTAGGATGTAGAGGATATGAATTCTTTAATCGTCATATCTTGCCTCCAATTGACATGTAAGAACCACTTCTTCCTAATTGAAGAGACAAGCACCCAATATATCCCCAATGTACCTACACAACAATAAGTACACTATGGTGCCCAAACAAATTGGGTCCAAAGTAGTTAGTGCAACTACAATACATAGGAGACCCTCCACATAAATATGTGCATATTGATATGAAATTGAATTTCATGCACATCTTAGACGATAGGATTTGGTGGAGAATCCCCTACATATTGGATCAAGAAAGCAAGCATGCTATGATATAAACATGTAGTAAATATGCATGCACAAGACTCTCGAGAACCGAAAAGAGATACAATTTGAACTAAAGCACCAAGTAAACCAAGAAGTAGCACACAAGAGTGTGACACAACAAAAGGTGTCCAAATTGTATCAAAGAGCCAAATCAACACATGAAAGGACACAAATTCAACAAATGAACAAGGCAAAAGCCAAAGAGCATAAGATAGACAACAACACCAATGCTCAAGGATTTATCTCATTCTAAAATATCAAAACAAGTAACAAAGAATGAGACAAAGCCAACTCCCCAATAGAGCAAGGTTCCAACACATAAACCAAACTCTCTACACTTTTCATGATGGCACAAAGTACCAAAAGAAAAGATCAAGCATCCAACCACAAGAAACACTATATGGATCAAATTAAGAAGCATAAAAGGAGTGCTCTTACATAATATAGGAGAGTTGTAACACCCCCGAGATCAGGGTTAAACAAATCCCAGACCTTAGCCTGACATAAGCTTAACCTAGAGCTCGAGGATATTCCGTGAGAATTCGGTAACACAACAATAACCATGTGACACAAAAGTTATTACAGCAAGCTCATAACTGAGAAAAGAACCAAGATATTACAAGCAGAGGTCACTGACCACAAACATCAAACAACGGAAGCCAAATTATGTTATTGATTATAGCAAACTTAAAAAATGGCCTAAGAGGCCTGAAGCATAATGATGATGTCCCAGCCCATAGATTCTAGGCTGCCGACCGGGAACCCCAAGTTACTCGTCGGTGTCAATGTCGTACGGAACTCGTCTTCAGGGAACACTTACTCTAAAAGTATCAACAAAGCTAGATGTCGTCGGGTTGAGGACAAGTACGCCATGAGGGGGTCCTTGAGGCGTGTGGAAGAGAGGGGTGTGAGACGTACGGTATTCTGGGACGGTGAGTACACAAGTTACCCAGGTTCGAATCCGCCAGCTTTGGACGAATCCTACTCCTGCTAGCAATCTAGTAATACGGCAAAGCCGGATATAGGTTACAAGGGTATCGCCTGTGCAAGTTGAGATTGTAGACTATTGAGGTGTTGCCCTAAAGGCTCTCCCTAGGACGGCTTATATAGATATCCGGCCTAGGGTTTACAGGAGAGATCATTCCGGCTACGACTAAGAGGTGGTTACAGAGTTGAACTACAAGTAACATTATGGGCCAAGGTCGGTAAGTCTTCTGGGCCTTCCCATAGACGGATTGGACTCCGTATTTCTCCCTGACTGGGCCGCCCATGAAGCAAAGCTCTAACCCGAAGTGGGCCACCCTGGTCAGTGAGGAACTGTGAGGATACCCAGAAAGTATATCCCCCACAGCAGCCCCCGGAGGCCTCCAAGATCCAAAGTCGGATTTATCATCGTCTAGCTTGATCTTCGGCTTGCAGAATCTTGAAGGGTTCCTGAAACTTCACAACAAAAAATACGATCCGGGTCTTAAAAGTAAGTCGGACCTATCAATAGGTTACTAGAATTTTCTAGCTCGATTTCAAACTAAGCCGGCACTTGGTCTCTAACACCACCTGACACAAGCATGGTCAAGTCACTTCATCTGACAGGCGTTTCGTCAGCACGACCGTTGGTGGGTCCATGGTTCACGGAACCGAGGCGTCGTTTCAATGAGTGCGTGGAGATCAAGGCGACGCAATCATCGCGTGGGTCCTTCCCAGTTCCTTCCACGACGCGTCGCGGTTACGCATTAGCATTTGCACGAATCTTGGCACAGTTAGGTGGATATAAGGGGTTTGGATTTCTTCTTCTCCTTTCCACCAGTTCTTTGCCGTTTCCTTTCCTCCCAATCCTCCTACGCGCACAGAGCCTCCTCGTCCTTTCCCCACAGAACTCCCAGCGCTGCCCTTTTCAGGTCATCTTCTCACCAGAGAAAAATGGCTTCATCTTCTTCCTCTGGTTTGGCGGCAGCAGCGGCGGCGGCGACGGCGGAAGCAGCAGCGGAGAAGGAGAGCTTCCGGGGAATCTGGATCCCCTGCGCCCTCAACGAGGAGGGCCTCAAGAACATGGAGAAGGAGGGGCTTCTCGTCACCAGCGACTGGCGGAGCGGCTCCGGTGAAACCGTCCCCAACCCGCGCGACGGCGAGCGGGTCCACTTCGGCACCCATCTCGACCGAGGTCTGTCTTTTCCTCCCTCAGAGTTCTTCTCCAAGGTGATAGATCATTACGGAGTTCAACTCCACAATCTTCCTCCTAACTCTCTCTTAGAGATGAGTGCGTATGCTTCGCTTTGCGAGGGCTTTCTCGGCATTAGGACGAGTTTGACTCTCTTCCGGTACTACTTTCATGTCCGGAGAAACTCCATCACTGCCGGTGTTCCTTACATCACCAGCACTATCAGTTTTTCGCTTAGACGCGGCCGGGCTTATCCCAAAATTTCAGCCAGTGACTCGGTCAAACAATGGCCAGCCACATTTTTCTATCATAGGGATATTCCGGCTCCCGGCAAAGCTACTGCTTTGCCAGATTTTGTCGACAGAGCCGCCACGGCCCAGCCTTCCTGGGACGAGGCTGCTCCGGCTCTTTCCGATGATCTGATCCTCGCTAAGAGGCAGATCGAATATTTGATCAAGCACAAGGGTCTGAAGGGATCCGACTTGGTCCACTGCTGGGTCTCACGTTGGATCCAACCACTTCAGTACCACGGGGATAGACTGATGCACTCCATCACGTCTTCCAAAACCGACTCCCTCCGCATCAGCCCCAAAGCCTACACCACTCAAGGCTACATAAGCTAGATCAAATGGCTGATCAAGGAGCGGATCGAGAGGAGAATTCTGGAGGTTTCTCTGGATATGCACACGGCGGACAACCCCGTGGTGCCGGTAAGCTTCCATCGTCACACCTTTTATGTGTTTCATTCTTTGAGTTATACTGCAATACTGATATGTTTTCTTGTTTTCAGCTTGCTGACCTCCCCGAGTCGGAGCTTGCTCCGCTCGAAGGATATCCTCCTGAGTTTTCTCAGGAGACAGAAGTGGTCCCATTGCCGGACCTTGCGCTCAAGAAGCGCAAAGCTCTGACAGTGGCTATTGGCACAAAGGAGGTGCCATCGTGAAGAGGTAACTTTCAGTCACAACTTTCCGCCTTTGTACTTTACTCAAATTTCTTTCCAAGATGTAATGTTTCCGACTTTACTACATTCTCAGAGAAAAATCGATCATCGAGGGCAAGGGGAAAGGGATTTCTTCGAAGCCCTTGCGTTAGACGAAGCTCACCATAGCTTCCCCTGCCGTGGCTCCTCTAACGCCTGCCCCTCAACCTTCTGCAACGCCAGCGACCATTCCTTCCCCGGTCGTCGCAGAAGATCCGGCTCCTTCAACGGAGCCTACAATCCTTGGGTCACAAACTGACGTCACCATGGGTGCGTCAGATCAAGACAAGGGTGAACCCTCTTCGGGTAATGATCCCTTGGCAGAAACCTTCGCCGAAAACCTCATCAGCAATCCGGGACTTGCCAAGTTTGGCTTGTCCCGAAAATCTACAGAGGAGATTCAATGGCTAGCCAGGCAAGTCCTAGAGAAAAGCCATTTATCTCCCGAAGAAGAAGCGCAAGAAGCAGAGGACGTCAAGTTCTCTGACCTTCTTGCTCAAGTCCGCCTTCGCGACGAGAGGATTAGGACTGGCGAGCTTCCAACAGCCCCAGTGATCGCTCTTACTCTTGCCGAGAAGGTGGCCGTTGAAGTGAACGTGGGTTTAGATAAACTCACCCGCGAGCAATATGTAAGTCGGAATTCCAACTCTTGTTTTTCCATTATGTTATATCATATCCTCTAGCCCCCAAGCATGAAGTAGGATATATAATCCGGGTTTATGCTTTATTAGGATGCCAAAGAACGAACTAGTGTAGCCCCCAAGGCTCGTGTTGATATTTAGCAAAAAATATTAGCCCGAGTCTTAAGTAGCTTTTTGACTTTGGGTATTCTGACTTACAGAAAGTATGTTCCTATAACCAGGAATTATTGAAGAATGTTTGTGATAAGCGGAGAGAGATCAAAGCTCTCCGGCTTAAAAATGCTGAACTTAAAGTCACCAAGGATGAGGCCGAAGGTAAACATTCCGAGACTCAAACCTTGTCTTTGTTATTTTTCAATGTCGAATTTTCCTGAACTGTTGTTCTTTTTTGGCTTATAGCGCTGGTGAAACAATCCGTCGCCATGATTGAAGATGCCGAGAACCTCAAGACCCTGGTGGTGGAGAACAAGGGACTTTGCCAAGAGCTGGATAAGCTCAAGGCGGATCATGAAAGGAGCATAGCTCAAGTCCTTGAATCCTCCTCCATGGCCACTGACGAGCATGATCGCAAGATCGCTGCTCAAGATAAAATAATCTCGGACCTCAAGAATGAGCTTGGCAGAGAGAAGGACATCTCCCAGGCGCTCCGGGCTGAACACCAGAGTCTCCTGGAGGAGAAGACCAAGATTGATGACGTCATTCTTGGTACGTTCCATCTATCTGACTTATCTTTTTTCTTTGACTTCTATCAATGTCGGATTTTTCGTAACTTGTTTTGTGTATAGGTCCTCTGAACTTGACGGACTCTTCCTCCTCCGAGCCCCGCACCCACCGACTTACCCAAGTCGGTGACTTGCTTCATGACTTCCGCCAGTCCCTTGAGGACATCGGCGAAGCTCTAAGGATTCCGGACATGCCAAGCATGTCGGAATTTCAGGTGCGGGTCAAGGCTAAGGAGATGCCATAGCTTGTTCGGGACTAGAATATGTCCTACGTGCAGACTGCTGCGCAGAACGCTCTCACCATGGTCATGAGCCACCATGGAAACATGGAGATATGGCAAGTGATCAGAGGGTACTGCAAGGTAGACGAAGACGGCCAGGAGCAGGACCTTCAAGCCATCATGCATTCCTGCGCCAGATATGGGTGTCACGTGGCTGATCTGACCAACATGAGATCCCCTTCTTCACCCGCGTATCTACTCCACCTCCTCCTCCAGAAGAAACCAAAGAAGTTTCCGACGATGAACGGACCACTTCTGATCCAGACATCTCAGAACGATATCAAGGCGGAGTAACCAACGAGCCGGCAGCTCCTTCATCTCCTCCTGCATCATAGACCAGAAACTTATGTATTATTCCGGAAAGAACATGATGCGTTTGTAAATATTAAGTACTATTTATTTTGCTAGTGCTAAGCTTTTGATCTATTCAGCACTTTTGGCTTTGATTTTTTTGTGTGCCTGAAATGTTTACATGAGCACTTGTATTTTTTCATCTTCACATATCGTTTATCTGGCTTTCCGCTTCGTCCCTTTCGCGAGCCGGCTAAACCTTCCGCCAGAAACTTTGCCGAGCAACGGAGCTCAATTGCTAAACCAGTTTAAACTCAGAAACAAAGTCGGCTTCTAGTACCAACAATTCACTACTCGGAAAATACCCGCATCCAGCAATCAGACAAATAACCAAAGTAAAGACTAGAAACTTTGGAGTTATACCCGAAGGTAGAAATTTTAGAATCGGAAATCTAAACCAGAACGAATCATGAGCATAAAGTACTTTCAAGCATTCTGGGATTTTCGACTATGACATGATCATTTGGAAATAAGATGGTAAAAACTTCTCAGAAAATCTTGAGGCAACCCAAACTTTTATTTCTCAGAACATGTACATATGTATGATTACAAAGAAGGATAAACTAAGAATAAAAGGGACGTAGCTGAGCAATATTCCACGGTCTGTCTAACTGATCCGGATTTGTACTGCCTCTAGCTCTCTTTCTCTTCTTAGTAGCAGGTCTTTCTTTGACTGGCCTCATGTCAGTTAAGTAGTACGATCCATTGTGCAATACTCGACTAACTAAAAAGGGCCCTTCCCATACTGGGGAAAGTTTGTGCTTTCTTTGTTGCACAAGCCGGAGAACCAAACCACCTTTATTGAAAGATCTAGTTCGGACTCTCTGGCTATGATACTTGCGTAACTTCTGCTGATAGGCTGTAGATCTCATTTCAGCAACGACGTGAACTTCTTCGACTAAGTCGAGATCATTTTGTCGAGAAATCTCGGCATCCTCTTTGATATACGCGGCCACTCTAGGAGAAGTATGAATTAAATCACTAGGAAGAACTGCTTCTGCGCCATAGACCAAGAAAAAAGGTGTGTATCCTGTTGACCTGTTTGGAGTTGTTCGTCAACTCCAAATTACAGAGGGTAATTCCTCTGCTCAAGCCCCCGTAACACGTCGTAGTGGTGCTTCGAGTCTCAGTTTTAGGCCTTGTAAGATTAAACCATTTGCCCTTTCGACTTGTTCGTTAGCCTGTGGATGTGCGACTGACGCAATGTCAAGCCGGATATTTTGCTCGTCACAGAATTCAGCCAGTTCTCCCATTGAAAAGTTACTCCCGTTGTCCGTGATGATGCTATCCGGTAACCATACCGGATTATAACATTCTCGACAAATCTTTTGGATGTTGCTCCATCACAACTTGTGACGGGTTTAGCCTCAATCCATTTTGTGAATTTATCCACCATCACTCAGAGGTGAGTAAATCCACTTGGACCTCGTTTAAAAGGTCCTACCATATCAAGCCCCCAGACCGCAAAGGGCCATGTTATAGGTATTGTTCGCAACTGATCAGCCGGAACATGAGCTTGCTTGACGTACTTTTGGCAGCCTTTGCATGTCTTGACTAATCGTTCAACATCTGCCTGAGCTGTAAGCCAGAAAAATCCATGTCTAAAAGCTTTTTCCACTAAAGATTTGGCTACAGCGTGGTGACCACACTCACCTTCGTGGATTTCCCTTAAGATTTCCACTCCTTCTTCCGGAGATACACAGTGCTGAAAAACCCCAGAAACACTCCGTTTATGGAGCTCACCTTTAACAATAGTATAGGCTTTTGCTTGTCGGATAATCTATCGGCTCAACACCTCGTCTTCGGGTAATTCATTCTCCTTTTTCATCTATATACACAATTCTACTTGATTTGCCCTTGAATAGTAAGCCCCGGAATTACTAAATTGTATGGTTGTTTTCCGCGTGGTGAGCAGGATCCAACCCATCGAGCGGTGGCCCTATCCAACGGTTGGTTCTTGTTATAATGGTTGGGGAGACCTTTGATTGTGAATACCAACTGGAACTCCCTTGAAACCAGTTACTTTTGATAAATTGGGCTTATTGTGTGGGTGCGAGATCATCGACCTTCTGTTGGCAAGTTGGGCCATCTACCAAATAATCGAGGTACGATTGAGTCCAACTGGAAATTACAGTCAAAACAGCTATCAAAGGTGAGTCAGATTTGGTCGGATATTCCACATCTACTCCCTTTATTGAGGGAACTTTGAGGTGCTCTAAAAAAAGCGCCATCCGGGACCTCTTTCCACACAGAACCTATCCGAGATAGTGCGTCCACTTCCTCATTTTCTGCTCGAGGGATGTGTTGAACTTCAAACCCTTCGAACGGTTTAGATAGATCATCCACGACCGCCTTACATGCTGCCATGTGTTTATTTGCATTACAAATATCCGACACTTGTTGAGCAACAAGATCCGAATCTCCGTAACACATCAAACGTCGGATACCAATATCCTTAGCAATCCGGATTCCATGCAGCAGTGCTTCATACTCGGCAATGTTGTTTGTCGCTGTGAAGTGGATCTGCAACACGTATAAAAGTTTATCTCCTTGGGGTGATTTGAGCACCACGCTAGCCCCCGAGCCCTAGACCCATCGAAAAAGAGGGTCCAATATTCTGACTCAAGGAGGACCATGTTCTCCTTCGTCTCTGTCCAATCAGAGACAAAGTCAGCAAGGATCTGGGATTTGATTGTTGTCCGGGGTTTATACTCAATATCGAAAGCTGCAAGCTCTATTCCCCATTTGGCGACGCGTCCTGTGGCGTCACTGTTGTTGATTATATCTCTCATGGGAGCTTTGCTCACCACGGTAATTGGATGCTCCTGAAAATAATGTCGTAACTTACGAGATTCTAGAAAAACACCGTAAGCCAGTTTTTGATAGTGCAGATACCGCTGTTTTGATTCTGTCAGGACCTTGCTGACAAAGTACGTCGGACGCTGTACCAGGTGCTCCTGATTTTCCTTTGGTCTCTCCACCACCATGACGATACTAACGACCTTATTTGTCGCAGCAATCTAGAGCAACATCGGTTCCTGAGGTTTCGGTGCTGCAAGGATAGGAGCAGATGAGAGTACTTTCTTCAGGTCTTGTAATGCAGCTTCAGCTTCGTCAGTCCAGACAAAATCCTTGGTCTTTTTCAGGAGCTTATACAATGGTGCGGCTCTTTCACCAAGCCGGCTTACAAATCGACTAACCGCAGTGATGCAACCAGTTAATATTTGTACGTCTTTCAGGCGAGTTGGCCTGGAAATACTGAGTATAGCCTTGATTTTGTCTCGGTTCACCTCTATGCCTCTTTGAAACACGATGAAACCTAACAATTTTCTGGCTGGTATTCCAAAGAAGCATTTCTTCGGGTTAAGCATGATGTTGTATTTTCGTAGATTGGAAAACGTCTGCTCCAAGTTAGAAATCAGCATTTCCTTCTTTTTGGACATCACCGCGATATCATCCACGTATGCATGTACATTGCGTCCGAGTTGGTCATGGAGGCAACGCTGCATCGTGCGCTGGTACGTAGCTCCTGCATTCTTGAACCCAAAGGGCATCGTAACAAAACAGAAGGTTCCGAAGGGGGTTATGAATGAAGTTTTGACTTTGTCAGATTCCTTCATCCGGATTTAGTGATAACCGGAATATGCGTCGAGAAAACAGAGGAGTTCCGAGCCTGCCGTAGAATCGATGACTTGATCAATTCTAGGCAGAGCGAACGGATCTTTGGACAAGCTTTGTTCAAGGCAGTATAATCAACACACATCCTTAAATCAGTGGTGTCCTTTTTAGGGACCATTACAGGATTGGCCGACCACTCAGTGTGGATGACCTCTTCTATGAATCCGGCTAACTCGAGCCGTGCTAGTTCCTTAGCTATTTCCTAACGCTTTTCATCGCCAAACCGTCGTAATGACTGTTTGACGGGTTTAGCGTTCGGGTTTACATTTAGAGAGTGCTCGGTAAGTTCCCTAGGTACTCCGGTCATGTCAGATGGCTGCCATGCGAAGATATCTTGATTTGCTTGGAGGAACTTGACGAGCGCGCTTTCCTATGCACTACTTAGGCCTACACCTATCTAGGTCATCTTGGAGGGGTCATCATCCTTCAGCGGCGCCTTCTTCGTCTCTTCTGATGCCTTGAACTCCGGATTTGGCTTTCTCACCTCCTTCTTCGTTGCGGGCATCTCAGATGGATCTATGCTCTTCTTGATCTCCTGGTACTCCTGGGCGTGTAGCACGGCTTCAGCAAAGGCGGCATTTCCATCCTCACACTCTAGCACCTTCTTCAGGTCTCCCCTGATGGTGATCACGCCATTGGGACCTGGATTTTTCATCATATTGTAAATGTAACACGGACGAGCCATAAAAGCCTAGTAAACTGGACGTCCGAATATAGCGTGGTATGCGCTCTTGAACGGGACCACTTCGAAGGAAAGTGCCTCCGTCCGATAGTTCTTTGGAGTTCCAAAGGTAACATCCAAAGTAATCTCTCCCAGGGAATTAGCTTGTCTTCCTGGGACAACTCCGTGAAAGATCACAGAGCTATGGTTCAGCTGGGTCTCCGAGATCTTCATCCGGCATAGCGTTTTGACATAGAGAATATTGATGTTGCTACCACCGTCCATGAGGGTCTTGGAGAAACCATAACCGTCAATAAGTGGATTGACGATTAAGGCGTATTTTCCTCGCCTGTGTAGCTTAGGCGGATGATCAACGCGGTCAAACGTGATTGCCACTTCCGACCAGTCCAGATACTGAGGGACACCCGGAACGGTTGCATTGATCTCGTGGAGAACTGCTTTCTTGACCTTTGCTGGTTGAGATCCGAGGAAGGTGACGTAAGTGTCTTTTTTGGTGGGAAAAGTCTTCTTCCCTTCCGGCTTGGGATTTGAAACATCAGCTTCCTCCATGTCGGAATCTTCCTTGGTCTCTTTGTCCTTTTTGAGATTTTTCTTTCCCTTCTTCCGCTTGGCTTTGTAGCTCGCGGTATCATCTCTCTTGATGTCGTTGTTAAAACGACACTCAGCGTTGGTGTGGGACGAATCCCCATTGGCGTCTAGGTGATGCACACATGGGTTATTGGCAATGTCGGCCCAAGTGTAGGTTTTGCCTGGTTGTTGTTCTCCTCTACCTTGGACCCTTGATGTCCCACGGCCACGCCCGCGGCCTCCGCCACGTCCTCCTCGTCCTCCAGACCCGGAAACAGTAGTAACCACCGTTGTCTCCGCGTTGGGTTTTTCTTCCGAGGTATTTTTGCGCTTCTGAGCTTGTTGCTTTGTCTTTGCTGACTGAGGTACAACCAGGACGTTGAGTAATCCTTCTCCATCGTCGTCAGCATCTGCATATTTGCTCGCTGTTTCTATCATCTCTCCCAAATTAGTGACCTTGTCGCACTTCAAGCGGTGACGTAGTAGACCAATTGGGAGCCCTGCGATGAAAGCTTCAATCGTGGTTTGATCGTTTACTCCTTCACAGGAGTTCTTGGTGTCGATCCATCGTCCGAGATAATCTCGGTAAGTTTTTCCAGCTTTCTGGTGCAACGTTGTAGGTCTCCGACCGAACAGGGCCTCCAATATGTGCCTTCGAAATTCCGAAAGAATGCACTTTGCATGTCATACCAGTTGTGGATGGTGTTCTCCGGAAGTTCATTGAGCCATGATCGCGCCATCTTCCGCAACATAAGTGGGAGATATCGGGTTGCGACCAGGCTGTTTTCGCCTTTGGCGATGCAGCAAGCTTGGAAAAAATCCTGTAGCCAGGTATCTGGCCGAGCAATGCCGCCGTAGGCTTGGATGTGTCTTGAGATAGCAAATCCTTCAGGGAATCTTGTAGCTCTGATGCATGGTCCGAAGCACTTTGGGCCCACGTACATGTCATCGTTTTCATAGCGCCGCGCCTCTATGTTGGAGTTGATCCTGTGCCTTGCGTCCTTCGGGGATAGAGATCGTCCCGAATGCCGGCTGTGGCTGCGCTGCCGTGGAGCCAGACTTCGGCTTCTGCCACCACCTCCTCCGCCATGTCGTCCTCCTTGCCCTCCTTGGGGGCCATTGTGATAACTGTGTGGTGGAGAGGGTGGCGCAGCCGGATAGTTTCCGGCTCATCGCCGGCCTCCGTCCGGAACCTCATTATTCCGGTTCTGGAGAGCTTCTTGACTACGATGAGCCCCCTGCCGGCTTGTACCAGCATGGTTTCCGTCGTTTCTTTGTCCGTCGTTCCCACCATGGTGAGGCTCAGTCGGACGGCTTGTGTGTTTAGGAGGTGGCATTTTTTGACGATCCTCCTCCCGTCGTTTTTCTTTATCTTCTCCCCTTCGATCCTTAGATTCTTGTCGGGGAGGGTTCATCGGATTCAGGGCATCAATGGCGTCTTTCTCGGCCGCTGGGGCAACGTTGCTCCAGTTACGTGAAGTTCTGTGATGCTGTCTTGTTGATCTGGTTCTTGAATAGTTGTCTTCCCGTCGTTCAGGGTTATGATACTGCGCCCGAACGTAATGGGATCTTACGTCAGCCCATGCCAGATCTGTGCGACACTGGTCAGAATCCAAGACCAGTTTTTGACTTCCGGACAGGGCGACCTTTTGCTGCACTAGTCCCTTGTTGAGTAGCTTGATACCCAAACGGATCTCCTCCGGTCCTGGATTAGCCGATAGAATTTCTCGGGCTACCACGGTATTCTGTACTGGGGTTGGGTATACCCAATCTCCGTTGCTATCTTTCCGTGGCTTCCCCATCTCATCCCCAAAAAGGACGGCACGGACTCGTGGGAATTGGTTGTCATCCATGTGACGCTTCCGTGTCTTCTGATGTAACCGAGACATCTAGTCCTTAGTTGACATGCGTTTCTTCCCCACCTCGATGTTTTTGGCTTCATCAAGAAGTTGTTGACGACGTGCTTCTAGGGCCTGCGCCCTTTCGTCCAGCTCATCCGCAGTAAGTTCTGCAACTGTAGGGATAGGTGTGGTTAATGCGGCATCGATGAGTTTACGCGCACCTTCTGTGATCACGTGTCCATCCACCGATGCTTATTTTTTCGGCTCGTCTGGGATAAGTGCTCCATCCGAGTCTTCCTCGTATTCCTCTGCAATCACCTCCTCTGTGAGAGGGTCTTTTGCCGGGGTCTTGTTCTTCTTGTTCTTCTTCTTTGCCTTCTTGTCAACGCCGGTAGAAAAGACGGCTTTGGGTCTGTTTCCCGGAGTCAAGATCTGATCGGTACTTTCAGACATCTGGACTTCGGGATTATCTCCGACGTCCATGTCATCCTGTGCTTTGGGGGAGTGTTCCCCGGATCCTTCATCCATGGCTTCTCCTTCCTCTGCAGCTTTGGAGTTGTACTCCTCTTCATATTCCGCGGAGAACTTTCGGAAATCTGCTGATGTCATCGATTCATCCGAGGATGCGGCTACGTCGGCGTTTGTTCCAATTGCCTCCAGCACAGAGTCGCTGTTTTCTCCAGCACCGGCAGAGCCGGATCTGGATCCCACGTATCCGACGAAGTGCGACGCGTGCTTCCTGAGGTACCTCCGGCTTTCGCGATCAGCCATGTCGAAACTTTTAATGGTCTCGAGGATTGCATCTGCGCTTTCGCCTTGCAGTATCATATGTCGTAGTGTGTACCTTAGGAAGGGTTTGTCTATCCCGACATCGTCTGGGATCTGACTTCTCCAGGGAGATCCACTCTAGATTTGACTTGGACCGTGAGGTCTTCTTCAGGCTCAGCTTTCTCTACTATCACTGCAACTGGTGCGGGCTAGGTGGGATTAGGGTTTTCTGAGATCTGGATATCTGCCGCCTCCGCGGACAAAGGGGACCCAGAAGATTCTTCTGCCTCTATCATCACCGCTGGGGTGGGTTGGGCAAGTTCAGTGAAACCGATGTAAACATCGATCTCGCCAAAAGACATGATTGTGTAGGTAGTCACGGCCTCCCTAGCCGGAATCCAAGTCTCGTCGAGAACGATGAGAGGTACATCGCTGGCGTAGAGGATGCGACCGATGGCGATGGTCTCGCCGATTCCGATTCTTGCAGATTCCGCTCAGAACGTAGATCCGAAGCTCACTTGCCCCACGGTGGGCGCCAACTGTCGTTGGATTGAGGACAAGTACGCCATGAGGGGGTCCTCGAGGCATGCGGAAGAGAGGGGTGTGAGACATACGGTATTCCAGGACAGTGAGCACACAAGTTTACCCAGGTTCGAATCCGCCGGCTTTGGACGAATCCTACTCCTGCTAGCAATCCAGTAATACGGCAGAGCCGGATATGGGTTACAAGGGTATCGCCTGTGCGAGTTGAGATTGTAGACTATTGAGGTGTTGCTCTAAAGGCTCTCCCTAGGACGGCTTATATAGATATCCAGCCTAGGGTTTACAGGAGAGATCAATCCGGCTATGACTAAGAGGTGGTTACAGAGTACATCTTGAACTACAAGTAACATTATGGGCCTAAGTCGGTAAGTCTTCTGGGCCTTCCCGTAGCCGGATTGGACTCTGTCTTTCTCCCTGAAGCAAAGATCTAACCCGAAGTGGGCCACCCTGGTCAGTGAGGAACTGTGAGGATACCCGGAAAGTATATCCCCAACACAAGGGTGAGTACAGGGTGTACTTCGCAAGACTTATGGATGGTGGGGTTATTTTTCATAAAGCCATCTTTGTTTGTAAAACAAGAGGGAGAATAAGTTTGTCTAATTAGAATCTTTAAAAGGGGATAAGAGAGCGACATCTCCGAAGAATTTATCATCATCTTGATATCCACCAAAGTACTCCTAATCTCAAAACTAGGATCACCCCTCGTACCCGTGAGGAAGCATCCTTAAGCACGCGTTGATATGCCAAGTTTTAAGATTAGATTATAGTTCTCTATGATCTTAGAATTCGGTTACCAAGCGTTCATAACCGTGAACACGGCTTTTTGAAAAGATTTAACCCTACAAGGGTGTACAACTTTACCCACACGTACCAACCGACTCTTAATGCCAGATCATTAGCCCTCTTCCTTGGAAGGCCGACAGAGGATGGTTGGCCACGACCATTACCTTGCTTTCGCCGAGACCATGAGTCACGCCCTAAGGATGGTTCCGCCGTAACGGGTCAAATCCCGAAGTCGGTCCCTAGAGATGTGGGCGAGGTTGGTTTATCAAGGGTGCCATCTACCCCAAGCAACCCCGGCCACGCTTACCTACCTATTAAGAATGCACCTCCTTCACCGCCTTCGAGAAGATCTAGAATGCATGTCGAATGGAACGGCCGAACTATGTGACTCATGGAATCTACTAGGCAAGTTAATCAGCGGAGGGGTTCCCAAGCCCCGTGTGGCTGTACGCTCATCTTGTTCCAAAGGCAAGAACTCGGTTCCTAGTGGTGGCGAGCATGGGACTACAAAAACCACATCCCATCATGGCCTCCCATACAAGCCTTAGCATGTTTAACCTTTACCACTGATCTTACCTCATCAGTATACCTTGTTCTCCTATCATACTAGATTCTCTACATCTGATACATCATCTGGATGAACCAACACTGACAGCTAAGCATGGCTAAGCAAGACATAGATGATAGCTCTAGCAGTGCACACAAGCCAAACCTAGTTATGCTAGGAGCAGTGGATCAGGTAATATCAGCTCAAAGCGAGTAATGCAACAGATAGGATACTCTAGCTATCGATAAAAGACCACAGAAGAATCGTATGCATCATGGCAAGAATGAAATACTTTTGAAAGCATAGGATTCCTTTTATGTGTGGGGCTATGCTTGCCTTGTTTGTTGATACCCATAAAGCATATGTTCGGATATCTTGTACTCGACTTGATTACAGTTGGTCAAGTATTGTTCGTTGATCTTCGATGGTGTTGATCTCAGTCTTCAATCCTGATCTCGATATCGTATTCTACCGGGAAACAGCAAACACCGGAAAGAAAGGGAAACAACAATCAACACATGGCATCGATGCAATGCTCAAGCAAGGATGATGATATGACAAGTTAAATAGATCTCAAATAAAACCCTAGGGCATGCTTGATCATTTTAAACAGGGTCCGAAGGGTACAAACCCTAGGACAGGAGAAACCTCAAAGCTACCTACGGGGGTTCATTTGATCTTCTAATTAAAATTGTAATTTAATTTTTTGAACAATGCATGAGTATATTCTAAACAGATAGATCTCAATTTTCTAAACATTTTGATATATTATTCATATTTATAAGATTTATCCTTTTTCTGAAATTCTTAAAACAATTTAAAACATTTACCGCGTCAGAGTGACACAAGGCTAACGTCACCGGGCAATTAACTCTTTTCTCACCAGGGGCTGGGCTAGCCAGAGTGGCTGACTGATGGACCCAGGACCACATCAGCAACCACGTGGGCAAACGGGACCCACGGCGGTTTGACTGTGTGGTCCGCGCGCTGCTGATGTTCGGGTGACATCAGCATGACGTCATCCCGATAGGCACCTTCCAGATCAACGGTAGGGACAACACTAGGCGGCGAGCGGGGACACGCGAGGAGGCTGCTATTTGGCAGCCGGAGCAACGACTACGGCGAGGTTCCGCGGCGACGTATGGTGGCGCTCGGTGACAGGACGAAACGGAACGAGAGAGAGAAAGAAGAGGTCCTGGGGGACTAGAGGTTCACCAAGAATGCAGCGAAGACGTCGACTCGGCCAGGCGATCTCCAACACGGCCGGAATCGAGGATGAAACTGGCGGCCGGAGCTCGGGGGGAGGTGTCGATTGGAACATTTGAGGCATCTCCGGCTTGCGTGAGTTGGGGCAAAAGATCAAGGAGGACAAGGCGATTCCGGTGGTGCCCTCATCTGGGCAAGGGACGGACGGAGATAGTGGCGAGCGGAGGAGCCCGAGGGCTATGGTTCGTCGAGCTCACAGGGTAGGAGGGACAGAGCGAGAAAGGAGGAGATAAGGCGCTAAGGAGGAAGAGAAGAACACGGTGACCACCTTATCCTCGCAAACCTCAGCGGCAGCACGAATCATGGCATGACGAGGCGACGGAGGGCATCGGTAGGGATAGCAAGCAGCTTCTCCTTCGGCGCGAGGAAGAAGAAAGAACGAGCAAGTCTGAAGGGGTAGGTGGGCCGAGATGGGCTGCACATGGGCCTGTTGTGGGCTGCTCTGCGCGGCAGGTAGCGGGAGACGGGAGGTGGGCTGCGGCATGGCTACTCTCTGCCTCATTTGTTTTTAGCAGAAACTCTTTTTCTATTTCTGATTTCTCATTTTATTTGTATTTGAATATCAAATATGTTTTGATCCATTTCAAAAATACCAGAGGTTTAAGATACTATAGAAATATTGTAGGGACCCTTTAGAACAATTTGGGTTCCAATAGTTTTGCTCTTTTCAAAATTCAAAACCTTTTGAATTGTTTTTTGAGAGAGGGGGAAATTAGGGTTAGGGTTTTGCTTTTTTTCTTTTGCATGCAATTTAAAAGATGATGCTCATGCAATGCACATTAAACCCTAATTAGACATTAGCTAAAACTGGGGTGTTACAGCTCTATCCCCCTTACGAGAATCTCGACCCGAGATTCCAAAGGTAGGAAGAGAGACAGAGGGAGAAAGAAATAGGGTCACTCTAAAGATAAGAGGGAACCACACTAAACAACACACTGAGTATCTCATGGTCAACTCATGAATGAGTGTCCAGAACAACTCTGAGGTGATGAACATGAAACACGTCAAGGTAACGGGGGAAACAAAATGAGATAGGTGTCAAGTTGTTAGATAGATGGTCTTCATAAGGATTGAGACCATGGAGTTTCAGAAGAGCTTAAGCATCTCAAAGGTAAAGCTTACAACACAAAGAACATGACCACAGACTTCGAGAGGTGAAACTCTACTAGATGGCTTTAGCAAAGCTTTGAGGGATACAAAGATACGGATAACCAATCTATTGAACTACTTTTGATACAAAACGATCACTCTTTGTTCAACAGAAGGTTAAGACAAAAAGGTTGTTTTGTGGCAAGGCCAAGTAAGAGTCACAAGGAACATGTAACACAAGAAACTTCAGATTACCAAAATCATAGTCACTCTATAAACATGATCGAGATACGAAGGAAACTCTTTATTCATCCAGGTTTACCAAATTCTTTGCCAAAGATCATGATACCGCTTTACACCACTAAGATGAATATATAGAAGATTCTTGATGACACAAGGAAAAAGAAACTTCATTCTCAGACTTCAATTACTTGGCACAGCAAGATGCTTACCAACATAAAAGGGTCTGGAGGATCGACCGAGAGACATTTAGCAACACTACTTTAAATGTTCTCCTTGATGTTCCAGTCACAAAACATCAAGTAAAGGCTAGACTTCAGAGACAAAGAAAACTATGAGCACATCTTTTATAATAAATCATAGAAGAAGCCTCATGAATAGTGGTTGTTATTTGCTGATTCAAGAGAATTTGACGATAGACCTTCCGACTAGTTGTGTCAACCATTACATCAATCTTGCTAGATTTACAAAGAAACCTATGTCAATTCCTTGAGGAACACCAACCATCGTAGCTGCTTGAGATTCAGCTCTGGTTAGGTAGAATGATACTTCAGACTCATCATGTCCGAATAGAAAGTTTGCAACATTACCGTAAGGGAAAGTTACTAGATTCTCAAGATATGGACTACAGTGTTAAGCTCTGGTAGACGGAGCAACATTGCTAGACCAATGTATTAACGATTGTCAGGGGACAACTGCTCATACATCAAGTGCTTGCAAGAAACACAAATGTATCCTTAAGATACGAAGTTAACTCTACTCGAATCCAAGAAGACGTCTTTCAACATTTGCACGTGAATCAAAGAAGGTCACTTCTAACATCCAGAACACGTACTTTGAGATATCACGAAGAAGGTTCTTACAAAGTTTTCCAACATCAATGCCAAATGTTCCATATGAATCTAGTTTGACATGGAGAAAATAAGGATATTGTTGATGGGCTCAATAACAAACTTATCGAGATACTCCATTTGGATGAACTCATATGTTGTATGAACCGGGCAAATGTATTGGTCAGACCGACGAACATGAGGATGTACTCAAGTGAAACATTACGAGTAGCAACATCATCAAGATAGTCCTTGGAACTAAGTTTGATTTGACAATAACCCAAATCAAATCAAAAGAGGGGAAGATAACATATCCACGAAGGAAACACTATCTTTCTTCAGCACGAACAGAATTAGACATCCCTTTAAGATAAACTAAGTCAGATGGAACTTTTGTCTTACAGCTCTCCAAGTTGTTGTTTAAGATCCACCAACTAGTTCAGGGTATCCAGCACGGATCCTTAGAGAAAGGAGCATTTCATAGAACTTGCTTGCTCAAGAACTTGACAACACGGTCATGTGGCAACATGGCGATACTTCTAGAAAGACGTCTAGAATATCACGAACCACCGATATGTCACTTAGTTCGAGAGGAAACATGCTTGGTAAGGCAAGAAGACGTAGTCTCAGAGCTTTAGCATAATCCTAACTCTTTGACCGAAGAGAGTGTACCTGTATAACGGACTTGGTGGCACAATCATCCTTCGCTTAGTGATAGGGTTAACCAATCAAGCTAAGAATGACACAAATGTCCTTGGAGTTCAAAGACATAAGAATTGCTAAGAATCTTAAATGACCACATTATTACGCACACGCATCATTCACGAGCACAAAAGCTCGGAGGAAGGGTGGTAAAATATGTAATAGCGTCACTTCATTAAGGGGGTTATGAAACTTAACATACAAGGGTGTGACACTCTAAGGTAGAACAGATAGAAGCTAATAATGCCTCTTAATTTGCGGATTACAACACTTTGACCTAGTCCTAGATATGACAAGGTACCGGAGTTTGTTTCTCTTGACATCCCGAATGGTTTGTCTTTACAGACCACAATAGTGTCTTGCATCAGGGAACACTGATGCACATTTACTACTTGGCTACCAACTGGTAGACAAAGGTTGGAAGCAACAAGGGGAAAAGAACATGCTCATGATAGAATTCCGAGATGTGGATGCATAGAAGGGAGGGTGTGGCAGAGTCACAAATATAGATGTGAGACTCTCGAGGAGTACTCTTGTCATGATCTATTTGGTCCCATTAAAGAACATATGACATAGCTAGTGGTAGGGGAAATCCTTAATTGTCACAATTCAATCGCAACAATATCCACAAGCTTGAAGGCTAGAATTGTAGTACCAGCCATCCTGAGGTAATGTGTGAACATTTACAACAGGGATCAATGGAATGGATCTTGGGTTAAAGATTAGCTTCATGTACACGATTCATAACACTAGAATCGAGCACAATTCGGGATCTTCGGTTCAAGTCCAAGGGTTAAAACCCGAGAAAGAAGTAACTACTACTTGAGTGACACCTAGTACACTGCAAGGTAGCAATCACGAGGTAACTTCCAAGAGAAGAAAGAACTTCTGGAGTACCTAAACAAATAAAAAGGAGGCACACGAGGCGAAAGGAAACCTCGAAGCCTAGAACAGAACACTATAGATCCTACAATATAATATTGTGGGTCCATAAGGTAGAGAGATCATGATGGAAAGGAATCTCTCAACTGAAGCAGAGCAAAGGGAAACAAGGAACACACAACACATACAACTCTAGAGAACTCAACACTAGGTCAACTGGCTGAGAAACGTCATGCCCAGAAGACACCTAAATTTTGAAAGACTAGAAGAGATATCAAAACTTTTACAAATTCAACACAAGATAAGATGACCCAGAGTTAGAGCAAAACTAGATAAGGAGAAAAAGAAGCATACCAGAGTTTTCGCAAATACTTTTCATCTTTGAAATAGGTTTCACAAACACTAGACTCGACATCGACCAATAGCAAGGTTTTCCTACGGTCGGTACTGCTCTGATACCAATAACTATAACACCCCCGGGATCAGGGTTAAACAAATCCCATACCTTAGCCTACCATAATCTTAACCTAGAGCTCGAGGATATTCAGTGAGAATTCGGTAAAACAACAGTAACCCTGCGACACAAAAGTTATTACAGCGATCTCATAACTGAGCAAAGAACAAAGATATTACAAGCAGAGGTCACTGACCACAAACATCAAAAAACGGAAGGCAAATTATGCTATTAAGTATAGCAAACTTAACAAATGGCCTAAGAGTCCTGAAGCATAATGATGACATCACAGCCCATCCTTTCCAGGCTGCCGACCAGGAACCCCAAGCTATTCGTCGGTGTCGATGTCATACAGAACTCGTCTTCAGGGAACACTTACTCTGAAAGTATCAACAAAGAAAGGGTGAGTACAGGGTCTACTCCGCAATACTTATGGCTGGTGGGGTTATTTTGCATAAAGCCATCTTTGTTTGTAAAACAAGAGGGAGAAGAAGTTCGTCTAATTAGAATCTTTAAAAGGGGATAAGAGAGCGACATCTCCGAAGAATTGATCATCATCTTGATATCCACCAAAGTAATCCTCATCTCACAACTAGGATTACCCCGTCGTACCCGTGAGGAAGTATCCTTAAGCACACGTTGATCTGCCAAGTTTTAAGATTAGATTATAGTTCTCTATGATCTTAGAATTCAGTCACCAAGCGTTCATAACCGTGAACTCAGCTTTTTGAAAAGATTTAACCCTATAGGGGTGTACAAATTTACCCACACGTACCAACCGACTCTTAATGCCAGATCATTAGCCCTCTTCCTTGGAAGGCTGATAGAGGGTGGTTGGCCACAACCTTTACCTTGCTTTCGTCGAGACCATGAGTCACGCCCTAAGGATGGTTCCGGCGTAATGGGTCAAATCCTGAAGTCGGTCCCTAGAGATGTGGGCAATCTTGGTTTATAAGGGGCGCCATCTACCCCAAGCAACCCTGACCATGCTTACCTACCTGTTATGAATGCACCTCCTTCACCGCCTTCGAGAAGATCCAGAATGCATGTCGAATGGAATGCCCGAACTATGTGACTCATGGAATCTAATAGGCAAGTTAATCAGCGGAGGGGTTCCCAAGCCTAGTGTGGCTGTACGCTCATTTTGGTCCAAAGGCAAGAACTCGGTTCCTAGTGGTGGCGAGCATGGGACTACAAAAACCACATCTCATTGTGGCCTCCCATACAAGCCTTAGCATGTTTAACCTTTACCACTGATCTTATCTCATCAGTATACATCGTTCTCTTGTCATACTAGATTCTCTACATCTGATACATCATCTGGATGAACTAGCATTGACAGCTAAGCATGGTAAGAAAGACATAGATGATAGCTCTAGCAGTGCACACAAGCCAAACCTAGTTATGCTAGGAGCAGTGGATCAGGTAATATCAGCTCAAAGGGAGTAATGCAACAGATAGGATACTCTAGCTATCGATAAAAGACCACAGAAGAATCGTATGCATCATGGCAAGCATTAAATACTTTCGAAATCATAGGATTCTTTTATGTGTGGGGCTATGCTTGCCTTGTTTGTTGATACCTAGAAAGCAGATCTTCGGATATCTTGTACTTGACTTGATTACAGTTGGTCAAGTATTGTTTGTCGATCTTTGATGGTGGATCTTGTTCTTCGATCTTGATCTCGATATTGTATTCTACTGGGAAAAAGCAAACAGCGGAAAGAAACGGAAACAACAATCAACACATGGCATCGATGCAATGCTCAAGCAAGGATGATAATATGACAAGTTAAATAGATCTTAAATGAAACCCAAGGGCATGCTTGATCATATTAAACAGGGTCCGAAGGGTACAAACCCTAGGACAAGGGAAACCTCGGAGTCACCTTGGGGGTTTATTTGATCTTATAATTAAACTTGTAATTTAAGTTGTTTAACAATGCATGAGTATAGTCTAAACAGATAGATCTCAATTTTCTGAACATCTTGATATATTATTCATATTTTTCTAACTTATAAATAATTAGTTATTGAATTTATAAGATTTATCCTTTTTCCGAAATTACTCAGACAATTTAAAACATTTACTGCGTCAGAGTGACACAAGGCTGACGTCACCGGGCAATTAACTCTTTTCTCACCGGGGGATGGGCAGCCAGAGTGGCTGACTAATGGACCCAGGACCACATCGGCAACCACGTGGGCAAACGGGGCCCACATCGGTTTAACTAGGCGGTTCGCGTGCTGCTAGCGTTCGGGTGACGTCAGGATGACGTCATCCCGGCGGGCACCTTCCAGATCAACGGCGGGGACACGCGAGGAGGCTGGCTAGCTGCAGGGCAATGCGATGAACCTTATAGCGGCTGCACCGCTCTATTTGGCAGCCGAAGCAACGACTACGGTGAGGTTCCGCGGCGGCGCACGACGACGCTCGGTGACAGGACAAAACGAAACAAGAGAGAGAGAGAGAGAAAGAAGAGGTCCTGGGGGACCAGAGGCTCACCAAGAATGCAAAGAAGATGTCGTTTCGGCCAGGCGATCTCCAACACGGCTGGAATCGAGGACAAAACTGGCGGCCAGAGCTCGGGAAGGAGGTGTCGATTGGAACGTTTGAGGCATCTCCTGCTTGCGTGAGTTGGGGTAAAAGATTGAGGAGGACAAGGCAGTTCCGGTGGTGCCCTCATCTGGGCAAGGGACAGACGGATACAGCGGCGAGCGGAGGAGCCCGAGGGCTAGGGTTCGTCGATCTCGCAGGGGTAGGAGGGACAGAGCGAGAGAGGAGGAGATAAGGCGCTAAGGAGTAAGAGAAGAACATAGTGACCTCCTTATCCTCGCGAACCTCAGCGGCAGCATGAATCGTGGCACGACGAGGCGACGGACGACATCGGCAGGGACAGCGAGCAGCTTCTCCTTCGGCGTGAGGAAGAAGAAAGAAGGAGCACGTCTGAAGGGGTACGTGGGCCGGGATGGGCTGCACATGGGCCTGCCGTGGGCTGCTCTGCGCGGCAGGTAGCGGGAGACGGGAGGTGGGCTGCGGCCTGGCTACTCTCTGCCTCATTTGTTTTTAGCAGAAACTCTTTTTCTATTTCTGATTTCTCATATTATTTGTATTTGAATATCAAATATGTTTTGATCCATTTCAAAAATACCAGAGGTTTAAGAAACTATAGAAATATTGTAGGGGCCCTTTAGAACAATTTGGGTTCCAATAGTTTTGCTCTTTTCAAAATTCAAACCTTTTGAATTGTTTTTTGAGAGAGGGGGAAATTAGGGTTAGGTTTTTGCTTTATTTCTTTTGCTTGCAATTTAAAAGATGATGCTCATGCAATGCACATTAAACCCTAATTAGACATTAGCTAAAACTGGGGTGTTACAAGAGTTCCCCCATGAATGGTGCATTATATAGAATTTTGCTTTTGAATACAAAATGCACACAAATGAGATCATCACTACTACCAACATTAAACAAAACACAAGGGAATACCAATAAACTAAAGGGATCCACAAGAGGCAAGGAAGACATGGGAGAGAAATGAACCAATCTCTTCGCCAAATATGGGACAAAGAAAAGCAAAGCCTAAAGTGAATATGATCAACAAATTCTAGCACATGTGGAGTATTGTCCAAAGACAAGAATTATAGGGAAAATTTTCCGAGGTAGTTTGCAAGAATCTAGGATCGTATTCATAAAGTGAGGCATAAGACAAAATATAAGAATTAAGCTTGATGCTTAGATAGAGATTTCTTGAGAGCTCCAAATAGTCACACAATCACTAGTGATTAGTGTAACTTGAAGCAAATGGTTTCCATGTAGGATATGGAGGTCCAAATATGAGGAAACACATATCAAGAAAAGCTCTCACAAACAAGATCCAAAAGATGAGCAATAAAAGAAACAAAGCAAATTAGAACTTGTTTGAGCTAAATGTGCCACATAGGAGCTAGATAATTCTCAATTTCAATTCTAAGTGGCACAACCTCAAATGTTCACATTTTCTAGGTTTGTAATATGCACCAAGCATATGACTCCCCCATAATGTGATAAACCAAGAAATCTCGACAAGAGGTAAAAAGATCAAAATGGAGATGATTGATGGACATTATGGAATTCTAATTCTTCATGAGAATGACATACCACATAGAGACAATATAAACATGTAATGTCAACACTAAGTGGTACTCCTCATGTACACATATTTTAGGATTGTGGAATGCCCAAGCATAACACTCCCCCAAAATGGGATAGTCCATTAATCTCTCCCAAGAGCCAAATGAGATACCAAATGAATTCAACAAAGGCTCCAAACCAAGAACACAAATACATGATATGCCAACCAACATACACAAATATACTTGATAACTCAATATAAGTACGAGGGAAGCACAACATGTACAAACACATGCAAGGTACAAAACCACACACGCACAAGGGAGCAAATAAGTTTCAATGGAAGTGAGTTAAGCACATGTTATCACAAGGAGGAACATTGGATATGAGATAGAGGCAAGATAATCCAATTAGCTTGACTTGACAAAAATAAATGATGAAGATCCCTCAATTATTCATAATGTAGCCAAACCTCCAATGCCCTCCAACAACACCTATTTATCAAGTTTTAGCTTGCTGGTCCCCAACCAAGTTGGGTCCTAAGAAGTTAGTCACAATAGGCTTGGCCACCCAAATGGTTCTTTTCTTGATACCACGTTGGGCACCAACATATTTGGCAAACACATTATTTCCCACCTCATCCTTACCAAGAGAATATGCATCATATATCAAGATAGGCTTGGATGAGGAGTTACCCACAGTGCATGAGGAAGAAAGGTGCACCTTATCACAACAAATGTAGCAAGTTCTTCTCTTTCTATCTTTCTTCTTGGAAGATGCCACCCCGTGAGGAAGAGCTTGAGACTTGGGAAGAGGCCCACTTCTAGCTTGAGGTGGAGCTTGAGGTGGAGCTTGAGGCCGCTTCCCTTGTTGCTTCCTCTTCAATGGGCAACATCTCAAATGGTGTCCTTCTTCCTTGCACTTGAAGCACACAATGTTGGCCGGATTCTTCACTTGACCTTGGACATTCTTCTTGTTGCCCTTGTGCTTCAACATTTTGGTGGGCTTGTTCTTGATGTTGGAGATATATCCAAGCCCACTCTTGTCATTTGGGTATCTTCGCACACCCAAGATGTTCTTGAGTGTGGTCTTCCCTTCATGACACTTTTTCAAGTCATTCTTCAAAGAATTTAATTGAGCCTTGATCTTCTTGTTTTCCTCTACATGGTTAGTATCAATAACCATACTAGAGGAAGTAGATGCTACGTTGTTAGAGCAACAAGGCAAGGGATGCAATTCATCACAAGATATAGCAATAGCATGAGTGGATGAATTACAAGGACTAGCACATGGCAATATGATACTAGGAGTAGATGTAGTGCTAATGTCCACATGAGGCATACTTGATGTTACCTTTGACAAAATAGCCTCATGAGCCAACTTTAGACTACCATGGGAAACTAGAAGGTCCTCATGCAAGCTTGAGAGCTTAGCATGACTCTCTTCCAATTTCCCATAGTTGCTAGTTAGCAAAGCAAGTTGAGAATGTACCTATTCATAAGATGATCATTGGACAATAGTAAAGATATTCTTATGAGCTTAGGAAGAACTAAGAATATATCATGTATAAGTGACAAAAATTTAAATGTAGTTCAATGTAAGTGTTACATTGATACTAGTTTTGTCACAAGATACAAATTAAATTTATTTCAATTTAGACTATGGGTGGCACAATGCAATGGAAAGGATGTTCCATGATGGATTTGGATAAGTTATAAAGTTGAAACATTGTGACAGACACTACAACAAAAGGCTAAGTATATGACTGTTATAGTGGCAGCAAAGGAGGGCATTTGTGTTAAAAAGTTTGCTATCAAACTAGGTGTTGTTCAAAGTGGGCTAATACTATGAAGATATATTGTATGATAATAATATCAACATATTTTAACCTGAACGAACTAAAGGTCTCACCAAAGGACCAAATTTATACAATGCCATCTCATTTGAGAATGAGTGATGCGTAGAGACACAAAGACATGCAAATACACACGGACCTGAAAGTGCCAGATCCGGAGATTATGTTAACCACTAGCAAACGCATATATTCAACACCTAGGTGTTGTATATACAAGTTTACAAACTAGATTATTGACTCTAGTGCAAGTGGGAGACTAAAGGGAATATGCTCGAGAGGCAATAATAAAGTGGTTATTATCTTATTCCATGTTTATGATAAATGTTTATTTTGCATGCTATAATTGTATTAATTGGAAACGTTAATACATGTGTGTTTATAAAAAAATACAAAGTTCCTAGTACTGCCTCTCATATAAACTAGCTTGTTGATTAACAAGGTGATCAAGGTTTCCTGATCATGGACATTGGATGTTGTTAATAACGAGGTCACAACATTGGTGGAATGATGATGAACATTCATCCAAAGTATAGCATTACGATCAAAGTCATTATGTTTATATTGCTACAACATCATATGAAGTAATCTTAGTCCTTAGACCATGAGATCATGTTAATTGTTGACACCGGAAGAGTATCTTGATAACATCAAACGTCACACCGTAACAGGGTGACTATAAAGGTGGGTTCAGTGCTACAAAGGTGTTATGTTGAGGCTCATGGATCAAGAGTGGGATTTGTCCATCCCGGTGATGGATAGATATACTCTGGGCCCTCTCGGTGATATCACATTAAGATAGCTTGCAAGCAAGTGATGTAATCACTAGAATGTTATATCACGGGAACAAGAAAAGAGTGCATGTCGACAACGAGAAAAAACTAGGTATGGAGATACCGATGATCGAATCTCGTACATGTAATATATCGCGAGACAAAGGGATTTAGTTACTAGCGTTAAAGGTTCTCACGATCACAGAAGTCATCATTGAATGTGTAGGAGTCAGTATGGATCTCCAGGTCCCGCTTCTGATTATTGATCTAAGAGGGGTCTCGATCATGTCTGCAATATTCGCGAACCGTAGGGTGACACACTTAAGGGATACCGACACCATTTGGAGCAAATATGTTTCATATAAAGATTTAAGAAAGCGCTGGAATTATTTCAATAGACACCGAAACTGTTTCGGGTGAAATTGCTGAAATTGGTTCTGCATGTAATATTGAAATGTTGTAGGGGGTTTTATGTGAATGTTTGTTAATTAGAGTAATTAACAAAATTCTGAATAAAATTAATAAAAGAGTTTTATTAAATGAGAGAGCATTAAATTTGGAGAAATTTAATGCATTTAAAGTGGAGACTTTAAAAGAGAATGTGAAGGGGCAAATTTATGTGGAGGGAGTTACCACCACATGAATGAGGAGGTGAGGGGTCACCCCTTGGGGCGCCAACCATGGGGAGGGGTACCCTCCCCTCCTCCTATAAAAGGCCCCCCTCTCACACCTTCACACTCACACCTCCTCGTGAAGGATCTCTCTCCCCCTCTAGTATTATTCCCCCATGGTCTCGGATTAGCGAGATACATGTTCCCGGTGGCTTTATCTGGAAAGGAGTTGTTGCTTCCGCTGCTTTGCTGGAGCGAGGGACGGAGGTTGTCGGGGTACCGGACGTGTGTGCGATCACGGATGCACCGCTTCTTTGAGGTGCTAGACTTGGTGGTGCTGGACTTGCTGGAGCTGGATCTAAAGGACGTGCTGGAGCCAGACCTGCTGGACTTCATCACGATCTTGAGATCGGCAAGTGTACGACTACATCATCCACGAGTTCCATCTCATTAACAAAGCTTTGTTGTCTTCGAGGGTAAGTTCTCCATGGATGTATATCCACCCGTTGCTTGTATCTAGTAGATAGATCTTGGCGTATAGTTCCCATCATAGGAAAGTTTTTGTTTTTTATGCTGCGAACCCAATAGTGGTATCAGAGCCAGGTCTATGCGTAGGTGCTTTGCACGGGTAGAACACATAAGAGTATGTGGGCGGTGATGATCATGTTATTGCTTCTTTCATGTATTTTGGATATTGGTGGTGTAGTGGGATGAAGCAGCCCGGACCAACCTTACATGTCATCGCACATGAGACTGGTTCCACGACTGACATGCAACTAGTTTTGCATAAGTGGCTGGCGGGTGTCTGTCTCTCCTACTATAGTCAATATCTGATTTACAACGAGTTGTTAACAACTTAGTTATCATTGTTGTGGTTCCATGTTCGTAGGTAAAACCAGTTCTATCTTCGAAAGCCCTAAGCCACGTAAAAACTTGCAATTGATAAATTAGAGGCGTCTAGTTTAGATCTTTGCTGGGCTAGTGTCATGATGGTAATGTTGTAATTTGATGTATATTTGATACTCTTACAACACACCTAACGTGTAAGTTCCATAGACCTTGGCCTTACACACAAAGGAATGATAGAGATCATACCACGATGAATATGATGGTGATCAAATGCATGGACCATATCGTTCCACTTTACACATATGATGTTCGCATCTTATATTGCTTGTTTGGTGTATTAGTAGCATTATAAGATGATCCCTCATTTAAATATCAAGATAAAAATGTGTTCTTCCTTAAGTATGCACCGTTGTATGGATCGTGTTTTGAGACATCACGTGATGATCGGGTGTACTCGACTCCGCGCTTTCATACAATGGGTGTAAGACAGTTTTACACACACGAGTACTAAGGTTCTTACTTGGCGAGCCTAGCATGTACAGACATGGCCTCGGAACACGGACCTAAAGGTTAAGCATGAGTCATATAGTTGATATGATGCCCATATTGATGCTCGCCTTTGAAACTACACCGACTCATGTGATGATCGGACTTGGTGTAGTGGATTTGGTTCATGTAATCACCAAAAAGGCACGAGGATGTCATTTTTGAGTGGGAGTTCATTTCTAATTTGGATTAGTCGAACTCAATTTGTCATAAACTAAATCGAAGTGAATTTGCATAATTTGTTGTAGTCATTGGCGTCTGTTCACTACCTTATGCTTAGTTTTAATTGAGATAATAGAACTATAGAATTCTAGATATTTACTTTACGAACTGGTATCATATTGTTTTGAATGTCAATTTAAAGTTTATAAGTCCTATTGCAAACTTTCAGCAAACTCTATTTACTCCATGAAGTTTAATAAGTAGTATTAAATCAAGAGTAAGAATTCCAATGTTAGTATCTAAAGTATCATGTTTGCCTCCATGATTATTGATATTCAAAAGTTGTTTTAATATCAAGATTATATAGGAGCTGAAAATTGTTTCAGAAACCATCATGTGTGAAAGATATTGTGATATCTGAAACAATGTTTTTGGTTGCATTATGATAGAGTATAATTTAGCAAAATACACGTTCTCATATTGTATGAGAATTTGTGAAGGATGGAGATGCTAAGCATCTGGATCTCCCAAAAAGGTTTTGGGAACTAACATTATACTCGCGATTCTTCCTTACAGGCTATAGTAGCTTGATCATGAAAGTTGCCATGATAAGGATGAATAGGAGATGTAAGTAAAATGTTTACTACACTAATAGATTACTAAAGAATGGATTTTTGAAAGAACACCAAACATTTGATGATGGTGATCCACTTCAAAGTGCAAGTCCAAAGGTATTAGTATTTGACTATATACACTTTGTACTATGTGTCATGTGAATGACACCACTATTGATGTTGATAGATTCTTTTAAAAGAAAAGGAATTGTTGAAAGAGAATCTATAAAATATTTGGTAGAAAAGAAAAGGTTGGAGATGTCCAACTAAGGTATATAGAAGGTATACATGTTATGGTTGTATTCCTTGCTTGTTAAACAATGTGGTTCTGAGGTATTGGATACCGGTACTGGATACCGAATTGGTTGGTGTGAAGTGTCATACAGAACAACACAATTCATGAACTACAACAGCCTAAGTAACTAGCAAGAGAATAAGTGATGATGTTCATCGAAAACAAATAAAGTGTTATTGTGTTTTTCATTGTCATCAAACCTAGCCTTCAAGATTTCTTTTAATAATTGTTATTTTGTTCCGGTATTATGAGAATAATGGTTGTTCAAATAATTACCGTATTCCATAAAGGATGACTGAAATTTTATAAGTCTAGTTGGAGAAATCACATCCATAAACACTATTGCTAAAATGTCGCAAGACAAATGATTGAAAGATCACTTATGAAGTGACATCGCTGTTTAAATTATATTGGAAAGAAAACATGAAGAAACTCCATTTTGATGGATTTTTGGATTCTTTGATGTTTGATCAATTGACGCTTGTGAGAGTTTCCTCGAGATAATTGAAACTTCATCCATAGGCCAAAGAGAAACGGATGACTAACTTATTGGATATTATACAAATTGATGTATATAGTCCATTATATGTAGCCATATGTGATGGATCTTTTTGCTTCATATGCTTTCTCCAGAAATTTAAGTGAATATATCTATATATTTACTTAATAAGGAAGAAGTATGAAACATTTGAAAATTGTTCAAAGACTTTCAAGATGAAGTGGAAAATCATTGTAACAAGAAAATAAATAGTTTATGATTCGATCATAAAGGAAGATATTTGAGTTACATGTTTAGCAAAAACACCTAAGATTTGAGGAATTGTTCCATGATTTGTGTTTCCTGATAAACCATAGGAGTATGGCATATTCGAGAGATGAAATCAAACCATGTTTTACATGGTAAGATCAAAGGTGTCATTATAAAACTGCCATTATGTTTTAAGGATTGAAGCTTTAGAGACTACCGCTTTTACACTGAAAAGAGCACCATCGTGATCCGTTGAAATGACACCATATGAGTTATGGTTTGGGATAAAACATGAATTGTCTTTTCTTAAATTTTGGTATGCTATGCATAAGTAAAATGTTTACAACCAAAGTCGGATAAGCACGTCTTTGTAGGTTATTCCAAAAGAATTTGTTGGGAATTCCTCCATAACACCGAGGACAAAAGAGTTTGTTACTTGGAACATCAAGTTTCTTGAGAAGGAATTTTTCGCGAAAAGTTAAGTGGGAGGACAATAGAACTTTGATAGGGTTGTTGAACCTTGGCTATATGTGCTAAGTAGCGTAGCGCCGAAAAGTGTCCCGGTGGCGGCCACAATGCTCATGGCTCCCGTGATTACAAAGGTTGTGATCTCGGAGATTAGAGTTCCTATTGAACCGTGTGGGTCGGTAAGAATCAAATAGTGTGATTTGATAAGCAAGTCATTATTGTTTTGACAATGATGAACCGACTACATGCAAAGAAGCGATGATGGGCCCTGACTCCATAAAATGACTAGAAGTCATAGAATCCGTGATAGTATCCATACACGAGAAATCAAGTTTCTGAACTTGGAAGACCATCTAGAAAGGCGTGAAGCCTATCGATCGTGTTTGGATCTATAAAGAAATAGACATGGATGTTCAACATCTATGAAATAGTCGACATGTCAGAAAGAAGTTTACGACAATGTTCAAGGAGTTGACTATGACAAGATTTAATCTTTCATAGCGATATTTAGTTTTGGCGGATTAATGTAGCAACCACTACATATAATTTGATGTATGGTAGTTGAACAAACAAAACAATGTTCTTCTAATAGAATGGTTACCTAGGATGTATACAAGACACGGTCCGAAGGGTTTTGTTAATTCAAAGGGTGCTAAAAGGGCATGCAAACTTCAATAGTTGAAGTAAGCATAGCGGAGTTAGAATCTTCACCATGATTAAATTTTTAAAAGAGTTTAAATTCATCGGAGATGATGAAGATGCTTGCATTTGTAAGAAATTAAGTGGGAGCGCTGAGACATATTTCTAATACATTATGTAGAGAACATATTGTTGATTGGAAATGATGTATCTTGTATTGACACAAGTTAAGAATTTCATTAAAATAAGATTTCAATGAAAGACTTGGGCAAACCCGGAATATTTGGCATCAATATCTATATGGATAGATTGAGGCGCTAATATGGTTGTGCCAGACATACATATATGAGATATTGAAAGGGTTCAATATGGAAACAACAAGAAAGGTTCTTGCTGCATTGAAAGGATTGTATCAAGATTCAAGTGTTTCAACACTTGGTGAGTAAAATCACATGAAGATTTTGATCAATTATACCATGATATGTATATATCCAGAATGTCCTATGCTCTAAATGTTATGAGCACATACCAGAATGATTCATAAGATGATCATTGGACAATAGTAAAGATATTCTTATGATATTTGGAAGAACTAAGAATATATCATGTATAAGTGACAAGTAGTTAAATGTAGTTCATTGTAAAGTGTTACATTGATACTAGTTTTGTCACAAGATACAAATTAAATTTATCTCAATTTAGACTATGGGTGGGACAATATAATGGAAAGGATGTTCCATGATGGATTTGGATAAGTTCCAAAGTTGAAACATTGTGACGGATACTACAACAAAAGGCTAAGTATATGACTGCTATAGTAGCAGCAAAGGAGGGCATTTGTGTTAAGAAGTTTGCTATCAAACTAGGTCTGGTTCAAAGTGGGCTAATACTAAGAAGATATATGGTATGATAATAATATCAACATATTTTAACCCGAACGAACTAAAGGTCTCACCAAAGGACCAAATTTATACAATGCCATCTCATTTGAGAATGAGTGATGCATAGAGACGCAAAGACATGCAAATACACACGGACCTGAAAGTGCCAGATCCGGAGATTATGTTAACCACCAGCAAACGCGTATATTCAACACCTAGGTGTTGTATATACAAGTTTACAGACTAGATTATTGACTCTAGTGCAAGTGGGAGACTGAAGGGAATATGCCCGAGAGGCAATAATAAAGTGGTTATTATCTTATTCCATGTTTATGATAAATGTTTATTTTGCATGCTATAATTGTATTAATTGGAAACGTTAATACATGTGTGTTTAATAAAAAAATACAAAGTTCCTAGTACTGCCTCTCATATAAACTAGCTTGTTGATTAACAAGATGATCAAGGTTTCCTCATCATGGACATTGGATGTTGTTAATAACGACGTCACAACATTGGTGGAATGATGTGATGAACATTCATCCGAAGTATAGCATTATGATCAAAGTCATTATGTTTATATTGCTATAACATCATACGAAGTAATCTTAGTCCTTAGACCATGAGATCATGTTAATTGCTGACACCGGAAGAGTATCTTGATAACATCAAACGTCACACCATAATAGGGTGACTATAAAGGTGGGTTTAGTGCTACAAAGGTGTTATGTTGAGGCTCATGGATCAAGAGTGGGATTTGTCCATCCCGGTGATGGATAGATATACTCTGGGCCCTCTCGGTGATATCACATTAAGATAGCTTGCAAGCAAGTGATGTAATCACTAGAATGTTATATCACGGGAACAAGAAAAGAGTGCATGTCGACAACGAGAAAAAACTAGGTATGGAGATACCGATGATCGAATCTCGTACATGTAATATATCGCGAGACAAAGGGATTTAGTTACTAGCGTTAAAGGTTCTCACGATCACAGAAGTCATCATTGAATGTGTAGGAGTCAGTATGGATCTCCAGGTCCCGCTTCTGATTATTGATCTAAGAGGGGTCTCGCTCATGTCTGCAATATTCGCGAACCGTAGGGTGACACACTTAAGGGATACTGACACCATTTGGAGCAAATATGTTTCATATAAAGATTTAAGAAAGCGCTGGAATTATTTCAATAGACACCAAAACTGTTTCGGGTGAAATTGCTGAAATTGGTTCTGCATGTAATATTGAAATGTTGTAGGGGGTTTTATGTGAATGTTTGTTAATTAGAGTAATTAACAAAATTCTGAATAAAATTAATAAAAGAGTTTTATTAAATGAGAGAGCATTAAATTTGGAGAAATTTAATGTATTTAAAGTGGAGACTTTAAAAGAGAATGTGAAGGGGCAAATTTATGTGGAGGGAGTTACCACCACATGAATGAGGAGGTGAGGGGTCACCCCTTGGGGCACCGGTCATGGGGAGGGGTACCCTCCCCTCCTCCTATAAAAGGCCCCCCTCTCACACCTTCACATTCACACCTCCTCGTGAAGGATCTCTCTTCCCCTCTAGTATAATTCCCCCATGGTCTCGAATTAGCGAGATACATGTTCCTAGTGGCTTTATCTGGAAAGGAGTTGCTGCTTCCGCTGCTTTGCTGGAGCGAGGGACGGAGGTTTTCGGGGTACCGGACGTGTGTGCGATCACGGATGCACCGCTGCTTTGCGGTGCTGGACTTGGTGGTGCTGGAGTTGCTGGAGCTAGATCTGAAGGACGTGTTGGAGCCGGACCTGCTGGACTTCATCACGATCTTGAGATCGGCAAGTGTACGACTACATCATCCACGAGTTCCATCTCGTTAACAAAGCTTTGTTGTCTTCGAGGGTAAGTTCTCCATGGATGTATATCCACTCGTTGCTTGTATCTAGTAGATAGATCTTGGCGTATAGTTCCTATCGTAGGGAATTTTTTGTTTTCTATGGTGCGAACCCAACATACTCACGCTCAAGACTACTCATTTTGTCAATTGTGTCCTCATGCTCATGAATAATTTGCTTACTTTCAATGGCAAAGTTTAGATTTCAATGAAAGTAGATCAAGCATTTTTATCTTTGTGTAGAGCACGAAGGACTAGCTCCCCCTTCTCTTTTAAAGAAGGAACATCATCATCTACTACATCTAAGTAAACATTCACATCATCATGAGGTGCATTGGGGTCCAAAGGAGAAGTTACCTTTGATTCCTTAGCCATGAGGCATAAGTGAATGTTGGGAGAAGGTGATGATGGGGGAACACATGAAGCTCCAATAGAAACCTTGCCTTGGCCCACAGATTCTTCGATTTTCTCTACATGGTTAGCAACACAAGTACTACAAGAAATAGAAGCACATTTATCATAGAAACAAGGCAAAGCAAGCATATCATCATCAGATATATTCAATCCATTTCTACATGATATGCAAGGGCAATCAACACTAGGATGTAAATCACATATAGTCCTACAAGTGTTCATGCCCAAAGATACAACATTGCAATGAGATAGATATGGAGGATCACGAATGGCAATCTCACTATCCACATTGCAAGTTCTATCACCACTCACTATATCATTACCTTGTGAGAAATCACATGTAGGTGAAGTGGAGGAAGATGAGAACTCATCACGGTCGGAGGTGGAGGAACCCAATCATCTTCAATAAGTTTGGACACATCATATTTTGCTTGAAGCTTGGTCTAAATATCATGAGCATTTCGAAAAGGCATGATTGAGGAAAGAACTACAAAGCTCACAACATTAACAAGCACATTAGATGCTTGAGCTTCGAGATAAGAGTTTATCTCCTCCTTAAAAGATAGATTTTGGGGATCCTTAGGAGGAGACAACCCCATATCTAGAATTCTCTCAATATTTGGGTAAATGACCCGGAAATGACTAAGAATACAAATATGCCAAACATCATAATTTGTGCCATCAAATGTAAATGTGTGAGAGTGCACTAAACCCCTAGGAGACATCCTTACTCTCGAGGTGGTGAAGCCTCAGAAGCGAGAGACCTTGCTATGATACCAATTGAAAGGGAAACGGGTGTCGCCTAGAGGGGGGTGAATAGGCGTGTTAAAATTATTACGGTTTAGGCTCTAATAAATGCGGAATAAAACTTAACGTTTAATTTATCAAGCCAAAACCTATATTCACTAGGTTCAATAAGTGCACCAACAACCTATTCTAAACAAGATAAACAACACGGTGAAAGCAAGATATAATACTTCAAGCATGATGTCTATCACAATGTAAATTGCATAAGTAAAGGGCTCGGTTGAGAGATAACCGATAGATGCAGAGACGATGATTTGTTTCCTGAAGTTCACTTCCAAAGAAGCTACGCCTCCGTTTGAGAGGTGCGGGGGCGCAATGTACTTCGAACGCCACAAGTGGCTCACCTCGAGGTGTGGTGGCTCGATGCTCACCCAACGCCACACAAGGCCTCACCCCAAGATGTGAAGGCATGCAACCTACCAACGCCACAAAAGTCTCACCCTATTCTCCCGTGAGCTCTTCACAAAGGCCTACTCACGTTCCACTATGGGACACTTGAGGGCAGTCACCGAACCCATACAAGGTTGGGGCAATCTCCACAACTCAATTGGAGGGTCCCAAAAACAATGCCACAAAAGCTACAAAGCCACAAAAGGCAACAATGCCACAAAAGGCTACAAGACCACAAAAGGTCAACAATCCAACCACACAGCCATCTAGGGTTCCAAGAACCCAAGATAAACAAGCCCAAGGGCTTGAACTCGCCGAATCTCTGAAGAGAACTCAAACCTATGCACCAAATGCAAGAGGCAAGTCCTTCACTCTCAAATTCCACCAAAGCTACAAAAGCTATTGGGGGAATAAGGGAGGAAAAACACAAGAGGAGAACACAAAACTATCCAAGATCTAGATCCCAAGGATTCCTTCCCAAAGAAGGGATTTGGTTTGGTGGGGCTTGTAGATCTAGATATCCTCTCTCAAATCCCTCCAAAAGATGAAAGAATCATAGGAGGGGAAAGGGGAGAGGGCAAGCTCTTCAAGGTCAACAATGGAGGAGCGAGAAGGGAAAAACCAAGAAAAAGCAAGTGAGACCCGAAGGGGAAAAGGGGAGCTCCTTTTAAAGGGCTCCACGATCTACCCGTTACTCGCAGATTCGTGCACGGCTGGTAGTAACGATGGGTGGATGGTACTACCGGTGGCACTCAGCCAATGGTCCAAAAATAGGCAGAGGCAGATGCGAGCAAAAAAACGAGGGCGACCGGTACTACCGGTGGTCACCGGTACTACCGCCTGGGCCCGTACTACCGCCCAAGATTCCGATTGAAGTACCGTCAAATAGCGCAAACCAGGCAGAGGGAGTACTGAACCAAAATCAGGTTTACCGGAAGTTGGGCTAGAATTAACACTGGTACTACCGGTGGCAAACTGCCCTAGCGGTACTACCGGTGGCCCGCCGGAATTATCGGCCAGGCAAAAACTCCAGAACCAAAACTGCCACAACTTTTGCTTCCGAAATCCAAACGAGATGAAACCAATTTTGTTGGAAATATTGGGTATCACCAAGGGAGAAAATACCATTAATATATATGTGAGATATCTCCCAAGGTGTTAGAGCCTGAAAACCCGCAGAAACAAAATCGGAATAAGATATATTAGGGAAATCCGTTTTTGATGAACTAGAGCTTGTTATGAAGATAACCACAAGCTCTAGATCCTCACATGGACAAGAACCAAACAACAACCATGAAATATGATGCTATGTATGCAAAGGTTTGAGCTCTCTCCGAAAGATACGAACAAGTCACCCACTCGAGAGCCCCTCTTGATAGTACGGCTATCTATCCTAAACCCGATCTCCCAACACTATAAGAGACCGGTAAAATAGAAACCCTATCAAGATCATACCTTTGCCTTGAGCATCCCACTTGAGCTTGATGCAGACGATCTTGTCACCTTCAAGGTGGAACACCTTTCTTGATTGCTCTTGTTTCATGAAGACTTGCGAATGGCTCCCCCATAGCCATGGGGAAACGTCTTATTTTCCCTTGTCTTCATCACTCCATGAACACCAAGGATGGCATGCTCCAAGCATGAGATCTTATAGAGATGGCGCACCATGAGCTTGCACAACAATTCTTGATGATGATGTTTTGAAGAAAGCCATGAGAAACTTCATCTTCTTCTTCTTCAAGACATACTTGATCTTCTCCTTCTACTTGATTCCAATAGGCACAAAGCCCTTGGATAATGTTTCTTCTTTTTCATCCTTGAAACCAACACATGGTCCAAGCGATGCCAATGGACAAACCTACAAGTGAGACTCAACTTGCACATTAGTCCATAGGGATTGTCATTAATTACCAAAACCACACATGGGGGCATACATGCCCTTTCAACTTTATTGCACTAGACATACTCTGATTATTCCCAAGTGCGTTATTGCAATCTCATTGAAGGAGCAAGATGGGGAAAAGTAAGAAAGTTGCCAGTACTAGATCGAGCGTCGCCGCCGCCTCCGCTCCCAAGAAGAAGGGTGTTGGTACTCGCGTTACCAATAGCTTGTGGCGGTGCTCCTTGGTGAGGGCCTGTGAACTACGACCCCTCCGCCAAGCTGGCCTTATCCTGGCAAACAAGGCTGATTGCTAGCTACCAGGTCTGGAGGTAATCCCCGATCCTCCCGCCGGATTGTGAATGATGTTCCTTGACTTTCTTATCCGTGGACTTTCTCTTCCCCTCTAAGAGTTTGTTCGTGGCTTGCTTTTTTTCTACGGGATTCAGCTTCATCAGCTCACTCCCAACTCAATTCTCCATAGAGCCTACTTCATAACCTTGTGCGAGTGCTACCTTGGCATTGAGTCACACTTTGGCCTTTTCAAGAAGTTTTTAGTTTAAAGAGGCAGTCCGGTCCTGGGTCCATAGTGTACGACGTTGGCGGGTGCAGTATATCCGTTAGACCAAGTGTGCAGTACTTTAGCTTCAATTTTGTCAACTCTGCTCAAGGATGGAGAGACAAGTGGTTCTACATCCGAGATCATAAATTAGGAGAGCAGAAATACAGCCTAGCCCCATTTGATTCGAGTCTTGAGACCAAGAGGAAAAGGTACTGGAAGAACATAGTCATGTCGGGTGAAACATACAAAGTCGAGGTCTTGTACCAGTGAGTGCGAGATCTTCAACTTATCCGAGGCAAGGAGGTCACCGGTGTAGACATCATTCGAACCTTCCTGGAATGTCGAGTGCAACCGCTGCAGGTCAGAGGCTACCCAATATTCCTATGGGTTGGCAAGTCAGACCCAACACGTGTTTCTTCTGAGGACTTTTCATCCATGGAGCTCGAAAGGAATATTAGGTCATTGACCAGACTCACTGCGGATGAGCCTCTCCCCGTGGAAACAGCGACTAAGTCATTCAGTGCCATCAATCCTGTGCTAGGGTAATGCTCTACCTTGTGTTTTCTTTGCTTTGTGACTATTTTGATAGAGACCTCATGATGTTATCGCCCTTTGTTGTAGGATCAAAAAGTTTAAGGTTCAATGCCTCCCCTGCCTAAGAGCTTTCTCCCTCCCGAGGGCATGAAGCTAGATGAATCAGAATCGACTGTCCCTATTGCATAGTCGCGGGAAGCTCTCGAGCTCAGTGATGATCGCACTCGCAAGTGGGAACAAAGTGTTGATTCAGATGCCTCTACTCCTAAATCCCCTAGGGAGCCTGCCCTGATGCGGATGCTAGCGAACCATTTCCAGGGGTGCCCCTCCGTGTCGTGCCTCCCGAACCTCAGGCGAAGAAACAGAAGTGGGTGGAGATTTTTGACCTTGACGAATTCGATGGGTAAGCTTCTTCAAGCTTGCAATTTTGGAGTATGTTGCTCGTTTCCCTTCCTAGATAAATGTTCTTTGGGTTGTTGAATTGACAGGGGGTCAACACCATCCGAAAGTGTCAAGGGCGTAAGGGATGAAGGAGTAATGGACTCCAAGGCCAAGGACACTGAGACAACGTCGCCCTCCCTGAAGACGGTAGCCACCTCCGCTGATAGCTCTTCGAGTTTCTCCAAGTTGGGGCATCGCAGGGTTCTCACTCAGACGACTAGAACAAAACATTCGGAGTCTTCGGGCGATCATGTAAGTGTGTATTGTCCATTCGAGGGATCCCTCGAGTCCTTTTTGTGTTCTGATCGAAAGTACTACTCCAGCCCTTTATGCGGGACATGGTGCGCATGGGCCAGCAACACGTGCGGTTAGATGCTGACTTCCGGTAACTCCAGGGTAAAACACCTTGTCCCTTTGCATGATTCATCTGGATATGCTGGCAACCTCAGACTGATGCATTTTCATGCGCTTCAGAGGAGAATAAACAAGTTCTTCATCGTCTAGAGTCTCTCGAAAATAGTCTCAACACGGCGGAGACCAATAGGAAGGATGCGGTCGAAGCCCTCGATCATTTCAAGACAGAGTCAAAGCACCACAAGGAAAACCTGGCGGCAGCCGCTGCAGAACGAGAGAAGGGTCTGGTTGACCAGCTCGTAGCAGCTACCCAAGACTTGTCCGGTAAGTTGGTGGTGTTAGTTTCTCTTTCTTATAATCTTCCTTCGATCGCTTGCTTCTATTATGCGATTTTTGTGTTTTGTAGATGTGAATGGTCTTGATTTTGACCGTCATGTGCTGGAAAACAATGACCCCTTGGCTGGTGTCGTGGCTATAGTCGAAGACCGCAACAATTCTGCCAAAGAAGCGCTTCTCAAGGTCAAGGACGTGCTCGGTCGTTTCCATCAGGAGATGTTTCCGAAAGCCAAAGCCATTGAGGACGTTGGTGGTCTGGCAGAGGCCTTTGCAGGGGGTGTGCCTATAGAGTACAAACAGACGCGGAAGGCGGCGGGTGCCTCCCTCGGACTGGTGATCGTGCAGGCTTGCGATGCTGGGTTGGACATCAACAAGGTCACCTCCAAGATGCCGGTGATGGCAAAAGGCGGAGAGGTAGCCTTTGCTCCTTTCTCCAATCGATACAAGATGTATGGCTCTCGACTAATCGAGCTGCTTGCGAAGTATTCCGTGGAGCAGGAATGGTTGGCTGGGGCAAAGGCCACAAGATCGGAGGCTGCCGCGGACTCCGTGAAGCCTTCGGATGCTTCTGCGTAGACCACGCCGCACCATTGCCACTGCTTTTCTTGTATATCTTGTTAGGATTTTGTAATCCCTGGGACTATCCTGTGAGTTGGAGTCATCAGAACTTGTGGTAGTCTTTTTACTGAGCTTTTGTGTATATTGGTCGCTTGCCTATGTCTGTGCTTGAGCTTTCTACTTGTTGCTTCACGATCGAAAGAGTCCTTATTCTTTGATCGTTTGCCTCAATAGGGTTCTGCGACTGGCACACCGGTCGCACAATCTTCCCCTGCTCCTTCCGATCCTCCCCGGACAAGGGTGGACAAACTTTCGCAACTTCTCTTGTTGTGTGATCGCGTGAAGGATTTGGAGAAGACCGTTTCTATCATCCGTGGCCATGTTGATGTATGGAAGTCGAAGGAGGAAAAGGCCTTTGAGCAGGAAATGTATCTGCTTGGCGACGTTGCCCAAATTGGAGAGCAGTTGCAATATGAGCTTTATCTGGTTGACTTGTGTTTTTCTGACCTTGCTTTGATGTTGGCTGACATGTCCTTTGTTCTGTGTGCGTAGTTGAGAACCTGATCCCGCAGGAGGAGAAAGACCGCGTCGGTATTCGAATGAACTGCCTCACTCAAGCAGAACTAGAGGCTGGTGGGTTCTTCTGGACTGATCAAGGTCGAGCGACCGTGTTGGCAACGCTATAGAATCGCGTTGCTCAGGTGCTGCACTACTTGAAGAGGGCCCAATCCTCCTTCAAGCACATTTCAGGACGATGTTTCTGCTGGACGCAGCTCCTTCGAGCATGTTGGCGTTGATGCAAAGGTTTCACGATGTGGGTGTTGTACGCGAATGTGTGCACCTGCAACAAGAAGGCTGTCTTAGCTTTTGTGCATATGCAGCGTCCAGATGTGGACCTAAAGATCATCGTTGAAGGGCCGTAGGCATCTCGGGATGGTATGGTGTGGAATATGCGGCCACACTACCAGGCAGTCGCCCAGCCTGCGGAGGATATTATTCAGTTGTTCGACGAACGCACCAACGTTTTACGATAGTTTATAAACTTGGGTTTTAAAGAAGAGGTGTACGCTGGAGATTTCGTTCGTCTAACAGCCGAGCAATGCGGGGACACAATGTCTAAGATGGTCCATAGTTATTCAATAGTTTGTCCTAATTTTGACGATTCTCCTATCGATAGAATGTGATGGTAAAAGTCTTCGCCCTCGTCCTTGCACGCTATGACGATTGGAGCGGCCGCTTCGTGTACCCTGGAACTCAGACCGTCTCGTCGTACGCCTGCCGGGCCACCCTGTTAGACATGAGCGCGTACACCTTGTTGAGCACCATCACAAGACATGCAGACGAGAATACGTTTAGGAGCTGGACATGGTATCCAGACTTTTTTTTTATCATTATAGTTTAGCACGGCCGTCCGCTGCACCTCGCTCACCTAGACGTGTTCCACTGCCTCTGATCTGTGTTCAACGCTCCTGGGAGCACTCTCTCTAACTCGACGCGACCCTGCTCTCATCCGGCCGGTCTCCTCCATCATATCGCCAACCTCATGCCCTCCCGTTTCTCCGCGTCAAAACCATGAAGAAGACCTTGCGGCATCTAATTAAGAAGTATACTACTCACGGGTGCACAAATCTCATACCTGCAAATTTTTTGCTCGAGAGGAGTTAATGGAGAAACATGATACTTCTGGGGACGACATATTCTTTCTGGATAAATTGCTCAGGTGTTAATGAAGAAAGGGGGATTGTGTTCGGATTTCTCTCAGGATCAAGGATGGAGCCCGACCAAGGGGATACCAAAATGCTTCCTAGGTAATCTAAAAAAATGCTGCCTAGGTAATCTAAAAAAATGCTGCCTAGGTAATCTAAAAAAAATGCTGCCTAAGTGAAACACGGACCTTACTTTCACTAGTAGAAACCAGCCCTTTAGTTCCGGTTCGTAAGGACCTTTAGTTCCAGATTGCAAACCAAAACTGCCAAATCGAGACTAAAGGTCCTGCCTTTAGTTCCGGTTCTGTTACGAACCGGAACTAGAGATCCACCACGTGGTCTCGCGAGCCACGCTAGGCCGGAGGACATTTAGTCTCGGTTTGACTAAAGGGTGGCTGCCGCGGCAGCGTTTTTGGCCATTTGGCTGCCGCGGCAGGAGATGCGGTTTTAGATTTTTATGTTTTTCTTTTCATTTTATGTTTTATGTTTAATTATTTTTCATTCTGTGTTTTTATTACAAACAAGTTTTTGTATATATACAAAACGCTGCTACACAGTACTTGTATACGTTGATGCATATATAATATAATTTCTCTTACAAGCATACATGAATGTCGATCATTACATGAAGTCTCAACCGGATCCAGAGCCTATCTATTTGATTACATGGAAATCATTACATGAATGCTTTATGGTATGACCTCGTCGACAAAAAATCCAGCCAATTTCTCTTGGATTGCTAGTAGGCGATCATGTGGTAGGAGCTTGTCCCACATCGCGTACAACTATAAAGAAGGGGATCATATGAATTAGACTCAACACAACATTTTATAATAAAAATAAAGGGGGAATATATTGTTTACTTACTCGAACAGTTTTCATGGGCTTCTCAATAGTGATGCGAATGAACTCGTACACGTAGAATCCACATAGATTAGTCTCCCGTGGCTACCTCGCGCGTTTTACAAGAATAGAATTTAATCAAAAAATAACTCTAGCATGATAAATGTACATAAACTAGAATTAAATAGATGCACGGACCTAGCTCGTATTACTTACCGAGACCGATTTAAAAAATAGCTCCTCACGCCATTGACCGCAGACCTTGTTCTTGAACCGTGTCCAAACACTACCCGACAAAAAAAATGAATGTATGAGTTAATAACTACTTGATATCCCAAGAAATGAACGAAATAAACCGATATAGTGCGATGATGGTTGAAATTACCTCTGCAGCATATCGATAATGTTGTGGTACTCTTCCATGTCTTTGTTTAGTGAGTTCATGATGTGAACTCTTCCCAAGTCAACTGAAATGCTTAGAAGAATCCAGTGGTAGCTACGCAGGTTTACATACGTCAGTAACTCATCACTTACACTGAACATCGAGTAAGCTAAAGTTAATGTTTACAAGAACTCACTTACCAGAGTGGTAAGAAAATAGTATTTCATTATAGAAATGTTGGTTCATGAGAAATCGGAGCAAGTTTTGCTCGATCTCCAGTAGCTTATCCTTTAGCACAGCTCTATTAAATCGATGTGGATCAATGAACCCAAATCCGTTGATAGCTTTTCTTTTACATTCGAGAATCTTCAATCTGCATTATTATATATAGCGTACAAAAGAATATAGTGAGTATACTTACCGGCAATGAATTGAACAAGCTGAGCTAGAGACTTAATTACATAAATAAAGTATTACTTACAATAGCAACTGAGGATAGATTTGTCAAATTCCTTTAGATTGAATAACTGAAAGAATTTTGTAAATTCAATAGGGACCTCGTCTTCAGTGAAGTAATGCTCTTTTCGAACTTTCGCTATGAGCCAATATCGCTCTTCTTTTGATACTTTCATGTACCATTCATGCAATCGTCACATTTTTGTTGGCATATCCCGAAGCCTCTCAGAACTGACCAGAGGCTCCCCGTGAACAAATTTGGGTGCTACCTCAGCCTTGGGCATATGATCGCCGTGAATAATGTCATGACTAGACATACTGCATTGCTCGGCCAATATCTTAGCCGTTTCCATATGCAAAGGTTCTCTCCCATATAGTTGAGGTTCAGGTATGTACACCTGGAGCGGGGGGGTCGATTGATTTTCTTGTTTCCCCAGCTAGGGAACGTCTCTTTTGATTCTTCCGCTACCACTCGATTGTTTTTCTTGTTCCCCATCTAGGGAACGTCCGTTAGGATGCTTCCACTACCAATCGATTGTTTTGCTTGTTCCCCCTGCTGGGGAACGTCTTTTGTGATGCTTCCTCTACCACTTGACCTCTTCTGTTTCAGTGTCTTCTGAAGACATCATGTATAGTCATCTGACGCATTTAACTGAGCTTGGGATGGCTGCGTCAGTAATTTCCTAAAGTGCTCCTTGGTTTCTGGTTTTATTTGGACCTCTGGCTCAGGTTGTTTCTTTTTAAAATGAGCATCCACTTCGGCCCATACGACCGCATCGGTCTCCTCATCGTTCAGGTCGTAAGCCCTCTTGGGAGGAACCGGCGGTACTCTTGGGAGGGGCGACAACTGTCGCTTTAGGCGTCGGTTATCGCTCGATGAAGCGGTGTTATTCTTTCGCTTTCAGCCCTTAGTGGGTGGAGGCGGCTGCGTAGATTGAGATGGACTCGTGTTGAGGTCATAGATTGGACTTGCAGGTGGTGGACTTTTACTGGGTGGAGACGGTACCCTTGGAGGTGGACTTTTATTGGGAGGAGACGGTGGCCTTGGAGGTGATGAATTGTTTCTCGGTGGAGAAGGTGGCCTTGGTGCCAAGCCTGGAAACTTGATGTATTCCTTTTTCCAAAGAATGAAGCCACTCGTGACTTCTCCCAGTGTCGTCTCCCCTTCACCTCCAGGGAAGTCAAGCTATAGTGACTGACACAGCGGTTGAACTTCATCCACACCGACACGAGCATAGCCAGCTGGAATCAGATTGCAATGGTAGGTCACTCCCGGTGCAGAAGGTAAAGCAAAGCCGACCACCACCTTCATGGATATGTTCTTCAGTTCAACATGCAGCTCACAACTTGTCTTCTCCTTAATTGCATCCACGGGGTACACATCCATCGTTGCATCATTACCGTGGCCCTCCATGGAAGCCACGCTGATTTTACATTGTGATGGACTAACCGTACTGTCTAGTGCAGGATCTTGCTGTCAGAGTCCTTTAAGATCATTAAGATCCTGCCGATGCTCCTGCAACATGGCTTCAAACCTCGCGAACTGCTCCGCATCCTCCTCTTTTTGCCGCTTTGTTTTTCTCGATCGGCTTCTGTACGTGTCAAGGTCCTCGGGAAACCCGATAGCCCATGGACAAAAAGGTCCGAAGCCTCTTGTTCGTACAGCCTTTTCAGGATTCCCGAGGGCCTTTGTCATCTTATCGTTCTCTCTGTCGGGAACAAACTTTCCCACTTCAACCTCTTTTCTCACTTTAATAAGATCATCTTTGGGTCCAGCAACTTCTTTGGTTGCAACAATCTCGCCTGTTTCTGGGTCATACGATGCCCCATGCCCGAGTAACCAATTTCTTGACCTCCTAGGCCAACAAGACATAGATGGAGTGACCCCTTTAGCCTCCAGGTCGACCTCAGCTTTATTCCACTTAGGCATGGCACTCTTATAGCCACATGTCCCATATGATGGTGATATTTCTTTTTGGCTGCATTTAGCTTATTATTTTCTAACATTGCCACAGCTGGTGCCGAGTTCTTGTATTCCACAAATGCGGCCTAGTTATCCTGCTGCTTCTCTAGTGGGCTAGTGAATGGATGAGTTTTTTTTCAATACATAGTTGTGGTACAATCTTTTCTTACATTCCTTGAATAGTTTGCCCATCTTCTTAAGAGTCCACTCCTTAACTTTCCTCGTCATTTGCTGTGTGAGCTCATTAGTCTCTAAGACTGGTAGGGTGAAATGTGTCATGAGAGAATTCCACATCGCATCTCTCGCTCTATCATCTACAAAACTAGCCCCAACTGGATCCCTTTTCTTTCATGGCTTATTCCACTCTCGCGTGGTGATCGGGACGGTGTCTCTAACAGTCACTCTGCATTGATGTACAAATGCATGCATAGATTCTTTAGGCTCCAACGGTTGACCCAGCACAGAGACTAAGTCAATGCTGAAATGGACATCAGCGGGCAACTTTTGTGTCGGGCCTCTTTTCCTTATAGAAGATTGGCTGGATGCGGAGGTCTAAGAGAAGAAACATTCGTCAGTACATAGATACGAATCAATTAGTGCATCTATACTAGTGATCAACCGGTAGAGGCTTTATATACTTCGCCGGACTTTGTTATTAAGGTGTCTTCACCATGGTCAGCATCATCGTCTCCTTCAGACAAATTAAGATACTGGGAGCCATCATCGTACCCTCCAGTACCATCATCTATCATGTTGAGAAGCTCCTCTTCATTCTCTCTACTGTCCATAGCTTAACTAATACAGAAAAGATAAAACAATTTTGCATTAAGTAAAAGAATATTACAATTGCGACGACTCGGATACAGAAAAGATTACGTACTAATAATGAAACAATTTTGCATTAAGATAAAGTACAATAATATAAGATAAAGAGCAATAATACATCTCGCTCATATCTCTCTCATAATATCAAACTAGCGAACTCGGCTGCTGCGTTCTATGCCACGACAGCTCTACACCCAGAGAAGAGAAACCATCACCGGAGAATAGCTCGGGTGAGATCCGTGAACCTGCTAGATATTGGAGAACCAGGTCTCCAAAAGATACATATATCGGCGGACGTGCTCGTCCTCCTCCCTGATACGACGACGTACCACCTTCTCAGGGGCTGGCTCCCTCTGCACTGCTCTTGGACCTCGTGGACGTCACCTAAGAAGCTCTGGGTCGACGATGATACCCGGATTCCTCACCAAGGTACGACTCCCGACAGGTAGCACCTTCAAGTACCATCCCGGCGGAACCCAGGCTCGGACATCCCCGGAACCAACAGAGTCCAGTACGCTCGTACGAGAAGGACGCGGCATAACTAAATAATAGCAATAAACAATCATAAAACATAAAAAGCAATTAAATCACTAAGTATTTCCCTAATAACACTAACCATAAACGTAACACTAACTACTATAAACAGCTATTTAGGGTTAGTTATACCCCGGGACGGATCAGACTCTCCGGGTCATGGCTTGACCCGGGGTGGAGGTGGGGGTATTTACCTAACTAATACTAATACTAACAACTAATACTAATACTAACAACTAATACTAATTCTAATTCTAACTTAACTAAAGGGTCGTGGCTATACCCGGGGTGGAGGTGGGGATATTTACCTAATTAATACTAATACTAATACTAATTCTAATTCTAACTTAACTAATACTAATGCTAATACTAATACTAACAATTAACCCTAATACTAATAACTAGATTAACCTAACACTTAACCTATACTAACTAATACTATTAACCCTAATACTAATAACCAAATTAACCTAATACTTAACCTATACTAACTAATACTAACTCTAAATTAACCTAATAATAATAACTATAAATTAACCTAATACTAATACTAGCTAATTAACCTATATACTAACTATAAATTGACCTCACGTGTAGGAGCAGCGGAGGACGTGAGCGGCGGCGGCGAGCTCTCCATGGGTGCGCGGCGGGTGGCATCGGCGGCGCGGCGGGAAGGACGTACGGAGGCGGTGCGAACTCTCCACGGGCACGGCGGGCGGCAAGGACGGCGGCGGCGAGCCTCTCCACGGGCGCGGCGGGCGGCAAAGGCGCGAGCGACGACTCGTCTCTGGGGAAGAAGGTAGATCGGGCTCTCCCGGGTCATGGCTCGACCCGGGGTGGGGTGGGGGTATTTATACCCCCATCACCCTTTAGTCCCACTTTGTATTACAAACCGGGGCAAAAGGTGTTTACGGCCCGCCGCTATTCTCGCGCGACATGCCCCTTTAGCCCCGGTTCAAACCGGGGCTAAAGGGGGGTTTTGGTAACAAAAATAAAAATGGTGTATAGTTTTCAGAAAATTATGTATTATATATCAAAATTTTCAGAAAAACAATATCTATAATTTAAATCTTATATCATACTCTATTATACAACTTAAATGGCATTATCTATTGTTTAACAAGTATTATATTTAGTATAAATGTTGGAAAAATATAGTTTATTATTAAAAAACAGAAAAATACATATAATATATCAAAATATTCACAAAAAATAATATACTCATTAGAAATATAATATTTAATACTAAAATTAGTAAATGGGACTAAAAGATATTTTGGGGGCCTTTAGTCCCGGTTGGAGCCACTAACCGGGACTATATATTTCCCGCCATTTCCCCCGCTTCCCGCCATGTTTTCCCGTTATTTCCCCCTGCTTCCCGCCATGTTTTCCCGTCATTTCCCGCTATATCTAGGCCGACCGCCATGTACATTCACACATCTACACATTCTCTCTCACAAAAATGGACACCGCTTACTGGGCCTTTCTGACGCTCGAGGAGACCGAGGCGCTGTGCGCCTCTAGCTACCCATGCCCGCTGGGGTACCGGCTGCCCGACGGCTGGATGCTGAGCGCTGGAGGGGTTCATGTTCCTCCTGTGCCTCCAGGTTCAGCCCACTAGGCGGCCATCATGAACCACTTCTACCTCGAGCTCACGCGGGAGCAGCGGATGAATCCCCATTGGGATCCCGACAACCTCGACACCTGGAATGCCTTCTTCGCAAACCGGCGGGAAAGGAAACTCGCCAGGTACGAGGGTGACGGCCCGCCCCTAGTGAACCACAACGAGGCCAGTCGCCGCCTGTGGTGGGCGAACCGGACTATCGCCGGCGTGATATGCTATGTCGCCATGGGAGACCATCCTCGCCTGAGGTACACGCACTTTCACCAGCCGCATAGCCACAAGAATGGTGGTGGTGGTGAAGGCCGAGGGCGTACCGGGGTCGTCATGCGGGAGCCCCTTCCCCTGCGCGTCGTGAATCCGAGGTCGGAGTGGCAGGTTCCCCCTCCCCCGTTCCCCCGTGCACAAGTCGGGGAAGGACTGGGGATCTAGCCGCGTGCTACGAGCGACGACAATGACGATGACGATTCCGAAGACGACCCTGAAGTTGTGTACTACAGGACTGGATATGATTATGACTAATTTTTATGTTTTAATATTAAATGTCTTTGTTGTTGGCCACAGCAAGTTTCAATACTACCTATTGAGATCAAGATAGTTCATACCCATATATATACACAAGCAGATCATTAAAAATAAAGGTTTAATAATATTATACATCACCAACATCCACACATCTCTATTGTTAGGGTTTTCTTCTAATTCGTAACCATGGAGCATCTTCCTTACTTAACTAGATGTTTGGGTCATCCTTCATAGCGAAGGGCGGAATTTCATGAAACTTATCATAATCTTCTGACATGTCTGTCTTATCCTCCACCCCCTCCCCCCACGATGTTTATTTTTCCTAAAAGAACTATGTGACGCTTTGGCTCATCGTATGCTGTATTATTTTGATTATCTTTCCTTTTTCTCGGTTTGGTAGACATGTCATTCACATAAAAAACCTAAGCCACGTCATTGGCTAGGACAAATGGTTCATCTCTATATGTAATGTTGTTGAGATCCACTGTTGTCATTCCGTATTTCTTGTCTACCTCAACCCCGCCTCCTGTCAACGTGACCCATTTACACCGAAACAAAGGCAACTTAAAATAAGGTCCATAGTCAAGTTCTCATATCTCCTCTATGTAACCATAATATGTATCCTTTTGCCCATTCTCGTGATCTGTTGCATCAAATCGGACACCACTGTTTTGGTTGGTGCTCTTCTTATCTTGGGCGATCGTGTAAAATATATTCCCATTTATCTCGTACCCTTGGAAAATCAATATAGTCGAAGATGGTGACCTGGCCAACAAGTACAACTACTCTCCAGCATTGATGTCATTCATGAGATGTGTCTGTAACCAACCGTCAAAAGTCCTCATGTGTTCATCTCTAATCCAGGAGCCAGGCTTCCCCGGGTTGTTGGAGTGTACAATATTCTTGTGTTCCTCGATATACGGAGCCACCAAGGTGGAACTTTGCAGAACTATGTAGTGTGCTTTAGTGAGAGAATGTTTGTCCATACATATCCTTGCTTTCTTTTATAGCGTGCCTTTTTCACCCAGTCTACCCTCATGCCATGATTCAGGAACACTAATGGGCTTAAGGTCAGGAATAAAGTCAACACAAAACTCAATGACCTCCTCTGTTCCATATCCCTTTGAGATGCTTCCTTCTGGCCTAGCACGGTTATAAACATATTTCTTTAAGACTCCCATGAACCTCTCAAAGGGGAACATATTGTGTAGAAATACAGGACCGAGAATGTTAATCTCTTCGACTAGGTGAACTAGGAGGTGCGTCATAATATTGAAGAAGGATGGTGGGAACACCAACTCGAAGCTGACAAGACATTGGACCACATCTTTCTGTAACCTTGGTAGACTATCTAGACTGATTACCTTTTGAGAAACTGTAGTGAGAAAGGCACATAGCTTCACAATGGGTACTCGAACATTTTCCGGCATGAGTCCCCTCAATGCAATCGGAAGCAGCTGGGTCATAAGCACATGGCAGTCATGAGACTTTAGGTTTTGAAATTTTTTCTCTGCCGTATTTATTATTCCCTTTATGTTCGACGAGAAACCAGACGGGACCTTGATACTGTAAAGGACTTCAAAAAATATTTCCTTCTCTTCTTTGGTAAGAGCGTAGCTGCTAGTACCTTCAAACAGCTCTAGATGCATGTCGTCTCGGTCTTTCATACGTTGTTGGTCCTATCGTTCTTCCGGTGTATATTTGTTCTTCCCATACACGCCCAAGAAGCCTAGCAGCCTCATGCAAAGATTCTTCGTTAGGTGCATCGCGTCAATTGCAGACCGGACCTCAAGGACTTTCCAATAGGGTAGCTCCCAAAATATAGATTTATTTTTCCACATAGGTGTGTGTCTGACATCATCCTTTGGAACAGATTGTCTACCAGGACCCTTTCCAAAGATTACTTTTAAATCCTTCACCATATCAAATACATCATCACCAGTACAACGGATAGGCTTACACCGGTTGTCTGCCTCACCATTGAAATACTTACCTTTCTTTCTTAGGGTGTGCATGGGCGGAAGAAAACGACGATTCCCTAGGTACACATTCTTCTTACATTTATCCAGATATATATTTTCAGTCTTATTTAAACAGTGTGTGCATGCATTGTATCTTTTGTTTGTCTATCTTGAAATGTTACTAAGAGCAGGCCAATCATTGATTGTTATGAATAACAATGGTCGTAGGTCAAATTCCTCCTGCTTGTTCTCATCCCACACACGTACACATTGTCCGTGCCACAACTATAAGAGTTCTTCAACTATTGGCCTTAGGTACACATCAATGTCGTTGCCGGGTTGTTTCAGGCCTTGGATGAGCACTGACATCATAATGAACTTCTGTTACATGCACAACGAAGGAGGAAGGTTATAGATACATAGAGTCACAGGCCAGGTGCTAGGACTGCAGCTCTTCTCCCCAAAAGCATTCATGCCATCTGTACTTAGACCAAACCATAAGTTCCTCGCGTCACCTGCAAAGTCCGGAAACTCTCTCTTGATTTTTCTCCACTACGACCCATCAGCGGGGTGTCTCAACATCTCGTCTTTCTTACGGTCTTTCATGTGCCATTGCAACAAATTGGCATGCTATTTGTTCCTGAACAAATATTTCAACCGTGGTATTATAGGAGCGTACCACATCACCTTTGCAGGAACCCTCTTCATGCGGCGCTCGCCATCAACATCACTAGGGTCATCTCGTCTTATCTTATACCACAATGCAGTGCATACTGGGCATGCATCCAAATTCTCGTACTTTTCGCCGCGGTAGAGGATGCAGTCATTAATGCATGCATGTATCTTCTGCACCTCTAGTCCTAGAGGGAAGACAGCATTATTTGCTTCATAGGTACTGGCGGGCAGTTCGTTATCCTTTGGAAGCAACTTCTTTATTATTTTCAGTAACTTTTCAAATACTTTGTCAGTCACACCGTTCTCTGCCTTTCATTGCAGCAATTCAAGTGTGCTACCCAGTTTTTTGTGTCCATCTTCACAATTTGGGTACAAAAATTTGTTGTGATCCTCTAACATCTGTTTGAACTTCAACCTCTCCCTTTCAGTTATGCATTCTTCATGGGCATCAGCAATGGCCCGACTAAGATCATCATCGGGCAGATCTGATGCCCGTTCTTCATCTTCTTCTTCATCATTGTCTTCCATTTTAGTACCATCATATTCAGGGGACATAGTAGGGTAGTCATTATCATTCTCTTCTTCTTTGTTGTCTTTCATCATAACCCCTCTTTCTCCGTGCTTGGTCTAACAATTATAGCCGGTCATGAAACTGAACCGAAATTGGTGGCTGTGAAGGACTCTTGAGGAAGAGTATTCCTTATGATTCCGACAGACACCACATGGACAAGACATAAAACCATTCCGCTTGTTTGCCTCAGCCACAAGGAGAAAAGAATGCACGCCTTTAATGAACTCGCTAGAGAGTTGGTCAGCGTACATCCATTGCCAGCTCATCTGCATTATACAATTAAGTACATCAAACAGAATCATGATGATAAAATTAGTACTGGTCTAAAAACAAAATTAAAGCCAACAACCGGGACTAAAGATATGATGAACCTTTAGTCCCGGTTGAAGGCACCAACTAGGACTAAATGTGGATGTGGTGACAACATGTCGATACTATGTCCTCAGTGGGCAGCACTAAGCCAGTAAATGACGACACTATATTGGATGGGTGGCAGCACTATGCCAGGTGTGAGTGTGTCGACATTATGTCTTCAGTGCCCGACACTATGTTGTGATGCTTAATCTATAAATAGGTATGCATTCTTGTGAACAACTACAAGATGGTGTGCGAGACCAGGGACACCACTACGGCGGACCTTCTCGAAGATGTCAAAGAACCTCGTCCTTAGACATCTTCGAGGAGCTCGTCATAGAGGCACTCCCTAATATGTGAAATTAGTTAGCTCCACCAGCATACTGATCTAGCTAGAGAAGATATAAACTAAAAGATGGTGTGCGAGAGCAGGGACACCACTACGGCAGAGCTTCTCGAAGATGTCTTAGGATCCCGTCCTCAGACATCTTCGAGGAGCTCGCCATAGAGGCACTCCCTAATTTAATTTGATAGCTCCCCGGCATGTTCATGTTTTTGGTTTGCTTAAACGGTCGATGATTAAAATGCTAGGGCGCCAATATATATACGTATGCCTTCATAGTTTTGGTTCTTATTTTTGTTGCAATGGATTTTGTGACAACAGGTAGAAGAATAAGAAGGATATTTTGTTGCCCAACGGTGGCATGATGCATCTGTGAATCGTCTAAATTTCGAGACTATGTGCCCAGCTAGTTAGAATGATGAAGTCATACATGTGTGTGCTTATAAAATCAAATTTTGAGACTATGTGCCAAAACAAGATATATAGATAGAATCCACATATTGTGATATTTACCTTGGAGTTCCTTACGTTAATACAAGATAGATAGAATCTAAACATCAATCTTATGTTATCATTGCAAACATTACTACCAAACTAAATCCACAAATCCATCTACAAGATAGAGCATGAAATGAGATAATATAGCAATGAGAGTTCAAACGATAAAGTTTCTCACATTTTAGAACCTTTGGATAGATAGGGCACCACAAAATATAGACAAATCTTGAGAAAAAATTGGGCATGAACTCGAGCTTGTTGAAGTAAGAAAGAGAGAGGAGCCACCAGCTTAAAATGTTGGCTCGGGCAGGTTGAGGAAGAAGATATAGGCGGGCCTTTAGTCCCGGTTTGTTTCTAGAACCGGGACTAAAGGTCCGTCTTTAGTCTCGGTTCGTATAACAAACCGGAACTAGAGGGTCTGACGCCGGACCCAGCCTGCCTCACGCCCTTTAACCGGGACTAAACGGTCTGTTCGAATCGGGACTAGTGTCTGCGCCCCCTTGCAGCCAGATAAAGTCGTTGGGACCGGGGCATTAGTTCCGGTTTGTAGCAGAACCAGGACTAATACCCCTGGACCAAAGGTCTGTTTTCTACTAGTGTTTTTTAGAGATTTTTTAGTTTAATTGCCATGATTGGTTTCCATTTAATCCTAATTGATTGGTTTCCATGTGATTACCATGATTGGTTTCCATATAATCCTCATTGATTGTTGTCAAGACTGCACGGGCGGTGATTGATTGACGTTTAACTGTTGATCCGTGGCATGACTGAAGGCTCAGATGTGTCCAATATTAGATGGCGGTATTGGATGGTCCAGATTTGTCCAATGTTTGATGATCAAAGTGAACCACCACCTCAATAGTAAAGATTCTTACTCAGCATAAAAAACATTTAGTGGCAAGAAATCGCTTCGCCGTGCATAAGAAATAGACAACAATTCCAAATATTTATGAGTATCCCATATAAGCTTCCACTCTCCATATATATATATGATGGCGATGCAGTTATAAATCAATCCAGCCGCAACTTATAGTCGATTAGATCTTACTATGTCCTACCTCTCTCGCCTTGAACTTTCGATCCGCCGGCGCGCTATCAAGTCAACATGAAGACGATTGCTAGCTCCATCGTTGTGCTCATAGCCACCGTCCTTGTGGCATCGACCTTCACGGCGGCTGCTGCCGGCGGCGCCTGCGACCTTAAGAAGGACCTCGTCATATCGCAGAGCCTCGGCGAGCCTCAAAAGGACGGCTCGGCGGAGTATAGGGTGGACGTGGTTAACCAGTGCAGCGGCGACGAAGGCACCGACAAGCCCTGTGACATCTCAAAGATCTACCTGATGTGCGGCAACTTCCGCTCCATCGTCCCCGTCGACCCCGAGCTGCTCCGAGTCGTCGACCCCGACGTCTGCCTCCTCAACAACGGCCACACGATCCGGCAGAACGGCAACGTCTCCTTCGTCTACACAAGCTACGTGCGTGAAAACCTCTACGCCCTCTTGGCCATATGCCAGTGATCGAGGCCTTCATTCTCTTGGAGTAGTTTTGTTTAGGTGTCTTCGAAGAAATATGTCCGCTCATGTCGTTCTCAAGTTTCAGTTTGTCTACGAAGAGATGTTGCAGTACTAGATGGTACGTGCTCCCATTGGAACTCTCGTCCTAATGATTTCGTCCCTGAGTTTTTCCCAGCAATAGTTTTTATGAATTAAACCGGCGTCTCGTGTGCTTCGCATAATCTGTGTCGATAGTACTCTATATTTTCTCAATGTTTTTTTGCCATATACTCGGTTGTGATCTTTATATACTCTCTCCGTGCTAAAATAAGTGATTTAAGTTTGTCTAAATTCACATGTATTGATATATAGTAAAACATGTCTCGATAAATATAGATAAATTCACGTCACTTATTTGGGAACGGATGGAGTATAAGGTTTATTATGACCTTGAATTCTCGCCTACACCTTTGATACATCTAACGTCTTGACATCCGTTTGACATGTTTCCTTACATGTGGGCCCTTCTGGCTAAGTAATTGGTGTGGTTGTTGCCTGGACCAGCGGACCCACCACATCAACAGTAGACCGCGTGTATCCTAGGTTCAACGATCGGAGCCCTCGTTATTGTGCAACTTCCCATATTCTGTCGCTCCCCGCTCCGCTCCAATGCTCTGCTCCTTCCACTGTCACACTATTGCATCCTGCACCGCATGCACCTCTCCCGACCTCCCCTTAGGCATCTGCTTGTCCCCCCTCCCCCATCCCCTCCCACTTGTCATTGTTCGATGTCCCTTGACATCCCTTCTGGCCTTTGTCCACTGCCCTCGCATCTTCAGGAGACACGCGTCTTCAAGTGGCTGGAAGAGAAAAATGTGAGCCCTGACCATGGGTTGCACGCCTACGCTGGTGGATGTGAAGCCGATCTGACTCCGAAGATGGATCTAGTAAGGCTAGAGACCACAGAGATGGATCATGTAAGGCTAGAGAGTACGGTGAGGGCGGTGTAGGGACAGAGGACCTGAGAAACAAAATTGTGTAGCTCTGGAGCCTGTGGAACGTGACATTCATTCTCCCTGGATGGTAAGAATTGAAATCCCTTCTCTAATTTATTTAATTAGCGGTTCGAATCTCGTGGTATTTACAGGGATATGTGTTGATAACCGTATGACGTTCATGACCTACAAGTATAGGGGGTGTATCGAAGTATTTTCGATAAGTAAGAGTGTCGAACCCAACGAGGAGCAGAAGGTGCTGGCTAGTGGTATGGATCAGGAATTCTCTACAAATACTTAGCAAACGGATTTTTAGAGGTTTTTGATAATGCAAGTAAATAAAGTACGAGTAAATAAAAGACAATAGGAATAAATGCAGCAAGTGGCCCAATCCTTTATTCAGCAAAGGACAAGCCGGTTGTATTACTTAAAATGACCAAATGTTCTCGAGGACACATGGGAAGACTGTCAAGTGCTTTCGCTTCATATAGTTGATTAATCTTTTTTAGCTTGCTAAGTGTTGTATGGGTGAACTTGTGCTAATGTACCGACCTTCCTAGGACTAATACATACTTGTGATTATACCCCTTGCAAACATCCGTAAGTATAAGAAAGTAATTAAGGTAGAAACCTAACCACAACTTTAAACTCTAAGACCCTTACGTCCCTTGTGCAATAGTTTCCTAACGGGGGTTCAGGTTTCTGTCACTCCGGCAACCCCTACGATTAGTAGCCAAATACACAATGCATTCCCCTAGCCCATATAGGTGAAGTGTCATGTAGTCGACGTGCACATGACACCACTAGAAGTACACCACAACTTAAATATCAAACTATTGAATCTTTCTCAACACAATTCCGCTACTAACAACATGACTTCTCCCATGTCCTCAAGAACGAAACGAACTACCCACAAGATATCATATGGATCATGATCAGAAATGGAATAATTATGTATAACAATCTGAACATAAACAATAATTCGATGGTTCCACTCAATGGCATCAACTACAAAGAGTAATCAACACCAGGAAACTTTCCCCCAAGAACTATACAAGATTCAACCCAATTGTTACAGCAATATGGAGATGGTGATGAGGGTGATGATGGTGATGATGGTGGTGATGATGATGATGATGATCCCGATGAAGTCCAGCTTGATGGTAGCGTTGATGGCCATGATCTCCCCTCTCCGGGAAGAAATTCCCCCAGCAGAATTCTGTCTGTCGGAGAGATCTTTCTCTCTCTGTGTTTTCCGCCTCGCAGAGGCGGCGGAATATTTATGTGGTCGCTCCCCGGTATTAGGGTTTCGGGAGGATTATATATGCCAGAGGAGAGAGCCAGAGGTGGGCCAGGGCGGCCACACGACCTGGTGGTGCGGCCTAGGGTGGCCCGCGCCAGGGGGTGGTGTGGGCCCCCTGTGGCCCATCTCCACTCCTCCTTCTGGCTTCCTTCGTCTTCTGGAAAAATAGGATTTTCCGTATATTTTCCTGGATTTTCTGATCTTCGCAAATTTTGCCTCCAAACATCACCTTTTCCATCAGAATCCTGACTGCAGCGGTCCATGCTCCAAAAGTTATCAACCATGCAAAAACAGATGAAATATCATAAGTATCACCTCTTAATATGAAATATATCAATGAATAACAGTGAATTATGATATAGAATAGTGATGCAAAATGGACGTATCAAGTCCCCCCAAGCTTAGACTTCGCTTGTCCCCAAGCGAAACTGAGCTTAATAAACATGACCTCAGGTTTATGGAGTGAAGAGTCAATAAAAGAATACAGACAAGAAGCATCACATTCATCAGTACATAGATCATAAAAGGAGACAACTCACTATTATAGAACTTAACTTATAATAAGTAAAGGAAACACAATAAAGATACATAAAGTGAATCATAATTGGTAATGGCAAACTTAGCTCTTAGTCGAAGAATAGTTGATAATTTGCTAGAGTCATAAAAGGAGACAACTCACTATTATAGAACTTAACTTATAATAAGTAAAGGAAACACAATAAAGATACATAAAGTGAATCATAATTGGTAATGGCAAACTTAGCTCTTAGTCGAAGAATAGTTGATAATTTGCTAGAGTTCACAAATAACTGGTTTTCAATGATAGCTTTCAAGGTAGTAATGACCAAGATCAGAGCAATGTGCAAAAGAAGGAACATAAGAAACATGATTGAATAAATCATCATATGAATGAATGAAACACAACAACTCAAAATACTTGTTGAGATAGAAGGGAATAGGTTTACCGACTCAACTAAAAAGTAAAAGAAAGGGCCCTTCACAGAGGAAAGTAGGGATTTCAAATTTCATAAAGAGCTCCCAAAAATTATGATACTTCTTAGCTTTTAGCTCTCATTGCCCCTATCATAGGCATCTTTAGGTGATTAAGGTTAAATACGAGGATATTCTTGACAGGTTGTAAATTGAAAATCTCATGTCCCTTGAATACGAGGGCCGCTCCTCATGCTACTCAAGTTTAGTCACCGGTAAGTTCTTGTCATAGTAAGCACATGTGTATCATTGAGAACCGCCAACGGGGTACCCCTTTCCTGATGATACGGAAGAATCCCCATATCAAAATGACAAGGAAAGCAGACAACAAGCATCTCAGCAATCTTCTTATTTACCATGGGAATATGGTGATTTTTTGTCTCTTTCTCTTTTCATAATATCTCTTTTTTCTTTTTCTCATTTTCTCGATCTCTGTCTCTTTTTTTATAAGAAGAATGTTTCATAGATGCTCATTATGGTTACGCTGCAGGTTTCCACCATGACAGCATGGATTAGACCAGCGTCCCAGGCGTTTCTCTAACACACATGCATAACTCCATGGACTTACAAGCTTCCCTTTCATTTCACACCGACGACATTCATAGACAACAGAACATGATATCAACTAGGTACAAAGTACCAGTGCAATGTTGAAAGCGTTCCCGATGACAGCATGGTTCTTCTAATTCACAACTTACAAAGCGCAAGCATATACGCAACATAGATGGGCACAATGGTTCAAGTTTATTAAATGCAAGAAAGTAAAGTGTGCCATCAAGTTTGTGAGAGCTTTATTCACTAATTTTCACATAACAAGTTTAATTTGGAAGGTAGATAAAAACAAGAATTTACTAGGAATAGCAATAATGCTAATAGGTAGGTATGGTGGACACAAATGGCATAGGTTTTGGTTTAAGGATTGGATGCACGAGAAGAATTCCCTCTCAATACAGGTTTTTGGCTAGCAAGGTTGGGTAGCAAGTATAAGAGTTGAAGGAAACAAACAAACATACAAGTGATAAAGACAAACATGCGATCTTCCTTGGAAGCACAAAAGATCTTAACTAGAGAATACTAACCTTATGAGCAAATCAAGAAAGAAAGATGATGAAATTATATTTCTTTAGACTACTTTTATCTTTTTCATTCAACTCTCAAAAATAGTGTTGCTACTGACCGAGCTAGGTTTGCCAAAACCAACTATATTAACTCGATGATCCCAAAGTGATACCAATACTAACAACAAGATCAATCATATAACCACGAATTGAAAACTAATATAAGATATGCAAAAGAGTAAATGATAGAACTTCTCATTGATATTCCATAACGGCAACTCACACCAAGGGATACAAATCTAACGAGAGAGGGGACACTTCCATAATGCAAACCATTCTACATGATAACTTCTCTATTCATGATATGACTCTACTAAAAAGGTAAAAAGATAGAAGACAGTGATGTGATACCGCGGCACTCCCCCAAGCTTGGAACAAACCAAGGGGATGCCAAACCTGATGATGAATTACTCCTTCAGTGTTGGTGGTATTCTCTTGATGAGCTTTTTGATCAATTTCCCCAAGTCCTCAACCTCGAAGGTGAGAGTACGAATCAACTCCGAGTTGTGCTCGATGCGGTGCATGATCATGTCAGATTGTGGAACTAGCTCTTGTGATTCTTTTTCCACTCTTCCTCCTTGGAGTCTTCTTTCCTTGCATGGCTAGAACGAGGCAAATCCCAATTGGAGGATAATTTCTCCTTGGGCATATTCTAGAGTTGATGCTTATGGAAAAGATTCTTGGTGCATGGAGGAAGTGATCGTGGAGCTAAACAGTGACGCGGAGTTTTCCCTCTGGTTGACATCCGTGCAGTCATGCTGACCCTGACAGATCTTGCCAACACTCCAATGCTTGCAATGGTAGTGCAAGTTTGTGGATGTTGGCCTTGCTTTATCTCCTCTTCACCTTCACACTTGATCTCCTTCTCCTGCCCGGGGTCTTGGAGATCTTCCTCCATAGGCTCCTTCCCCTTATCCTTGGCAGACACCATTGTGCTTCAAAGCTTTCAAAGATAGTTCCTGGCAGAAACAGATCGAAACGAAAACACGATGAGAACACGATATACGAGCCTCGAAGAATCTAGGGGATTATATATTACGAAGTTTCACAACAAAAGGAAGGTACTAGGAGAAAACGAGTCGGAGCCGGAGTCTAGAGTGGCCACACCACAGGGTGGTGTGAGCCACCCTGGCTTCATTTCCATCCCTCTTTCGCTTCGTAGCTTTCCTTATTGACTAAAAACTACAAAAATATAGTTGGATAGTATTTTCGCGGAACTTTTCTTACCATAACTGTTACCTATTTTAAAATGGACTCTACAGGTCTCTGAATTTGGTACCTAGTAGATTCTTCTGGAGTCACCACTTTAATAACATCAATATCTTCATCTTCATACACTTATTGCTTGAGTCATGAAACATTTCACTTCCTTATTACACCATTATCTCCACTACCTGGAAATTTCTTTCACACAAAACTTCACACAGTTCTCATTAGCAACATTAGTAGAAGTGAAGTGATAAAACCTTTTGAGTTCAACTTCAACTGAAAACCATCAAAACATAAGCTACTGTAGCAACTCCTTCCGAAAACCCAAAAAGAATTCAAAAAGGAAATCGAATTAAGAAGCAAATGCAAGAGTGGCAAAATCTGTCAAAACAGACCAGCAGGTAATGATCAATTTTTTTGAAAATCTTCTGTTGCTCAAATCAAAAAGTGCAAAACTAACGAAAGTTAAATAACAACCTGGGGCAGAAGCACAAAACATAACAGCTCAATCCGACAGACAGAGATCTCTCACGAATTTTTACAGTGAAGCACAAAAATCTGTTTCGGGACAGCAACTTCCCCAAATCTTACTTCTCTCTCATTAGAGGTTCATCTTGACACAAAAACCAAACGAAAAGGATAAGGAGAGGTTATTACCAAAGTAATAACTTCCAAGACTCAAAGAAACAAAAACAAACTGAAAGCAAAAATGAATTGGGTTGTCTCCCAAAAAGCTCTTTCTTTATAGCCATTAAGATGGGCATGATAATTTCGAAGATGCTCACATAAGAATATGAATTGAGGAGAAAGAGAGCATTAAGAAGCAAAAATACACACATTTAAGTCTAACCCACTTCCTATGCAAGGGAATTTTGTAAACAAACAAGTTGTCGAAACCAGAGGCTACTAGCATAGGAAGGCAAAATAAGTGCAACATAAACACTTTCCGCATAAAACGAGGAAACTTGATATTATTGAGATGCATAAGAACACTTTTCCCTCTCTCATAGTAACTTTCAGTATCATCCATAAACTTAACAATATAACTATCACAAGGACCATCGTAACAACGATCACTTATTCTAACAGAAAACACAGGAATACTAGCTCTCATAATACTACTTTGTGAAACAATATTAGAGGTATCCTTACAAAGGATAGTGTGTCCCTCTTCTACATATTTAGTAACAAAGTCTTTCACATTTTCTATTATAGGTTCATCAACCATTTGTTTATCAGGTTCAACAGCTTTGATTATACTTTCATCAACCACACTAGCTATCATAGAATGATACTTTATCTTAACTGGGAAAGGCATTTTCTCAATATAAGGTTTAGGTAAAACACGATTAGCAGTATAAACTTTAGTATTTCTTGTAGAAATACTCTTAGTAGTATCTTTATAAGGTTGATGATACGTATTCCACTTCTTTTTAGGCACTTCAATGTAGGAAGCAAAAGCCTTAAAATAAGAACCAATAGCTTGAGAGTCTAGACCATAAGCATTTTTAATATTTTGAAAGTTATCAGTACCCATAAAAGATTCAATGCATTCATAATCATATTTTATACCTGACTTTCTACCTTTGTCATTCTCCCAAGCTTCAGCATTATCTTGAATATGGTACAGAAGATCCCATTTAGCTTCTTCTTGCATGCGAGCGAATGATCCAGCACAAGAAGCATCCAATAAATCCTTATCATGTAGAGTGAGCCTTGCATAAAAGTATTGATAATAATATTTTTGGGGAGCTCATGAATGGGACATTTGAGCATTAGTAACTTCAATATCCCCCAAGCTTGAGCTGTACTCTCTCCATCAAGAGGCCAAAAGTTGTATATTTGATTCCGATCTTTATGAATCTCACTAGGAGGATAAAACTTTGAATAAAAGAGAGGTACTATTTCCTCCCATTCCAGAGCTTGACCATTCTTCAGCAGCTTATACCATTCTTTAGCTCTTCCTTTCAGTGATAATGAGAATAACTTCTTCTTAACTTGATATGTAGTAATACCTGCACACTTGAACAACCCACATAATCTGTGTATAAAGAGCAAATGATCACCGGGATGGACAGTTCCATCCCCAACATAGTAGTTATCCATAACACGATCAATAATTCTTGTAGAAATTTTAAAAGTATCATTCTCAGCAGCTGGTGGTTCATCTACTACCTTAGAAGTGGTAGTAGCATTACCAAATAAGAAACTCAGTGAAATATCCATAACAAAAATAAAGCGACTAACAGAAGTAAACAATACTCACAGTAGAAGTTTCCTTTACCAGTTCCACTCTCCAATAGCGCTTTACTACCCGGTAACGGCGCCACAAAATAGTCTTGATGACCCACAAGTATAGGGGGTGTATCGCAGTATTTTCGATAAGTAAGAGTGTCGAACCCAACGAGGAGCAGAAGATGTTGTCTAGTGATATGGATCAGGAATTCTCTACAAATACTTAGCAAACGGATTTTTAGGGGTTTTTGATAATGCAAGTAAATAAAGTACGAGTAAATAAAAGACAATAGGAATAAATGCAGCAAGTGGCCCAATCCTTTATTCGGCAAAGGACAAGCCGGTTGTATTACTTAAAATGACCAAACGTTCTCGAGGACACATGGGAAGACTGTCAAGTGCTTTCGCTTCATATAGTTGATTAGTGTTCTTTAGCTTGCTAAGTGTTGTGTGGGTAAACCTGTGCTAATGTACTCTAAGACCCTTACGTCCCTTGTGCAATGGTTTCCTAACGAGGGTTCAGGCTTCTGTCACTCCGGCAACCCCTATGATTAGTAGCCAAATACACAATGCATTCCCCTAGGCCCATATAGGTGAAGTGTCATGTAGTCGACGTTCACATGACACCACTAGAAGAAGTACACCACAACTTAAATATCAAACTATTAAATCTTTCTCAACACAATTCCACTACTAACAACATGACTTCTCCCTTGTCCTCAAGAACAAAACGAACTACTCACAAGACATCATATGGATCATGATCAGAGATGGAATAATGATGTATAACAATCTGAACATAAACAATAATTCGATGGTTCAACTCAATAGCACCAACTACAAAGAGTAATCAACACCGAGAAAATTTCCCCTAAGAACTATGCAAGATTCAACCCAATTGTTACAGCAATATGGAGATGGTGATGAGGGTGCTGATGGTGATGATGGTCGTGGTGATGATGATGATCTCGATGAAGTCCAGCTTGATGGTGGCGTTGATGGCGACGATCTCCTCTCTCCGGGAAGGAATTCCACCGGCAGAATTCTGTCTGCTGGAGAGATCTTTCTCTCTCGGTGTTTTCCGCCCCGCAGAGGCGGCGAAATCTTTCTGTGGTCGCTCCCCGAGTATTAGGGTTTCGGGAGGATTATATACGCCAGAGGGGAGAGCCAGAGGTGGGCCAGGGCGGCCACACCACCTGGTGGCGCTGCCTAGGGTGGCCCGCGCCAAGGGGTGGTGTGGGCCCCCTATGGCCCATCTCCACTCCTCCTTCTGGCTTCCTTAGTCTTCTGGAAAAATAGGATTTTCCGTATATTTTCCCAGATTTTCTGATCTTTGTGAAATTTGCCTCCAAACATCACCTTTTCCATCAGAATCCTGACTGCAGCGGTCCATGCTCCAAAAGTCATCAATCATGCAAAAACAGATGAAATATCATAAGTATCACCTCTTAATATGAAATATATCAATGAATAACAGTGAATTATGATATAGAATAGTGATGCAAAATGGACGTATCAGATGTCTATCGCATCTAGATTTCTACTAAAGATTCGGCATGATTGTCGAACTAAAACATTGCTTGATGATAGAATTCTAGTTAGTGTTGGTTTTGATTATCGAATGACAATAGACATGGCACAGCTAGCTCTATGTGATTTGTACACAGAGACGAGGTTGACAAAGTTCCCTATGTAGTGAGCACTCTCCGCCGCCTCCCTCGTCGCCTCGGCATGCCAAGCCACAGCGAACTCATTAGTCATTGGCAGCATGCTCCACCATCATCTGTCCCCGGTACTTCATCTAGCTGAGTTCATAGGCCAGTTGATGATATTTTTCACTTAATTTTGAAAGCCTAAGAGCATATCTAACATATCCCCTATTCTTTAGAGGACTAAAAGGCCGGAGTAAAATTAACTCACTATATTTGCTCCTCTAAAATTAGCATCGCGGAATCAGTCCCTAATAATTTAGAGAGCTAAAAAAATTGTCTTTTGCACATCAAAACTTTTGAACCAAAGTATGAATATTACAAACTAAATTAAGTGGAATAAATCAAATTATTCAATATTACAAACCCAAATAAATGTAATAAATCAAATTGTTCACTATTACAAACCGAATTGAATGTAATAAATCGAATTGTTCGACAGCAAATTAATAAAAAAAAGCACAATAAATTGTCGTGGAGACGCTAGAGCTGCACAACAAGATCTGCTTGTAGTTGATTATATGCCTCCTTATTCTTGAGGCTTTGGTGCATTGCGAGAAACCGATCGATTGTGTTTAGATCATTCTCAAGCTAGGCCGCGAACAAAGGCGAAAAATGACCAAAAAAGTCCTATGGAAATTCGGTCAAATACCTTGTGCTCGGTGGAGGTGCAGATCATGGTAGGGCCAGGTTCAGCCAGCCAAAAGGGTGCTCGATGACCGTGATACATTGCAAATGTATCTATTATTTTTGATGTTCGAAGCTTGGTTTTATCTACTTTCTTGTGTTTTGTCCACACTTTGGAGTACTTTTCATATAATTTCTTGGACTAACCTATTAATAAGAGCCACAGTGCCAGCTGCCTATTTTCTGCTGTTTTTGGTTCCAAGAAAGTCAGAAAATGAATATTCTCATAATTGGACGGAACAAAAGCCAAAGTGCCTATTTTTCTGGAAGATATCTGATGCCAGAATACGAGACGGAGAAGGGCTGGGGGCCGGCCACACCACCTGGCTACGCGGCCAGGCTTGGCCCGCGCTAGGGGGTGGTCTGGACAACCCCAGCACCCCCTCGGCCTCTCCTTCCGCCTATATATTGCCCTCGGGACAAAAACCCTAAGTACCCGATCAAAAATCCACGAAAGAGTCTGTAGCCACCGTCGTCTCCATCCCTAGATCGGGAGGGATCTGAAGCTCTTCCTGGCACCCTGTCAGAGAGGGGAATTCACCCTGGAGGCCTTCTTCATCATCATGCAAGCCTCCGATGTGATGCGTGAGTAGTTCATCTCTGGACTACGGGTCCATGTAGTAGCTAGATGGCTGGTTCTCCTCCTTTGTGCTCTGATGTTTAGATCTTGTGAGCTCCGTTCATGATCAAGATCATCTATTTGTAATTCTGCATGTTGTGTTTGCGGGGATCTGATGGATATTGAGATGCTATTTCAGATTGATTATTGATTCTATCATGTCTTTCTTATTTGTGATCTTGCATGCTTTCCGTTGTTAGTAGTTATCTTGTCCAAGTAGATGCTAGCAACTCCAAGAGCTAGTATTTATGCTCGATAGTGGGTTCATGCCTCTGGTAATCTGGGGAAGTGACAGAAATCTCTAAGGTACTAGATGTGTTGTTGCTACTAGGGAGAAAACAACAATCCTTTGTTCATAGAACAATCGTATTGTTTACATTACACGCAATTCATAAAGCAATAATCTGCTTGCAACTTAATACTGGAGGGGGTTCGGATGATAACCTGAAGGTGGATTATTAGTCATAGATGCAGTTGGATGGCGGTCTATGTATAATGTTGTAATGCCCAATCAAGTTCCAAAGGAGTCAAGATGATTAGTATATGCATGTATTGCTTTCTCGATGTTTGTCAATTGCCCCGTTGTAATTTGTTCACCCAGCATGTTCTCTATCTTAAGGAGAGCCACCTCTAGTGAACTATGGATCTCGGTCCTTTCTTTTACATACAATCTACAAACTGTTTACTGCTTTGTGTTTACTTTCTGCAAACTTTTACTTCCTTCCATTCGATACCTTTAATCTTTTGTTTTCAGCAAAACCAGTGAGATTGACAACCTCATCGTAAGTTGGGGACAAAGTTATGTGGTTGTGTTGTGCAGGTCTCCACGTTGCTACTAGCACCGGTAGTGCGCCCTGCCAAGGCTCAGCTAACAACACCTTTGGGGTGTTTCCTTGATCCTACTAGTTCGATTAAACTTTGGTTTCATAACTGAGGGAAACTTGCTGATGTTCTCATCATACCTTCCTCTTGGGGTTCCCCAACGAGCTCTGCATCAACACTGAGCTATCAAGCATTTTTCTGGCGCCATTGTCGGGGAGTCAAGGACATCTTCACAAGGGGAGTCCCTCATAACCAATCTCTTTGGTTTGTTATTTTTGTTTTGCTTAGTTTACTTTTTCTTTGTTTGCTTGTTTCTTTATCAAAAACACAAAAAAATTAGTTTTTACAAGTTTGCTTTTTTATTGAAAACACAAAAAAAATTAAGTCTCCTTTAGTTGTTGCCTCTTCCTTAGCTCACCATGTTGATACCTAAATTTACCCTGAAAGACCTTTCAATTGGTAGTGGTTCTATAATTGGAAAAGATAATATAGAAGAATTCTTTAATCATGTTAGTAAGCATGAAGATACTGAGGATAGATCCCTTGCAGAACTTGCTCCAAACTATGAGATTGCTGCAGCTTCTTTAGTTCACATGTTAGAAGCTAGGTTTGTTAACATCAACCCCTTAGGGATAGTTTGGTAGATAGGGGAGTAATACCCAGGGCAACATGCCCCCATCGGGGAATTTTGAGGCACATGTGGGAACCCCTCCTACCACCGGGGAGATCACATTACCATTTGGTAACCATGTGGGAGTATCATTTTCCTGGACATCTTGCATTTAGCTTCTAGTCCTCACGTCTTCTATTTCCAACCGGTGTTTTGCTGACTCTTCATGTACTAATAACTCAGGTATTTAAACTAGTAGATGCAATACACAAGATAGAGCGACTAGTGCCATTCGCTTAAAAAAACTCCCGAGATCATGTGATTTCAAAATGAAACATTAGAAAATTAAAGAACCTCACACACATTTTCTGAAATGTCCCAGCAAAAACCACAATAATTCTAAAAAATACATAGGATGTCTAGACATTACAAATATTTCCACAATTTGGAAATAATTAGAGGAAACCAATTATTTGCAAAAGGATAAATAATTGCAAATTGAGAAATCATCTCGACGCACTCTTGAGACTAGTCATAGTGGGGGTAACTTAATCCTGCCGACACAAGGTAATGGTATTCCCTACAGAAAAATGACACCATGATGAGTAAACTAACTCATCTTAGCAAACTGAGAATCAGTGCTAAATATGCAGATAACACTTTACAGTATAACCATTGCAAATACTAGAAACCAGTTGCTATAGCCAGCTAACAAAAATGGACAACATTTCATCAGTCCTAATACACTAAATCTTTGAATGTGCAGTTCAAAGCTCAATGTTTAGTGTACACCTCTCTGAATCTTTCTAAAAATTATTGAGAGATGGCCATGTTCTTAGTTAAAATTCTTTTTTAACTCCTCACCTAAATACTGAACTAATACACTAACAAGTGGAAGATTATTTAATTGCTCTAGCTAGTTAAAGAAGTACATATATTTAAGAAATTTTAAAGAAACTATCGACATGCACAACATTGAGCTAAAGAAGTACAGGTTAAATTTTGAATTAGAACAGTGACCTATTCACATGGAAGTTGCTTTAAATTAGAACAATCGTCATAAAAAAAGAAGAAGAAAACTACACAGTAATCAGATTATATCTTTCTGAACAATCCATGCATGTAAGACCTAAACTTCCCACGGTCACATCATCATTTGTGTCCTGCTAAACAATCCATGCATGTAAGACCTGAACTTCCCACGGTCACATCATCATTTGTGTCCTGCTAAAAAATCCATGCATTTGTGTCCTGCTAAACAATCCATGGACTACGTTACATGTAGTACCAAAGACCTGCAGCAGATCACAACATCACCAAAGCAATTGATGTGTTTTTCCTCGATATATTGTGGCTACAGTACTCAGATTCATTGCACATCAAGAACGGTCCAAAGTAAAGAAGAAAATTTTCTTGCAAGTACTGGTGTATAGCATGGATGTGGAGGGGGGAGAAGGGGAGGAGAAGATTTGTGCACCGTTGATTTGGGGACTACCGGGCCGTCGCCGGAGGAGATGGGGAAGACCACCGTCACGGGAGGAAGACCACGGACAACCGTCGCTCGAAGGAAGGATAGGGGGCAGAGAGGGGAACCTCGATTCGCTTGGGAGGGGCCTTGATCGGTTCGGCGGAGGAAGAAACTCGGGAAGCCGGAGGAAGAAGCTCCCAGCGCCACTACCTCTTTGTCCTGCGAGAGAAAGGGACTGTCGGGCCGTCGCCGGAGGAGATGAGGAAGACCACCGCCGCGGGAGGAAGCCAACTGTCGCCTGACGGAAGGATACGGAGGCGAAAAGGGGAGGAGCCTAGATTTGCTTTGGAGGGGCCTCGCTCTCCGTTTGCCAGAGGAAGAAGCTCCTAGTGCAGCCGCCTCGCTGTTGCGCGAGAGAGAGAGCCGAGGAAACCCTCCCCCACCTATCGATACGTGGAAGTTACGCCCGGGAAGGGGCATGGAAAGCTCAGGGCTCTCTCCCTCGTCGAAAACCAAATGGCCACGTTGGGCTTCCATGGGTGAAACCGGCCCGTGGTTTATTCGGCCAGGAAAAGCACGCGGATCCCTCCGGGATCCCTTGCATCCAAACTAGCCCTTAATGCAAGTAATTTTTCTTAAGCTTAAAGAAATTGAGGACCCTGAAAACAGGGATATTATTCTAGAAACTTTGTTTAAGGAATTCTATGATGTTGCCAAGGAAGCTAGAAAACTCTTTGAATGCTTCAATATGCTAGGCTCATGTGTAGATGTTGTTGGTACACGAGAAAAGATGAACAAAACCGAACCTAATGGGGAGGAACCTAAGATACCAATACCCTTTAAACTAGTAGCAATACATGAAGCCATAGAAAAGAATCTTGATTGGATTTTTCCTGAAAACCCTTTTTATGAAAATATTGAACCTGAGAGCATTGAGAGAGGATCCTCTAGAACTTATTTGGATGATATACCTTGCCTTGTTGAGGATATTTCTGGTATTAATCTTAATGCTTCTTCATTTTAGAACACTTGATTCTTTTTCTTGTTTCTTATGCCTAACTTAAAGGCGTTAAAGAAAAATACTTATTGGGAGATAACCCAAAAGTTTTAGATGAGTCTTGAAAGTTATTACTTCAGTAATAACCGCTCCTTATCCTTTTTATTTGCTTTTTGTGCCAAGAGTAACCTCTAATGAGAGAGAAGTAATAATTGGGAATGTTGCTGTCCCGAAAAAGATTTATGTGCTTCACCGTAAACATTCGTGTAAAATCTCCAAACGTCCTTTTGAGGCGTGAATTTTTGTGATTCTTCCCCAGGTTGTTATCTAACATTCGTTAGCTCAACACTTTTTGATTTGAACAACAGAAGGTCTTCGAAAAAATTCGTCTTAACCTGCTGGTCTGTTTTGACAGATTTTTGCCATTTTCTGCATTTGCTTCTTGTTGGTTCCTTTTTGAGTTATTTTGGGGAATTGAGATTTTTGAGGGAAGTGCTACAGTAGATAGTGTTCTAATGGAAGTCTATTTGGTGTTAGAACTGAACCTAAAGACTTAATATCTTGAGTGCACTAATGTTGCTAATAAAGATTGTGTGAAGTTTTGTATGAAGGAAAAAATTTAGGTGTATGGAAGGAATGAGTAATGAGATGAAGGATGGACTAAAGCTCAAGATTGGGGATGCCACGCGTGTCACCCCAAGAAATATCCAAAAATTACAAGCGTCAAAGCTTGGGGATGCCCAAGGCATCCCCTTTTTCATCAATAAAAATCCCAGGTTTCTTCCAAACGCTTCATTTTTATTGTTTCATGCATAGTTGTGTTGATTCTTGGAGCGTCTTCTTTTTCGTTTTCGTTTTGGTTTTTGGTTTGCTTTTGTTTGCTTAGTTTCCTGAATAAATTGGTTGGACCCCCTCTTTCATACATTGGTTTTCAAATAGTTTGGTTTGGTTTGGAAAAGAGTAGGAAAGCTCATGCTTAAGTGGTAAAAAGAGCTTGTTTTTGACTGTGGCCTATGCTTTATCATGCCATGCTTGATATTGTTTTGGCTTTATGCTTAGTATTCTTTGTTGTAGCATGACTTGTTATAAACAATTGAGATTTCTTAATGTGCATTGGATGAATCATGCGTTGTTTTAGCATATTAAAGCATAGTATAGTGGTATTCTCCTTTGATGCTTTATTTGGTTGACTTGGCGCATGCTCACACCATGTTATGACTATCTCAAGTCACCTAAGCCTTTATGATCATTTAGTTTTCAACTTGTAGTATCACTTTATGCTTTGATCAATGATGTTTTGTCGCTCTGCATGATTATGGCCATTATCGCTCTCTTAGTTTGTCGCTCCTAGTATTTTGCTAGCCTCCACAACTAAGTATGAGTTCCACTCATGCATCCAACTCCCTAAACCAAGTTATTCCAAAGAGTCCACCATACCTACCTACTAGCTTATGCTATTCCAAGTATATTCATGTTTTTGTTTACCTTCCAAATTAAACTTGTTATGAGAAAACTAGTGATTAAAGCTCTCACGAACTTGATGGCACACTTTACTTTCTGCATTTAATAAACTTGAACCATTGGGTCCTTTTTTGTTGCGTATATGCTTGTGCTTTATAAGTTGAAATTAGCAGAACCATGTATCATGGGGAACGCTTTCAACATTGCACTTGTACTTTGTACCCCGTTGATATCATGTTCTTTTGCTTATGGATCCCGGTGGTGTGAAATAAAAGTGGAACTTGTAAGATCATGGAGTTTGTATGTGTGTTAGAGAAACGCCTAGGCCGCTAGCCTAAGCCATGCCTAATCATGGTAGAAACTTGCAGCATCACCATAATGAGCACTCTATGAAGCATCCTCAATAAAAACCTATGCAAATAGAAAATAAAAAGATCGCTGAGATGCTCATTGTCTGCTTGCCTTGTCATTTTGATTATGGGATAGCTCCTGTGTCATGTGCAAGGGGTACCCCGTTGGAGGTTCTTTATGATACATATGTACTTACAATGACAAGAGCTTACTCGTGACTAAAGTTGAGTAGCATGAGGTTTGGTCTTCGTAAGTAAGGGGCATGAGATTTCGGTTTATAACTTGTCAAGCATATCCTCTTAGTTGTGTCACTTTAACCTTAATCACCTTTAAGATGCTTATGATAGGGGCAACGAGAGCTGAAAGCTATAAGTACCATAATTTTTGGAAGCTCTTTATGAGACTTGAATCCCTACTTCCTTCTATGAAGGCCTTTCTTCCACCATTGAGTCTCCACCTTCTACCTTTCTGCACCTACTTTGAGAGCATAGTGGCCATTCTTAGTTCTGTGTGCATTGTCCCAAGACTAGTTGATTGATGCATAACTTGATATTGCTTGTTTTAAACTATTTGTAGATAGTCACTCTTATGAACTTTGAAGGTGTCCTATGCATTTATATTTGCTACTCTATGAGGGACAAGCTGAATACTATTATGCTATGTTTTCTTTATGTGAAACAAACAAACGTCTTGCAAAGCATTGTTATTCATGAATGTTTTGTTTGTGCCTTTTCATGTTGCATCATAGTTTCTTTGCCTTATTGCTAGAAGTTTATCTTTCATGTTATGATTGAAGTACTATGATCCCAGCCTTGAATGTTTTACAAATACTTTGATCAAGTCTTTGATGGTGCATGTCACCTCAAAAATTATTCTTTCTTTTTATCACTTACCTACTCCAGGACGAGCAGGAGTTAAGCTTGGGGATGTTGATACATTGCAAATGTATCTATAACTTTTGATGTTCCATGCTTGGTTTTATCTACTTTCTTGTGTTTTGTCCACACTTTGGAGTACTTTTCATATGATTTCTTGGACTAACCTATTAACAAGAGCCATAGTGCCAGCTGCCTGTTTTCTGCTGTTTTTGGTTCCAGGAAAGTCAGAAAATGAATATTCTCAGAATTGGACGGGACAAAAGCCAAAGTGCCTTTTTTTCCGGAAGACATCTGATGCCATAATACGAGACGGAGAAGGGCTGGGGGCCGGCCACACCACCTGGCCATGCGGCCAGGCTTGGCCCACGCCAGGGGTTGGTCTGGCCGACCCCAACACCCCCTCGGCCTCTCCTTTCGCCTATATATTGCCCTCGAGACAAAAACCCTAAGTACCCGATCAAAAATCCATGAAAGAGTCTATAGCCGCCGTCGTCTCCATCGCTAGATCGGGAGGGATCTGAAGCTCTTCCCGGCACCCTACCGGAGAGGGGAATTCACGCAGGAGGCCTTCTTCATCATCATGCAAGCCTCCGGTGTGATTCGTGAGTAGTTCATCTCTAGACTACGGGTCCATGTAGTAGCTAGATGGCTGGTTCTCCTCCTTTGTGCTATCATGTTTAGATCTTGTGAGCTCCGTTCATGATCAAGATCATTTATTTGTAATTCTGCATGTTGTGTTTGCGAGGATCCGATGGATATTGAGATGCTATTTCAGATTGATTATTGATTCTATCATGTCTTTGTTATTTGTGATCTTGCATGCTTTCCGTTGTTAGTAGCTATCTTGGCCAAGTAGATGCTAGCAACTCCAAGAGTTAGTATTTATGCTCGATAGTTGGTTCATGCCTCTGGTAATCTGGGGAAGTGACAGAAATCTCTAAGGTACTAGATGTGTTGTTGCTACTAGGGAGATAACAACAATCCTTTGTTCATAGAACAATCGTATTGTTTACATTACACGCAATTCGTAAAGCGATAATCTGTTGCTTGCAACTTAATACTGGAGGGGGTTCAGATGATAACCTGAAGGTGGATTATTAGTCATAGATGCAGTTGGATGGCGGTCTATGTATAATGTTGTAATGCCCAATCAAGTTCCAAAGGAGTCAAGATGATTAGTATATGCATGTATTGCTTTCTCGATGTTTGTCAATTGCCCCGCTGTAATTTGTTCACCCAGCATGTTATCTATCTTAAGGTGATCCACCTCTAGTGAACTATGGATCCCGGTCCTTTTCTTTTACATACAATCTACAAACTGTTTACTGCTTTGTGTTTACTTTCTACAAACTTTTACTTCCTTCCATTCGATACGTTTAATCCTTTGTTTTCAGCAAAACCGGTGAGATTGACAACCTCATCGCAAGTTGGGGACAAAGTTCTTTGGTTGTGTCGTGCAGGTCTCCATGTTGCTACTAGCACCGGTAGTGCGCCCTGCCAAGGCTCAGCTAGCAACACATTTGGGGTGTTTTCTTGCTCCTACTGGTTCAATTAAACCTTGGTTTCATAACTGAGGGAAACTTGCTGTTGTGCTCATCATACCTTACTCTTAGGGTTCTCCAACGAGCTCTACATCAACACTGAGCCATCAGACCGTAGGGTCTACGCGACGACTGGACAGCAAGGTCATGGCTGAGTTATGTCCTCGTAGCGGCAACGTGATGACAGGACGGCGACGAACCGGTGGCGGACAAAGTTCGACAGAATATAGCCACGACCCTCGTTTGTGGCCCCGAACTGGTCAGTCGTGATCGATCTAGTTGTAACATCCCAAAACTTTTCAAATTTTGGAATGTTAAAATAAAATAAAATTATTTAAGTAGTTTACTAAATTTTTCCTTTTTTCCTTATTTGATTTTTTCAAAAGAATTTTTTTTTTGATGTTTTAATAAAATAACACTAATCTAGTCTCCAAACAAAATGAACTTTGTTCAACTGAGTAGGAAAACCTATATTCTAAAAATTTATAAAGTGTTTCTTGTTTTGTGGAAAACAAAAGCTTTTAAAACTTTGTTTTATAAAACCAAGAAATCTTTTCTCAAATAGATATCTCTATAAAACCTTTTTTGCATAATTTTTTGTAAAATAACTTTTGTGAAATTAAAACATTCTTTGTTGAATAATTATTTTCTACTTTAAAAAAAGTTTTGTTTTGACAAATCTATAGAAACTATATTTTAGCTTCAAGGATTTTCTCCCTGAAGCCATAATGGCAATAGGGTTATTAAAATTAAAGGTCTTATAAAAAGGGCATTTGGAGAATAAAATACTCTTTCATTTTCCTTTTTCGAAACACCTTTGTTATAAAAAATAAAAATCTTCCAAAATATTATTGCAAATCCCCAATTTATAAAAATAATATGTTCAAAATTCAAATCTTGATGTGAAATGGTTCTAAAACTATTAAAGTCGAACATTTTGGTTTTATCAAAAAAAATCTTTTTGGATTTGTTTGATTTTGGTGCAAATTATAAAACCCTTGGGAATATATTCCTATATATAATTTTCTTACTAAAATTATAGTATTATTTTTCCCAAAATTATATGTTAAAAAGTGAGTTATTTTATAAAATATAAACATAAAGAGCATTGAGTATTTTTGTGAAAAATTTAAATAGATTGCATGCTATTTTTAAAAGCCAAAACGCATAAAAAGAAAAGAAAAAGAATAAAACCAAAAAATCAGCCAGCCAAATGGGCTAGCCCAGCCGGCCAGCCCGCCCCCTTGAAAGAACATTTCATGATTTCTATTGTATTGTGTGTTAGATAACAATATCAAGGATTATTTAATTGTGTGTTTAGTGGTGCAGAGTATTTTCCACCCAAATACAGCTAAACCAGAGTTTTAGGGGACGGATTATCTGCCCCGTCTCATTCGACAAAGTTGCCAATGCACGTCTCCTAGAAGGTGGTAGAGTTTTCCCCCGGATTTGACCGGCCAGGGCAGGAGCTTTTTCCCTGGCCGGATAATCCACCCCACCACGAATTTTATCAAAGGCATCCAAGGCGTGCCACCTAGAGAAGGGGCGGACATTTGGCCCAGATTGTCCGATTCTGGGTCAGATTTTGTCCCAACCGGATAATCCGTCCCTCACTTAGGCCGGATAATTCGGCCCCCTTTTCTTCCAACGGCTGGTTTTCAGCAGGGGTATAAATAGCTCATCAGATCCTCATTTCAGATCTCTTGGATCCCACGAAAAAGCTCTGCACTGTTCATATCGATTCAAGCGTGATCTCCATCTTCAACCACCCAAAGGCTCCGTGCTTTGGGGAATAGAAGGAGGAGACCTTGATCCACATCGGCACCAATCAAGATCTTTATTTCCCCTCCATTCTCTTGGAGGATTCGTGATCTAGTATTTCTTGCAAATATCTAGATCTCTATTTTGGTTATTGATTAACTTGTTCTTATGGCAGCTTGTTGTCATAACGGGAGCCTCCAATTCATTTGTGGATGTGTGCCCCGCTAGTGTTGTAAAGGAACTGATTCCCTCCTATAAGGGTACCAAATAGTGGAAGGTGGATCAAGCCTCTCGTGGCGAGATCCATCGAAGAACAGGGTGAGGCCTTTTGTGGCGTGGTGGTCTTAGTACCGTCCATTCCTCCAACATGGATGTACTTCTCTAACAAGGAAGGAACTACAGTAAAAACAATCTGTGTCTCCGCATGCTTCACTATGGTTACCTCGTTCCACTCTCTTCGCCTTTACTCGCTTATTAGTTAGATTGACATATAGGAAAATTCATCTTAGTTGCATATCTAGAGAATTTACCTTTGTGTTAATCCTAAAATTGAAAAAGGACTAAAATTTGGAGTAGCACCTATCCAACCCCCCCCTATAGGTACCCATACAATCCATTTCAATTGGTATCAGAGCTTCGGCTCTTTATTCGGGCTTTATCGCCTAAGAGAGTATGGGTACTAAGGGAGATGGTAGTGAGGCTATGGACACACCATGAATGATCTCAATACATTGGAAACAACCTTGATTAAATCCATGGAGATCCAAATGCATGAGATGCGTGAAATGATAGCACGTCTCTCGCTACCTATAGCCTCTCCTCCATCTTCCGTTGAGGCAGCCACTCCTATTTCAAAGGAGAAAGCTAATGCTAACTCCAAGGAAGAAGAGTTGGAGGGTGACAATAAAAGTAAAAGCTCCTCCATGAAAAAGGGAAGTGGTAAGGAGGATTATAGTGAGGTCTCTCACCTATATTCACCTGATCCACCAATCCCTCACCCTCATATAAACAATAGGGGTGATCCACCCAAACTTACTGCATCTTATTTTAACCAATGACAATTTTTGATGAAGCCACATGTGTGCAGCTAGTCCATTGAGTTATGAAAAATCATTGAGAATGGTCTTCATATTGGGGACCCAACCAACTTGACAAGAAGAGAAGTTATCGATAGCCAGCTCAATGTAATGGCATTTCACTTGATTCAGCTTGGTGTGGACCCCAAGGGCATCCCACACATTGAACATCTCAACACCGCTAAGGAAGCATGGGATGCCCTCACCGAGTTATTCATTGGAAATGAGAGCATGAGAAGAAATAGATATGATGCTCTAAGCAACCAAGTTGAAGGGTTCTACATGATGGATGGTGAGGATCACGAAGATATGTATAGGAGACTCAAATCCTTTGCCACAACATTCAGAAACCATGGTGCTACACATGTTAATGATGCTTAGATCAAGAGAAAATATGTGAGTGCTCTTATGCCATTTGAGCCCACATATTTGAAGAGCCTAGAAGGAAGACATAATTATCACCAAATGACTTCCAACAAAGTCATGCAAGAAATGGCTGCATTCAAAGTTGCCGCCAAGAACGCTAATGCTCGTGCACGGGCTATTGGGATGCAAAAGGATGTAAATGTTGCCTTGAAGGCCAATGTGGTCGAGCAAGAATAAGATGACATTGTTCCCCTGAGATGCCCCGAGGAGGTCAAAGGGAACATGGTGAGTACATGGCATTTTAGGCAAGAAACTTTTGGAAGGATCTCGGCAAAGCAAAATCTAAACTTGAACGCAAGAACGGGTCAAATGTAAGGAAGGAAAACGGTCCAAAACTAAGATCTTGCTACAATTTTGCAGACCATTTGCATTTTGTAGCTAATTATCACCAAATGACTTCCAACATAGTCATGCAAGGAATGGCTGCATTCAAAGTTGCTGCCAAGAAAGCTGATGCTCGTGCACGGGCTATTGGGATGCAAAAGGGTGTAAATGTTGCCTTGAAGGCCAATGTGGTCGAGCAAGAAGAAGAAGATGACATTGTTGCCATGAGCTGCCCCGAGGAGATCAAACGGGCACATGGTGATTACATGGCCTTTTAGGCAAGAAACTTTTGGAAGGATCTTGTCAAAGCAAAATCTAAACTTGAACGCAAGAACGGGTCAAATGGAATGAAGGAAAATGGTCAAAAACTAAGATCTTGCTACAATTGTGCAGATCATTTGCATTTTGTAGCTAAGTGCCCCTACCAAAGTCGAGAAGATCATGGAGGTAGGCTGGTCCTCAAGGACAAGTCAAAGGCATCTCGCAAGAAGCCATTTGTCAAGAAGAATGTTCCTTACAATAAGAAACCAAAGATTGTGTTGGTAGCTCAAGAGGAGTACTCATCTGCAAGTGAAGACGAAGAGGATGATGATGGTTCACGAGAATTGGTTGCCATAGCCACCACATCTACACCTACCACTTCGCTCTTCAACTCTCAAAAATGAGAACTTCATCAACAAGAACGTCACTTGTCTTATGGCAAGAGGTTCTGAGGTATCACCTTCCACCACTTCCTTTCCTAAGACTAATATGAATGTTGATATGGATGATTCCACTAGTCTTAAGGTTAAGGAAGAAGTTATTCCTTTGGAATATTTTATGACTAACTTGCAAGGTGAGTATAAAATGCATTTTGAGGTTCTCATGAGTCAACTTTCTCACTCGGAAGAACTTCTTGAATAAAAGGGCAGAATTGAAAGGGAGTATGAAATGGAAATAGCATTTGACATGGGCTTAACCCTTCGGGTGCCTATTATTGATATATATGGTGCGGCCCAACGGAAGCCTCACACGAAGATATGACAAGATCCATGAAGCCCACGACGGTTCGGCTTATATGAAGCCTACAAGGACACAGAATTCTGGTGGAACAAGATAAGGAAGTCCAAGACTAGACTAGATACGAACTCTAAACTTGTAAACCAACTCGTATTGGTACCCGAGACCTAGTCTCCCCATATATAAAGGCTAAGAGGGCCAACGAGGAGAGCACTCCCACAATACAATAGACACATAAATCTAGAGGACAACTTGTAATAGAGTATTTTCCCTAGTATTCAGGCGACTTTGTCTTTATTGTTTTCCTGACATCCGACGAAATCCACAACGTTCTTTTTTCCGCGAAACCCCAAGTCCATCAGCATGGGCATTGCCGAGGTTACCCCTCGTCAATTAGCGCCGTCTGTGCGAAACTTGAATGCTGGAAATACGGATTCGGCGGAACGCTCTCCTCCAAGCATCAACTCCACGAAAAAAAATCCACGTCCACCCACCCCTATACTAGTACCCGTCGACTTCAATGGCGGATCCGATCTCATGATGAGAAGCTTTCACTTTCGCGTGGAGGAACCCGAAGAACCCTGCGTATCGGCCCCGATTTCGTCGGATCCGTCGGTCGGAACAGCAGCGCCCACGGCGATACCTGCAACTTCCATCGGCTCATCCGAAGAAGCCGCACCTCAGCCGGCAAACAACGAAGAAAACTCCGGAAATTCCACAGATCTAGGTGATAGCCGGCAAACGGCGAAGCAACAATTCGACAATCTCTAGGGAGCACATCCACTTCGGCTCTCTCATCGTCAAACGACGATTGGATCACGTCCGTTCAATTCATCTATACCAACGCGCCCAACTTCTTCATCAAGCAAATTCGCCGCGGCGTGTCTCGTCTTCACTCAGAGTGCACAACATGTGTACATCGCATGCACATGGCCGGCCGGTCGGCCACGCACGCATCAAGAACTATGTGTGCAGCTACGTACTAGAGAAATAAAAGAGAATTTCAGCGTGGAATATCTTTACGGTGGAGCAAGTCTCAATGAGAAAAAAAACAAGGAGGCGCAGAGCGAGGCCATATATGCATCGGATACCATAAACAAGCACCAGCAGTCCCACTTGAATTAAAGTTCACGTCAATTCCAACTTTCCAAGCAGATTCAAGACGGAGAAAGGAAGGTGCAGTATCGCACACACAAAGAAAAAAAAAACCGCACGCGAGTTCGGCAATGTGTGTGCGGCTACCATGAGAAAAAGAATTTCCAACGCGGAAGATTTTTCCTTGGCGCATACGGAGATATGCCTAGTTTATTTCGGATTGAGTAAATGATAGGTTTTGTTAGATTTGCGACAAGTAAATAACGAAGAATGAAAACAAAATCACAGTAAAGGGACACAGATTTAACGTGGAAAATCCTCTCCAATAAAGAGAGGGGAAAAACCACGGGCGCCAGCCAGCGAAACTTCATTATAACGGAGAGTGTTTACACAACGCCGGGGATTTCATAGATGCAATTTATCCCAGCCGGCGGCTTACAAGAAGTATATATAGCGGTGGTAACCTAGGTTATCAACGATCCGTACCGCGGGGGGCTGTCACCCCCCGCACCCCCCACAGGCGTCCCTGTTGGGCACGGAGTTGGCCAACTTCAACTCCGCTCCGCATCGGCCCAAGCCTCCGGCGACGGGCCTCGCTCCGCTCCGTCAGAAGTTGGCCTCTACTTTGTAGAATTTGGATCAACATATAACAGATTTTACCCCCCCCCCCCCCCCCTAGTTTAATTTTTTTGACACTAGTTACCCTATTTAGCAAATTTTCATTCAAATTACCCCATTTAGCAAAAAAATTACCAATTTGTACCCCTTCTAATTTTTCTTACCCCACTACGTAGAACCACCGACTGCAAAGAGCATCAGCTGCTATCCTACCAATAAGATGCACATAACGAACCACCTCATTGGCATGCTCTTTATGCGACAGCATCAATGTATGTATTGGCCGCCGGGTTGGTAGGGTGCACATATGGAAATCCATACACATGCGTGCGCGTGATCGATCAAAGCGTCACACATAATGTCTATCAATCTATAAGGGCGTTAAACAAGTCTGTGCACGCGTTTGCTAGGTGTTGTTTGAATCAGAGCTCAGTTATTGGCTTTTGCTTAAATGATCAATAGATCAGGAGGGTGTTCGGTTTGACGTCGGCTTAAGCAAGACGCCCTCTGTTCATTATTTTTTGGGTAGACACGATCAGTCCTTCATGTTACAATACATCATTGGAGAGGCGGTAGTTGTAGTCTATGGGAAAAAGCACTTGATTGTAAGCACTTGAACATGGTACAGAAGCAGCGTGGTCAGTTGTTTTATTTTAGTTTTCCATATATATATATAGTAATAATAATTACAGAATTAAACCAATTGGCACTTGACCTGTACCTTATACTTGGAACCCACGATAAAAATACTCACAAAAATTTAGAAGTGGTAAAAGTTGACACAACTTTTGCTAAATGGGGTATTTAGGATGAAAACATTCCAAATGAGGTAATTAGTGTCAAAAAATTATCAAATTAGAGGGTAAAAGCTAGATTTCACTCTTTCAGATTCAAAAAGCAAGGAGCGTCAAACGGTGTAAAAAAACATCAGGTTAAGAACACGATGAGAACGATGATGCCGTCAACAAAACAGACGTTGGCATCTGAGCGACCCGCCGGTTCTATTCGCAGCTGTGTCAACATGAAGTGCGATTGACTCGCTACATCGAACACAAAAAAACCTGCCCTGCTCCGTAACATCAACTATATGTTCGCCGTCGGCTCCATCCGACCACATCGACTCTACACTCGAGAGCTTCGTCGACTCTGTGATGACCCACTAAATTTATCGGCTGCGACGATCTGAAAAATCTTCGGCTGCGGCAACCCGCTATATATCTTCGGATGCGGCGACCCATTGTCGTCATCGGCTCCAACTCCTCTGGCCATATCAACCTCGTTGACTACCTACAAAGCTAAGTTCTCTAATTCAAGTTGATTTCTTTCTTACTTTAATTGCACTCAACAATTGGGGGTTGCACCCTCTTCGAGTAACTAAGTGTCATCGATTTAAGTGCACTCGAGCACCTCATACGCGACTTCCCAAATAGTTGACTATGCCTGAGCGTCGAATCCTTGAACTCCGATCTAATTGCAGCCCAACTGACAGGGCGGCAAGGTACTGAGACTAAGGGCGTCAGGATAACAAAAAGGTCTCGCGTTACAGTGCAAAAATGTCGGATCTGATGGCACCAGAAAATGTTATGACAAATTAAAAAGCGATATTCTTTACAAGATGCAATTACTTCACAAATTTTTTATTTTTTTTGCAAGGAAGTCATCTACATCGAGCTATTCTATCAAATACCTTCTCGGATAAGGAAGTTTCCCGAGCTTATGCTCACCCGATAAAAATCAAGACCCGAGTCGAGAAATTCCTCGGATGAACATCATCTTCATGCACTTGATATCAATAAAGCTAAGTTCTCTTAAGCGAGTCCACTTTTCAATACTCTATTCCATCCGATACTCGGGGGCTCAGTCAAAAAATTCTTACATAATCATACTCTGATACTTGGGGGGCTTCGCTACTCAATGCAAAGTTAAAAAATTCTTCGGCTCCGCCATGAAATACGTCAAACACGCTTTGACCCGAGTAGCTGATCCGGCCCAAGGGGCATCAGGCGAATGAAAAGGTCTCGCGAGGGACGCAAATGCCATAGCCATTGGCAAAAATATATAAAGTTTTAAATATATCACGTTCCAAATGCACACATCCAAAAGAAATTACAACAAGCTATATTTTTGGCTAATTTTACATAATCTACGTGTCTTTTTCTAGGGTCCCTATTTTATCTACACGGAGAAATTCTCGGATGAAGAAGATCTCTGAGCCTATGCTCCGGTGCAAACACCCAAACATAGCCTCGGGGGCTACTCCCATCGCGAGCGTTTGTCGCGTACCCAATGAAAACATATCCTCCAACGGAATCAACAAAAATAGCTTACATTGCTACAAAAAAGGCCCGAGTAGAGAACCTCCTCGGATGAAAATTATCCTCAAGCGCTATTAGCGCACCCGATAAAAAGGTAAAATCCTCCTACGGAGTCAATACAATATCAAAAAAATTCGGATCACTTCCGACGCGATAAAACTCCAAATGTTGTGTCCACGACATGAAGGTAAGACCACATGATCCGTCTTGTGCGGCTTAGTAACCGCACCCAAATGCGCTCTGCTAGTTATTATCCGTATCCACGATACGATGAAAAATCCCGACGGACGCGTTGAGTACCCATAAAAATGAAACTGGAATTCAGTACTCGATAAGACCTCCACGGCCCGAGCTGAATTACGCTAGCATATACGAAATTCGAGTGCGGGGACTCGAGTTTGAAGTAGGTTCACGATGTCTTTGCCCAAGAACAATTAACTGGTTTCCGATCTGTTGGATGCACCAGACTCGTTATACCAAAATCCTCGCGACAAACTTATTGCCTTTTCAATAGAAAAATTCCTCCTACGAAGTCGACATAAAGGCAAAGCTACAACACCATAGTCGAGAAAAATCTTGGATGATAAAGACTTGAGCCTATGCTTGAACGCACGCGTTCAAACATAGCCTCGGGGGCTACTCCCATCGTGAGCGCTGACCGGGCACCCGATAGAAAAACAGAAATCCTCCAAACCGGAGTCGAAGGAAGACTATCTGCAATAATAAAGAATAACTTTGAGTCTACTCAAGTGTAGCCTCAATGTTTACTCCCATCGGGAGCACCCGATAAAAATGTTGACATCACTTCAAGAACAAGACAAAATCATCCATTGCATCAGCCAAACAAGACATCGACAAGTTCATGCATCCGAAGAAATCTTCGAGTTCACCTTCCGCGCATATTAAAAAGGACTTTGAGCCTATGCTCGGACGCAAGCATCCGAACATAGCCTCGGGGGTTACTGACATGGGCATAACCCTTCGGGTGCCTATTATTGGTATATATGGTGCGTCCCAATGGAAGCCTCACACGAAGATATGACAAGATTCATGAAGCCCACGACGGTTCGGCTGATATGAAGCCTACAAGGATACAGAATAATGGTGGAACAAGATAAGGAAGTCCAAGACTAGACTAGATACGAACTCTAAACTTGTAAACCAACTTGTATTGGTACCCGAGACCTAGCCTCCTCATATATAAAGGCTAGGAGGGGCCAACGAGGAGAGCACTCCCACAATACAATAGACACAGAAATCTAGAGGACAACTTGTAATAGAGTATTTCCCCAATATTCAGGCGACTTTGTGTTCATTGTTTTCCTGACATCCGACGAAATCCCCAGTGTTCTCTTTTTCACGAAACCCCAAGTCCATCACTATGGGATTGCCGAGGTTACCCCTCATCAGCATCCTTAAAAATGCTCTAGAAGAAGAATAAGAAATTCTGGCTTCTCTTGAGGAGAGGCTTGAGTCATTTGAGGAGACAAATGATCAACTTGTGGCCAAACTCATAAAGGAATAGGATCATATTATTGCTAAGGCAAAGAAGCTAAAAAGAGAGATGGTTGAATTTGGGGCTGCTCATGCTAGACTTTCTGAGAAGCTTAAGACACTTGACATTGCTCACAAGACATTGGAGAGTGAATACTCTATTCTCAATGAGTCTCATGATCAGCTCCAAACTCGACTAACCAAGTATCATGTTCCAAGCACCTCTACATCAATTTGCAATCATGAAGGCATTCTTCAAGAAAATGCTAGATTAAAAGATGAGCTTGCCAAGTCATACCTTCCCAAAGGTAAGGAAGTTCTCGATGAGCTCGTGAGAAAACAAAGGAAAAACAATGGAAAGGAGGGACTTGGCTATGTTCCCAATACCAAGAAGAAGAAGAAGAAGAAGAAGAAGAAGAATAAGCACAATAACAAGAAGGCCAAGAATGCTAAAACAAATACAAGCACCACTGAAAACAACACCATGAAGAACAAAACTGACTATGATGGTTTTGCAGGACACAATAATCCTCATTATGAGTTATTTCGTGATTATTTTGGTGATGCTTATGCTAGCTATATTCGTCCTTATGATAATTACATTGCTTGGTATATTTGGGTTCCAAAGACCCTTGTTACTAACATGAGAGGATCCATTGAAAAATGGGTACCCAAAACCAAGAAGTAATCCTTTTGTAGGGCTATGCTTCCGGTGGGTCGAAATGGGTGCTTGATAGTGGATGCACAAGTCATATGACCGGAAGCAAGGATATCATCACAAAGGTGAGGCCAAAACATGATCAAATAACCGTCTCCTATGGTGACAAGTCCAAGTCTAAGGTATTGGGTCTTGGCAAGGTTGTGGTTGCCCACGATATCTCTCTCGTGGATGTCATGCTTGTTGAGACTCTTGGGTATAATTTACTTTATGTTCATGCCCTTGGTAAGATGGGCTTTGCAGTTTTCATTGTTGATGATATTTTGGTACTCTTGTGGAGTAAGTCTCTCAAGGTCTCTTTCATTGGGTCCGTCGAAAACGACATGTATGTGGTGGACTTTTCGAGGAAAACCACTGCAGGTCCGATCTGCCTATTTGGAAAGGCCGATGTGTGTTGGTTATGGCATCACCGGCTAGCTCATGTCAATATGATTACTTTGCAAAGTATTCACAAGGGTGGACACATCCTTGGACTAAAATAAAATGTTTCCTTTGCCAAAGATCGTGTTTGTCAGGCTTGCATTGAAGGAAAGATGCATGACTCTCCCCATCGAAGGAAGACAATTATTTCATCAAAGAGGATCTTAGAGCTTCTTCATGTGGATCTCTTTAGTCCTCCATAACATGCAAGTCTCAATGGGAAGAAGTATTACCTTGTCATTGTTGATGACTATTCAAGAAGCGACAACAGCTCCGAGTTCAAGAACTACACCTTGAATGAATTATTAAGTGAAGAGGGGATAAGACATCAATATTCCGTTGCGTATGCCTCTCAACAAAATGGTGTAGACGAGAGGAAAAACACACCTTGATGGATATGGTAAGATCTATGTTGGCTGAATTCAAGTCTCCGTACAACTTCTAGGCTGAAGCCATATCCACCGCTTGTCACTCTTCAAAACGGCTTTACCTCCACAAGCTCTTGGACAAGACTCCATATGAGATACTTACCGGTAACAACCCAAACATTTCATACTTCTGGGTATTTGGTTGTAAGTGGTTCTTTTGCATTAAAGGAGTTCGTTTATCTAAATTCGAATCTAAGGCTTTAGAAGGTATTTTATTGGTTACGGTGCCGAATCCCACACTTATAGAGTCTAGAAAAACACCACTAGGATTGTTGTGGAATCTTGTAGTGTGGTGTTCAAAGAGAATGGCGGCTCCCATGTGGGGCAAGTTGATGTTTGTGATACACATGTTGAAATACCCCAAGATGACATAAGAAGAATGGGTGTGGGATTCTACCGCCCTGTTGAGGAACCGCTTGTGGCGGATCGGGAAGGATAATTCTCTACTCAAGTAGAGTCCTCATCTACACAAGATCAACAAACTCCACCTGTTGAAGCAACTAGTGCACTAACACAACAAACTTCTGAAGATCATATATCAGCTGATCAAGCTGGAAGTCCTAGGCCGGATTATCTGGTCCTGCATCTCCCTCACAATCCAGGAACAAAGAAGAAGTTGAAACTCTCGGGCCGGACTATCCGTCCACTCCCTCGAACGGATTATCTTGCCCTGCATCTCCCTCACGGTCCAGGAACGAAGAAGATGAAACTCCCAAGCCAGATTATCCGGCCACCCTCACGGCCGGATTATCCAGCCTTGGAAGCTCAGAACAGCAACCTCCTATTACGATTGCTGAAAAAGATCAAGGCCAAGTTACTCCTCCAACTATCAGTGTGAACAATCTGTTGATCAAGCTATTAGTCAAGATGAAGAACAAAGTGATGAATTTATCCCTCCAAGGAACAATGAGGAAATTGAAATTCGTCGCAAAGCTCGAGTTGAACGGAACCTAAACTCAGGGGTCACACACTTGATAAAGTGGTGGGTGATTATGGAGAAGGGTGTCCACAAGGGGTGAGTTAGCAAGATTCAACGATCATCAAGCACATATATCCATGGTGGAACCCAAGAAGGTTTTTGAAGCTCTTGAAGATTCGTACTAGGTTGTCGCTATGCATGAATAGCTCAACAATTTTGAGCGCAACAAAGTTTGGAAGCTAATTCATAAGCCTAAAGAGTGCGTCCATGTTATCAGCACAAAGTGGATTTTCAAGAACAAGCAAGATGAGAATGAAATTGTTGTGAGGAACAAGGCAAGACTTGTGGCACAAGGCTTTTCCCAAGTGGAAGGCATCAAATTCGGCGAGACTTATGCTCTAGTGGCTCACCTTGAGTCCATATGTATCCTCCTTGCTTATGCAGATCATCATAATTTTAAATTTCAACAAATGGATGTTAAGAGTGCATTTCTTAATGGTCCATTACATGAGTTGGTATATGTTAAGCACCCCCCGGCTTTGAGGACCCCAACTTTCCTAACCACATCTACAAACTCGATAAGGTGCTCTATGGCCTTAAACAAGCCCCATGTGTGTGGTATGAGCATCTTAAAGAGTTATTGTTAGACCGGGGTTTCAAAGTTGAGCAGATTGACCCTACTCTTTTTACTAATAAGGTTAATGGGGAGCTTTTTGTATGCCAACTTTATGTAGATGAAATTATTTTTAGCTCAACTAACCAAGCTCTTAACGATGAATTTTCAAAACTTATGACTGACAGGTTTGAGATGTCTATGATGGGCGACATAAAATTCTTTCTTGGCTTCGAAATCAAGAAACTACGAAAAGGGACTTTCATTAATCAAGCAAAATATATACAAGGCATGCTCAGGAGTGACTAATCTTAATGGTGTTGCTACCCCGAGGAAAACAAAGTGTCATCTCAAACTAAATCCCAATGGTAAAGATGTGGACCAAAAGGTATACCGGTCCATGATCGGTTCTTTACTTTACCTCTGCGCATCTAGACCTGATATTGTGTTGAGTGTAGGTGTGTGTGCAAGATATCAAGCGGCTCCTAAATAAATTCACTTAGTGGTGGTCAAGAGAATCTTCTGATATTTGGTTCACTCCCCTAACTTTGGTCTATGGTATGCCAAGAGGTCTAATTTCTCTTTATGTGGATACACGGATTCTGATTGGACTGGTGATAAGGATGATAGGAAGTCAACCTATGGAGCATGTCAATTTTTGGGAAGATCTTTGGTATGTTGGTCTTCTAAGAAGGAAAATTGTATCTCTCTCTACCGTCGAAGTGGAATACGTGGGTTCTGCAAGTGCATGCACTTAGTTGTTATGGACGGGGCCAACTTTAAAGGAATACGGTGTCAATTGTGACAAGGTGCCTCTTTTATGTGATAGTGAAAGTGCCATTAAAATTTCTTACAATCCGGTGCAGCACACAAGGACTAAACATATTGAGATCCGCAACCATTTATTCGAGACCATGTCGCTTGTGGAGATATTGACCTATCTTTTGTGAGCATGAATAATCAGCTTGTGGATATTTTTATGAAGCCACTTGATGAAGCAAGATTTTGTTATTTGAGGAATGAGCTAAATATCGTGGATTCAAGGAGCTTGACTTGTTTCCCTTGCATACTCCCATATATATCTTCCTCTGTTTGGTTTAGATGTGGGCATGGATATAGGGGGAGTGTGGTCCTAACTATTGGGTTAACGCTCCCCCATAATGCCGAAAGCAAGACAAATCATACCTCTTGATATCATTTTCTGATATGTGAGCTTATTGATGAGTATTGGTCATGAACCCAAAATACATCTTCACGGTGTCATACCATTTACTCCTTCATGGTGGCTTCGTCCACCGCCCTCTTCTTTATGAAGAGTTGGTTCTTTGTGATATTTCGTGCTTTTTATTTGCATATCTTGTGTTCTTATGGAAAACACACCAACAATTGGCTTTTCATTATCTTGGTTCTTTCAATTATTGGTGTGTAGTACCATCTCAGTGTGGAATTCTAAGCCTAAGAGTTACTATTTTCCCTTTTTGGTGTTTCAATGCCAAAGGGGGATAAGTAGTTCTATTAGGCATTCGCGTGGATTTGCATGGGTTGGGTATTAGCATACTTGCATATGTTTGAGTTTCTCTCGCCTTTTCTTATACCCATTTTAGTGTTGAACTTTTACTTGCTTTTTGGTTGTGTTCTGAGACTATGTTTTATCTCGTACGAATATATCACTATGGTTATATATGGATCTATTATTGTGATTATCATTATGGTTATTGATACATTGCAAATGTATCTATAATTTTTGATGTTCCATGCTTGGTTTTATCTAATTTCTTATGTTTTGTCCACAGTTTGGAGTACTTTTCATATGATTTCTTGGACAAACCTATTAACAAGAGCCACAGTGCTAGCTGCCTATTTTCTGCTGTTTTTGGTTCCAGGAAAGTTAGAAAATGAATATTCTCGGAATTGGACGAGACAAAAGCCAAAGTCATTATTTTACCGGGGGAAACCTGGAGCCAGAATACAAGACGGAGAGGGGCTGGGGCTCAGCCACACCACATGGCCGCGCGGGCTGGGCCTGGCCACGCCAGGGGGTGGTCTGGCCACCCCAGACACCCCCTCGGTCTCCCTCTTCGCCCATTAGATGCCTTCTGACCTAAAAAATCAAGGAGGGTCGACGTTTTTCCAGAAGGAGTTCCGCTCCGCCGCACCACCAGATTCCACGAAACAGCACCAGAAAATCCGTTCTGGCACCCTGCCAGGACTGGGAATTGGAGGAGATCATCGCCATCATCATCACCATCGCTTCTCCATCGACCATCCATGTTTCCCCCATCTATGAGTGATTAATCCCCCGTTGTAGGCTATGGGGATGGTAGGGATTGGATGAGATCGTTCATGTAAGGCATCAGATTGTTAGGGCATTGGTGCCTAGTATCTTCTATTAGTGCTTTATGACTTTGTTGCGACTTGTTACGCTTAATGCTTGTCACTAGGGCCCGAGTGCCATGATTTCATATCTGAACATGTTATTGATTCATTATGATAGTATTGTTTATGGTCTTACCTGCAAGTTGTATACACACGTTGTTGTCCGGAACCAAAGGCCCCAAAGTGATAGAAATCGGGATAACCGGAGGGAATGGCTTTGATGTGAGGATCACATGTGTTCACAGAGTGTTAATGCTTTGCTCCGGTGCTCTATTAAAAGGAGCACCTTAATTGCGAGTAGTTCCCTTGGGGCCCCGCTACAAACGGGCTGGCAGGACAAAAGATGTTGTGCAAGTTCTCATTACGAGCACGTATGACTATATATGGAACACATGCCTATGATTATCTAGTACTTGGATGCTTTATCTTATTTATCTGTAATTGCCCTATGTTTTGATTACTATGTGAATTGTCTTGTCCATGCAACGCCCGTCCATCCATCCCTATGCCTACCGCACTCGAATCCTACTGTTTACTGCTATTGTTACTGTTGTCTTTACTTTACTACTGCTGCTACTTTACTATTCCAACTACAAAACTGTTGCTACTGATAAACTGTTGTGAGCAAGATTGTTTCCAGGTGCAGCTGAATTGACAAATCAGTTGTTAAGGCTTATAAATATTCTTTGGCTCCCCTTGTGTCGAATCAATAAATTGGGTTTCACTTCCCTCGAAAATACTACGATACACCCCCTATACTTGTGGGTCATCAAGACTATTTTCTGGCGCCGTTGCCGAGGAGCATAGCTTTATTTATCAAGTCCACTTGGAATTACTATTGTTCAAGCTTATTTTATTTCCTCCTTGTTTGCTTGTTTCTTTATCAAAAATACAAAAAAATTACTTCCTACTCTAGTTGTTATTTTCGTTGGTATGTATTTTTCTTGCTTTATCATGCTTTTTATCAATGGTTGGTTTCTTTTAAACTGAATCTTATTGGCAAGGTGGGTTCATGGAATATCAAAAATATTATTATAAGGAACACCGCTTGTCACAAAAAGGGAAACACTTATGGAAACAAATTGATAAATTGTATACCATTACTAGAAACGTGTGCTCTACTTATAATGTTACTTATTGCTTTGGTAAATCTTGTTGCTGTAAGAGGTATAAACACCTCCCTTTTCAATGTGAGTATAATGATAATGTTACCATATCTTCTTATGTTAAAGGAAATTATGACTTTTATGATGTGGAACAAATTGAAGAATTTATTGCTTGGAAGGGTGCATTTGAACTTGCTAGTTTGCTTGAAAATATTGATGGTTCACCTTATAAATATGAGGTTTATGATATACTTAAATTTTGCTTTGATTATTACAAGGAAGAAAATGGCTATATTCTTGAATATATTAATAGATGCTTTCCACAAATGGAAGAGACTAATGCCTTGCAGGATCTTATGGAAGAAGAAATTGATGAACCTGAAAGCTCATTAGATGAAAAAGAGGAGGAGAGTGATGAACAAAAGGAGGAAGAATGGATTAGCTACCCATGCCTACCTTCTAATGAGAGTAACTCTTTATCCCTTACATTATTTGATTGTCCCCCACACTTACCAAAGGAGGATGAATGTCATACTCATGTTATCTATGATAATCCTTTATTTGTGCTTAACTTCGATTTGCATGGTATTAAAGAGTTTTGCTTAGAAAATGTTTATGATAAAGCTCTAGACGATGGTCCTATATTGAATGATCAGCCATCTTGTTATAGAATTGTTAAAAGTGGGATTGAAGGTTTTAATCCCACTATTTTTGAGCTTGATAAAAAATATGTGTTTGTAGATCATGAAAACCATGCTTTATGTGATAGTTATATTGTTGAGTTTATTCATGAGGCTACTGAAAATTATTATGAGAGAGGAAAATATGGTTGTAGAAGTTTTCATGGTATTGAAACACCTCTCTATGTGCTGAAAGTTTTGAAGTTACTCTTGTTTTATCTTCCTATGCCTATCACTTTGTTCTTTGCGAATTTATTTGCATACAAGATTCCTATGCATAGGAAGTGGGTTAGACTTAAATGTTTTTTGAATTTGCTTCTTGATGCTCTCTTTTACTTCAATTCATATTTCTTATGTGAGCATCCCCTCAAACTATCATGCCTAACTTAAAGGCGTTAAAGAAAAGTACTTATTAGGAGATAACCCAAAAGTTTGAGATGAGTCTTGGAAGTTATTACTTCTGTAATAACCTCTCCTTATACTTTTTGTGCCAAGAGTAACCTCTAATGAGAGAGAAGTAATGATTGCGAAAGTTGCTGTTCTGAAACAGATTTTTGTGCTTCACCGTAACAATTCGTGTAAAATCTCTGTACTTCCTTTTGTGGCATGAATTTTTGTGCTTGTTCCCCAGGTTGTTATCTAACTTTTGTTAGTTCAACACTTTTTGATTTGAGGAACATAAGGTCTTTGAAAAAATTCGTTTTTACCTGCTGGTCTGTTTTGACAGATTTCTGCCTTTATTTGCATTTGCTTCTTGTTGGTTCCTTTTTGAGTTCTTTTGGGGAATTGAGCTTTTTGAGGGAAGTGCTACAGTAGCTAGTGTTTTAATGGAAGTTTTATTGGTGTTGGAACTGAACCTAAAGACTTATTATCTTGAGTGCACTAATATTGCTAATAAAGATTGTGTGAAGTTTTGTATGAAGAAAAAAATTTAGGTGTATGGAAGGAATGAGTAATAAGATGAAGGACGGACTAAAGCTCAAGCTTGGAGATGCCACGCGTGTCACCCCAAGAAATATCCAAGAAGTACAAGCGTCAAAACTTGGGGATGCCCAAGGCATCCCCCCTCTTCATTAATAAAAATCCCAGGTTTCTTCCAAACGGTTCATTTTTATTGCTTCATCCAAAGTTGTGTTGTTCTTGGAGCGTCTTCTTTTTCGTTTTCGTTTTGGTTTTTCGTTTGCTTTGTTTTCTTAGTTTTCTGAATAAATTGGTTGGACCCCCTCTTTCATACATTGGTTTTTAAATAGTTTGGTTTGGTTTGGAAAAGAGTAGGAAAGTTCATGCTTAAGTGGTAAAGAGAGCTTGTTTTTGACTGTGGCTTATGCTTTGTCATGCCATGCTTGATATTGTTTTGGCTTTATGCTTGGTATTCTTTTCTGTAGCATGACTTGTTATAAACAATTGAGATTGCTTAATGTGCATTAGATGAATCATGCGTTGTTTTAGCATATTAAAGCATAGTATTATGGTATTCTCCTTTGATGCTTTATTTGGGTTGACTTGGCACATGCTCCCACCATGTTATGACTATCCCAAGTCACCATAGCCTTTGTGATCCTTTAGTTTTCAACTTGTAGTATCACTTTATGCTTTGATCAATGATGTTTTGTCGCTCTGCATGATTATGGCCATTATTGCTCTCTTAGTTTGTCGCTCCCAGTCTTTTGCTAGCCTCCACAACCAAGTATGAGTTCCACTCATGCATCCAACTCCTTAAACCAAGTTATTCGAAAGAGTCCACCATACCTACCTACTAGCATATGCTATTCCAATTATATTCATGTTTTTGTCTATCTTCCAAATTAAACTTATTATGAGAAACTAGTGATTAAAGCTCTCACGAACTTGATGGCACACTTTACTTTTTTGCATTTAATAAACTTGAACCATTGGGTCCTTCTTTGTTGCGTATATGCTTGCGCTTTATAAGTTGAAATTAGCAGAACCATGTATCATGGGGAACGCTTTCAACATTGCACTTGTACTTTGTACCCCGTTGATATCATGTTCTTTTTCTTAAGGATCCCGGTGGTGTGAAATAAAAGTGGAACTTGTAAGATCATGGAGTTTGTATGTGTGTTAGAGAAACGCCTAGGCCGCTAGCCTAAGCCATGCCTAATCATGGTGGAAACTTGCAGCATCACCATAATGAGCACTCTATGAAGCATCCTCAATAAAAACCTATGCAAATAGCAAATAAAAAGATCGTTGAGATGCTCATTGTCTGCTTGCCTTGTCATTTTGATTATGGGATAGCACATGTATCATGTGCAAGGGGTACCCCGTTGGCGGTTCTTTATGATACATATGTACTTACAATGACAAGAGCTTACTTGTGACTAAATTTGAGTAGCATGAGGTTCGGTCTTCGTAAGTAAGGGGCATGAGATTTCGGCTTATAACTTGTTAAGCATATCCTCTTAGTTGTGTCACTTTAACATTAATCACCTTAAAGATGCTTATGATAGGGGCAATGAGAGCTGAAAGCTAACAAGTACCATAATTTTTGGAAGCTCTTTATGAAACTTGAATCCCTACTTCCTTCTATGAAGGCCTTTCTTTTACTTTTATGTTGAGTCTGCACCTTCTATATTTATGCACCTACTTTGAGAGCATAGTGGCCATTCTTAGTTCTATATGCATTGTCCCAAGACTTGTTGATTGATGCATAGCTTTGATATTGCTTGTTTTAAACTATTTGTATCTAGTCACTCTTATGAACTTTGAAGGTGTCCTATGCATTTATGTTTGCTACTCTATGAGGGACAAGCTGAATGCCACTATGCTATGTTTTCTTTATGTGAAACAAACAAACGTCTTGCAAAGCATTGTTATTCATGAATCTTTTGTTTGTGCCTTTTCACGTTGCAACATAGTTTCTATGTCTTATTGCTAGAACTTTGTCTTTCATGTTATGATTGAAGTACTATGATCCCAGCTATGAATGTTTTACGAATAATTTGATCAAGTTTATGATGGTGCATGTCACCTCAAAAATTATTCTTTCTTTTTATCACTTACCTACTCGAGGACGAGCAGGAGTTAAGCTTGGGGATGTTGATACATTGCAAATGTATCTATAATTTTTGATGTTCCATGCTTGGTTTTATCTACTTTCTTATGTTTTGTCCACACTTTGGAGTACTTTTCATATGATTTCTTGGACTAACCTATTAACAAGAGCCACAGTGCCAACTGCCTGTTTTCTGCTGTTTTTGGTTCCAGGAAAGTCAGAAAATGAATATTCTCGGAATTGGACGGGACAAAAGCCGAAGTCATTATTTTACCAGGGGGCACCTTAATGCTTTGCTCTAGTGCTCTATTAAAAGGAGCACCTTAATTGTCAGTAGTTCCCTTGAGGCCTCGCTGCAAATGGGCTGGCAGGACAAAAGATGTTGTGCAAGTTCTCATTACGAGCACGTATGACTATATATGGAACACATGCCTATGATTATCTAGTACTTGGATGCTTTATCTTATTTATCCGCAATTGCCCTATGTTCTGATTGCTATGTGAATTGTCTTGTCCATGCAACGCTCGTCCATCCATCCCTATGCCTACCGCACTTGAATCCTACTGTTTACTGCTATTGTTACTGCTGTCTTTACTTTACTACTGCTGCTACTTTACTATTCCAATTACAAAACTGTTGCTACTGATAAACTGTTGTGAGCAAGATTGTTTCCAGGTGCAGCTGAATTGACAACTCAGTTGTTAAGGCTTATAAATATTCTTTGGCTCCCCTTGTGTCGAATCAATAAATTGGGTTTCACTTCCCTCGAAAATACTGCGATACACCCCCTATACTTGTGGGTCATCAATTATCTATGGATTTCTGGAACTATCTCTTTGGATGTATTGGATTGTGGTATCCGTGGAAGTCTCAATATGAGGTTATTAAATTGTGTATATCATTATATTATTGAGGACTTCATCTTGGTGGTATGATATATCTTTCCCTAACTCATCATGTGTTATTAGCTTCCAATTCATGAAAAAGTATTGAACCTATGTGTGTGCATTAATATTCAAGTGCAAACTTTATATATGCACACATTTAGGGGAAGTCCTTTTTCATCCTTGGAATGTTGTTGTTAGTAGGGCTTTATTGCAAATCCTAGTATTGTCATCTAACACCAAAAAGGGGAGATTGAAAGAACATTTCATGGTCTCTATTGTTTTGTGTGTTAGATAACAATACCAAGGATTATTTAATTGTGTGTTTAGTGGTGCGGAGTATTTTTCCACCCAAATGCAGCTAAACCAGAGTTTTTGGGGGTAGATTATCCACCCCTACCAAGGGTCGGATTATCCTCCCTGCCTCGTTCAACAAAGCCGTCAAGGCGCGTCTCCCAGAAGGGGGCGGAGTTTTCCCTCGGATTGATGGGCCAGGGCATGAGCTTTTGCCCCGGCTGGATAATCCACCCCACCAGGGGGCCACATAATATGCCCCCTCCCCTAGGAATTTTATCAAAGGCATCCAAGGCGCGTCACCCAGAGAGGGGGTGGACATTTTCCCTGGATTGTCCGATTCCGAGCCGCATGTTTGTCCCAGCTGGATAATCCGGCCCTCACTTAGGCTAGATAATCCAGCCCCTTTTCTTCCAACAGCTGGTTTTCGACAAGGGGTATAAATACCCCATCAGATCCTCATTTTAGATCTCTTGGATCCCATGAAAACGTTCTGCAGTGTTCATATCGATTCAAGCGAGATATCCGTCTTCAACCACTCAAGGCTTCGGGCTTTGGGGAATCAAAGGAGGAGACCTTGATCTACATCGGCACCAATCAAGATCTTCATTTCCCCTCCATTCACTTGGAGGATTTTTGATCTAGTATTTCTTGTAAATATCTAGATCTCTATTTCGGTTATTGATTAACTTATTCTTGTGGAAGCTTGTTGTCATCATGGGAGCCTCCAATTCAGTTGTGGATGTGTGCCCCACTAGTGTTGTAGAGGCACCGGTTCCCGCCTAGAAGGGTACCAAATAGTGGAAGGTGGATTGGGCCTCTTGTAGCGAGATCCATCGGAGAACAGGGTGAGGCCTTTTGTGGCGTGGTGGTCTTAGTACCGTCCACCCCTCCAACGCAAACGTACTTTCCTTAACAAGGAAAGAACTGCGGTAAAACAAATCTTATGTCTCCGTGTGCTTCACTACGATTACCTCGTTCCACTCTCTTTGCCTTTACTAGCTTAGTAGTTAGGTTTACATATAGGAAAATTCATCTTAGTTGCATATCTAGAGAATTTACCATTGCGGTAAGCCTAAAATTGAAAAAAAAAATTGGAGTAGCACCTATTCACCCCCACCCCCCTCTAGGTGCCCATACGATCCATTTCACCCCTTTCCTCCCTGGCGGCCGCTCCCCCTATCTAGCGCCCAGGAAGCGCGCAATAGCCTAGCCCAACTCCATCCCCCTCTATCTGCCACCAGGACCCACTCATCTTCTTCCCCAACCTTCACCCCACGACCTCGTGCCCGATACTGATGACCATGTCCCCCTCACCCACGATCCCCACTCCTCCAGCTTGCCCGCACCCCGACCGAGCCCCTTGATTAATTCCCTTGTGCCCCATCTCCTCTTTCCCCTACTATTCTCTCTCCAACCTGCCACGAGGCTGCTCCAATTTCTCGTCGGAGCTCCACCCGCTGTTTCCATATTCCAAGGTTTCCGACGACCTAGAGACACCCCGCCGCCCTTGTTTGGCATCGTCGTTTCCACCTCCTCTTTGTGCACCGACCCTCCTTTCCCTCTCCTAGGTGCAGTCGGAGCACCTCCACGAAGACGACCGTCGCTTTCGTACCTCCAGTCACCCTTCCCCGTCGATGTAGGAAGTGAAGTACCGTGTCTCCGCCACTTCTGGCCTCCCCTCATCGCCCCGCTCCTCTTCGACTTCTCCACATCCGTCGGGGAGCCCTCGAACCTCGCCTTTGTCGACCACCAGCGACGCCGCCGTCGTCTCACCGATTTCAGGCAACCCAAGCCGAGGTGAGCTCACTCCCTTTCCTCTCTGCCCTCCAATCCTTCTTCGACAGACAGGGTGCTCTCTAGGCGAGCCGAGCCACCGAATTAGCCGCCAGCCGTACCGCGAGATGAGCCACGAGCCCAACATATCTGGCCACCCGTTTTATGAAGATCGGATGGTGCGTATTAGTTCTAGTACCGAACGGGTACCTACCAATAGGATTTAGCCACGTGGCTTTTCCTTTATCTGTTAATTTTATTTTTTGCTTTAAAATGGACATAAACATATCCTAGCTTGCAAAATTCATAATACATTGTATATTTGTCCGAAAAATGAAAATAATATATGCATGGATTCATAAAAATGTGGGCAACACATTTATGAAATAAAATTTGAAATAAAATTATTTTAAACATTTAAACTTTATTATAGGGTATTTAAATCATAGTTAATATTATGTAAATACAAATTTGGTAAATGAAACCTTTCTAGAATCCTTGTGAATAGCATTACAGTACCCTATTGTTAGCTTTCAAAGTTGAACATTTTAAATGTATCATTGTTACAAATTTTCCATTTAGGCATTATAGGCATAACTTTAATTCTAAAATATATTTTAAAATATTTCTTTTTGTAAAATGCTCATATTTTAACCCCTTGTCCATTAGGACCATAGGGTAAAATTATCTTAAGGGTTTACAATAACATTATTAAATTATAAAGCCTTACCCCTTTTCAAATGCCCTTTTTTGACAACTTTACCGTAGGGGAAGCCCCTACGGTGTAGATTTTATATTAAACAAAAAGAAATGGGAGAGTTACAACAGAAGTACATCAGGGGGAAGAAATGAAAAGAAGACAACATGGATTAAACAAAGGAGCTAAGTACCCAGTCAACAAGAGGTTGTACCAAGGTATCCTTGACTTTAAAACAATGTAGCAGCAAGTCACTCTGAAATCTAACCCTCCAACGACCAAAAGAGGGATTTTGATCCTGAAAAATAAATTCATTCCGCTCCTTCCATATATTCCATGCAGCCACACATTACGACCTCCATGAAGCAAGGGCCCACAAAGGATGATCTTGCCACTTCAAATTTTCTGTTTAGGAAGACGATGGTCCCCAAGAAATGTGCAATGCATCCCAGCACCTCTGAGCAAACATACAGGCAAAGAATGGGTGATCACGTGTTTCCAAAATTTGGGAGTCACATAGAACACAGCATGCATCTGAATCAAGATGCCACTGCTTATGAAGCATCAAATCCTTAGTATTGAGACGATCATGAAGTAATAGCCAAGTGAATACTTTGAGCTTGGGTAGTGCTTTCGACTTCCAAATATTCTGGAGAATGTCATCCTGTCGTAACTGACCAAATAGGAGGTTATAAAATTTGGATGGGGAGTATTTCGAGTTCCCCCAAACAAAAATTCTTTGGTCATGTTCTACACGAGCAGGAGGTAGATTAGTGATAATTCGTGATAGACAATGCATTTCCTGAAATGCCTCTGTAGAAAGAGGCAGAGCAAATAATGACGACAAGTCTGAAGTATGTGTAATCACTGACACTGAGGAATCCTCATCTAATACAAATGAAAATAATCGAGGAAATCTGTCACACAAGAGGCCGTCTTGGTACCAAAAGTCCTTCCAAAAAAGAGTGGATGATCCATCACCAATTGAGCTTTTAGTAATGCTTATATATTCTCCCACTAGACTAAACATATCACGCCACCAAAAGGATCCTCGTTTGGATTGAGTGTGAGGCACAACATCACCATAAAGAGTCCAAATCAATTTAACCCATGGCACATCTGCTTTCATATAAAATTTGTGAAGTTGTTTGAGCAGGAGAGCTTTGTTTTGTAACTCAAGGTTCAAAACTCCTAAACCCCCAAATTTCTTGGGTCGACACACTAACGAACAAGCCGCAAGGGCATTAGTTGTTCCTGATTCCTCTTCCTTGGCCCAAAGACAGTGGCGGCTAGCACGATCACACACCAATAAGATAGATTTCTGAACTTTTAACGAGCATATGTAGAACATAGGCAAGGAAGACAAAACTGACTTCACAAACTGCAGTCTTCCACCATAGTTCAAAAATCGAGCGCTTGCATTCATTCTTCTCTCTACTAGCCCAACCAAAGGAGACATAACTTGAATGGTAGGTTTTGTGATGCCCAAGGGTAATCCAAGATAAGTGAACGGTAGCTTACCAACAACACATCCGAAAGTAGCAGCAAGAACCTCTAGTCTCTCATCAGAAATGTTTATTGGCATCATAGCCGATTTAGAGTAATTGACCCAAAGTCCAATAGCTTGAGCAAAATTTCCCAACAACTCTTTTAGAGAAAGGAGCTGTGTAGGACAAGCTTGCATAACGATGAGAGTATCGTCCGCATACTAAATAATGGGAAAGTCAGTATTAGGAATTGGCAGGGGAGCCTGGAAAATACCAGCTCGAAAATGTTGATTTACCATACACTGTAGTAGCTCAGCAACACCGACAAATAAAATGTGGGAAAGTGGGTCTCCCTGGCGGACACCCCTGCGGCAAGGAATTTTTTACCTGGGACACCATTCAAAAGGACTTCAGAAGTTCCCAAAGACACGATCATCTCTATCCAACGTAGCCACCTGGCATCATACCCCTGACTTGCAAGAACTTTCATGATTGCACCATGTTCAACCGTGTCAAATGCCTTAGCAAAATCTAACTTTAATATAATAATTTCATTGCCCGATTGTTTGCACTGATGCAAATATTCATAAGCCCAGCCAACACAATCTTGAATTGTTCTTGTTTTAAGGAAGCCGTACTGATTAGCATGCACCATCTCTAGGATTGCAACGTAGCACCTTGGGTATCAGAGTAATAAATGAATCATTAGCACATTCAGGAGATAGCACCTTGGGTATCAGAGTAATAAATGAATCATTGATGCTATGCAGATTAACTGTACCCTCCCAAAATTCATGACCAAGTCTGTAAAAGTCATACTTAATCACGGGCCAACAAACTTTTAAGAACAGTCCTGAAAACCCATCCGGACCGGGAGATTTATCGCTCGGCATGTGGACAATTATTCCATCAATCTCATGGTGTGAAAAAGGAACTGAAATATTACTCAAGTCTAGCAATGGTTTTAAAATACCTTTTAAACATAACTAGTTTTAAAGAAATGTTTTTAAATGAAACCTTTTTGGAATTTGTTCAGAAATGATTTATTTGTCCAACAGAGGCTAAATGAAACACTTTCTTAAACATAACTACGATATATTAGATGCATATGACCCAGTGCTACTATAAACACTATGTGGTCAAAAACAACCATAGGAAAGTAAATATTTGAATCTAAGACTAATAAAGTATTAGGTGAACCAAGTCTTGGTCTAATAAAATATTTGCAAACTAATCCAAACCTTCCAGCTTACTTTGATTGATTTCCTTGTATTTGTCTTGATTGGTGTGTCTGCTTGGTTTATTTACTCATTGCAATGTTTGTGAACCATGTAGATTAACCGAAGAGTAACCATTGTCTTGTGAAGAGAGTGAATCCGATAACTTCAACAAGACGCAAGTTCGCTACATAAATTTCCTACTATTTTTCCTATACACTTAGTTATTTTCTAAAGATTGCATGTGTAGATCTATCAATAGTATTATGCTAAGCTATGCCACCCAGTTAGGATAGCCACATGTATCTTGCCTGTTGATTAGCAAACAACATAGGAGTTGAATGCTTAGCCATGCTATAGATCTCGTGGGTGGATTCATATAAAGTTATGTGTTGTTGAGAGGAAAATTCTTTTTGTGTAATAGAAACAACATAACTTAATGAACCACTTGGATGAATGGGATTGATATTTTTTGGTGAAGTGCCAATCAGGAAATCAACCCTATCAACGGTTGGCTCTTGTCTTATGTGCACACGCGAAAAGCACCCAGGCTTAAAGAGATTTGGCGGCATTCTTGTCTACGAGCTTCCATGTATGACCACTTGTCAAATGGGCTTTGTCTTGACTAATTAAGTTGTGAGAACTCAACCCGGCGTGATAGAGGTATGGAAAATATAGAATCCCTAATATTTCGTTGTATTGATTTGACCCTCGTGGGGGTATATATAGAGTTACAAGGGCTAGGTAGACTTGGAGTACAATATGATCTTAGAGTCCTAGTATATCTCATATACATATATGTATTCGTACTCTAACACCCCCCCCCCTCAGTCGTAGCGGGAGTGAAGCGGACGTTTGCGACTGGATTTGAAGTCTTGATCTTCCGTCGTCTTAATCTCCTTGTCATCATCACCTGCGTGGACATGATCATGGCTGGCCCCTAGGGGCGGTGACTGCGTCCCCTTCTGGTGCCTCTCTTCCCTCCCGCAGTCACAGCGGGAGTGGCGAGGACGCAAGTGACGACGTGGACGCTGTTGATTGGAGTTCTTGAGTTGCTGTAGACGTTGTTCTTGATGTCGATGTCGAGGTAGCTGATTGTGATGTAGCCATGGTCGAGGTGGGTGTGGTCGATATCGTAGTCGTCGTATGTTGTGTGTCCTCCATTGCCGGAGACGCAAAAAATTGCACGTTTTGTTGTTGTTGTTGTTGTTGTTGTTGTTGTTGACGGAGCTGCGGTTGTAGACGTTTTGCATCTTATGAAGGTATCGTCGGGGCGTCTCTTAGACGCGGTCATAAGTGAGACCACCGGTTTTGCCAGGACCGAAGGAACCCACCAAGCACACACAGTTTTGCCAGAACCGTATGCGCGGTCTTAGGGACATCACAATTGTGATGCCGGTTTGTTGATGCAGTCATCGGGGTCGTGGATGCGGCCATGCCGTCGTCGTGCCTTGCAGTTGTACTATCAGAGGGCGTCGTAGTTGTATGCCCATCATGTGGACGGGGTATAGCGGCAGCGGCAGTGTGTCGACGAAGATGTTGATGAAGACCACGTTGATGTAGACCTTGGCAATGATGTGTCGGTGATGAAGGAGTAGGCATGTCGGCGATGATCGTCGCTCGAAGGCATCCCTTATGGCAGTGATTGTCGAAGCCTTGATGTCGGACAAGTCGGCGTAGTAGTGTTCCACACCGGCCTGGCGTGTGGATGATGTTGATTGTGGATGTACTCGACGAAGATCTTGGTGTAGTCGTACAACTTGATGTCATGATTTGGATAGATGTAGTCTGGCTTGGTGTAGTGCAGATCGGGACGACTTGATGTAGACGGCCAGTAGGTGCATCCAAGCGCGTATCCCTCCCGGTCTCCGACGCGCGGGGATCAAACTCGATGAAGATCGCCAAAAAACATGCATGTGTGTACTGCAGATCGAGGAAAAACTCGCGCATGCATGTGTTGTGCTCGTGTCGCGTCGCAGGTCGCCGATCTGTGCGAGTTGCCTCGAGTCAGATCTGCTCGTCGTGTTAAGCATCGATTTGCACCGTTCCACCGGATTTTAGGGGCGTGGGATCAAGATTTATTTGTGGCTAAATTGGATCTAAACTATGAGATTGGTTTTTTTGGCTAATTGGATCTAATCTAATAACTAGGAATTGAAATTGGATCTAATCTAGTCTAAAGAACCGATCCGATCTTGATCGAGACCGGGTGTCGCGCCCCTGAGGAGTAATCTCCCCGGGGGCGGCGCGTCACGGAAGTGGTGGAAGAACCTAGGATAGGCGCCATGAGGCTAACCGCTCTGATACCATATGGAAAATATAGAATCCCTAATATTTCGTTGTATTGATTTGACCCTCGTGGGGGTATATATAGAGTTACAAGGGCTAGGTACACTTGGAGTACAAGATGATCTTAGAGTCCTAGTCTATCTCATATACGTATGTGTATTCGTACTCTAACAAGAGGGTAATAAAATTTTGTAGGTGTAACGAGTCTGTCGTGGTTGAGGGACTACTGATACGTCATAAATGTATCTATAATTTTTTATGCTCCATGCTTGTTTTGTATCGACTATCTTATGTTTTGTCTACACTTTGAGACATTTTTACACATTTTTTGGAACTAACCTATTAACAAGATGTCGCAGTGTCAATTGCCTCTTTTCTGCTGTTTTTGGTTTCAGAAAAGCTAGTAAAGAAATATTATCGGAATTGGACGAAACAAAAGCTGAAGTTCCTATTTTTTCTGACACAAGACGGAGTCCAAAGCAGAGACGGAGGAGGGCACCGAGGCAGCCACACCCTATGGTGGCGCGGGTACGCCCCACCCCCCCCCCCAGGCATGCCACCAGGTGGTGTGGGCCCCTCGGGCCTCAACCGACCTTGCTCCTTCGCCTATATATTCCCCTCGAGACGAAACCCTAGAGACCATATCAGAATTCCACAAAAAGTTCCGCAGCGCCGCCACCACCGAAGAGGAGATTCAAGGGACAGAAGTCTCTGTTTTGGCACCCTGCCGGGACGGGGAAGTGCCCCCGGAGCCATCTCCATCGACTCCACCGCCATCTCCATCGCCGTTGCTGACTCCCTTGATGAGGAGGGAGTAGTTTTCTCTCGAGGCTAAGGGCTCTACCAGTAGCTATGTGTTCATCTCTCTCTATGCGTGATCTTATGAGATCATGAGCTTTGTAATCTATAGATCTATTCTGCTACTCAAGTGCTTTAATTAGTCCCTTCTTGTCCCCACGTGTGTGAAGTTGATAGTGTGCACACCGTGTGGCACTTTGGCTAAGGTTACAGAAATACTTATCATGAGTATAATTTGAGTTGGATGTCTCTATGAGATTGTGGTTTTTGTTGGAACCATCTAGCGCTCAAGGTGATAGTGAGGGGTTATCTAGATGGGGAATGCGAACTTTAAGGTGTGTTGTTATAGTCCTACATCGTCCAACCAGAGAGTAGTTTAGGGTAGCATAATGAAGAGAAGATATTTATATGAGAGTGTCCACTAGTAAAAGTACGATCCCTAGACCTTGTTTCTAAGCATTGTAACACCGTTTACAATCAGTCTTGTTACATGTTTGCTTGCTGCCACTTTTATTTCAGACTGCAATTATCACTTATAATCATTCATATTAGTTGTATTTCACTATCTCTTTGCCGAACTAGTGCACCTATACACCTGATAAGTGTATTGGGTGTGTTAGGGACACATGAGACTTCTTGTATCTTGATTGCAGGGTTGCTTGAGAGGGACACCTTTGGCCACTTCCTTCCTAAGTTCGATAAACCTTGGGTGATCCACTTAAGGGAAACTTGCTGCTGTTCTACAAACCTCTGCACTTGGAGGACCAACACTGTCTGCAAGAATCAAACTGTGCGTAGACATCAACTACTTCTGAAATGTCTCATCTCGGTTTTCTCTTGGCCGTGCCACATCTGGGTGGTATTGTGTGTGGGGATTGACTGGGTATTGTAGGTAAAGTGTACAAACCTCTCGAGAGTGTCAAATCTAAGTACTTAGCCATGTCCCTGGTTACAGATGACTTTGAGCGACTAGACTTGAAGCAGTTCAAGAGATCTCACCATTCCAATTTTCTTAAATTAAAAGTTTGTGTGTGAACAAGGGTAGAGGGTTCATTGCTATCAACCAATGGTACCCCAGTTCACTGCTATCAACCAGAGGTACATTTTTCAAATTAAAAGTTTTGGGTTCATTGCTATCAACCAATGGTACCCCGATTTACTGCTATCGACTAGTGGTGCTGTTTTTCAAATTAAAAGTTTTGGGTTCATTGCTATCAACCAATGGTCCCGGTTCACTACTATAAACCAATGGTACCGTTTTCAAAGTAAAAGTTTTGGATCATTGATATCAATCAATGGTACCCTTTTGTTTTTAAAATAAATATTTGTATTTCAAAACTAATAGGACAAAAACCATTTCTTTACGCAAATTCAGCCAAAAGTCCACCTAGCCAAATGTGCATGTACTTATATGTTGAGATTCATATTCCACCAAATAGGTGAACTTGAAAATACATTCAAAGTATTGACCATTCATGACTGCAACCTTTCATGTGGCAGGTTGGCTTGAAGATGAGTGAAGATGATGTTAGGGCTACGAGTCTATACTCAGCATGTCTTTGTTTGTGGCTCTTGATGGAGCCCTTTATAGTTAATAATCTTCCACAGTTGATCTTTGCATTGAGGAGCTAGCCCTTCTGCTATGCAATTTGTTTTCTAGATTATTCGATGTAATAGAAATATGACCTTTGTTTCATGATATTACTTCCTGAACTGTGTGTGCTAGTGAGTCGATTCGAGAACTAGCACTATAAAGCATAGAGACTTGGACCCCTACCGGGTCAGGTCACTTCACTACTCCACCTCCATCTTCTCTCAAGCCTTTTTCCGAACGAAATCGGCCTCACCGCAGCTGAAAATGAGCTTTCTATCGGTTCCGACCGGAGGCGAGATCGAGCTCGATGCGGCGGCTCTCAGGGGTGATTCCGGAGATGGCTGACACCGGCGACTAGGAGTGACATGGGCATAACCCTTCATGTGCCCACTATTGGAATATACGATATGGCCTGAAGGAAGGTTCACCCAAAGATATGCCAAGATCCATGAAGTCCATGACGATTCAACATATATGAAGCCTACAAGGACACATACTCATGGTGGAACAAGACAAGGAAGTCCAAAATTAGAATAGATACGAAATCTAACTTGTAAACCAACTCGTATTGGTACCTTAAACCTAACCTCTCCATATATAAAGGCTAGGAGGGTCCAACAAGGAGAACGCTAGATATCGGATATGCCACAATAGATCTAGACAATAGATATCACACCTCTCTCTTTGCGAGATCGCATCTAGTCGACTTGATGAGTTTGTACTCTCCAATGATAATATGAGCAGACAAACATGAAGTAGGGTTTTCTCTACGAGGGTCTGAACCTAGGTAAATCGTCTCCCTTATTTTCCTGTTAAGCCGACAAAATCTCCAGCGTTCTCTTTTCCACGAAACCCTAAGTCTATAACCATGGACATTGTTGAGGTCACCCCTCGTCAATCGGCACCGTCTGTAAGAACTCTGAACGTTGGAGTCATGAATTTGACGAGTCTTTCTTCACCAAGTAGCAACTCGACGATCAGCAATTAGGTGCACAAAAGATGAAGAAAAGACGTTCCCGACGAGATCGGAGGCATGCGGCAGCCATCGGCATGTTCGAGTTTTTTCCTTCCACCACGTCAAGCCGCAGCAGCACGTCCGAACCCTGGTCATACCAGATGTCGGGTTTCCAAGATAAAGCAAAGGATTCGACGTGAAAGGAAATAAAAAGGATAAGCTTTGACTCATTGATCGGCTATTCAGCTCCAAATTTTAAAGCACCAAGGAGTAGTACAGGTACGCGTGGCTCAATCTCTAAGAAGAAATAGGATACACACTTATTTGCTTATTTGGCAGGAGGTATCCGTGCTCAAATCGGGACACGAACGTGTATTGATCCAGGCTAAGACGAGTTAAATTTTCATCTGCAACTTCAGAGGATCAGTTCAAGCAATATATATTCCTACACACAGGCATAGCTGTGCATAGGCTTAGGACCGTTGGATATAGAGATCAGATGCATATGCTCTTTTAGATGCTAGTGGCTGGCTATTTCATTGCATAAACGGCGTCTAACGGTGTCTATTTGATTGTGCATGCATGCAATGTTAGGGTTTTGGACAAACCCTAAAACTTTTAGATGGTTGTTCGTCCTAGAAAATTTTAGAAGCTAAAAAGGGAATGTATTGAGAACAAGGCTTATAATAGATTTGCGTGCAAATGCTTCATGGCAAAGTGGTTGTGCTAGTATGGAAACCCTAACTATCCGGCTATAGAATGTACCGCCTTATTTGCAAACCCTAAAATTTTAGAGTGCTGTTTGGCTGAGAAAAATTTAGCACCTAATATGGGGATGTATTGAGAACAAGGCTTATAAGAGATAGATGGGAGAGTGCAGTGTCTTTTTTTTTGGCGACGAAAGAATGACTAAGTGTTGTTATGGCAAATACGGTTGTAGCTAAATGAGTAGCTAGTACCCTCGTTTTGGGTTGTTGCTACTATAACTAAAAGCAACAACGGTTAGGGTTTTGTGTATGCAACTTTTGTGTAGCTGGCTAATTTGATGAAAGAATGAATAAGGCTTTATTTGGCTTACCACAGCGTTGACCCCCATCCGCTGTGCGACTCAGCATTCATTGCGCGCCTCTTGACCGCCGCATCGAGTACTAGTCCGCCGTGTTGGGTACGTGACCGCTGCAACTACTCCATCCTCTACATCGACCACACTCGGGGATCCTTTGACTCCACCGTGCACATGCTAAAATCTTCGGCTACGGCAATCCGTCAAAATCTTCGGCTAAGACGACCCGCTAAAATCTTCGGCTGTGGCAACCCGTTGCCGTCATCGGCCCTGGCTCCTCCTGCCACATCAACTTCGTCTGCAACGCGACTCGCTGAGCGTCGACTACGTCCGCGGTCGCATCAGCCACTACCACTAAAGCTAAGTTTTTCCTCTACTTAGAGTTGATTATTCTTTTTTTAACTCGCACTCAAAACATTCACGGGGCTACGTCCTTTTCGAGTAACCTAAGTGTCATCGACTTCGCGTATTTGAGCACCTCATATGCGACTGCCTGAGTAGCTGACTCTGCCTGAACGTCGAATCCTTGAAAACTCCGATCTAGTTGCAGCCCAACTGACAGGTCGGCAAGGTACTGAGACTAAGGGCGCGGGGCTAACGAAAAGGTCTCACGCTACAGTACAAAAGTGCCGAGTCCAATGGCACCAGAAAATGTTATAACAAACTGAAAGGCACATAATCTTTACAAGATATAGGTACTTCACTATTTTTTATATTTTTTGCATCTTACAAGAACATCATCTACATCGAGCTATTTTATCGAGTTATCCAAACGGTATTGCTTAACACCACCCGCGTCAACTTACGCCAAGACCCGAGTCGAGAACCTCCTCGGATGATGAAGATCTTTGAGCCTATGCTCACCCGATAAAATATCAAGACCCGAGTCGAGAATCTCCTTGGATGAAGAATATTTTTGAGCCTATGATGCTCGATAAAAAACAAAGACCCAAGTAGAGAACCTCCTAGAATGAAGATCATCTTCGCGCACCCGATAGAAAAATAAAAATCCTCCAACACAGTCGATAAATTATTAAGAATTCTCGGACCGTGTTCGCCGCGATAACATGTCTGAATGTCATGACTATCGACATGAAGGTAAGATCTCATGATCCATTTTGTGAGGCCTAGTAACCGCACCTGAATGCGCTCTGCTAGTTATTATCCGTATCCACGATACGATGAAAAATCCCGACAGACGCGTTGGGTACCATAACACAAAACTGGAATTCAGTACTCGATAAGACCTTAAATGGCCTGAACTGAATTACCCCACTATGTACCAGATTCGAGTCCGGGGACTTGAGCTTAAAGTAGGTTCATGATGTTTTTACCCAAGATAAATTAACTGGTTCTTGATCCGTCGGATGCACCAGACTCGTGATACCAAAATCCCCATGAGAAATTTATTGAACTTACAGTTCGCCTATTCGATATAAAAAAGTCCTCTACGGAGTCGACATAAAAGCAAAGCTATAAGACCTGAGTTGAGAAATTCCTCGGATGATGAAGATTTGAGCCTATGCTCGAACGCATGCGTTCGAACATAGCCTCGGAGGCTACTCCCATCGGGAGCGCTGGCCACGCACCCGATAGAAATAACAAGTCCTCCATATAGAATAAAAGAATTTACATTTGCAAGAAGGAAGACCCGAGTCGAGTACCTGCTTAGATGAAGAATAACTCTGATCCTATGCTTGGATGCAAGCACCCGAACATAGCCTTGGGGGCTACTCCCATCGAGAGCGCTGGCCACACATCCGATAGAAAAAACAGGAATCCTCTAAGCAGGAGTTGATAGAAAAATATTTATGATGAAGAAGCATAACTTTGAGTCTACCCGAGTGTACCCTCAAAGGTTACTCTCATCGGGAGCACCTGATGAAAATGCCACTATCACTTCAAGAACAAGACAACTTCATCCATTGCATCAGCCAAACAAGGCAGTCGAGAAATTCATGCATCCAAAGAAATCTTCGAGTTCACCTTCCGGGCATATTAAAAAGGACTTTGAACCTATGCTCGGACGTAAGCATCCGAACATGGCCTCGAGTGCTACTGACATTGGCATAACCCTTCGGGTGCCCACTATTGGCATATACGGTACAGCCCGAATGAAGGTTCACCCAAAGATATGCCAAGATCTATGAAGCCTATGACGATTCAACAAATACGAAGCCTACAAGTACATACTCATGGTGGAACAAGACAAGGAAGCCCAAAATTAGACTAGATATGAATCCTAACTTGTAAACCAACTCGTATTGATACCTGAGACCTAACCTACCCATATATAAAGGTTAGGAGGGTCCAACGAGGAGAACTCCGGATATCGGATACACCACATCTATACAATAGACATCATACCTCTCTCTCGGCGAGATCGTATCTAGTCGACTCAACGAGTTTATACTCTCCAATGATAATATGAGCAGACAAGCAGGAAATATGGTTTTCTCTATAAGGGCCTGAACCTGGGTAAATCGCCTTCCTTGTTTATCTGTTAAGCCGATGAAATCTCCAGCGTTCTCTTTTCCACGAAACCCTAAATCCATAACCATGGACATTGTCGAGGTCACCCCTCGTCAGGGAGCGTAGAGGGAATAGGGCGGCGGTGTTTCGGGTTGTCGACGGAGGGTCCCGGTGGCCGGCGGTGACAACGCGGTGAGAATGGTGCGGCGGAGCGCCGAGGCAGTGGCAACGGCAACAGTGTGGAGGAGAATGATTATGCGCGTCGAAGCCCATGGCTCGTATATTTAGGAGCCACGAAGGCCGATTCCTAAATAAGAATATCCTCTAAGCCGATTGCGGCTTCAGTTAGAGAGTGTTCTGGCCTGTAGAGGAGAAAAGAAAGCCGTCTAACGACCGAAAGGGGATGGGTTAGAGATGCTATAACCTATTTGATAATTTCCGTGCGATGCAAACACAGTGTATGGGGGTATGGGTAGAGTGTGGCGTTTTGGTGCATGAGCTACATGTAGCCAGCTGTTTTTATTTTTTGAAACTTTTAAAATTTTGAATTTGAAGATAAAAAAACACGAAAAAATACCAGTATGTAGATAATGATATACAATACGAGAGTGCCAAAAGTCACTATTGAGCTCACCAAAAAAGAGGAATGGGTAGAATGTTGCGCCAAAAGTACAAGTTATTTTTTCATTGAAATTTTGCAGAAGTGCAGTGCGTGTCGTTAGTACAAGTTATTTTTTCATTGAAATTTTGCAGAAGTGCAGTGCGTGTCGTTGGCTACTTGCGCGTATTTTTTCCGAATTTTTTTAAAGCATTTTTGCAAAGCTTAAAACTAGCCTAAATAGAAATGGACAAACATGATTAAAGCCTAGATGTATGCCAGAATCCGTTAGGCTTATTCGGGTATATATTCTGTCTGCTATTGTAAAGAAAAATCATAATGCAAAGGTGGATCTAACTTTTGAAAAGAAAAAATGGAGTGTCCAAACCGACATGATCAGAGGAAAAGTGTAAATTGATATTTTCCAAACTGATCGATCTTCTTTGAGAAGATAACAAATTAAACATCATATATTTCAAAACCGGGGCAGACTGAGATACTGCACCGAAAAGGCAAAAAGGAATTTCTTCTGCTGATCGAGCTCTCAGAGAGAAAAAATAAATTTAGCGTTCCAGACATCAAGGGGCAGCTTCAGAAGCAACAGTCAGAGACACTGAACTTCCAAAAAAAAAAGATGCTGCAAGGATCCTTGAAGGTTGGATCCTGCATGCAAGCCAGGAGGGGACTGCACTGAAACACGCTAAAAATAGATCACGAATTGTACGAGGTTGCAATCAGGGGCTTCAACTGTCTCAGTAACAAGTCCATCAAACAAACCAAATGGATCTCAGAATCTTCCCAGCAGAAGTACCACAAAACTTCAATATAACACCTCAGATCATAGTAATGTACAGCACACAATTAGCCTTTATTTATCAACTTCAACATATAACATGTTTTTATTCAGATACAAGACAACAAACAAAGCTAATTAACTATAGTAACCGACTGACTTCCAGGATTATTTGTATCTCTTATACCACAAAGAACAACACTAAGCAATGGTTTCTTTTTTTTGCTTTCAAAACTGCTCATGGAAAAGCCACCATTTTAGCCTCTCTGAAGTTCTAGACATCAAGGTATTTGCTGGCTGTGTGGACATCCTTGTCTCCTCTTCCACTGCAGTTCAGCACCACCCTAACACCATCTGACAGCGTCGGGCAGAGCTTCTCCAGGTAAGCGAGTGCGTGGGACGTCTCCAGGGCAGGGATAATGCCCTCCAACCGCGAAGTGCGCTTGAAAGCTGCATGGAAATCAGCAAAGGAAGATGTTAGATGCTGAAAATAGCACACAGGACAGGGGGGCTGTTTAGGCTACTGAACCTGTTTTGAACCGTTCAGGGAAATCAAACCAATAGGCTTAAGGCAGTTGCCAGTCCTAGGGCAGTATGCTAATTAGCTTACTTACAAAATCTCAGTATCACGTCATAATGTGTCCCAATATTTGAGCCTATTGGTTGATACTAGTGAGGACATGAAATTTACCAAGTCGCCCAAATTTTATTTTTCTATAACTCGGTAACTTACATCCAATTTCCAAGATTGCAGCATCAAGCTTGTCTTTAACATGAGTTAGTGAAGGTTAAAAAATTCACATGTACAACCGGTATAGTGTAAGTTAAGTGAAAATTCAAGAACAGCAATGACACGATTTTGTCTCACTCACATCTAGAAAATTCAAAACATTCGCAATGTTATTCAGAACTATAAAGCCTGTATGCAGAATAATTTAGCAAGTGAAGTATGACAAAAACAAAACAGAAATAGTAGATAAACATACCGTCCAATGCTTCCTGATCTGTCACACTATCATATTCAGCACGTCCAATATCCCTCAAGAAACTGTGCTCAGGTCCAACGCCTGGGTAATCCAGCCTATTTCAAACAATAAACAATTAGTCCATATGCTATAAGAAAATAGAATATTGTTTTTTTTTAAGTAAGAAAATAGAATATTGCAATGTGAACATCAGAATATTTACCCAGCACTGATGGAGTGGGGTTCAATAACTTGCCCATCGGCGTCCTGCAATACATAGCTCAGAGATCCATGGAGAACTCCAACTTCGCCCTTTGTCAATGTTGCAGCGTGTTTGTCAGTGTCTACACCATGACCAGCAGCCTCCACTCCAATCAGTCTTACATCTTGATCATCAACAAACTCATGGAAGAGGCCCATGGCATTTGATCCACCACCAACACAAGCAACCAACACATCAGGCTTGCCACCCCACTTGTCCATGGCCTGTCTACGGGTCTCCTTGCCAATCACCTTATGGAACTCCCTCACCATCATTGGGTATGGGTGTGGACCAGCAACTGAGCCCAAAATGTAGTGTGTAGTCTCTACATTAGTGACCCAATCACGGATTGCCTCTGAGGTAGCATCCTTCAGCGTTGCAGTCCCAGCATGTACTGGCCTTACCTGCATGAGCGAAAGGCAGCAGACACAATGATGAGAAACAAACGAGGATGCCTAACAAGATTCTCCCAAAGAGCAATAAAAAGCATTCTGCATCTCCCAGCACATGAGTTGCAGGACAAGTGATGGCCTCGTGGATAACTGAAAGCACAAGATACAAGTTTCGTTCATACCTCTGCTCCAAGAAGCTTCATCCTGAAAACATTAAGAGCCTGCCTCTCCATATCTTGTGCACCCATGTAGATGACGCACTGCAGCCCAAACCGTGCACACACCGTGGCAGTGGCAACTCCATGCTGGCCAGCACCAGTCTCAGCAATAATACGCTGCTTCCCGAGCCGCTTGGCAAGCAGAGCTTGCGCCACGGCGTTGTTGATCTTGTGGGCACCGGTGTGGTTCAGATCCTCCCTCTTCAGGTAAATCAGCGGGCCAGTGCCATCGGCGCGCTTGTAGTGCTCCGTCAAGCGCTCCGCAAAGTATAGCGGGCTCTCGCGGCCCACATAATCCTTGAGGATACCATCAAGTTCTCTCTGCAAATAGCAGCAATGTGGTGTTAAAATAACTGTGTTTCTGTCCCATATTTTTCCTAACCAACATGGTGACCAATTAATTCATTTTGCATGATTCTGAGACCATAGTAATGGCTACTCAAATTACAGTAAAATTCGCCATGCTTTGACTTCAACACCATACAGAAAAAGTGGAGTAGACTCTATCGCCCCATGAGAACAATTAGTCCAAATGAAATAGAAAAATACAGTATTGAAACGCTAAATTCATAGTATGTGGAGGAGGCTGCAGGAAAGGGACTTGAACAAAACCCGAATTCTCCTGGCAAATCAAATCAAATACTAGTACAGGAAACAACCGTTCCAAAGGACATCCTGTTGTGCAACTAGATGTGATGTGACCTCTCCCATCCCACCACCACAAAAATACATGGCCAAAACAACAATGGGTAGGCAAATCAAACGGTACTACCCGCAAAACCTCAAATTCTACAGGCAGGATAAGACCCAGACGAATCAACCATCAACATCTGCTATATCTCCTATAAAATTGTGCGCAAAAATCAAGGCGTCCGATCCTCGAAAACCGGATCCTCCGATGTGTACCTGGAAGTCCTGGTCGTCGGCGAGCGCGTGGAAGGCGGCCTCGAGCTCGGTGAGCGCGTGCATCAGCGTCTCCGGCACGTACTTGCCCCCGAACTTGCCGAACCTCCCGAGCGCGTCGGGCCTCGCGACGCCCGCCCCCGGCACCTCCGCCCCGTTCACCCTCTCCACCACGAGGGAGGGCGCCTCCGCCGCTACCGCCTTCGGCGGCCGCATTGCCGCGGCCGCCACGACGCCCCTCCGGGACTGCGCCGACGGCGTCACCATCCGCAGCACCGCGCGCGAGGGCAGGGGCGCGGCGACGGCGGCGGCGGCTGGGCTAGGGTTTCTGATAGCCGAGGCGGCCATTCGGGGGTGGGGCGGAGTAGCAGGGAGAGAGGTCAAGGATGTAATCGGAGGGGATTAATAATTAAAGAAGAAAGAGTGGATGCGGAACACGCGGATGAAGGAGGCCGAGGCGGGTATATGATAATCCGGTCGCCCTCGGAACACTTCCCGCGCGGTTGGTGGGTCCACGAGCTCCTCGGCTCGGAAACGTGAGCCCGTTGCACGGGAACAGAGCCGTACGGACCACGGGATGGCTCGGGCCGGCATTGCTGGACCGCGTGCACGGAGAGCGCGGGTACCGGGACCACCGGATCGGGCGGCCGGGTCAGTACGGCGTCCTTTCCTCTCGCTAGTGTGCGACCCTACTGCGTAAGGGGCACTTTGGTAAAATGAGTATAGACTGATTGTGGAGACTGGAGGACTGTGCGAAGTGAATGCGTGTGATCGGATCCACGTCGATGGCCCTACGTGGGTCCTTCACAGCCGACGATACAGTATTTTAAAACGCTCATCGTGCTGGGTTTTTTCGTGTGTTTAAATCACGTGTTGCATTGCATGCCGTCCGATGAACTAGAGCAATTGCCGGAGTATGGTGAAACTGTACTTCACTGTGTGCGGCTTGGACTGAACGTGGAGGACTGTGCGAGGTGCATGTGTGTCATCGGATGCACGTCGATGGCCCTACGTGGGTCGTCCTCAGCCGACGGTTTCATTGTTAAACCGCTCGTCGTGCTGAGTTTATTATTTTGAATTGATGCTCAGGTCACGTGTTGCATTGCATGCAGTCCGAGGAACTAGTGCAATCACCGGAGATCACGAAAGTTGTTGCTGAAACTGTACTTCACTGCTCATTCTCTTTTCTTTTCTTTTTTTAACTAGATAATCAAAGCAGTGGGTATGAAGTTACAACTAGGCCCCTAAGAGATAGGAGAAATGCAGATAAGGAAATTTTACATTAAAAGACCCTAGGGAAAAGCAGAAAACACGATCTGGTTCCTGGTCCTCTCCACCGCATACCGGCGACCTCCGGGCCTGGGTATCCGCACCGTCATCGAGGAACAAGCCACTTGGGGCGAAGCCGGTCGTGGATATCGCGCCGAAGTCAAGGAAGATCCTTCGTAGGAGGAAGAAACACCGAGGAGGATCGATGCTTCTGATTGACTTCGTAGCTTCCAGAGTGCATGCCGTCGCTTGCACTCGACAACCGTGCCTTGCTTAGTCCGCAAGAACCTTAGACCCCGCCGCTCCCTCTCGTCTATGACCACGACCCAAGGGAGAGAGCAGAGGGGGCCACAGATCCCCACGAATTCGAGCTCGACACCGGAGCTTTATTGTAGAGGTAAAAGAGGAATTCTAGTAGCTCGCCATCTCCGCCCATCGAAGCTCCGCAAGCGGCCACCTCACCTCTATCGCACGCCTAAAGGAGCTCACGAGCTTCATGTGTGATGACCTCGATGGCATATAGCCAAAACCGGCACAAAGGCCGAACCCTAGACCTACAACTAGTATGTACACGAAAGATCCGACCTCCCTCTCCAAGTCACTCAGGTTGGCAAGGCCACCGGAGGAGGGGGAGAAGAGAGTCGTCAAGGACATTTCGAGGAGGGAGGAAAGGAAATAAAGATTCAATACTCATTCCCATACTATGCGTAGGACTAGCAAAGGTTGAACTGTTCAAAAGAAAAGGTTCAATGTATGTTGTTAAAACAAGAAACAAATCTGAGAATATTTGCCCAAGGCGGGCGGGAATTAATTCTTTTGTACCCGATGGTGGGAAGTAGGTGGGTTGCTGTATTGCTAGTAAAAAAAATTGACACTGATTATAAAATTGTTGTTCTTATCCAGGGAGGGCTAAGTCAAGGGAGTGAGACATCTCCCACTAGTAATAAAAATGCAAATATTTAAGGCCAACGGTTATATATATATATATATATATATATATATATATATAGCTTAATATTCGGCAAAGCCCAAAACTATAAAGGTCATACAAAAACTGCAAACGTTACAGACAAAAAATGAACCAAAAATCCCTTGGCGAAAAACATGAACCAAATTAAATCTACACGTTTAAGGTTTCTACCCTCTTCCTGCTTCCTATCCAAGTGATACCAAAACTTTACACGATTTCTGGTCGTCTCATCGATTTAGACGCGATGATGCGCACTCATGTGTCGGTCTCTGCCAAAAACTGCAACTGTTACTTTTTTTTTTAGATGAACTGTTACTGTTGGGCGCGGCTAAGTTTGCTGTGAGGGCGAGGGTACACCGATCGAGGACCGACACGCTTCCATCTTTCACGAAAGACGTTCCCGGGCAGCAACTTGGCAGGTGGAGATCGATCCCCAGCAGCCGCAAACTCACAATCGCGCACCTCTGTCGTCGTCCAGTCGCCCCTCCTCTTCCTGGATAAGAACTTAAGAAGTCCTCGATTCTTCGTAGTAGGCTCCGGGCGAACGACGGCATCGCCCAAGTCAACGAATATCCCAGATACGTCGTTCGATCGGCGCCTTGACACCGCCTCCGCTGCACACGTACGGATGCCCGCACGAAAGCTCGCCAGAGCGACAGCGTCGGCGGCGGCGTCTTTTCACCTGCCTCCCGGTCTCTCGCCACGACACGAAACGGAGCGACGCCGTGCTGCCGACGTCCTTGAGCTGGTCGTACCAACCCGGTTAAAAACTGCTGGTGCGGCACGACGCTGCTGCTCTGTGCTCCACCCACCACCGCCACGTCGCCATCTCGAAGTAGTAGCAGCGAATCGAGACGAAAGGAAGGAGAAGAGAGGATCTGTTTGATTGGGACAGCGCCTGCACAAAAACGAAAAGGGGTATCTATCTGGTGGATGGACAACGCAAAGGGCTGAATTTGCAAGTGCAACACCCGAGCCGCACTGCTCCTGTTTTTTACAAAAAATAGGAAATTCAAAGTATATGATTTTTTGTCCGTGGATGCGTACACGTATGTTATGTTATACGGAGTACTATATTTTTGGGAAGTTCGGGTAAAAAAAGGCGTTCTATTTTGGGCTATAGAAAAAAATTGTTGTTCTTCTAAATGAAATGTGTAGGCAATTTTCCCATATAAGATTAATTACCGAAATTAACATTATGTAAACACTAACGGATCTAAACACATGCAGCCAAACAACCACATCTAGTAGATCTGAAAATCTAGCAAGAACTAGTGCATACACAGATAAGAATAGCGCGTACAGGTTGACCGGAAAAGTCGTCACCGCAGCAGCACATTGGTCCTTATTGATATCGCCCATGGTGCTGATAAGATCGTCGGTTGCTGAAGAAGAACACACGAAAGGAGGCGAGCAGTCGCGCCGAAACGCTCCTCAAAAATCTTATCGCCTGTCTCCCGGTACAGGATCTCAACGAACAGGGTTTCGGAGGCCTGCTCTACCGGACAGCAGTGCACGCAGCCACCGGATTGGGGAAGCCTAGAGAGCAGCGCAGGAAGAGGAACACACAACAAGAGAAAAGAACTGCATTATTTAGATCTATCTGTCTCTCACTCTATAGCCTGGGAGGTGAGCCGATCGAGTCGTCACGCGGTGGAAGACAAGGACACGCGTCAAACGTGCACACGAATGTTGATACGTACCCAACAGCTAGTGCACCAAGCAAAAATTTAGTCTTCCACAAAACGAGTTTCTAACTCAAACTCGATTCACAAAACGCGACGCGCATACGGGCGAGGCGAGGCGGGCGGCGGAGGAGGAGGAGTGCGTGTGGACTCCTTCTCTTCTCACTCACTTAGTGAGAGTGAACAACTCACCTTATAAGCTGGTCCAGCTCCCAAGCTGGTCCAACTCCCAAGCTGGTCCAACTCTCTCCCAACTAGCAATGTGCGACTAAACTTTGTCTCCCACACAGCTCCCAAGCTGTCATAGTAGATGGACCTTGAGATTTCAGGATTTATTAGACTAAATGAGCTGCCTACATGGGCCGCAACCCATATAAATCTAACAATCCCCCACCAGATCTGAGAGGCACATCATATTGCACATTAGTTCCAATCACTATTTAATATACCTGTAGTTCAGTGGAGACTGTTAAGTTAAATTTCCACCTAGACAAAGAGATTCGTTTACTACAACTGAACAATGGACTATGCCTTAAATTGTCAGTCTTGCGCAGGAAGTTTCACTTAATGTTGTTACTGGTACTTGGCTGCCATAGGCTACCCCTCGGGTGGAGCTTATAAGTCACACTCCTCGGCCTTTCATGAGCTTCTCAGAGATTCACCCAAATCTCATACACTGTGACTAGCAGTTTAGCTCATATAGGTGTGTTCTTTCAAGATCGCTCTGTAGGAGAGCATCTTTGCTCCCAAGGAGACAGTCAGAACACATTAAGACATAATCAACCTTCCTTACAGAATTCTATGAGAGAATTGCATCTACATCGAAGTGGGAGTGTTAAAAGTTTCTCTCAACTCAGTTGTTTTGGTTTGTTTTTCTAGGTCCTAATTCACGGGATCTCTGATCACAAAGGTTGGGTTGCTCCCTTGACAACTCACGTGGGTCTCAAACCCATCTCCCTCGATGCATTTTCTATCAAATTTCTTGATAGTCCTTTTATAAAAGGATCTGCCATATTCGTAGCCGTTTGGACATAATCCAATGCTATAACTCCGGAATTTCTCATCTTTCTAACAGACTTCACTCTTCTCTTGACATGTCTTGAACTCTTCATATTGTCCTTAGAACTGTTCACTTTGACAATCACAGTTCATAAGGATTGCCGGTACTGGTTTTTTAACCATAGGCAAATCTATTAAGAGTTCACGAAGTCATTCTGCTTCGACAGTCGCAGTATCTAATGTTGTGAGTTATACTTCCATAGTTAACCTCATTAAGATGGTCTGCTTGCAAGACTTTCATGAAATAGCGCCACCACCAAGAGTGAATAAGTATCCACTTGTGGCCTTTATCTCATCAGCATCTGATATTCAATTTGAATCACTATACCCTTCAAGTACTCTTGGATACTCGTTATAATGAATTTCATAGCTCACTGTTCCCTTTAGATAGCACATTACTCTCTCAAGAGCATGCCAATAATCATCTCCCGGGTTGGCCACACACCGACTAAGTTTTCTCGCAACAAACGAGATGTCAGGCCTCGTAGCGCAAGCTAAATACATAAGTGAGCCAATAATATGAGAGTATCTCAATTGATCTCTAGTTGCCTTTTGATTCTTTCGAAGCAAAACACTAGGATCATAAGGTGTGGGAGAGGATTTGCAATCATCATATCCAAATCTGTTCAACACCTTCTCCACATAATGTGATTGCACAAGTGTAATCTCATTATTCTCATCTCTCGGTAGCTTGATGTTTAGGATAACATCAGCTTCTCCAAGATCCTTCATCTCAAAACATTGAGACAAGAAGGTTTTGACCTCATTAATCACTTTGAGACTTGTCCCCAAAAATTAACATGTCATCAACATAGAGACATAGGACAACTCCCTCGCCCCACCATGGCGGTGGTACACACATTTGTCGACTTCATTTACAACAAAGCCCATAGATGTCAAAGTTCATTCAAACTTCTCATGCCATTGCCTGGGAGCTTGTTTGAGGCCATACAAAGATTTCTTTAATTTACACACCTTTCTTTCTTGATCTTCTAATACAAAACCATCAGGCTGTTTCATGTAAATTTCCTCGTCCAATTCTCCATTTAGGAAAGCCGTCTTAACGTCCATTTGATAAACGAGATGACCGTGAGAGGCAGCCAGTGATAGCAGTACTTGAATTGTGGTCAATCTAGCCACCGGTGAGTACGTATCAAAGAAATCTTTGCCTTCCTTTTGGGTATAGCCTTTAGCCACAAGCTGAGCTGTGTACTTTTCAATAGTACAATCAGCCCTAAGCTTCTTTTTAAATACCCATTTACATCCTATAGGTTTACACTCATACGAATGTTCAGATATCTCCCACGTTCCATTAGCCAAGATGGAATCCATCTCGCTTTGAACCGCTTCCTTCCAGTAGTTTGCATCCGGAGATGCAAGAGCTTCTGAAATGGTAGTGGGAGAGTCATCCACTAGGTACACAATGAAATCATTACCAAAAGACCTTGCGGTCCTTTGTCTCTTGCTCCTTGTGGGATCTCCATTGTCGTCCTCATCCGAATCTGAACTCTCATCATCTGATTATTCATCAGTCTCCATGGAAGTTTCAGATTCAGAAATTGGATCATATTCCTTATTAGATATCCTAGGCACATCTCTCATAGGAAATATATCCTCAAAGAATGTAGCATCTCTTGATTCGAAAATGGTACCGACACTCATGTCGTCCATTTCAGATTTCACCACAAGAAATCTATAAGAAATGATGTGAGAAGCATAGCCAAGAAAGACACAATCCATGGTTTTCGGTCCAAACTTACGCTTCTTGTTGATTGGCATGTTGACCTTTGCCAAACAACCCCAAGTGCGTAAGTAAGAGAGTGTCAACCTTTTCTTTTCCCATTCTTCAAATGGAGTAATCTCTTTATTCTTAGTTGGAACATGGTTTAGGACATGACATGAAGTCAATATAGCCTCCCCCCACCATTCCTTGGATAAACTGGCAGTGTCTAACATGGCATTAACCAAATCTGTTAGAGTCCGGTTTTTCCTCTCAGCAATCCCATTGGATTGAGGGGAATTAGGAGGCGTCCTCTCATGTATAATACCAAGTTCTGAACAAAATAAATTGAACTCATTAGAAAGATACTCTCCACCACGATCAGAATGAATTCTTTTGATCTTTCTCTCAAGTTGATTTTCAACTTCTGCCTTATATATATTTTTTAAATCTGAAGCCTCGTCTTTAGTTTTAAAGAAATATATATAACAATACCTAGCAAAATTATCAATCAAAGTCAGGAAATATTTCTTTCCACTAATTGTCAACACATCATTCATCTCACATAGATCTGAATGCATGGGCTCTAGAGGTGCCAAGTTTCTCTCCTCTGCAGGCTTGTGAGGCTTGCGAGGCTGCTTTGCTTGCACACAAGCATGGCACTTAGAGCCTTTGACAATAGTGAATTTTGGAATTAAACTCATACCAACAAGCCGCGACATACAACCGAAATTAATATGACAAAGTCGTGAATGCCAAACATTAGTTTCATTACTAGTAGTGCAAACATGGTTCACTACATCATCACCGAAGTCTACCACTGAAACTAAAATGGATAGAATAGAAGTAAGCGAAGATAATGATGGTGAAAACATTGTTTTGTTCAATGAAATCCTTTTGTTAACAAGGTTGATCAGGTCTTGTTACCAAAACAATTTCATATGAGACAAAACTTTGTATTCCACTAATGATTATGTTACCTCAACCTTGATAGCAATGGTCCCAATCATAATAGTTTCAAATTTTTCTCTTGGTATGGGACAATATATTTCTCCAACTTGAATGCCCTCAACATGTTTAGTTGAATTCAAAACCATAAGTCCTATCGATCTTCTTGGGGAAATAGATAGTATATTCCTTGTCATTGACATTGAAGGTCACCTTCCCTTGATTACAATTAATAACAGCTCCTACAGTATTTAAGAAAAGGTCTCCCAAGAATAATAGACATATTATCATCTTCAGGCATAATAGTTTGAGAGGATGCTCACATAAGAAATATGAAGTGAAGTAAAAGAGAGCATCAAGAAGCAAATCCAAAACACGTTTAAGTCTAACCCACTTCCTATGCATAAGAATCGTGTATGCAAATAAATTCGCAAAGAACAAAGTGACAGGCATAGGAAGATAAAATAAGAGTAACTTCAAAACTTTCAGCACATAGAGAGGTGTTTCAATACCATGAGAACTTCTACAACCATATTTTCCTCTCTCATAATAATTTTCAGTAACCTCATGAATAAACTCAACAATATAACTATCACATAAAGCATGCTTTTCATGATCTACAAGCACTAGAGCTTTATTATAAACATCTTCAAAAGAATCCTCAGGAACATAACATTCATCCTTCTTTAGTAAGCATGGGGGACAATCAAATAATGTAAGGGATAAAGAGTTACTCTCATTAGAAGGTAGGCATGGGTAGCTAATCCATTCTTCCTCCTTTTGTTCATCACTCTCCTCCTCTTTTTCATCTAATGAGATTTCAGGTTCATCAATTTCTTCTTCCATAGGATCCTGCAAGGCATTAGTATCTTCCATTTGTGGAATGCATCTATTAAAATATTCAAGAATATAGCCATTTTCATCCTTGTAATTATCAAAGCAAAATTTAAGTATACCATAAACCTCATATTTGTAAGGTGAATCATCAATATTTTCAAGCAAACTAGCAAGTTCAAAAGCACCCTTCCAAGCAATAAATTCTTCAATTTGTTCTGCATCATAAAAGTCATAAATTCCTTTAGCATAAGAGGATATGGTATCCTTATCATTATACTCACATTGAAAAAGGAGGTGTTTATACCTCTTTCCGCAACGAGATTTATCATAGCAATAAGTAACATTATAAGTAGAGCACACGTTTCTAGCAATGGTATACAATCTATCAATTTGTTCCCATAAGTGTTTCTCTTTTTGTGACAAGCGATGTTCCTTATAATAATATTTTTGATCTTCCGTGAACCCACCTTGCCAATAAGCTTCAGTTTCAAAGAAACCAACCATTGACAACAAGCATGATAAGGCAAGACAATAACAGACCAATGAAAATAACAACTAGAGTAGGAACTACTTTTTTGTATTTTTGATAAAGAAACAAGCAAACAAGGAGAAAATAAACTTAGCTTGAACAATAGTGATTCCAAGTGGACTTGATAAATAAAGCTATGCTCCCCAGCAACGGCGCTAGAAAATAGTCTTGATGACCCACAAGTATAGGGGGTGTATCGCAGTATTTTCGAGGAAAGTGAAACTCAATTTATTGATTCGACACAAGGGAGCCAAAGAATATTTATAAGCCTTAACAACTGAGTTGTCAATTCAGCTGCACCTGGAAACAATCTTGCTCGCAGCAGTGTATCAGTAGCAACAGTTTTGTAGTAGGAATAGCAAAGTAGCAGCAGTAGTAAAGTAAAGACAGCAGTAACAATAGCAGTAAACAGTGGGATTCGTGTGCGGTAGGCATAGGGATGGATGAACGGGCGTTGCATGGACAAGACAATTCACATAGCAATCAGAACATAGGGCAATTGCAGATAAATAAGATAAAGCATCCAAGTACTAGACAATCCTAGGCATGTGTTCCATATATAGTCATACGTGCTCGCAATGAGAACTTGCACAACATCTTTTGTCCTGCCAGCCCGTTTGCAGCGGGGCCTCAAGGGAACTACTAGCAATTAAGGTGCTCCTTTTAATAGAGCACCGGAGCAAAGCATTAACACTCCGTGAACACATGTGATCCTCACATCAAAGCCATTCCCTCTGGTTATCCCGATTTCTGTCACTTCGGGGCCATTGGTTCCGGACAACAACGTGTGTATACAACTTGCAGATAAGACCATAAACAATACTATCATAATGAATCAATAACATGTTCAGATCTGAAATCATGGCACTCGGGCCCTAGTGACAAGCATTAAGCACAACAAGTCGCAACAAAGTCATAAAGCACTAATAAAAGATACTAGGCACCATGCCCTAACAATCTGATGCCATTACATGAACGATCTCATACAATCCCTACCATCCCCATAGCCTACAGCGGGGGATTACTCACTCATAGATGGGGGAAACATGGATGGTCGATGGAGAAGCGATGGTGATGGTGATGGCGATGATCTCCTCCAATTCCCTGTCCCGGCAGGGTGCCAGAACAGAGTTTCTGGTGCTGTTTCGTGGAATCTGGTGGTGGCGGCGAAGCGGAACTCCTTCTGGGAAAACGTCGAACCCCCCGGAGTTTTTAGGTCAGAAGGCTTCTTATAGGTGAAGAGGGAGACCGAGGGGGTGCCTGGGGCCACCACACCATGCCCTGGCGCGGCCAGGCCCAGCCCGCGCCGGGGGGGGGGCTGTGACCAGCCCCTGGCCCTCCTCCGTCTCGTATTCTGGCTCCTGGAGTCTTCTGGAAAAATAGGCACTTTGGCTTTTGTCCCGTCCAACTCCGAGAATATTCATTTTCTGACTTTCCTGGAACCAAAAACAGCAGAAAACAGGCAGCTGGCACTATGGCTCTTGTTAATAGGTTAGTCCAAGAAATCATATGAAAAGTACTCCAAAGTGTGGACAAAACACAAGAAATTGGATAAAACCAAGCATGGAGCATCAAAAATTATAGATACATTTGCAATGTATCAACATCCTCAAGCTTAACTCCTGCTCGTCCTCGAGTAGGTAAGTGATAGAAAGAATAATTTTTGAGGTGACATGCACCATCAAAGACTTGACCAAAGTATTTGTAAACATTCAAAGCTGGGATCATAGTACTTCAATCATAACATGAAAGACAAAGTTCTAGCAATAAGACAAAGAAACTATGGTGCAACATGAAAATGCACAAACAAAAGATTCATGAATAACAATGCTTTGCAAGACGTTTGTTTGTTTCACATAAATAAAACATAGCATAGTGGCATTCAGCTTGTCCCTCAAAGAGTAGCAAACATAAATGCATAGGACACCTTCAAAGTTCACAAGAGTGACTAGATACAAATAGTTTAAAACAAGCAATATCAAGGTATGCATCAATCAACAAGTCTTGGGACAATGCACATAGAACTAAGAATGGCCACTATGCTCTCAAGAAAGTGCTCATAGAATGTGTGGAGACTCAACAAGGAAATGAACAGGTTTTGAAAAGTTTGAAAGGCTTCCAAATGCTGAAAGTATGGTACTCATTAGCTTTGAGCTCTCATTGCCCCTATCATAAGCATCTTTAATGTGGTTAAGGTGAAAGTGAGGTCCAATCTGAGTTATATGCTTGACAGACTATAAACTGAAAATACCAAGTCCCTTGAGTACGAGGGCCGCTCCTCATGCTACTCAACTTTAGTTACCGGTAAGTTTTTATCATCGTAAGTATGTGCGTATCATTGAGAACCGCCAACGGGGTACCCCTTGCCCGATGATACGAAAGAATCCCCATATCAAAATGACAAGGCAAGCAGACAATGAGTATCTCAGCAATCTTCTTATTTACCATGGGAAAATGGTGCTTTTTTCTCTCTTTCCTCTTTTCATAAATCTCTTTTTTTTTCTCAATAGCTATGTCTCTCTTTTTTTAATAAGAAGAATGCTTTGGAGGGGCCGAGGGGGTGCTAGGGTCGGCCAGACCACCCCCTGGCACGGGCCAGGCCTAGCCGCGCGGCCAGGTGGTGTGGCCGCCCCCCCAGCTCTTCTCCGTCTCGTATTCTGGCATCTGATGACTTTCGGAAAAATAGGCACTTTGGCTTTTGTCCCGTCTAATTCCAAGAATATTCATTTTCTGACTTTCCTAGAACCAAAAACAGCAGAAAACAAGCAGCTGGCACTATGGCTCTTATTAATAGGTTAGTCCAAGAAATCATATGAAAAGTACTCCAAAGTGTGGACAAAACACAAGAAAGTGGATAAAACCAAGCATGGAGCATCAAAAATTATAGATACATTTGCAATGTATCACCGAACTTAGCGTCCAGTGCATCGCACAGTTCCTTGGCATCATGGATATGCAAATATGCATCAACCAACTTGTCTCCAAGCACACTGAGTATAGAGCCCACAATAAGTACAGTGCCTCCCTGAACGCTCTCTCTGTTCATCGAGAGTAAGAGGACCTCTGGGAGTGCCATCTGCAACTTTTTCTATGCCCATTGCAGCGAGTCGCAAGAGGGTTTTCCCTTGCCATCTCTTAAAATTAGCACCCGTAAAAGGACTCAGTTTCAGCGAAGCAGCAAAGGCAGATGACGAAAATTGCCTAAATAAATAAGATTTTTGGATTGTGGGAATATTAGGAAATTTCCCCATGAGATTAATTACCAAAATCAACATTATGTAAGCACTAGCAGATCTAAACACATGTAGCCAAACAACCACATCTAGTAGATCTGAAAATCTAGCAAGAACTAGTGCATACAAAGATAAGAATAACACGTACAAGTTGATCGGGAAGGTCGTCACCGCAGCAGCACCTTGGTCCTTGTTGATGTCGTCCATGGTGCTGAGGAGGCCATCAGTTGCTGAAGAAGAACACACAAAAGGAGGTGAGCAGTCGTGCCGAGACGCTCCCCAAAAATCTTATCGCCCGTCTCCTGGTGCAGAATCTCAACGGACGGGATTTCAGAGGCCTGCTGAAATGGATCGTATGGGCACCTAGAGGGGGGTGAATAGGTGCTACTCCAAATTTTAATGCTTTTTCAATTTTAGGCTTAACACAAAAGGTAAATTCTGTAGATAAACTATTAGGAGGAATTTCCCTATATGCAAACCTATCTACTAGCGAGTAAATGTGAGTGGAAGAGGAACGAGCCGTAGTGAAGCACGCGAAGACACATGATTTGTTTTTCCGCAGTTCCTTCCTTGTTAAGGGAAGTACGTCTGGGTTGGAGGGGTGGGTGGTACTAAGACCACCACGCCACAATAGGCCTCACCCTGTTCTCCGATGCATCCCGACACCAAAGGCCTGATCCACCATTCCACTATAGGGACCCTTCGAGGCGAGTACCGGTGCCTTTACACAACTAGCAGGGCACAACTCCACAATCAACTTGGAGGCTCCCGTAATGACAACAAGCTGCCACAAGAACAAGTTATCAATAACAAAGAACAAGATCTAGATATTGACAAGAATACTAGATCAGGGATTTGTCCAAATGAATGGAGAGGAGTTGATGCGTTTGATTTGTGATGACGATGACGATTTTCTCCTCCTTCAATTCCCCCAAAGATCGAAGCCTTCGGGTGGTTGAAGTGGGAGATCTAGAGAGGGAGCTCTTGCAAAGGGTCTGATGTTTTTCGAATGAATCGAGAGTTCTGTTCGTTGGGGAAGAAGGGATATTTATACCCCCTTCCAAATCCAAGCCGATGGAGCCTTTGGGGGCCAGATTATCCGGCCTGGGGAAACTCCGCCCCAGACTCGGATTCTCTGGCAGAAAAACCGGCTACGAACAGAAGCTCACGCAGACTTGCCCTTCACACCTTTTCCCAGGGACCAGATTATCCGGCCCTAGGGAAGGGCCGGATTATCCAGCTGGGGGAAAAACCGCCCCAGACACGGAATATCTCGGGGAAATTACACCCCAGACAGAAGCTTGCGCAGGAGCTCACTTGGGCGATTTCCCTGGGGGCCGGATTATCCGCCCCAACATGGGGGCCGGATTATCCGGTCTAGAGAGAAAAACCGCCCCAGAGTCAGACTTTCCGGGGGAAAAACCGCCCCTAGACAGAGACTCGCGTAGAGCCAGCCCTGGCCAAGGTGGTCTGGCTGGAATATTCGGCCCATGATGGGGGCGAATAAGCCGGCCCCCAAACTCTCAAAACTTTCCTGCAATATTTAGTACACATTAGAATAATCCATGGTATTGTTATCTAACACACAAAACATGGGAAATCATGAAATGTTCTTTCAATCTCCCCCTTTTTGGTGTTAGATGACAATACTGGAATTTGCAAGAAAGGATCATAAGACCACACAAAAAAATGTAAGAGGCTCCCCCTCAATGTGTGCATATTAGAAATTTGGATTTGAATACAAATGCACACAAATAGGTGTGAGACTATTCCATTGAAATATAAACAACATAATCATACCACCGAGATAGGGAGAGAGGCATCCTTGAAATAGCCACAATTATCAACGTGATAACCAATATAAGCGCCTTCCTCGAGATAGATTCCCAGCATAATAGGATATGAATAGATGAATCCATAGGCATAATTCATGAGATAAATCCAGACGTCCACCGATACAGAGTCTCAAACACACCACAAACTACAAATTAAAGTTCAACGCTAAATGGGCACCAGCAAGAAAAAATGAACGAAAAAAACGCAAATGCTTATGCCCGACCCATGTAAATGCTCGGAGACCTAATAGAACTGCTTCTCCCCCTTTGGCATCGAGACGCAAAAAAGGAAGAAGAGCGATGCTAACACCCCAAGGTATCACTCGTAGTCGTCATCCTCGTCCTCGTCCTTGTTCCCACATCGTCCTCATCCTCAAGCTCCTCGGTGTCATCGTCCTCATCATCAGCAGTGGCCGCAGAGGGGAACAAGTGACGCTCCAGCTCTCCATAGTTCAGCCCAGAAGAAGAGTTCCACCGGGCATATGGTGTGGGAGGGGTAGGAGCCGAGGGATCACCAGAAGCACCGGACACATGGTGAAGGATGAGCTGCTAAGAGTGAGCCAACTCATGGCGCTGCTTGTACGCCTCGTACTAGCCCTTGCGTGTGTCCACGCCCATGCAAAGGATGTTCCGCTGGAACCAGTTCAGCTGCTTGATCTCACAAGCAACGAGGGGCACTAGAGGCCTGCGAGCATCCCTCATGAGACCCTCAGGAGCAGAAGAGGGGTGAGAGGTCTTCCGAACCTTGGTGTAGATCTTCTTTACCTTGTGCACAACATCAATGTTGAAATCCTCAAAGGAAAGCAGGTGCTTGATGAGCATCATAATGTAGGGAGCATAAGGAATGGACATCTGGTTGAACATAGCATCAGTCAGTTCATGGTAGATGAAGTCCATCACATCCAGCTTGTACTGCACAGACTCATCCTTGCACGAGGCAACCTCATGAGAGAAGGCTAGGAGCTGGACAAGGTGACCACAGATGCTGTCATTGTTGCCTCCAATCGGAGTGATGGAATTACGGAAGAGGCCCACCAAGGCAGCATAAATTGGAGCAAGACTAGCAAGAGTTCCCACAATGCCATTGCCCATCGTGCAAGGAGAGAGAACTGCATCTTTATTGGGCTTCAGTTGAGTGATGATGCGGTGGCCACTGGCCCTATCCCTGCTGCGGAAAGAGTATTGAAATGGATCGTATGGGCACCTAGAGGGGGGGTGAATAGGTGCTACACCAATTTTTAATTCTTTTTCAAATTTAGGCTTAGCACAAAGGTAAATTCTCTAGATAAACTAATGTGTGGAATTTCCCTATATGCAAACCTATCTACTAGCAAGTAAAGAGCGAGTGGAAGAGGAACGAGTGAACTGAAGTGAAGCACGCGGAGACACATCATTTGTTTCACCGTAGTTCCTTCCTTGTTAAGGGAAGTACGTCTGCGTTGGAGGGGTGGGCGGTACTAAGACCACCACGCCACAAAAGGCCTCACCCTGTTCTCCGATGGATCTCACCACAACAGGCCTGATCCACCTTCCACTATAGGTACCCTTCGAGGCGGGCACCGGCGCCTTTACACAACTAGCGGGGCAACAACTCCACAACAACTTGGAGGCTCCCGAAATGACAACAAGCTGCCACAAGAACAAAGTTTTCAAATACAATAACATGATCTAGGTATTAACAAGAATACTAGATCAGGGATTTCTCCAAGTGAATGGAGAGGAGTTGAAGCGCTTGATTCTTGACGTTGATGATGAACTTCTCCTTCAATTCCACCAAAGATCAAGACCTTCGGGTGGTTGAAGTGGGAGATCGAGATTTAGAGCTCTTGCACAAGGTCTGGTCAAATTCGAGTGAATCAAGAGTTCTGGACGTTAGGGAAGAAGGGGTACTTATACCCCCTTCCAAAAACCAACCGTTGCACACTTTGGGGGCCGGATTATCCGGTCTGGGGAAGCTCCGCCCCAGACTCGGAATCTCCGGCAGAAAATCCGCCCCCTCACAGTGAGACGCGCCGAGCTTGCCCTTGATCATCTTCTAGGGGCCGGATTATCCGGTCCTATGCGAAGGCCGGATTATCCGGCCTGGGGAAGAAAAACCGCCCCAGATCGGATTTTTGGGGAGAAAATCCGACCGGATACCGAGCGACGCGCCTTGGCTCCTTTTGCATGAAACTGAGGCCGGATTATCTGGCCCTTGCGAAACCCGGATTATCTGGCCTAGGGAGGAAAAACCGCCCCAGTTTGGATTTTCCGGGAGAAAATCCGACTGGACACAGAGCGATGCGCCTTGGCTTCCTTGAGAGATGAGGTAGGCCGGATTATCCGGCCCTTGGAGGGGCAGATTATCCGGCCCCCCTCAAAACTTCCTGCACACTTAGCACACATGAAAAGTCTCCATAGTATTGTTATCTAACACGAAAACAAAGGAAAACATGAAATGTTCTTTCAATCTCCCCCTTTTTGGTGTTAGATGACAATACCAGGATTTGCAGGAGAAAGACACAAGACAAACAGCGATAACTATGAAAGGGACTCCCCCTCAATATGTGCATAATAGAGTTTTGCATTGGAATACAAATGCACACAAATAGGTGAATCTATTCCATAGACATAAGGGCAAAAGCACATACCACCGAAGTAGCGAATAGGCATCCTTGACAAAAATCACAATTGTTATTGGATAACCATTATGAGCGTGCGCCTTCCGTGATAAACCTCCAGCAATAGGATATGAATAGATATAGCCATGAGCATAATCCATGATATGAAGTCCATAGGTACCATCCAGACAACCACATAAAGTCTCAACCACAAATCACAAACCACGAATTTAAAAGTTCTAAATGGGCATAAGCAAGAAATAACGAATAAAAGGTGCAAGTGCTTATGCCCGACTAACGAATAAAAGGTGCAAGTGCTTATGCCCGACCCATGCAAATCCACGGACAGCCTAATAGAACTACTTCTCCCCCTTTGGAAGCGAGACACCAAAAAGGGAGAAGAGCGATGCTAGCGCCCCATGGGATCACTCATCATAGTCCTCGTCCTCGTCCTCTTATGCATGCTCTTCCTCATCCTCATCCTCAAGTTCCTCAGTGTCACCTTCCTCATCATCAGCATCAGCAGCAGGCGCAGAGGGGAACAAGTGACGCTCTAGCTCACCGTAGTTCAGTCGGAGGAAGAGTTCCACCGAGCATACGGAGTGGGAAGTGTAGGAGTCGGAGGAGCACCCGAAGCGCCAGACACGTGGTGGAGAATTAGCTGCTGGGAGTGAGCCAACTCATGGCGCTGCATGTATGCCTCGTACTGACCCTTGCGCGTGTCCACGCCCATGCAAAGAATGTGACGCTGGAACCAGTTTAGCTGCTTGATCTCACAGGCCACGGGAGGCACTGGGGGCCGGAGAGCATCCCTCATGAGGCCCTCAGGAGTAGAGGAGGCGTGAGCAGTCTTCCGAACCTTGTTTTATATCTTCTTGGCCTTGTGCACCGAGTCAATATGGAACTCCTCAGCAGGAAGAAGGTGGCGGATGAGCATCATAATGTATGGCGCATAGGGAATGGACAGACGGTTGAACATAGCATCACATAGCTCATGGTAGATGAAGTCCATGACATCCAGCCTGTACTGCACTGACTCGTCCTCGCAGGAGGCAACCTCATGAGAAACTTGAAGTAGCTGAACAAGGTGACCACGGATGCTGTCATTGTTGCCCCACTCGGTGTAATAGAGTCACGGAAGAGACCCACCAAGGCAGCATAGATGAGGGCAAGACCAGCCACAGTACCGAAAATTCCATTGTCCACAGTGCACGGAGAGAGAGCTGCATCCTTGTTGGGCTTCAACTGAGTGATGATGCGGTGGCCACTGGCTCTATCCCTGCTGCGGAAGGAGTACCCTAGAACCTCAGCAAACACGTGAAAATCAGCAGTCATTGGCCTATCATGAGTCATCCACTTCATAGTGCGACGCTCATCCCCACAAATCACCAAAGTGGAGAAGATCTGCTTCACCACCTCAGAGTCAAAGGAGCACTGGAGAGACATGAGATGGTGCAGCCCCACCCTCTCCACCACATACATCGCATCCACAAGATGCGCCTTCTCCAAGGCATCAGCAAGTACCAGAGGGTGCATAGGCCTAATGTTCAGCCTGGCATAGATGTCTTCATAAATCCCCTTCTGTTCGGCACACCAAAAGCGGGTATCCCCTAGCTCATCATCACGAGGCAGCTCAGCAAACAAGTCACGGTGATGGATGGCAGAGAAGGAGACTGCATCCAAAGCCTTGTAGTTGATCTTGGGCTCCTTGCCCTTCCTCTTGGACACCCCCTTCCTATTCCTCTTGGATTGTTCAGCCATTTGCCTCTCTTCGTTCTTCCTTCTCCTCAATTCAATTTCGTCCACTAGGTTACCTTGACCGTCGTCCCGAAAGTACTTGGTGCGAGGACGATGCTTGTAGGTCTTGGAAACACCAGAACCACCTGTGAGGAGAATAAGGGCGATAGCAAGGGGATAAGCATACACACACGTCCAGGAGAGAGCATGGAAAAGGTAGTCAAAAAGTTCATAGGACAAAACTACTCAATGCATACACATAGTGAAACTGAAGCATAATTGAATCTGTCAGGCCGGATTATCCGGCCTGGCCAGGGGCGGATAATCCGGCCTGGCTAGGGGCGGATAATCCGGCCCTGGCAGAAATTTTCGATTTCACCAAGAATGCATGCAAAAAAAAGTAGATCGGGCCTAGAAACTGTAAGACTACGAGTTCTATGCGAAAACACATCCTTCTAGACAACGTTCCACCCAACAAGATACACATCTGGCCAAATATGGGGAGAGAGGGAGTTACCCTCACTCATTTGAGGAAGAACGCGGAGGACAAGGTACCCGGAGGCGTGGAGAAGAAGATCCGGGGAGGCCCGGAAAATCCGATGGCCTGAGAGGCTCCGGGGAGGGTGAGGGGCGGCAGGCAGCGGCTGGGAAGAAGGAGAGGGCTGGGGGAGAAGTGTTGCTCAATATGAGCCCTTCCCCCCGAGTCCTGCCCTTTAAGATCGAATCCGCCAGGGCCAGATTATCCAGCCAACACTTGGGCCGGATTATCCGGCCTAAATTCCGGGATTCTGTTATACACAGAACCAGGCCTGCGCGTCCCCAAACAACACCCCCACAAAGTGTACAAGGGACTTGTGTGCAAGAATAGATGGCTTAGGGGTAGGGAAGGCTTAGGATTGAGAAAGCCAAACTGAGATGGTACTAGACACTCAAAATTGCAAAATCCAAATCAAATAAAAGCCAAGATTGAGTATGATTCCCATAAGAACATGAGAGAGCAAATAACATCCAAAAAGATCCAATTCTCCACAAGGGAGAGGGTGGTGGCCGAAGCCACCTTGTTGGAGTGTATGGTGTGACACCGCGAAGATATATCTTGGGTTCACGACCACTACTCATCAATAAGCTCACATATCACAACATGATATTAAGAGAAATGATATAACTTGCTATTGGCATTATGGGGGGAGGGTTAGCCCAATAAGTTAGGACCACACTCCCCCTATATCCATGCCCACACCTAGACCAAACAAGGATTGAGACGTACGCGTGAGTGCATGGGTAATCAAGACAAACTCCCGGAATCAATGATATTTAGCTCATTCCTCAAATAGCAGAATCTTGCTTCATCAAGTGGCTTTGTAAAGATATCCGCCAGTTGGTTCTTCGTGCTCACAAAAGATAGATCAATATCGCCTCGAGCAACATGGTCACAAATAAAATGATTCTGAATCTCAATATGCTTCGTCCTTGTGTGTTGAACTGGATTGTATGCAATTTTGATAGCACTTTCATTATCACATAAAAGAGGCACTTTGTCACAATTGACACCGTATTCCTTTAAAGTTTGCCTCATCCACAATAATTGAGTACAAGCGCTGGCAGCAGCAACATATTCAGCTTCGGCGGTGGAGAGAGATATACAATTCTGCTTTTTGGAGGACCAACATACAAGAGATCTTCCCAAGAATTGACAAGCTCCAGAAGTGGATTTCTGATCATCCTTATCACCAGGCCAATCTGAGTCAGTATAACCACATAAAGAGAAATTGGAGCCCTTGGGATACCAGAGACCAAAGTTGGGGGAATGAACCAAATATCGAAAGATCCTCTTGACCGCCACTAAGTGGCTTTCTTTAGGAGCTGCTTGATACCTTGCACACACTCCCACACTCAACACAATATCGGGTCTAGATGCGCAGAGGTAAAGAAGAGAGCCGATCATGGACCGGTATACCTTTTGGTCCACATCTTTACCATGAGGGTTGAGTTCGAGATGACACTTTGTTTGCATCGGAGTAGCGACACCATTTAGATCCGTCATCTTGAATCTCTTGAGCATGTCTTGGATGTACTTTGCTTGATTAATAAAGGTTCCTTCTCTAAGTTGCTTGATCTCGAATCCAAGAAAGAACCGTAATTCCCCCATCATAGACATCTCAAACCTGTCAGTCATAAGCTTTGAAAATTTATTGTTAAAAGCTTTGTTAGTAGAACCAAAAATGATATTGTCTACATATAGTTGGCATATGAAGAGTCCCCCTTAACCTTCTTAGTAAAAAGAGTGGGGTCGATTTGCCCAACTTCGAAGCCACGATCTAACAAAAGCTCTTTAAGGTGCTCATACCACACACGTGGGGCTTGTTTAAGGCCATAGAGTGCCTTATCGAGTTTGTAGACATGGTTCGGGAAGTTAGGATCCTCAAACCCCGGGGGTTGCTTTACGTATACCAACTCATGTAGAGGACCGTTAAGGAAGGCACTCTTGACGTCCATTTGCTGCAACTTGAAATTGTTATGAGCAGCATAAGCAATTAGGATACGGATGGACTCAAGGCGAGCCACAGGAGCATAGGTCTTGCCGAAGTCGATGCCCTCAACTTGGGAGTAACCTTGTGCCACAAGTCTTGCCTTGTTCCTCACAACAATGCCATTCTCGTCTTGCTTGTTCTTGAAAATCCACTTGGTGCCGATAACATTGCGGCACTCTTTGGGTTTCTCCACTAGTTCCTAGACTTTGTTGCGCTCGAAATTATTCAATTCTTCATGCATAGGAACAACCCAGTCTGGGTCTTCAAGAGCTTCAAAGACCTTCTTAGGTTCCACCATGGAGATATGAGCTTGATGCTCACCAAAACTGGCCAATTCTCTTCTTGTAGACACCCTTCGTCGAAGATCACCAACAACCTTGTCGAGAGTGTGACCCCGCAACTCAAGGTTACGATCCGCCCGAGCCTTGCAACGAAGTTCAATAAGTTTGTTGTCTCTTGGTGGAGGAGATTCATCACTTGAGACTTCATTGGAAGCATTTTCTCCGCCTTTATCAGTAGCTGGAACATCAGTAGCAGGTGGTGGAGATGCATGCCCTTGAGGTGAATCCGAAGCCATAGCAGGAGGCTGCAGAACTGGAGAGTCAGGGCCGGATAATCCAGTCGATGAAGAGGCCGGATAATCCGGCCTAGGAGAACTTGCAGCAGCTTCATCAGGAAGCCTGAGACTTGCTTGAACTGGCGAGGGGCCGGATAATCCGGGGTCAGCCGAAAAATCCGGCCTGGAGCTTGTATTGATATCTTCACCACCAGGAGCTGCATGGTCAGCTGGAGCGGGGTAGCCGGATAATCCGGTATCCACCAAAAAATCCGGCCTGGAGCTTTCTGGAGCATTTTGACCTTCAGCAGTTGATGGAGATGGTGTAGACGTTGCCCCCGTGGTTGAAGCATGTTGCGTATGTGTAGATGAGGGCTCTATATGAGTAGAGCATTATCCTTCCCGGTCCGCCACAAGGGGTTCCTCAATGGGGCGGAAGAATCCCACGCCCATTCTTCTTATGGCATCTTGGGGTATTTCAACATCTGCATCACAAACACCAACTTGCTCCGCACGGGAACCGTCATTTTCCTCGAACACCACACTACAAGATTCTACAACAGTTCCAGAGAGCTTATTGTAGACTCTATAAGTGTGGGATTCAACACCATAACCAACAAAAATACCTTCTAGAGCCTTAGATTCAAACTTAGATAAACGAACTCCTTTAATAACAAAGAAACACTTACACCCGAAAACCCGAAAGTATGAGATGTTTGGCTTGTTACCGGTAAGTATTTCATACGGAGTCTTGTCCAAAATCTTGCGGAGGTATAAACGGTTGGATGAATGACAAGCAGTAGAGATTTCTTTAGCCTAGAAATTATATGGAGATTTGAATTCAGCCAACATTGATCTTGCCATGTCCATTAGAGTTCGATTCTTCCTCTCGGCTACACCATTTTGTTGAGGGGTGTACGCAGCGGAATATTGATGTCTTATCCCCTCTTCACTTAGGAACTCATTTAAGGTGTAGTTCTTGAACTCCGAGCCGTTATCACTCCTTATAGCCAGAATGGGGACGTTGTGTTGACGTTGAACCTCGTTGGCGAAGTCGATGATAGTTTGTTGAGTTTCACTCTTCAACTTGAAGAAATAAACCCAAGTGTATCTTGAGTAATCATCAACAATCACAAGACAATACTTCTTTCCACCGAGGCTTGCATGAGATGGAGGTCCGAAAACATCCACATGAAGGAGCTCCAAAATCCTTTTTGAAGAGATAATAGTTTTCCTTCGATGAGGAGAATCATGCATTTTCCCTTCAACATGCCCTGCAAACACGATCTTTGGCAAAAGAGACATTTTCTTTTAGTCCAAGAATATGGCCACCCTTGTGGAGACTTTGCAAAGTTCTCATATTGACGTGGGCTAGTCGGTGATGCCATAGCCAACCCGCGTCAGCCTTTTTGAAAAGACACATCGGACCTGTAGTGGTTTTCCCCGAAAAGTCCACCACGTACAGGTCATTTTCGACATATCCCACGAAAGCGACTTTTAGAGACTTGCTCCACAAGAGTACCACCAAATCAGCATCAATGTAAACTGCAAAGCCCATCTTACCAAGGGCACGAACTGAAAGTAAGTTATACCCGAGGGTCTCAACAAGCAGGACGTCCACGAGAGAGATATCGTGAGCCACCACAACTTTGCCGAGACCCAATACCTCAGATTTTGACTTGTCACCATAGGAGACGGTAATGTGATCAAGGTTTGGCCGCATCTCCGTGATGATCTCCTTGCTTCCGGTCGTATGACTCATACAACCGATATCGAGTACCCATTTAGACCCACCGGAAGCATAGCCCTGCAAGAAAATTACTTCTTGGTTTTAGGTACCCATTTTTCAATGGGTCCTCTCATGTTAGTAACAAGGGTCTTGGGAACCCAAATAGACCAAGGAATGTAACAATCATAAGGCCCTACATAACTAGCATAAACATCACCATAAGAATCACAATATAGTTCGAAGTTAGGATTGTTGATCCCTGCAAAACCATCATAATTAGTCTTGTCATTGGTAATGTTGCTAGTCTTCGATTGAGCAGTCTTCTTCTTCTTCTTCTTCTTCTTCTTGTTTTTCTTGCTCTTTATCTTGGGTATGTAACCAAGACCTTCTTTACTGTTGTTTGTCCTTTTCCTGCTCAGTATCTCATCAACAAGCCCTTTACCTTTGTGTTGAGAACTCCTTGCAAGATCTTCTTTTCCAAAGGATGAAGAGGAGGTACTTGGCACATCATACCGTTTCAATTGAGTTTGGAGCTGGTCATGAGACTCATTTAGAGTAGAATGATCACTCTTCAATGCCTTGTGAGCACTTTCAAGATCATCAAACTTCTCCAAAAGTCTAGCATGAACAGCCCCAAAATCAATCTTTTCTTTCTTTAGTTTCTTTACCTTGGCAAGAGCATGGTCACGTTCTTTAATGAGCTGAGCTACAGCTTCTTCTTGTGACTCCTCTAGGGATTCGAGTCTTTCTTCCAAAGAAACTCGAGTTTCCTCTTCCTCTTCCAAGGCATTCTTCAAAGAGGCTATCTCCAAGGCATCTTCTCTTTCAATTCTGCCCTTTTCTTCAAGGAGATCTCCGGCTTGAGCAAGTTGACTCATAAGAGCATCAAAATGGAGTTTGTGCTCACCTTGTAGGTTAGTGATAAAAGTATCCAAGGCAATAACTTCTTCTTTCATTTCAAGACTGTCATGATCATCCATATCCAAAATTATGTTAGTCTTAGGAAATGAGGAGTTAGAAGTTGATACCTCGGATCCTCCTGCCATTAGACAAGTGGCGTTGTTGTTGATGGCGTTCTCGTTCGGCGAGTCGAAGAGAGAGGAGGGAGTCGATGTGGTGGCTATAGCAGCCACTTCGCGGGAACTATCATCATCCTCTTCATCTTCACTTGCGGAGGAGTATTCCTCTTGAGCTACAAGGACCATCTTGGGTTGCTTCTTGAAAGGGCCATTCTTCTTAGCAAACGGCTTCTTCTTCGGAGCTTTGGATTTCTCTTTGAGGATGAGCCTGCCACCATTGTCTTCTCTATTTTGATACGGACACTCGGCTACAAAGTGCAGTCTATCTCCACAGTTGAAGCAAGTTCTCAATCTTGGGCCACTTTCTCTTCTTCCATTTGACCCATTCTTCCGCTCAAGTTCAGACTTGGCTTTGGCAGGGTCCTTCCAAAAGTTCCTTGCATAGAATGCCATGTACTCACCATGAGCATGTTTGACCTCATCGGGGCATTCCATGGATACCCTCTCAAAAACTCCTTCATCGTCCTCTTGCTCAACAACATTGGCTTTGAGAGCCATATTGACACCCTTTTGCATTCCAATGGCCCGAGCACGGGCATCTTCAGCATTCTTTGCCGCCACTTTGAATGACGCCATTTCTTGCATGACTTCATTGGATGTCATTTGATGATAGTTGTGTCTACCTTGCAAGCTCTTCAAATCCGTCGGTTCGAAAGGCATTAAGGCACTCACATACTTTCTTTTTATCCATGCATCATCAATGTGAGTGGCCCCATGCTTCCGAAATGTTGTTGCGATGCCCTTGAGTCTTCTATACATGTCCTCATGGTTTTCACCATCCAACATGTAGAATCCCCCAGCTTCGTTACTAAGGGCATCATACCGGTTTCTTCTCATGCTTTCATTTCCAACAAAAAGGTCCGTAAGAGCATCCCACGCCTCTTTAGCTGTGTTGAGATGTTCAATGTGTGGCATGTCCTTGGGACCCACACCCGGCTATATCATGTGGAGAGCAGTGGCATTCAACTGGCTATCCACCACTTCCCTTCTTGTTAGATTGGTTTGATCTCCAATATGAAGACCTTCTTCAATAATCCTCCACAATTCAATAGAAGAGCTGCAAACATGAGATTTCATTAGAAACTGCCATTGGTTAAAAGAAGATGCAGTGAGCTTGGGTGGATCACCCCTATTGTTTATATGAGGATGAGGGATAGGTGGGTTGGGGGAATATATGTGGCGAACCTCACTATATTCCTCCTTACCATTTCCCTTTTTGGAGGTGGAGCCATTTAGTTTTTCACCTTCCACATCATCATCCTTGGATTCGGTGTTACCCTTTTCCTCAGATGATGGTGTGGGAGCCTCAGAGGAGGATGGAGATGGGGCTATGGATGATGTAAGGAGAGTAATCATTTGATTCATCTCCTCCATCTTGGCCTCAAAGGATTTCAACAAGGTTGTTTCCAACGACTTGAGATCATCCATTGTGACCTTATCCACAGCCTCATTTCCATCATCCCTGGTACCCATACTACTCTTAGGCGGTTCAGCCCGAATTAAGAGCCGGGGCTCTGATACCAATTGAAATGGATCGTATGGGCACCTAGAGGGGGTGAATAGGTGCTACACCAATTTTTAATTCTTTTTCAAATTTAGGCTTAGCACAAAGGTAAATTCTCTAGATAAACTAATGTGTGGAATTTCCCTATATGCAAACCTATCTACTAGCGAGTAAAGAGCGAGTGGAAGAGGAACGAGTGGACCGAAGTGAAGCACGCGGAGACACAGGATTTGTTTGACCGCAGTTCCTTCCTTGTTAAGGGAAGTACATGTAACTACCTCGGTGAATTACGCTCTTAGTTGCATGCCTAGATGAACGAAAATGGTTAAAATAGTACGGTGGGGCCTAGGGTCCACGCACAGGTAGACCTTTCAGCCGTCCTAACCACTTCAGAACATCAGGACAAGAACGAGCGGCGTAATCGGCAGGCGAAGGGATCAAATACATACACAAGTGAGTATGTATGCAAGCCACCATACAACAGTTTTCAGAGCCATTCCATCTAAAAAGAAATAGAAATATAGCAACGCCATACAGCAAGACCCAAATATCCTAGATAGAGATAATAGTTTAGGATAGCTCCTCATACATCAAACATCAGAGTATCAGGCGGAAGCGGAAACAAGATCCGAGTACGGATAAGAAGCAAATTGGCATAAGATGCCACATCAATAAACACATCCCGCCCACAGATCTCACGGATCCCCGTTCCCGGAATCTCTACACTGAGTGATCGTTGCCAACATCATCTGTCTCCTCCACCCAGTATCCATCTTGTGAGTACACCTGTTTATCTGAATCAAACAATTTATCGTGTGAGACCCTAGGGGTACTCAGCAAGTCTTTATGCCTCTAAAGGGGACATATACCTGGGGTGACGCAATTGCAGCAAAAGATAATAACTAACAAGTCTATAGATACTCGCTAACCATCCGCCTAACCAATGATAGACGGATGTCCGTTAATTAGTAACAACAGTTATAACAATATAATTAACAGATGCATCCTCCTTCTCGCTTACCAACGAGAAAGCGGACGAACAACCCATCCGTTGGCAGTTTTATTAACCATCCGATGAGTATTGCACTATTTACTAATCAAGTACTTAGTCAGATTAAAAGTGGTACTTTAGTTATACTTGTCTATGATCGAGAAACTGTGTTCCAAGTCGTCCATAACTGCGGACACGACTTTCAGAAAGATTTACCCTGCAGGGGTGCACAAATAGCAACACACGCTCGATCAACCTCGGAAAAACCAACTCAAAACCCAACGAGGCATTCACGACAAAGCGATCACAGGATTAAAAAATATTTCAGGGGGCCACCCCGTTAAGCTACCTGCAATGAAGCTAGCTGACTCCGAGACGGACTCAAGGTTTGCGCCAATGGCTGTAAACGACTGGGAACCCAAAAATGTGACTGTGTCGATACCGCGAAAACACTCTGCAATTCTTAAACAGTACAGGTGCTCCTCGCACAATCTTAAATAAAACAGTAAAGCATGGCATAAGTACAAGATAGTAACAAAACCCCAAACTACTTTGTGGCCCAAAGAAATAGAAATGAATCAAGCTCTGGCTCAGGGGGGTCCATAAGGCCTCCCGGATGTGGATAGTGCGAATAGTCATGGAACAGGAATCAAGTACTCGGGGTCCTACGGGACACATGTGAGCATGAAAAACCAAATGGCAGATATTGCTCACCGGTGCCGCTTTCATTAGTTATCCCATTACTACTCAGGTTAAGTTGTTTAGGTACCTCGTTATCCATCAGACACTCACATACCCTACACATGCTTTTTCTACGACTCGCATGGCTCAAACAACTCCTGTAGTAATGGCTCATGGGATGGAGGAACAAGCTGTGGTGGGGTTTAAAAGTAAAGGCTATGCAGTACTTGGGATTCAGTTTAATGCAATCGCGACTCAATGATGCAAGAATAAGATAGAGGCAATAGGTACTATATGTATGCAAGCATGTGGTAGTGCTTGCCTGATAGCTCGGTTGAAGCGAGAGATGGATCTGGGTAGAACTCCTGTGATTCCTGATAATTCTCTTGATGGGCGTCTAATCGAAGAAGAACCAAACAAACCAGGGCCAACATAAATAAAGTGCACAACCATACGAATTAAAATGCGACAAGCAAACAAGCATGCCATGATGAATGATGCACAATTTACCTGGCAGTAATGTAGCATGGCATGGGTGAGGTGTGGGGACAAGAATAATTCATTTTATTATTTAATTGGTCAAGTTTTATTGCCACAAACAGTTCTGATTTTTAATAATAACATGATGCATGCTTCAATTCAGAACAAGGAATGCATATATAGAACGGGCTCGTCGCGCTGATCGATTTAGACATATTATTTATTAAATTTGGAGTTGTGGAATTAAAGTTATTAATTTATTAAGAAAAAGGGCATTTTATTGTAATTTTAATCATCTCGAAAATTTAAAGTGGTCAAACAACATTTTGAATGGCATATTTGAATTCCTCACATTTTTCTGATTCCAAAACATATATCATTTGTATTATTTGGAATTATAATTTAAAAGTAAATTTGTATTTAAACATTTCTGAAATGGTTTTATTAAAACAGATAAACAACCAGACTTTTTATACCCAAGTCGAGCTAGCCCCAGTCACCGACGAGTGGGGCCAGCGCTGACTCAGCCACAGGTGGGGCGCAGCAGACTACGGGGGTTTTCTTACCCGAACCGCAGCTAGCCATAGCCACCGACAAGCGGGACCAGGACCCGTGGGACCACGCGCGCGCGTCGCCCAGCCGGGACGTGACACGTGGGCGATCCCAGGCAGGCGCGGCCAAAACAGAAAAGCACGGGGCCCTATTTGTAAAAAGGCACGGGAGAGTGACAGGTGGGCCACTTGGGACCACGGGTTGAGGCGGGAAAAACTGCAGGGGCTTTTCTGTGAAAGCAACGACGACGCTGGACTGACGACCTGCATGTCCTCGGCAGAGAACAGCGAGCTCGACTGGGTTGCGGCTGCGATTACGGCTAAACGGCAGCGAGTTTCGCCGTGCCGTAAAAAGGAAAGTTGGAGAGGGATCTACGAGCTACAACTCTCGTTCAGGTGGTGTCGCCGGAGGAGGTCTACGACGCGCGGGGCACGATGAGGAACATAGGCGGACCAAGCGGCGGCGGCGACGTGAGCGGCAAGGTCAGGCGGCGTCTGCGCGCGCGCCGGCTGTTCGACGGATGGCGGCGGCGCTACGGGGCACCAGAGAGGAGGCGAGCAAGTCCGGCGAGTAGGGGGGCTCACCAGAGGCGCTCATGCGGAAGAGGCTTGCTGGAGAGGAGGGGATCGGCAGCATCGCTCGCGACACCGAGCTTTGGGAACATGGCGTCTACGGCGGCGCGGCGGCATCTCCGGCGACCTTCCGACGGGGTTCGCGTACAAGCCGAAGAAGAGGAGGCCGGGGAGTCTCCTGGCGCCTTGCACAGGCCCGGTGGCCATCATCTCGAGCCAGCACAGGGGAAGGCCGAGCTAGGGTTTTTAGGTGGGGAAGATGGCCATGGCGGCTTGGGAGGAAGAAGGAGAAGGGGAGAGGAACCTGGGTGCCTCCCAGATGGGATCTGAGGTGGAGAGGGATGGTGGGGTAGATGAGGGAGGGGAGGAGAGCACATGGACGGCCTCACCCTTCTCTGCTATTTCTTGCTCTAGGGGAAAGGTGAGAGAGGGGTGGCAGGTAGATGGTTGTTGTCTCTCCTCTCTCTTGTTTGTTCTCGCTGCTGCCAACGTGAGGGAGAGGGGCCGGTGGGGATCAGGAAAAGGGTGGTGGTGGCTGATCAAGGGAGAGGGGACGGGGAGCACATGGGGGTGTGATGGCCTTTGCATAAGAAAAGGAGGAAAGGTACTCGGTGTGGAGAAAAATTGAAGGGAGAGAAAAGGCTAGGCTGGGAGGGTGTTGGAAGGAGTAGGTAGATAGAACTCACACATGTGGCCACGGCTAGGGCATAGGAGGGTTGAGGTATTGATGAGGATTAGGGGTAGGAGAGAGAGAAGGATCGGCCAAGCTAGGTAGAATAGAGGGTTCAAGTTAGAGAATAAAAGATGCCCATGTTTTGATGGGGTAGATAGCTAGACATTATGGCATGTGGATATGGAAGCTCACATACATGCACATGAGATAAGTGTAGGTTTTGCAAGGTGGGTTTGATTTAAAATCAAACAAAACCAAAGAGATCAAGTAAAAGAGAAAAGACATGAGAGGAAACATGTGTGCATGGCCCACGCATGAGGAGTTTAATACCACTATTAGTTGTAAAAACAACTATAATTACACATGGTCACTTATTCATCATACATCCATAATTTAAGTAGGGCCTCACAAAAAGAATTATGGGACTTGCCTTCCCATGGAATAAAAGGAGTGTAAGTATGCATGGCTCATGCATGATCCTTGGATAGGCCACACTATAATTGTGAAAACAAATATGAGTTCAAATGACCCCATATAGTCACATGCATTCAAATTTGAATTAAGCCCAAGAAAAAGGTTTGAAGAGGTTAAATAAAAACAGCAAATAGAAGAGCTAGAGTTGGATGGGGATGTGGAGTTTATATTTCATGCGACATGAAATAATGATACCACACATAGCATACATGCACAAGGAATTAACACATGGTTGGAATTAAACCCATATGTCCAAGAATTGATTAAATAGGCATGAATAAATATAATGGAAATGCTAGTGTGTGTATGCCACTAGATGATTATATGGTCCCATTTGTATTTAGATATGCCCACTCATTTAGAAGTAAACCATAAGAAGATGTAGAAGTATCCCCACATGTAGACCCACATCATTTATATTGTGAAAACAATAGTAAACACCATTGGGGCATGTGGTATAGAAGGGGATCCATCTTTATATATGTGAGCTAGACAAGACCCAAAGCCCACAAGTATTTTGGGATGGTGGATTTATAAGGTGGTGACAAAGAAAAAGGTGGCGGAGTTGATAAAAGATATGCCCCCAACTCAACCTGGGCATCAAGCATTTATCAAGAACCAAATACAATATATCAAGAGGCAAATACAATTAATAAATGCATATGGGATAAGAACCAAATGAAAAAGGGTTTTATATGATGCTCAAATGCAAGGTGGCATGATGACACGAGCATGATATAATTATGATGCAACAACTATATGTAGGAAGTAGCAACTATATTACTAGACCATGTAGCATTACATATGTTAGACAGATGGGATGCTACAGTACGTCTACGTTGGAGGGGTGGGCGGTACTAAGACCACCACGCCACAAAAGGCCTCACCCTGTTCTCCGATGGATCTCGCCACAACAGGTTGATCCACCTTCCACTATAGGTACCCTTCGAGGCGGGCACCGGCGCCTTTACACAACTAGCGGGGCAACAACTCCACAACAACTTGGAGGCTCCCGAAATGACAACAAGCTGCCACAAGAACAAAGTTGTAAAATACAATAACAAGATCTAGGTATTAACAAGAATACTAGATCAGGGGTTTCTCCAAGTGAATGGAGAGGAGTTGAAGCGCTTGATTCTTGACGTTGATGATGAACTTCTCCTCCTTCAATTCCACCAAAGATCAAGACCTTCGGGTGGTTGAAGTGGGAGATCGAGATTTAGAGCTCTTGCACAAGGTCTAGTCAAATTCGAGTGAATCAAGAGTTCTGGACGTTAGAGAAGAAGGGGTACTTATACCCCTTCCAAAAACCAGCCGTTGCACACTTTGGGGGCCGGATTATCCGGCCCAAGTGGGGGCCAGATTATCCGGTCTGGGGAAACTCCGCCCCAGACTCGGAATCTCCGGCAAAAAATCCGCCCCCTCACAGTGAGACGCGCCGAGCTTGCCCTTGATCATCTTCTGGGGGCCGGATTATCCGGTCCTATGCGAAGGCCGGATTATCCGGCCTGGGGAAGAAAAACCGCCCCAGTTCGGATTTTCCGGGAGAAAATCCGACCGGATACCGAGCGACGCGCCTTGGCTCCTTTTGCACGAAACTGGGGGCCCGATTATCCGGCCCTTGCGAAACCCGGATAATCCGGCCTGGGGAGGAAAAACTGCCCCAGTTCGGATTTTCCGGGAGAAAATCCGACTAGACACAGAGCGACGCGCCTTGGCTTCCTTGAGAGATGATGTAGGCCGGATTATCCGGCCCTTGGAGGGGCGGATTATCCGACCCCCCTCAAAACTTCATGCACACTTAGCACACATGAAAAGTCTCCATAGTATTGTTATCTAACACGCAAAACAAAGTAAAACATGAAATGTTCTTTCAAGTATCCAAGCACCTCAGCGAACACACGGAAATCAGCAGTCATAGGCCTATCACGAGTCATCCACTTCATAGTGCGATCCTCATCTGCACAAATAACCAAAGTGGAAAAGAACTGCTTCACCACGTCAGAATCATACGAGCATTGGAGAGCTATGAGATGGTGCAACCCCATCCGCTCAGCCACATACATGGCATCAACAAGGTGGGGCTTCTCCAAAGCCTCAGCAAGAATCAGCGGGTGCATAGGCCTAATGTACAGCCTGGCATACACATCTTCATAAATTCCTTTATGTTCAGCACACCAAAAGTGAGAATCCCCCAGCTCAGAATCACGTGGCAACTCCGCAAACAGATCAAGGTGATGGATAGAGGAATAAGTGACAGGATCCAAAGCCTTGTAGTTGATCTTGGGCTCTTTGCCCTTCCTTTTGGACACACCCCTCTTGGATCTCTCCCGCTTCTCTTGCTCAGCCATGCGGTCAGCCTCTTTCTTTCTTCTCCTCAGCTCAACTTTGTCCATAGTATTACCCTCACTGTCTACCCCGAAATAGATAGTACGAGAACGACGCTTGTAAGTCTTGGGATCACTGGAACCACCTATGAAGAGAACAAGGTCGATATCATGGGGATAAGCATACACACAAGTCCAAGAGAGAACGTGGAAAAGGTGGGCAAAAAGGTCATAGGACAATTCTACTCAATGCACACAACATGGCGAAACTGAACCAGATTTGATTCTGTCAGGCCGGATTATCCGACCTGGCCAGGGGCGGATAATCCGGCCTTGGTAGAAAATTTTCAACTTCGCATAGATTGAACGCAAGGAGTAGATCAGGCCTAGAAACTGCAAGACTACGATTTCTACGCGAAACAACATCCTTCTAGACAACTTTCCACCCAACAAATAACACATCTAGCCAAAGATGGGGAGAGAGGGAGTTACCCTCACTCATTGGAGGAAGAACACGGAGGAGAAGGTACCCGGAGGCATGGAGAAGAAGATCCAGGGAGGCCCGAAAAATACGGTGGCCGGAGAGGCTTCGGGGAGGGTGGGGGACGGCAGGCAGGGGCTGAGGAGAGGGAGAGGGTTGGGGGAGAAGTGATGCTCGTTATGAGCCCTTCCCCCCGATCCCTGCCCTTTAAGATGAAATCCGCTAGGGGCGGATTATCCGGCCTATACTTGGGCCAGATTATCCGGCCTAAAATCTGAATTTCGGTTGTACACAGATTCAGGCACGCGCATCCCCAAACAACACCCCCACAAGGTGTACAAGGGACTTGTGTGCAAGAATAGATGGCTTAGGGGTAGCGAAAGGCTTAGGATTAAGAGAGTCAAACTGAGATGGTAGTACACACTCAAAATTGCAAGAACCAAATCAACTAAAAGCCAAAATTGAGTGTGATTCCCATAAGAACATGAGATGAGCTAAAATAACCAAAGAGATTCACAAAAATCCAACTCTCCTCATGGAAGAGGGCGGTGGCCGAAGCCACCTTGTTGGAGTGTATGGTATGACACCGCAAAGATATATCTTGGGTTCATGACCAATACTCATTCAATAAGCTCACATATCACAAAATGATATTAAGAGAAATGATTTATCTTGCTTTCGGCATTATGGGGGGAGGGTTAGCCCAATTAATTAGGACCACACTCCCCCTATTTCCATGCCCACATCTAGACCAAATAAGGCTGAGATGTACGAGTGAGTGCATGGGTAATCAAGACAAGCTCCTTGAATCAATGATATTAGCTCATTCCTCAAGAAGCAGAACCTTGATTCATCAAGTGGCTTTGTGAAAATATCAGCAAGTTGGTTCTTCATGCTCACAAAAGATAGATCAATATCGCCTCGGGCAACATGGTCTCGAATAAAATGATTCCGAATCTCAATATGCTTTGTCCTTGTGTGTTGTACCGGATTGTACGCAATTTTGATTGCACTTTCATTATCGCATAAAAGAGGCACTTTGTCACAATTGACACCGTATTCCTTTAAAGTTTGCCTCATCCATAATAACTGAGTGCAGGCACTAGCAGCAACAACATATTCACCTTCGGTGGTGGAGAGAGAGATACAATTTTATTTTTAGATGACCAACATACTAGATATCTTCCCAAGAATTGACAAGCTCCAGAAGTGGATTTCCGATCATCCTTATCACCAGCCCAGTCTGAATCAGTATAACCACATAGAGAGAAATTGGAGCCCTTGGGATACCATAGTCCAAAGTTAGGGGAATGAACCAAATATCGAAAGATCCTCTTGACCGCCACTAAGTGACTTTCTTTTAGGAGATGCTTGATACCTTGCACACACCCCCACACTCAACACAATATCGGGTCTAGATGCGCAGAGGTAAAGAAGAGAGCTGATCATGGACCAGTATCGGAGTGGTGACCCCCACACTCCACATCTTTACCATGGGGGTTAAGTTCAAGATGACATTTTGTTTGCATCGGAGTGGTGACACCATTAAGATCCGTCATCTTGAATCTCATGAGCATGTCTTGGATGTACTTAGCTTGATTGATGAAGGTTCCTTCTCTAAGTTGCTTGATCTCGAATCCAAGAAAGAACCGTAATTCCCCCATCATAGACATCTCAAACATGTCAGTCATAAGCTTTGAAAATTCATCATTAAAAGCTTTATTAGTAGAACCAAAGATGATGTCATCTACATATAGTTGGCATACGAAGAGCTCCCCCTTAACCTTCTTAGTAAAAAGAGTGGGATCGATTTGCCCAACTTCGAAGCCACGGTCTAGCAAAAGCTCTTTAAGGTGCTCATACCACGCACGTGGGGCTTGTTTAAGGCCATAGAGTGCCTTATCGAGTTTGTAGACATGGTTCGGGAAGTTAGGATCCTCAAATCCCAGGGCTTGCTTTACATATACCAACTCATGTAGAGGACCGTTAAGAAAAGCACTCTTGACATCCATTTGCTGCAATTTAAAATTGTTATGGGCAGCATAAGCAAGAAGGATACGGATGGACTCAAGCTGAGCCACAGGTGCATAGGTCTTGCCGAAGTCAATGCCCTCAACTTGGGAATAACCTTGTGCCACAAGTCTCGCCTTGTTCCTCACAACAATGCCATTCTCATCTTGCTTGTTTTTAAATATCCATTTAGTGCCGATAACATTGCGGCAATCCTTGGGCTTCTCCATGAGTTTCCAGACCTTGTTGCGCTCGAAATTATTCAATTTTTCATGCATAGCACCAACCCAGTCTGGATCTTCAAGAGCTTCAAATACTTTCTTGGGTTCCACCATTGAGATGTGAGCTTGATTCTCACCAAAACTTGCCAGTTCCCTTCTTGTGGAAACCGTTCGTCGAAGATCACCTACAACTTTGTCTAGAGTATGACCCCTTAACTCAAGGTTCAGATCAGCACGAGCCTTGCGACGAAGTTCAATAAGCTTGTTGTCTCTTGGTGGAATAGTTTCATCACTTGAGTCTTCGTTGGAATCATTTGCTTGACCTTGATTAGAATTCTGAGTATCCGTAGAAGAAGATGACGAAGCATGCCCTTGAGGTGGGTTAGCAGCCGTAACAGGAGGCCGCTAAACATCTGGAGATTCAGGGCCGGATAATCCGGCCGAAGGTGTGGCCGGATAATCCGGCCTGGAAGAACTTGTTGCAACTTCATCAGGTTGCCTGGAACTTGCTTAAACTGGCGAGGGGCCGGATAATCCGGGGTCAGACGGAAAATCCGGCCTGGAGCTTGTAGCAATTTCTTCAATACCAGAAGCAGTTTGGTCGATAAGAGAGAGGTGGCCGGATAATCCGGTGTCAACCGGATAATCCAGCCTAGAGCTTTCTGGAGTAGTTGCTTGATCTTTAGCAATTGATGGAGATGGTGTAGAAGTTAGGCCCGTGGTTGGAACATGTTGAGCATGTGTTGATGAGGGCTCTTCATGACTAGAGCATTGTCCTTCCCGATCCGCCACAAGGGGTTCCTCAATGGGGAGGAAAAATCCCACACCCATTCTTCTTATGGCATCTTGGGGTATTTCAACATCTGCATCACAAACATCAACTTGCCCTACATGGGAGCCGTCATTTTCTTCGAACACCACACTACAAGATTCTACAATAGTTCCGGAGAGCTTATTGTAGACTCTATAAGTGTGGGATTCGGCACAATAACCAACAAAAATACCTTCTAGAGCCTTAGATTCAAACTTAGATAAACGAACTCCCTTAATGAGAAAGAAACACTTACACCCGAATACTCGAAAGTATGAGATGTTTGGCTTGTTACCGGTAAGCATTTCATATGGAGTCTTGTCCAAGATTTTACGGAGGTATAACTGGTTGGATGAATGACAAGCGGTTGAGATTGCTTCAGCCCAGAAGTTATATGGAGACTTGAATTCGGCTAGCATTGACCTTACCATATCCATTAGAGTCCGATTCTTCCTCTCGGCTACACCATTTTGTTGAGGGGTGTACGCAGCAGAATATTGATGTCTTATCCCCTCTTCACTTAGGAACTCATTTAAGGTGTAGTTCTTGAACTCGGAGCCGTTATCACTTCTTATAGCCAGAATAGGGACGTTGTGTTGATGTTGAACCTCATTGGCGAAGTCGATGACCGTTTGTTGAGTTTCACTCTTCAACTTGAAGAAATAAACCCAAGTGCATCTTGATTAATCATCAACGATCACAAGACAATACTTCTTCCCACCGAGGCTTGCATGATATGGAGGTCCGAAGAGGTCCACATGAAGGAGCTCTAAGATCCTTTTTGACGAGATAATAGTCTTCCTTCGATGCGGAGAGTCATGCATTTTCCCTTCAACACAAGCCCTGCAAACACGATCTTTGGCAAAGGAGACATTTGCTTTTAGTCCAAGGATGTGGCCACCCTTGTGGAGACTTTTCAAAGTTCTCATATTGACGTGGGCTAGTCGGTGATGCTATAACCAACCCGCGTTAGCCTTTCCGAAAAGACACATCGGGTATGTAGTGGTTTTCCTCGAAAAGTCCACCACATACAGGTCATTTTCGACATATCCCACGAAAGCGACTTTTAGAGACTTGCTCCACAGGAGTACCACCAAATCAGCATCAATAAAAACTGTGATGCCCATCTTACCAAGGGTGCAAACTGAAAGTAAATTGTACCCGAGAGTCTCAACAAGCATGACGTCCACGAGAGAGATATCGTGAGCCACCACGACTTTGACGAGACCCAATACCTCAGATTTTGACTTGTCACCATAGGAGACGGTTTTATGATCATGATTTGGCTGCATCTCTGTGATGATCTCCTTGCTTCCGGTCATGTGACTCGTGCATCCGCTATCGAGTACCCATTTAGACCCACCGGAAGCATAGCCCTGCAAGAAAGTTACTTCTTAGTTTTAGGTACCCATTTTTCAATGGGTCCTCTAATGTTAGTGACAAGGGTCTTGGGGACCCAAATAGACCAAGGAATGTAACAATCATCAGGACCTACATAACTAGCATAAACATCACCATAATGATCGTAATATAACTCAAAGTTAGGATTGTTAGCCCCTGCAAAACCATCATAATTAGACTTGTCATTGGTGGTGGTACTAGTATTTGGTTGAGCAGTCTTGCTCTTGTCCTTCTTCTTGTTTTTCCTGTTCTTTATCTTGGGAATATAACCAAGACCTTCTTTTCCACTGTTTGTCCTTTGCTTGCTCAATACTCATCTAAAACTTCTTTACCTTTGTGTTGAGAACCTCTTGCAAGTTCTTCTTTTCCATAAGATGGTGTGGAGGTGCTTGGCACATCATACATCTTAAATTGAGTTTGGAGCTGGTCATGAGACTCATGTAGAGTAGAGTGATCACTCTCCAATGCCTTGTGAGCACTATCAAGTTTATTAAACTTCTCCGAGAGTCTAGCATGAGCAGCCCAAATTCAATCTTTTCTTTTTTTAGTTTCTTCACCTTGGCAAGAGCATTGTCACGTTCTTTGATGAGCTGAGCCACAACTTCTTCATGTGAATCCTCAATGGATTCGAGTCTCTCTTCCAAGGATACTCGAGCTTCCTCTTCTTCTTCCAAGGAATTCTTCAAAGAAGCTACCTCCAAGGCATCTTCTCTTTCAATTCTGCCCTTTTCTTCAAGAAGATCTTCGGCTTGGGCAAGTTGACTCATAAGAGCGTAAAAATGAAGTTTGTGCTCACCTTGCAGGTTAGTGAAAAAGTTGTCCAAAGCAATAACTTATTCTTTCATTTTAAGACTAGTATGATCATCCATATCCAAATTTATGTTAGTCTTAGGAAATGAAGAGCTAGAACTTGATACCTCGGACCCTCTTGCCATAAGGCAAGTGACATTGTTGTTGATGACTGAAAGGTTAATTGCCCCTATGTGTGGTTTTGGTGATTAATGACAATCCCTGTGGACTATTGTTTTCATTGAGTTTTATATGAAGGAATATTCCATAGGTCATGCTTGTAGTCCATATGTTGGATTCAAGTATGGATGCCATGAAGATAAAGATATACCTTGAGTTTTGGCATCAAGATCATCAAATTGAAGAGAAGAATATGATATGTTCAAGATCTTGAGACTGTGATCTCAATAGAAGAATTTAAGATATGGCTCTAAGCCGGTGTCATGATAGCCTCATTAGTTGAGCTATGGTTGACTCAGATTTAGAGCATGTAATCAAATGAAGAATTCTTTATGTACCTCAAGATATTGAGATGGAGCATGAGAAGATACTTGGTTGACCAATACAAAGAGTGAAGAGTGATTTCAAGTTGGTCAATACATAAAGCATAAAGAATGTACCACATGGATCTTGTGGTATGGTAAGCCTTGTCATTTATGCATCATGAACTAGCCCATTATATATGTGCCTTTGCGTTTTCTATATGGGATAGGTATCTTTCCATGGGAATGCTTCAAAAGTGAAGATCTCATATAGCCCATGAGAGGATGACATCAAGTGGTGATCATCATCAAAGTTTGAGAAGGGCAAGTCTAACACCCTCGAATCGGCCCTATGCAATTTTTAGCCCTTTCCGCCAAACCCGCATAGAAACGATTCAAGGACGCCCACCAGACACTTTCGTGCAGGTGGAAACCGAAGTAATACCATTACACAACAGTCCTCGATGAGACCCACAGAACAGATATATATACAACAACGACTCAACAAGTCAAGAATACAAATATACAATACAAAGATCCAAATCACCTTGAAAACGATAGAGCGTTCGACTATGGACAAGATGCAAATGGGGCTAAGAGCCCTGAAGAATAACTAATGGCGTCCATAACCCTGCCCAGGCCAAGCCAGAAGGGTAACCCTGCTAACGACGTTGATCTCAAACCTGCTAAAACAAAAGGGGTGCCGACAAAGGGCAAAGGAAAAAGAGGAGCGTCAGTACTGAGGCCAGTACACGGCGAGGCTAGAATTCGGCGGCTCTCGCCTACATAGGTATGGTGGGCTGAAGCGGCAGCGCAGCGGCACTAAACAACCTATAGAGACTCGATACAACTGGCGGTTCTCAGAGAGGGATAAGAAAAACCTATTCGGATCCAACCTGAAGCTAACACCAAACAAACCCATCCTGGTATTCCACTCGAGACCAAACGAGAAAGTCAATCCGAGGAACTCACACAGTTGGCAGTTTTATTTAATCTTTCCATGGCAGTTATCCAACCTACTAGTCATCTCAGGTACAAGTCAAATTATAACAGCAAACTTTAGTTATAGTTGTCTATGATCGAGAAACTGTGCTTCAAGTCGTCCATAACCGCGGACACGGCTTTTCGAAAAGATTTAACCCTGCAGGGGTGCACCAAAGTATCCACACGCACTTCTACCCTTTTTGCCAGATCAATTAACATACACTCATCGGTATGTCGGCGGGGCCTAAGTCATGACGTTTCCCAGACCCAAAGCAAGTACATGGGGGGCCACCCAACTAAGCTACTCGCAACGAAGTCGGCCGGCTCCGAGGCGGACCCAGGGTTTGTGCCAATGGCTGTAAACGACTAGGAACCCGAAAGTGTGACTGGGCTTGTCGATACCGCGAAAACATTCCACATCCTAAACAGTACAGGTGCTCCACGCACAATCTTAAATAAAGCAGTAAAGCATGACATAAGTACATAATAGTAATAAAGCCCCAAACTACTTGTGGCCCCCGGTACAATACTTTGAAATCAGGTAGTAAGCCGATGGGGGTGCCCACACACCCCACTTGTGGTTAGCGCGCTCGATCTCGGAACAGGTGTCAAGAACTCGGGTCCTAGGTGGACACAAGTGGGCAGTTAAAAACCAAATAATTACTATTATCCACCGGTGCCTCTGCATTATATCTACCGTCAACATTAATTAATAAACTGTAATTAGAATCATGATCAGCTCCACCATTAAACATCTGCCAACCTCCCATCAACTGTGGAACATCGACGATGCGAAGCAACACCTAAGCAAGCAACTATGACTCGCAGGGCCAACTGTCTAACAAGCAACAGGTAATAGGAGGTGTCCCGGGCAATATAACGGCTGCAGGAATATAACTGGTACGGAACACTAAAGCATCGCGACACGGATAGCAATAGATCAACATGAGGAAATAAAGACTATAAATGCAAAATAGGTAGAAGGGGAAGGGATGCTCGCCTGGACACTCAAATGAAGTGAGGTAGAATATAACATCCGAAGAATCAAAGAAGAACTCCCCCGGCGAATCTCGGACTCATCCTCTATCGGAAAGAACCAAACACACATACAGAAAGAAAGAACACAATCAACACAAGTGTAGTGCAATGCAAACAATATGATGCCATGACTATTTTAAGATGTATAAGTGGTGAATTAAATGGGCGTAGCAATATTAATTGGTCCAATGCAATTTATATGTAAAAACAAAAGATAAAAGGACACATATTTAGTTAAGTGTGTTTGCATAAGGTGATGCATGTATATACATGGCATAATCATATTCCTTGCATTTTTCTAAGCAAGATGGATATTACAAGCAAGATTTAGATTTATATAAAAAATGCTAATTGCAAGTTAGAAAAAAATTGGTCAAACTTTAGTTTGTTAATAGTCAAACAGACGATGGAACTAAATTATTCATGGTTTTTTGATATCCACACACCTTTCTAATTTGGGTCAAAAGAGACTAGAATTAGACAGGTTCTAGTAACTTTAAAACAACCGCCTAGTTCGTAGTTTTCCTCGAGAAGCATGAGACACAAATCCCCCGCTCGAATTAAACTTGGGTCCCTCGTGTAGTGCTAGAACATAGCAGGCAATTTCTTTGAATATACCAACCGTGACGTTTTAGCTAGCAACAATGAAGCTGTTGGATCATATCTCAGGTACAAAACTAGCTAGCTGAGAAAGGCATGCTCAAACAAAATAGTGGTGTTGTGCTTGTGCTCTAGAAATAAGCAGCGATAGCAAGCAGAGCTAGCCGCAAGGTAGAGCTGCGTGCGTGTACATGCGTGGCCCCCAGGTCAGACATGCGCGCGGGCAAATGGTGAGATTGGCGACGACCTCGGTCCGGCAGTGCTGGTGCGAGTGCGATGCAGGCACAAGCAGCAGGACATGGAGCTTCTCCATGGCGACTATGGCAGGTGCGCAGGGTGTTCAGCGAAACGACGCAGTGACGGCAGTGGTCAAAACTGGAGTTACTGGATGTGCAATAGTGCATGAAGAAGCGACTGCTCACCCTGATGTCGATGGAGAAGAGGCCGTGCTTGAGGTGGACGATGGCGGTGGCGACGAAGAGGACATCATGTGTGGCTACAGGTGCCCGGAGATGGCGTGGACGAACTCAGCGTGTGCAGACCTCCTCCTCCTTGCTCCCTGTAGAAGGTGATGGCAAGGCTCTTGGCACGGGGCGGATCATGTGGGAAAGCTCCAGGACATGGCGTCGTCGTCTTCAATCCGACTTTGGGCTTGGAGAAGGGGAAAGGACCAGGTGAAGGCAGAGTGGTTGTCTCACGCGGCTGCAAGGCTTTGAGATAAGAAGAGGACAGGGGAGGCGTGTGATGTGGTGGCTGAGGAGGGAGTGGGTCGGTCGGTGTGGTGTGGTTGGTTTGGTAGGTCTAGGGTTAGGGATAAAAAGAGGGAACAGAGTATTTATATAGTCTAAAGTAGTTTAGGTAGGACTAGTTTTGGACAAAACTTTAGGCAGACTTTTTGTCACTTTATTATTTTAATAAAATAAGAAAACCCTGTGGTCGCGTACGGACCAAAAATATTATTTTGTTTTAATTTCAAATAACAAAAAGAGGGACGGTTTTAATGAAACCGTGGAGATGTTTTAGTAAAACAAAAATATGTTCTTAGCAAAATAGTTTGTGGTCAAAACATGCGACAATGATATGCATGGGGATGACATGATGGTGCACAAAGCACAAACTCCAAGCGATTTTCTAGTAGTGGTTTTACCGGGGTGCCACAGCAAGTTCAAGATAAGCAACTCAAGAAGATCATTTGCTTGAAGCTTGCCATCCATATTGGTGATAATGGGCATGTGAAGATGTGTCTTAATGAAGCTATCCCATAGTGGTGTATGTGGGAGCAAATTATGAGTCTTCACGAAGCAACAATGATCAAGTGATGCATTTTGGCTTGGATGGAGCTTGAAGCATTGTCATCAAGATCCGGGATGCGCAAGTCAAAGGTATGGCCTTGCTAGGTTTTCCTTTTACCAGTCTCAAGGTGGTTGTTGGGAGACCGGGTTATAGGATAGATAGCCGCACTATCAAGAGGGGCTTTCGGTTGGGTAACTTGATCACATTGTCTTAGGGAGCTCAATCCTTTGCATACTTTGCATCTTCCTATTTTGTTGCTTCTTGGTATTTTCTCTATGTGAGGTTCTTGAGCTTGTTGCTAGCTCTTCAACAAGCCCAAGTTCATCGAAAATGGAATTCGTATGCATCTTATATGGCGTTTTCGAGTTTGAAGGTTTTACCAGTTCTTCTTATACGGAGGCGCCATACCTTTCCTCATTTGGTTCTATCTTCCTTTGTTGTACTATGATGTTTTCATGCACCATATTGTAGAGCTTGTTTTCCTCGTCAAAACAAGCCCAAGATCATCGAAAACGGAGTCCGGATGCAAAAGTTATTGTGTTTTTCGTGAAGTCTATTTCATCCCGGTTGTGGATCCGGTTCAACCGAGCCCCACACCGGACGGTCCGGTGTCAGCGCCGGTAGACCGGATCTCAGACCAGATTTTCTGATTTTCGTGACCGAGTCTATTCCGAGTTGGCAAATAGAGGTTTTCCGGTTTGTAGTTCGGTCCTCCGGCCTGGGGACCGAGTTTCTCGGTTCTGGGGCCGGTCCAACCGACTTTTAAACCGAGTTTTCTCAGATTTCCTCCCAACGGCCATATTTGCTTTCCCCTATAAAAGGGGGTACTTCCCCCAACGTTTTTGGGTGTTCTTGACCACGAAATTTCCCTCCATTGTTGAACCTTTTGAGCTTGCTTCCTCTCCCTTCCCTCATATGATTCTTGCATCTTTTTGAGGGCTTTGGAAGAGGAGTTCTAGATCTACAATCCCCACCAATCAATTCCTCCTCTAAGTGAGGGGAACCCATTGGATCTAGATCTTGGAGTCATTGGTTGACTTACACCATTGTTCTTCCTCTCTAATTCCTCCCTAGCACTTGTTGCTTTGGTAGGATTTGAGAGTGAGGGATTTGAATGCCCTTGGTGTTCTTGCTTTGCATTCTTGCATAAGTGCTGAGCTCTCCACTATGATTTGTTTGAGTGAGAGACCGTGAGCTTTTTGCTCTTGGAGGGTGACCTCCTAGTTGGCTTGGCGGTTGGTGCCATGATGTCCTCTTCGTGGAAGATTGTGAAGAGACCCGGGCTTCTCCTTTGTGGAGCTTGTGAAGTGGTTGTGGAGCTTGCCATCTCCAGAGTGGAGGAAAATCTAGCCATAAGGAAAGGGCCTATTCCTTCGTGGGATAGACTCAGAGAAGAAGGTGAGCCTTCGTGGCGTTGGGAAATCCTTCGTGGAATCCCACACCTCTCCAACATGACGTACCTTACTTGTAAGGGAACACGTGTAACATCCCAAAACTTTAATCCAAGCTTATCAAGATCCAAATCATCAAAATTAGGGTTAACAAAAACTTTTCCATTTCAAAATATGAAAGCATTCATATGTATGTGCATTTAATTTAGGAGTTGATTTGAATTGCCATGGTTATGTGATTCATTGCTTGTAAAATGATTCTTAGGTGAAAAAAACATCATCTAAATCATTCCCAAACTTTTCCCAAAGAAAAACAACTCAAAATGAATAAATGAAGTGGATGGTCATTTTGGCCAAATTAACTATCATGCCTACTTTGGGTATTCCTAGTACTCAAAACTTAACAGAAACAAATATGGATCTTAACACCCCTTTCTAGTACACATAATGAGGTACCAAGGGCCACTTTGTGATCTGCTAAAAACATTCAAATACTATTTTAAATGACAGTTTAAAATTGAATCTATTTCATATGGAAAGATCCCACTATTTCAAAAACCACTCAAACAAGCTCAATTTTCAAAACCCAAGCAACCACAGAGTCTCAAGATTATGCCTAGCACACCCACCAAAAATCTTTTCAAATTTCCAAAGTTTATTTCTTGCGGCCATTTTCACAAACACTTGGCAGGCAAGAATCAAAGTCTAAACATAGCTCACTATTTTGTACAGGGTTTTGCCCCCATTTGATCTCCAATTAATCCCTTTGTCCCCTCTTGATCAAACCAGACCATTAGCACCTCACCCCCTTGTCCCTAGCAACAGTGCCGAGCCACCCCGAGCACCAACTCGCCGGCCAACTTGGTCACCGCCGCAGCAAACCGTCCCCCTCTCTCTCGCCATGTCTAGGAGATAGCTAGCACCTCACCGCCTCCCACTGTCCCCTCCTCGAGCCAGGCCAAGCAGTGGACCACCGAGAAATCCCCGCGCCCAGTGCCACCGCGCCATGCCGAGCATGTGCCAGAGCGCCGCGGCCGACACGCGCATACACTCCGTCCCTCGACCGCAGCCCGCGCCCACCACGTCGCCACGACCCAGGGAGCACGCCGGACATGCCCGTTTGCCGCCCAAAGCCTCACAGCCACCGCTCGCCGTGGACACCGCCGCCTCTGCCGCTCAGAGCGCCAGCTCCGCTCGACCGCTTACCACCGCCCCTAAGACCGCATTAAAGTCCTAGAGCACCGCCAGGAGACCATGCGTCGATCGCCACCCTCAGTCATGCTGCTAGCCGCCCGTAGCCATGTCGCCACCGTCGCCTGCCCGTCCCTCTCGGTCTCGCCGTTGAGCCTATAAAAGGAGGGCACCCCCAGCGGTTTGCAGCACACCACTCCACTCTCCTCACCTCACTGATCGTCCCACACCTCTAGTAGGAGCACGGGGAGCAGCAGCTCGCCGGAATTGCACTGGAGCAGGCCGCCTTTGGAGGAGAAGGGCGCCGCTGATTGCGACCACCCCCGGAGCTGCCTCGACCATCCCTGAGCTCGATGTCGACCACCCGAATGTTTGCCCGCTTCACCGTCGTTGCCGGAGCCCTGGTATGCCTCCTATGCACCCCCACCGAGCCGCTAGGGTTAGAGCTTGCCGACGACAGGTCCGTCGTTGACGATGATCCACAGTCGTTGATCCCCACTCTAATCCAACATCCCACATCGCCCAGTACCGTTTTGCGCGTTATGAGCCACTGACTGGTGGACCCCCTATCAGCTGAGCCCCACGCTGCGGAGTGACACTAGGCCAGCCCGTTAGCGTTTCCCACGCGATCTAGTTAGTTTGAATTAGGATTTTTCTTTTTAGTTTAAACTTACTTCTGTCTTTGAGTTTGAAAATCAATTCAGAGAGATTTACAAATCCAAATTGCATGAAACCAATTTTGCCTGAAAGGTATTGAAATGATATATCCAAGCCCGTTGGATTTAATTCAATTAGAGTTATAGATCTCTCCTAGTAAAAATAATAAAACAGAAGCATTAGCACCTTGCAACATTTTTATAAAATCAACCAAGATAGATTTTGAGTTGATTCCAACTCTCAAAAATCACATTTCATCATACCTATATGAATATGTAATAATATTAAGGTTTACATGCAGTGACTTTGTACTAGTACCAAAGTAATGCTATATAGACATTTCTAGTCACTTTAAATCATTAAATAATGAACTTAAACCAAAGTAATTATGACCCAACCCTTAAATCACATTACCACATGTTAGAATATGTGGTGATGACATGTGTCCACATGATCCCATATTTTAAGTGGTGAATGTTAAATCTTAGTTAATTTTCAATGAGTAGAAATTACTTTTCTAAATTAAAAAGAATGAAACTAGTTAATAAAACTTGTGATGCTTGTGATGATAATAGATCATCAAATGTGTGTCTTAGAATGATAATTAGACTAGTTAAGTATTGTTTGGTGATTGTGTACTCCGTATGTATTTATAGACGATAGTACCGACCAAGTCTACGAGGAGGAGGAGTTCTACCAAGAATAAGAAGAAAACTTCAACCACTGCACCAACCAAGGCAAGCCACTATTAACAATGCAAGCTATTGTTAGCAAGCTAGAATTAAGCTAGATAACTTGATCCAAGATGCTATAGGCATGCTTGATGCATATCACTTGACTATTAGTTACCCCAAGGATTATCTCAAGCTTTACTTCCTTTACTTTACCCAAAGTTCTTTACTGGTTTTGAAGGTAGCATAAAGAGTATAAAACTTGACCTATGTAGAACCCCTTTAGATGTCATTCTATGGCATGAGATTGATCCTATCATTTCCACCTTAGTGAACACTCTTAACTTAGTAGTTTAGAGTAGATCAAAAACTTGAGTCACTTTAGATGGGAACACTTGGTGAAAATGAATTATGAAAACCTTGGAATGATGAGTCATTATATTGAGATGTTTTGACATGTGTTGAGAAACACAAATGGTTTATGATGGTGAAATGTTGAGCCATGAGCCTTAACCCTTTTATAAAACTGATGGTTGGATTCGGATGCGATACCATTCCAAATTTACCAGACAACCACACTACCTGAATTGGGTAAGGATTAGCCGGAAATTTATATGCATTAGTATTAGTTCCCTCGCAGGAGAGGTTTGAGCTGAGGCTACCTCTCAATGTTGTCCACCTATGCAGTGCCCAAGATGACTGATGGTCATGGTTGGGAGGCCATGCTCATAGGAGAGGTGCTTATACTAGGGTGTGTAAAGGGGAAGGTTATGTTTGATTATCTGCATACTAAGTATGATGATTCAGGGTTATCCCTGACAGATGTATCGAATCTTGTGGTGAAAGTGTACCACCTCTGCAAAGTGTCAAACTATTCGAATAGCCGCGTCCGCGGTTATGGACAGTTGGAATGGCCATATTGTTTCGTTGTCAGATGTTTTCCAAACAACTTATGAAAAGAATGATGAATCTTGACTTGACCACAACAGAGTTGTGTTTATGACAATAGCTTGCCAACTTAAGTGATTCTAGAACTTTATTTTATCTTTTTTTGCTTCAGAACTCAGCTTAGGTTTCAAACTTAACTTTATAGTTAAACTTAGAGTTAGCACTTTAACTTAGAACTATACTACTTGTTAGTGGTAGTTTGCGAGTACTTAAAGAGTACTCATGGCTTTTGTCCCTGGCTATTCTCATGGCCAGACTATGAAGGAGACTACCAAGATGATGGCCAGCAAGACGGCTATGATAACTAGGACTATCTGACTTCGTCAGCATTGCCTGTGCCCCTGAAGATGGACCCCACCGCTATGCTTATCTTTTATTTCCGCTGCTTGTTGTATTAAGACTGGATCATGAGATCCTTATTTGTGTAAGACCTTATGTATGGTTTGTAATGGATGATGTACTGTGATATCCAATCCGTTATGTCTCGAAAAAATGATAATCCTAGGATTGCGAGGTATGGCATAACAGGCATACGAGATTAAAAATCCGGGTGTTGACAACACGGGAATACATCTTCGTCTCCACGTGCCTCGATTATCTCTATACCCGAGCTTACTTTCCTTGTGATAGCCATCGAGCTTGAAGTACTTATATCTTTCTTATCACTTGTGGTATATTTATCTTGTGCTATCTTGCTTAGCTTATCTTGTTGTTGGTGCACTTAGCTGAGCCTAGTGTATTTAGGTTTTGTGCTTGTAAAATAAATGTTAGTTTAATTCCGCATTCTATCAAGCCAAAACCGTAATAGTTTTGAAATTTCCTATTCACCCCCCTCTAGGTGACATCTCTATCCTTTCAATGACGTTCTCGTTTGGCGAGTCGAAGAGAGATGATGGAGTCGATGTGGTGGCTATAGCAGCCACCTCGCGAGAACTATCTTCATCCTCTTCATCTTCACTTGCAGATGAGTATTCTTCTTGTGCCACCAATACAATCTTGGTTTGCTTCTTGTAAGGGCCATTCTTTTTGATAAATGGCTTCTTCATTGGTGCCTTGGATTTTTCTTTAAGGATGAGCCTGCCACCATTGTCTTCCCTATTTTGATATGGACACTCAGCCACAAAGTGCAGCCTATCTCCACAATTGTAGCATGTTCTCAGTTTTGGGCCACTTTCTCTTCTTCCACTTGACCTATTCTTGCGCTCGAGTTCCGACTTGGCCTTGGCAGGATCTTTCCAAAAGTTCCTTGCGTAAAACGCCATGTATTCACCATGAGCACGTTTGACTTCATCGGGGAAGTCCATGGAGGCACCCTCGAAAGCTCTTTCATCCTCATCTTGCTCAACAACATTAGCCTTTAGAGCAACATTGACCCATTTTTGCATTCCAATGGCACGGGCACGGGCATGTTCACCGTTCTTTGCAGCAACTTTGAATGACGCCATTTCTTGCATGACTTCATTGGATGTCATTTGATGGTAGTTGTTTCTACCTTACAAGCTTGTAGCACCCCGGTAAAACCACTACTAGAAAATCGTTGTGTTTTTGTTTGGCGCATCATCATGACCGCATGCTCATGTCATCAGGCCACATTGCATTTGAGCATCGTCATATCATCATGCATATGTTTGCCTAAAACTATTTTCTAAAAGCCTATATTTGTTTTCTAAATATCCCTCGTCTTTATTTCAAATTAAAACCCCGGCCTTTTTCCGAATATTTTGTTTTGTCTAAAAGTTGTCACAAAGAAAACCATCTTTGAAATTAAAACAAATTAAAAGATATAAAAACTATTTTTGTTCCGGAGGAGGCCGCCACTGGCCAGGCCCAAAGACCCAACTGGCAGCAGCCTACTACTCCAGATAAAAAAATCTAAATCTAAATCCTAGTCCTAGTCCTACCCCAAACCCTAACCCTAGCTACTACCAATCCCCACCTACCCAACCAGCAGCCGCCGCACACACTGGCACGCACCCGTGCGCAGCCTAGCACCCCACCCAACTGACCCGAGCTAAACCGTCCCACCTACCACCTACTCCCTGCCACTGCACCACCCCACACCGCGTCACACCGCTACACACGCACACGCGGTGCACCTCATGACACGATCCCTTCGCTACCAACCGCGCCCGTGCGCCTGGGCCACCAACGCAACACGCCTCGCGATCCCCTTCCTTGGCCTCGCCCGCAGCACCGCACGCGCAGACGACCGCCACCGCGGCGCCCTCCTCCAACCCGATGCCAGCGCCGTCCTCCTTCTCGCCAAGCTCACTACGCTGACGCGCGCCCTCGTTGCCTCGCTCCACGAGCGCTCGCCGCCGCCACAGCGAAGCCCCGCCTCCGCGGCCTCGCCTCTTCCTCCCTTCGATCTCCGGCCGGCCGCTGCCTCGACCTCCTTCCATGGAACCTCGGGCCCTTCCTCCTTCGACCCAGCGCAGGACCGACGGTGCCTCTCCGTTCCGGCCCAGGTCGACCTCACCCCGCCTTCCCACCAAGCAGAGCGCCACCGCCGGCTCGGCCGCCCTCCCGCCTCGACCTCGCCTGGCCTCGCGCCTCCCCGCCAGCGACCCCGCACTCTGATACGAGCAAGCTCCGGCCCGCTGCCTCTGGTTGCCTCTCCCGCTTGCCCTCTCTACCTCGCCTCTCGCCTCCTCCACCGTGCATCACCGCCTCTGCTATGACCCGGCCACCGCTGTCGGCGTGCCCTCTAGCCAGCCCCGCCGCCAGCCACTTCCTCCACCCCTCCACCTCACCCCGCCCAATCATAACCCGCCACCTCACTAGCCCCCTCCCTATTTTTCCCTCCACCGCACCCACTCCCCGCCTCTCTTTCCGCGTCGCACGTCCACCTGCGCCCAAACTCCCGCCTGCTGCTCGTGCCCACCACCTGCCACCTCCCTACCTGCCCACATCCCGAGCCGGGACCACCCCGCGCCTGCCCGCGCACTCCCGATCGCGCCCAGGCCCACCCGCGGACCTAGCCACCCCGCGTGCAGACCGTGTCACCTACCCCACGCATCGCTCTCCCCTGGCCCCACTCGAACCCCATCTTCCCCGTTCGCGTCCTCCCCTTCCTGAGCAGAGACCGACGCCCTCCCTCGGTCCTTGCGCCTCTGCTGCCGCCCTCTGTTGCGAGGCCCGCCTCCCCGAGCTCCTCATCTGCGAGCAGCGCTGCCTACGCCCTCCCTCTGCACGCCACGCGATCCCCCGTCTCCTCGTCATCGACCAGAGCCGCCTCCTTGAGCAGCGCTGCAACGCCGGCCCACCTCCGGTCGTGGCTTCGCGTCCTCCGCGCCTCCGCCTTGTTTATCCTCCGCGGTCGCCGCTGTCCGTCCCCAACGGGATCCTCTCGCCCCAGCCGCCATCGACCCTATCGCGGCTCCTTCCGCTCCGTGCGACCACCACCTCCGAGCACCACCGGTCCTGCATCGCTCTCTGGCAGCTGTCGCCCTTCCTGGCTAGAGCCCCGTCGCGTCACCGCCCTCTGCCATGTCACTCGCGCATCCCCACGAGCGCAGCCTCCCGCGTGTCATCACCAAGCTCACCGTTTCGTCTGGTCATGGCCCTCTCTTCATTTGTGTCTCACTGCTAGTGTTTGCGGTATGAGGCTGCCATGTTTGTGCTTGTGGTTCTTGTTGCTTCACCTGATGCTGCCCTGATCGATGTATTGGTGTGGTTTGATGGTGACAGTGCAGTCACTGCAAGGATGGTTGGTTCACCCTAGGCAAATGTGTCACAAAGGATCGTCACATGAACAACCCTGATGTCTAGTTCTCCGTGGTGCCAAAGAGGTACCCCAAGATCTACCGACACCGAACAAGTTCACCCTCGACCACCTATGCCGAACCAAGTTCTCCACGGACACCCGAAGCCGAAACCTCCAAGCTTGATCTAGAGGATCCGAAGACCGAACCCTCGGCACGCCAAGGTCTCCCTCGGAACTGACATGATCTTCATAACGGATTCGATGGCCGAACCCCGAAGACCGCTCCCGACCCTGGACCCTAAAGACTGAACCCTGGCATCGGCTTCGTGCTCTCCTTCCTGGACCCGGAGACCGATCTCGCCGGGACCGAACCCCGTCGAACCCCTTCGGAAGCCAAGATCTTCGACCCGAGATGTGTGACCCCTATCCGAGACCCTTGTTTTTTATAATATTGACATATACTTGTTGCATATTAATTCATTCATACTCGCATACATGTTTATTTGTCTGGGGGTACTTTGTCGATTCACCTAATATATAAATATGGAGACCATATGTGGGCGAATCTAGTATTTTATTGCCTCCATTTAAATTTGTGTAGCGAACCGATGCCATGTTTTGCCTTGTTTAATCAACATTTAAATTGCGGGGTAACTAAACAACTTGAACCTTCTATTAATTGTCGGGACCCCTGTTCCACTTAGTACTGCCTAATTGCACCGTATCTGTGCCATGCCATGCATCATATCATAAGCATGCCGATTCTTCTGCCATAGCATTAAATATTGCATCCGGTGTTTCTTCTAGTGTTTGCTTCTTCGCGGACTAGGCCGATGAGTGGATGCGACTATCGACAAGTTCTCCGGATGAATCTCCGGCAGTGTTTCCCAGGCGAGCATCTCTTCCCCTTCTACCTATTTTGCATTTATAGTCTTTACTTACTCCTATTGATCTATTGCTATCTGTGTTGCGATGCTTTAGTTTCCGTGCACCCTTTATACTCCTTGCAGCCTCTATATTGCCATGGACACATCCTATTGCCTGTTGTTTGATAGATAGTCGGCCTTGCGAGTCGTAGTTGCTTGCTTCTGTGTTGCTTCGCGTCGTTGTTGTTCCATCGTTGACGGTAAGTTGGCACATGATAAATGGTGGATATGCTTAATGGTGGAGATGATCATGACTTTAAATACAACTATTAAATTGCTAGTATAACTAATGCAGAGGCATCGGTGGGCAATAGATGTTATTTGGTTTTGTCACGCTCACTTGTGTCCCGTAGGACCCCGGGTACTTGATACCTGTTCCTTGACTATCGCACTATCCGCATATGGGACCATGAATCCCCTTAGCCAGAGCTTGATTCATTTCTTATTTCTTGGGGCCACAAACTAGTTTGGGGTTTTATTTACTATCCTGTACTTATAACATGTTACTGCTTTATTTAAGATTGTGCGTGGAGCACCTGTACTGTTTAGGATTGCGGAGTGTTTTCGCGGTATCGACAAGCCCAGTCACACTTTCAGGTTCCTAGTCGTTTATAGCCATTGGCGCAAACCTTGGGTCCGTCTCGGAGCCGGCCAACTTCGTTGCGGGTAGCTTAATGGGGTGCCCCCTGAAATATTTTATGAATCCTGTGATTGCTTTGTCGTGAAAGCCTCGTTGGGTTTTGAGTTGGTTTTTCCGAGGTTGATCGTGTGTGTGTTGCTATTTGTGCACCCCTGCAGGGTAAATCTTTCTGAAAGCCGTGTCTGCGGTTATGGACGACTTGGAGCACAGTATCTCGATCATAGACAAGCATAACTAAAGTAGTGCTATAAATTTGACTTAATATGTGACTAGTAATCAGCTTCACTATCATGGAATGAAATAAAAGTGCCAACAACTGTTGGGTTTGGGATGTCACATGCTAATTGTATTTGACTAGTAAGTACTGCAACTACAATTGAATGGTTAACTAAAACTGCCCACTACTTATGCTATCCGGATGACTCATTCTATCTACATCTGACTAGTAAGTGTTGCAACTATAATAGAATGAATAAAACTGCCAACTGCGTGAGTTCCTCAGTTTGACTTCCTCGTTTGGTCTCGAGGGGAATACCAGGATGGGTATGATTGGTGTTAGTATAAGGTTGGTTCCGGATAGGCCTTTCTTATCCCTCTCTAATAGCCGACAGTTGTATTGAGTCTCTATAGGTTGTTTAGTGCATGCTTCGCTGCCGCTTCAGTCCACCATACCTATGTAGGCGAGAGCCGCCGAATTCTAGCCTCGCCGTGTACTGGCCTCAGTACTGATGCTCCTCTTTTTCCTTGGCCCTTTGTCGGTGCCCCTTTTGTTTTAGCAGGTTTGAGATCGACGTCGTTAGCAGGGTTACCCTTCAGGCTTGGCCTGGGCAAGGTTATGGACGCCATTGGTTATTCTTTAGGGCTCTTAGCCCCATTTGCATCTTGTCCGTACTCGGACGCTGTAGCGATTTCAAGATGATTTGGATCTTTGTACTGTATATCGGTATTCTTGACTATTGGAGTCGTGTTGTATATGTATCTGTTCTGTGGGTCCCATCGAGGACTGTTGTGTAATGGTATTACTTCGTTTTCCACCCGTACGAAAGTGCCTGGTGGGCGTCCTTGAATCGTTTCTATGCGGGTTTGGCGGGAAGCACTAAAACTTGCATAGGGCCGATTCGAGGGTGTTACAAAGCTCTTCAAGTCCATTGGCTCGAAAGGCATTAAAGCACTCACATATTTTGTTTATCCAAGCATCATCAATGTGAGTGGCTCCATGCTTTCTAAATGTTGTTGCAATCCCCTTGAGTCTTCTATACATGTCTTCATGGTTTTCACCATCCAACATGTAGAATCCTTCAGCTTCATTACTAAGGGCATCATACCTATTTCTTCTCATACTTTCATTCCCAATGAAGATATCGGTGAGGGCATCCCAAGCTTCTTTAGCTGTGTTGAGATGTTCAATGTGGGGCATGTCCTTGGGACCCACTCCCAGCTAGCATCAATTGGTTGTCCACAACTTCTCTTCTTGTCAGTTTGGTATGATCTCCAATATGAAGACCCTCTTCGATAATCCTCCAAAGTTCAATAGAGGAGCTGCAAACATGAGACTTCATTAAGAATTGCCATTGATTAAAAGAGAATGCAGTAAGCTTGGGTGGATCACCCCTATTATTTATATGAGGATGAGGGATAGGTGGGTCAGGGGAATATAAGTGATGAGCCTCACTATGTTCCTCCTTACCACTTCCCTTCTTGGAGGTGGAACCATTATGTTTTTCACCTACCACTTCATCTTCCTTGGATCCGGTGTTAGCCTTATCCTTGGATGATGGAGTGGCAGCCTCAGAGGAGGATGGAGATGGGGCTACGGATGATGTGAGGCGAGCCATCATTTGATGCATCTCCTCGATCTTGGTCTCAAAGGATTTCAACAAGGTTGTTTCCAGCGTCTTGAGGTCATCCATTGTGACCTTATCCATAGCCTCATTCCCATTCTCCTTGGTACCCATACTTCTCTTAGGCGGTTAAGCCTGAATAAAGAGCCGGGGTTCTGATACCAATTGAAATGGATCGTATGGGCACCTAGAGGGGGGGTGAATAGGTGCTACTCCAAATTTTAATGCTTTTTCAATTTTAGGCTCAACACAAAGGGTAAATTCTCTAGATAAACTATTAGGAGGAATTTCCCTATATGCAAACCTATCTACTAGCGAGTAAAGGCGAGTGGAAGAGGAATGAGTGAACCGTAGTGAAGCACGCGGAGACACATGATTTGTTTTACCGCAGTTCCTTCCTTGTTAAGGGAAGTACGTTTGCGTTGGATGGGTGGGTGTTACTAAGACCACCAGGCCACAATAGGCCTCACCCTGTTCTTCGATGGTTCCCGCCACCAAACCTAGATCTAATCTATTAGACATGAGCAACGAGATAGATGGGAACTAACCCTCGTAGATCCGAAAGCGTTAACGAGATTAGATCTCGTGGTTGATGTAGTCGATCACTTGCCGATCTCAAGATCGTGTGGACGATTCTTCCGGCGTCGCGTTCCAGCAGCGCTTCCGCCCTTGGTCAAGTTGATGATCCTTCCGGCGCCACGATTCGGTAGCGCTTCCGCAGTCGATCACACGTGCGGAGTCGAAGCAGACCTTCCTCTCCCCGTTCCAGCGAGCAGCGGAGGTAGTAGATCTTCTCCACGGAATCCCAGCAGCACGACGGCGTGGTGGTGGTGGTGGAGTAGAGAATTCTGCAGGGCTTCGCCTATGCCTGTGCAGAATATGGTGGAGGAGAGAGGCGGCAGAGATTGGACGTTATGAGAGCGTAAGAGGAGGGGGCGCCCCTGCCCCTCTATTTAAAGAGGGGAGGGCGCGCCAGGGAAGGGGAGTCCTTGTAGGACTCCCCTCCTATGGGGCCGGCGGGTTGGGGAGGTGGGGAGGAATCCTCCTCCCCCACGACTCCTTATCTTGACCCAATAGGACTCCTTGATCCCTATCTTGATTTTCAAGCAAACTCCAAGATATCTTCTAGAACCTTCCGGAACATTCCGAAACCTTCTAGAATCCTCATACAAACACTCCGGAACATTTCCTATCTCATAAAATGATCTCCTATATATGAATCTTATTCTCCGGACCATTCCGGATCTCCTCGTGATGTCCCGGATCCATTCCGAGACTCCGAACAACATTCGGTTTCCAACGCACATTCCATATCTACTTAAAACAACTTCGAACCTTAAGTGTGTCACCCTACGGTTCGTGAATATGTAGACATGATAGAGACACATCTCCTATCAATAACCATCAGCGGGACCTGGAGATCCATAATGGCTCCCACATACTCAACGATGACTTCGCGATCGATTGAACCACTTACATACGAAACTAATTCCCTTTGTCTCACGATACTATACTTATCCGAGGTTTGATTGTCGGTATCTCCATACCTAGTTCTACCTCGTTACTGATAAGTACTCTTTACTCGTTCCGTGATATGTCATCCCTTGTGACCTAGTCACATGCTTGCAAGCTAACTAGATGACATTCCACCGAGAGGGCCCAGAGCATATCTATCCGTCATATGGATGGACAAATCCCAATTCATGAGCTTCAACACATACTTTCAGAATACCCAATGACACTTTTATAACCACCCAGTTACGAAGCGGCGTTTGATGTCATCAAAGTATTCATCCAGTGATGGTGATTAACATAACCTCATGGTCGAAGGAATAGGTTACTATGTGTTTGAAAGCTTACAGCAATACGAACTTAATGACTTGATCTTATGCTACGCTTACTATGGGTGTGTGTGTCCATCACATCATTCTCCTAATGATATGACCTTGTTATTAATCACATCCTAATGTCCATGATCAGGAAACCATAATCATCAATTAATCAACAAGCTAGTTCAACAAGAGGCTTACTAGGGACTCTCTTATGTTTACAAAACACACATGTATTAGTGTTTCCTAATAATACAATTATAGCATGGGATGTAAACATTCATCATAAACACAAAGATATAATAATAACCACTTTTATTATTGCCTCTTGGGCATATCTCCAACAGTCTCCCACTTGCACTAGAGTCAATAATCTAGATTACATGGTAATATACCGAACACCCATGGCGTTCTGGTGTTGGTCATGCTTTGCCCTAGGGAGAGGTTTAGTCAACGGATCTGCCACATTCAGATCAGTGTGTACTTTGCAAATCTTTATGTCACCATCTCGGACATACTCGCGAATAGCGTGGAAATGTAGCTTGATGTGCTTCAGCTTGCTATGTGACCTTGGCTCCTACGCATTAGTTATGGCACCTGTGTTGTCATAGTAGATGGCCATCGGGTCCAACGCACTGGGAACCACGCCGAGTTCAGTAATGAATTCCTTCATCCAAACGGCTTCTTGTGCAGCCTCCGAAGCAGCTATGTATTCCGATTCAGTTGAAGATTTCGCCACAACGCTTTGCTTCGCACTCCTCCAGCTCACTGCAGCACCATTCAAAATAAATACGTAACCCGACTGTGACTTTGAGTCATCCGGATCGGTGTTCCAACTAGCATCGGTGTAACCGTTTACAACAAGCTGTTCATCACCTCCATAAGAAAGAACCATATCCTTAGTCCTATTCAGGTACTTTAGGATATTCTTGACCGCTGTCCAGTGTTCCTCTCCAGGATCACTTTGATATCTGCTAGTCAAACTAACAGCATGTGCTATATCCGGTCTTGTACACAGCATGGCATACATGATAGAACCTATGGCCGAGGCATAGGGAATTTTATTCATTTTCTCTCTATCTTCTGCCGTAGCTGGACTTTGAGTTTTACTCAAGGTCTTACCTGACAACATGGGCACGAACCCTTTCTTGCTATCTTCCATTCTAAATTTCTTTAGAACTTTGTCCAAGTATGTACTTTGTGAAAGCCCTATTAGGCGTCTTGATCTATCTCTATAAATCTTGATGCCTAGAATGTATGCCGCTTCGCCAAGATCCTTCATTGAAAAACTATTATTCAAATAGGTTTTGACGCTATTAAGAAGTTCTATATCATTCCCAATCAACAATATGTCATCTACATACAGTACTAGGAATGCTACAGAGCTACCACTCACTTTCTTGTAAATACAAGCTTCTCCATAAGTTTGTATAAATCCAAAGTTTTTGATTACTTTATCAAAACGTTGATTCCAACTACGGGATGCTTGCTTCAGTCCATAAATGGAGCGCTGGAGTTTGCATACCTTGTTAGCATCTTTAGGATCGACAAAACCCTTGGGTTGTACCATATACAACTCTTCCTCAATGTCACCATTAAGGAACGCCGTTTTGACATCCATCTGCCAAATCTCATAATCGAAATGTGCAGCAATTGCTAACAAAATCCTCACAGATTTCAGCTTCGCTACTGGTGAGAATGTCTCATCATAGTCAACTCCTTGAATTTGTCGGAACCCTTTCGCGACAAGTCGAGCTTTATAGACGGTAATATTACCATCAGCATCTGTTTTTCTCTTAAAAATCCATTTGTTCTCGACAGCCTTACGGCCATCCGGTAAGTCCACCAAAGTCCACACTTGGTTTTCGTACATGGATCCCATTTCGGATTTCATGGCTTCTAGCCATTTGTCGGAATCTGGGCTCACCATAGCTTCTTCATATGTCGCAGGGTCATCTGCGTTGTCCACCAACATGACGTTCAAGGCAGAGTCATACCAATCAGGAGTGGTACGAACCCTCGTTGACCTGCGAGGTTCAGTAGTAACTTCGTTCGAAGTTTCATGATCATTATCATTAGCTTCCTCTTCAATTGGTGCAGGCGGCACCAAAACATCTTCCGGTGCTGCGCTACTCTCAAATCCGAGAGAAGGTTCAATAACCTCATCGAGTTCTACTTTCCTTCCATTCACTTCTTTCGAGAGAAACTCCTTCTCAAGAAAGGATCCATTCTTTGCAACAAAAACTTTGCCTTCGGATCTATGATAGAAGGTATACCCAATTGTTTCTTTAGGGTATCCTATGAAGACGCATTTCTCCGCTTTGGGTTCTAGCTTATCAGGTTGTAACTTCTTTACGTATGCTTCGCAACCCCAAACTTTAAGGAACGACAACTTAGGTTTCTTACCAAACCACAATTCGTACGGTGTCGTTTCAACGGATTTAGATGGTGCCCTATTTAAAGTGAATGCGGCTGTCTCTAATGCATAGCCCCAAAATGATAACGGTAAATCTGTAAGAGACATCATAGACCGAACCATATCTAAGAGAGTTCGATTACGACGTTCAGACACACCATTACGATGTGGTGTTCCCGGCGGTGTCAACTGTGAAAGTATTCCACATTTCTTTAAATGCATGCCAAACTCGTAACTTAGATATTCACCCCCGCGATCAGAACGCAGAAACTTAATCTTCTTGTTACGATGATTCTCCACTTCACTTTGAAATTCCTTAAACTTCTCGAAAGTTTCGGACTTATGTTTCATGAAGTAGACATACCCATATCTACTCAAGTCATCCGTGAAAGTGAGAACATAACGATATCCACCACGCGATGCTACACTCATTGGACCGCACACATCGGTATGTATTATTTCCAATAAGTCTGTAGCTCGCTCCATTGTACCAGAGAATGGAGTCTTAGTCATTTTTCCCATTAGACATGCTTCGCATCTTTCAAGTGATTCAAAATCAAGTGATTCAAGAAGTCCATCTGAATGGAGTTTCTTCATACGCTTCACTCCAATGTGACCAAGACGACAGTGCCACATGTATGTAGAATTATCATTCAATTTAATTCGTTTAGCATCTATGTTGTGAACATGTGTATCACTACTATCGAGATTCAGTAAGAATAAACCATTCATCTCAGGTGCATTACCATAAAAGATATTACTCATATAAATCTAACAACCTTTATTCTCAGACTTAAAAGAGTAACCGTCTCGCAATAAACAGGATCCAGATATAATGTTCATGCTTAACGCAGGCACCAAATAACAATTATTTAAATTTAAAACTAATCCCGAAGGTAGATGTAGAGGGAGCGTGCCGACGGCGATCACATCAACCTTGGAGCCATTTCCAACGCGCATCGTCACCTCGTCTCTTGCCAGTCTTCGTTTATTCCGCAGCTCCTGTTTCGAGTTACAAATATGATCAACCGAACCAGTATCAAATACCCAGGCACTACTACGATTACTAGTAAGATACACATCTATAACACATATATCAAATATACCTTTCTTCTTGATGTTGCCGTTCTTCAGATCCGCCAGGTACTTGGGGCAGTTACGCTTCCAGTGACCAGCTCCCTTGCAGTAGAAGCACTCAGTTTCAGGTTTAGGACCAGCCTTAGGCTTCTTAGCAGGTGCGGCAGCTTTCTTGCCGTCCTTCTTGAAGTTGCCCTTGTTCTTAGGCTTACCCCGTTTCTTGAAATTGGTCGTCTTATTGATCATCAACACTTGTTGCTCCTTCTTGATCTCCACTTCAGCAGTTTTCAGCATGGACGACAGTTCACGCAACGTCTTGTTCATGCAGTGCATGTTGTAGTTCATCACAAAGTTCTTATAACTTGGTGGCAGTGATTGAAGGAGACGGTGAATCCCCAATTCATTAGGAATCGATATTCCCAACTCTTGGAGCTTCTTAGCGTACCCAGACATGGTGAGCACGTGCTCGCTAACGGAGCTTCCTTCTTCCATCTTACAGTTAAAGAATTTCTCGGAGGCCTCATAGCTCTCCATTGCCGCGCGAGTCTCAAAAATTAGCCTGAGCTCCTTAATGATCTCGAACGGGTCGTGGTGCTCAAAACGCTGTTGGAGCTCCGCTTCTAAACCGTACAGGATGGCACACTGAACTGTGGAGTAATGATTCTTCCGAGTGGCGAAAACATTCTTTTCGTCATCGGTGGCATTATCTGCAGGTGGGTCACCTAGCGGTGCATCGAGCACATAGGTCAACTGACCAGCCCTGAGGACGATCTTCAGTCCACGGAACCAGTCCGTGAAATTGCTTCCATTATTTTTAAGCTTTTCTTTCTCTAGGAATGCATTGGAATTGATGGAGGGGGTCGCCATAATCTACAACAATTTGCAAGTAGTTCAGACTAAGTTTATGACAAATTGAGTTCAAATTTTATTATTAAACTAACTAGGTGAACTCCCACTCAAAACAACATCCCTCACATTGTCTTAGTGATTACACGAACCAAGTCCACTACACCAAGTCCGATCTTCACGAGAGAAGATGTAGTTTCATCGGCGAACAATCTTCATGCTCATCATATCAATTATATGACTCATGCTCTACCTTTCGGTATTCCGTGTTCCGAGACCATGTCTGTACATGCTAGGCTCGTCAAGATAACCTTAGTTTCCGCATGTGCAAATCTGGCTTGCACCCGTTGTATGCACACGTAGAATCTATCACATCCGATCATCACGAGATGCTTCGAAACGACGAGTCTTAGCAACGGTGCCAACTAAGGGTGAACACTTTATTACTTGATATTTAGTGAGAGGGATCATCTTATAATGCTACCGTCGCGATCTAAGCAATACAAGATGCATAAAGGATTAACATCACAGGCAATTCATAATTAGTGTGATATGATATGGCCTTTTCTTCTTGCGCCTTTGATCTCCATCTCCAAAGCACGAACATGATCTCCATCATCACCAGCATTGCGTCAAGGTCAGTGGCGCCGCCTCATGGTTGTCCATCATCACCAGCAACTATTACAACTACTTGGAATAAAGCTATTACAAGATGAATAGACACGCAGGTCTTAACAGAATTAAAGACAACCATTAGGCTCCTGCCGGTTGCCATATTACAACAAGGATCATTGCATACATCAAATACAATCACAATCACATGTTGGCCATATCACATCACAAAACCCCTGCAAAAACAAGTTAGACGCCTCTAATTTTCTTTGCATGTTTTACGTGGTTTGGGGCTTTCGCATAAGACCGATCTTACCTACGAACAAGGACCACAACGTTGATACAAGTGTTGTCAAGATGCTCATTGTAAATTGAATCTTAACTATGGTGGGAGAGACAGACACCCGCAAAGCCACTTGTGCAAAGCAAGTTGCACGTCAAGCGTGGAGCAAGTCTCATGTGCGATGACATGTAATGTTAGCCCGAGCCGCTTCATCCCACCATGCCGCAAGATGCAAAGTACACGCTAAGACACCGACAACAAAAGCATCAACGCCCACAAAAACATTGTGTTCTACTCGTGCAACAGATCTACGCATAGATACGGCTCTGATACCACTGATGGGTTCGTAGCATGGAAAACAAAAAATTTCTACCGCAAGAACGAACAAAACCTAGATCTAATCTAGATAAAAGCCAAGATCTAATCTATTAGACATGAGCAACGAGATAGATGGGAACTAACCCTCGTAGATCCGAAAGCGTTAACGAGATTAGATCTCGTGGTTGATGTAGTCGATCACTTGCCGATCTCAAGATCGTGTGGACGATTCTTCCGGCGTCGCGTTCCAGCAGCGCTTCCGCCCTTGGTCAAGTTGACGATCCTTCCGGTGCCACGATTCGGCAGCGCTTCCGCAGTCGGTCACACGTGCGGAGTCGAAGCAGACCTTCCTCTCCCCGTTCCAGCGAGCAGCGGAGGTAGTAGATCTTCTCCACGGAATCCCAGCAGCACGACGGCGTGGTGGTGGTGGTGGAGTAGAGAATTCTGCAGGGCTTCGCCTATGCCTGTGCAGAATATGGTGGAGGAGAGAGGCGGCAGAGATTGGACGTTATGAGAGCGTAAGAGGAGGGGGCGCCCCTGCCCCTCTATTTAAAGAGGGGAGGGCGCGCCAGGGAAGGGGAGTCCTTGTAGGACTCCCCTCCTATGGGGCCGGCGGGTTGGGGAGGTGGGGAGGAATCCTCCTCCCCCACGACTCCTTATCTTGACCCAACAGGACTCCTTGATCCCTATCTTGATTTTCAAGCAAACTCCAAGATATCTTCTAGAACCTTCCGGAACATTCCGAAACCTTCTAGAATCCTCATACAAACACTCCGGAACATTTCCTATCTCATAAAATGATCTCCTATATATGAATCTTATTCTCCGGACCATTCCGGATCTCCTCGTGATGTCCCGGATCCATTCCGAGACTCCGAACAACATTCGGTTTCCAACGCACATTCCATATCTACTTAAAACAACTTCGAACCTTAAGTGTGTCACCCTACGGTTCGTGAATATGTAGACATGATAGAGACACATCTCCTATCAATAACCATCAGCGGGACCTGGAGATCCATAATGGCTCCCACATACTCAACGATGACTTCGCGATCGATTGAACCACTTACATACGAAACTAATTCCCTTTGTCTCACGATACTATACTTATCCGAGGTTTGATCGTCGGTATCTCCATACCTAGTTCTACCTCGTTACTGATAAGTACTCTTTACTCGTTCCGTGATATGTCATCCCTTGTGACCTAGTCACATGCTTGCAAGCTAACTAGATGACATTCCACCAAGAGGGCCCAGAGCATATCTATCCGTCATATGGATGGACAAATCCCAATCTTGGTTCATGAGCTTCAACACATACTTTCAGAATACCCAATGACACTTTTATAACCACCCAGTTACGAAGCGGCGTTTGATGTCATCAAAGTATTCATCCAGTGATGGTGAGTAACATAACCTCATGGTCGAAGGAATAGGTTACTATGTGTTTGAAAGCTTACAGCAATACGAACTTAATGACTTGATCTTATGCTACGCTTACTATGGGTGTGTGTGTCCATCACATCATTCTCCTAATGATATGACCTTGTTATTAATCACATCCTAATGTCCATGATCAGGAAACCATAATTATCAATTAATCAACAAGCTAGTTCAACAAGAGGCTTACTAGGGACTCTCTTATGTTTACAAAACACATATGTATTAGTGTTTCCTAATAATACAATTATAGCATGGGATGTAAACATTCATCATAAACACAAAGATATAATAATAACCACTTTTATTATTGCCTCTTGGGCATATCTCCAACAAGGGAAGGGCCGGATTATCCGGCTGGGGGAAAATCCGCCCCAGACACGGAATATCCGGGGGAAATTCCGCCCCCAGACAGAAGCTTGTGTAGGAGCTCACTTGGGCGATTTCCCTGGAGCCGGATTATCCGCCCCAACATGGGGGGCGGATTATCCGGTCTAGAGAAAAAACCGCCCGAGAGCCGGACTTTCCGGGGGGAAAACCGCCCCCAGACAGAGACTCGCGCAGAGCCAGCCCTAGGCATGGTGGTCTGGCCGGATTATCCGGCCCATGATGGGAGCGAATAATCCGGCCCCCAAACTCTCAAAACTTTCCTGTAACACTTAGTACACATTAGAATAATCCATGGTATTGTTATCTAACACACAAAAAATGAGAAATCATGAAATGTTCTTTCACCTGCTCGTCCGGACAACAGTGCACGCAGCCGCCAGGATGGGGAATCCTAGAGAGCAGCACAACAAGAGGAACACATAGCGAGAGAGACCGAGAAAAGAACTAGATCGTCTATATCTATCTGTCTCTCACTCTATAGCTTGGGAGGTGAGCCGACTGAGTCGCCACGCTGTGGAAGACAAGGACACGCATCAAACATGCACATGAATGTTAACACGTACCCAACAGCTGGTGCATCAAGCAAAAATTTAGTCTTCCACAAAACGAGTTTCTAACTCGAACTCGATTCACGAAACGTGACGCGCGTGCGGGCGAGGCGAGACGGGCTACGGAGGAGGAGGAGTGCGCGTGAACTCCTTCTCTTCTCACTCACTTAGTGAGAGTGAAACGGCTCACCTTATAAGCTGGTCCAGCTCTCTCCCAACTAGCAATGTGGGACTAAACTTTGTCGCCCACATAGCTCCCGAGCTGTCATAATAGATGGGCTTATTTCAGAATTTATTAGACTAAATGGGCTGCCTACATGGACCGCCTACATGGGCGGCCGTAATCTATATAAATCTAACAAATTGAAAACGTGCCATGGAAGAACAACAATTTTTTATGACCTTGGAGTATCTTTGCCATGACAAAATAACTAGCTAGCACTTGAGTACAACCAAACACTACACTTGGCAGGAAAACATTGGCCCAAGAATACTGGTCGATACCAAGATCCTGAAAGTTATATTTTAGGACAAAAGAGAACGTGGAATTTTTTGTAGATTCATGCGAATCATCATCACTGGTTCCATTGATCAGAACAACGAAACATGTTCGAGTCAGGTCCGAGTAGTTTTACGGGCACATTGACATGTGTTCAGAAAAGGTAAACCGAGCAAACACAAGGAAAACAAAGCTAAGTACAAATCCCCGGTGCATCCACACCGCCTGAAACAATGAAGAGACGAAGGTCGCAGGCTCCAGTGTAGAAGTTGTTGTAGTCCAGGTCCCTTAAGCTATTGGTTTCTTGGTAGCGGGGGACTTCTTGGGATCCTACATAGAGTGCCTTTCAGAGACAATAGGTTTGCCTAGCCACTTGTCAGCTCGAGGTTTGTGTTCAGGATTGGGTGATGCGGTTGTAGAAGAGATCCAGTCCCTCCATCAAGTGATGCTCGACGATCAATCTCCAACTGTTCAGTGAGTTAATCTGATATAAAACGTTTTAGCTTTGTAAAACGAACATAGATATCTTTTAGTGTATAGATTCGATGATATATTAGTTTTACAAAGATAAAATGTCTATATTTCTGAACATAGGGAGTAGTTTGTCTGGATACCACGTTTTCCCGTGGCTCTAATCTCGTTTGAAAAGCACAAAGCTATGGCTCCGTTTGTTTCAGCCTCCGCTTGAACTTTTGGGTCCTGGAATCAGAAGCTGAAACAAACGACTGAATATTGAAAAGCCCTGGCGAGAATCGGGCCTAGAAAATGAACGTGTGAGCGATGCCGAGAGAAAGCGGGTCGAGAGCCGCTTCTAGGCGCTTTTGCCGCTTCCCGAGTGCAGCGGACGGAAGTACCCTTCGCAGTTCGGGGTAATTACAGAAAAACTACCACCGTGCCCACACCCAGCCTAAGCAATTCCCCAATCGACCCACTGTACGTTTCCTGTCCAGTTCCATGGAGAAGAAGGCAAGCTAGGGTTCCACCCATCGCCGGCCATCCCCGCCGCCAGTAGCCATCTCTGCCATCTTCGTCACTCCATTCCCAGCCTCCTCGTCCCCATCCCCGTCGGCTGCCATCCCCGTCGGCTGCCGAAGGAGTCGTCGCCTCGCCTGGGCGTGGGGATGGCGGCGCCGACGCTCTTCCTCGTTGCGTGGGGCGGCGGCGGCGGTTCCCGGGCGCAGGGTGGCGGCGGCGATTTTTGGGTAGGGGCAGGCGGGAGCGGCGGCCGCTGCAGGGGATCTGCGGCCTTCCTGTCCTGACCATCGATGGGTTCGAGCTCAAGCTCTTCTCGAACGGCCACAGTGTCCTATATTTTTAATTTGTTATTTTTACATGTATGACACCAAGATGATGTTCGTGATGTGTACACTTCGGTAATGAAAATTTTGGGTATTGTGTGTATGCGGTTAACCTCCAAAAGCTAGAGAAAGTTAAAAAAAGCCTAATCAAACATCTATTTTTTTAATCTGTTGGTAATCCAGCCCTTGAATCGTAGTAGTTAAGTAAAAAAAGTGAAAAACAACTACTTCCCTCCGATTCATATTAGTTGAATTTATCTAGATCCGGGTGTATCTAGTCATATTTTAGTTATAGATACGTCCGTATCTAGACAAATCCAAATCAACTAATATGGTCGGAGGAGTAATTAATTTTAATCAACACGTGTATAACATCTTGTGCACTCGGGAGCATTTCAAACATTTCAGTCTCAAAACCAGCAACAACTATCATTGAAAGCCTTCTTGCCAAACACCAAATCTCTATTTACAACAGCTGCTTCCCACATCCCACAGCTGATTTTTCACAACTGCTTTTCTACGGCCGATTTTCAAAAGCTACAGCCTATGGCATGCACGCTAGTAGTACTATCAGTTGAGTTGACGATTCATGCGCTCAAGAACTAAGTAGATCTTAGTTAGCATGGTGTTTCACAATCCATAATTTGGCTATGATTGATTTTCATGGTACACAAAAATAAACATCTTACGTCTTACCACGTGCAGATATCTTTGAGCCAATCGTACCAAAATATAAGAAGCTCATTGCATAAATCCCCTGTAATAACATTCGACGTTTCAGAATTTTTCAAAAGGGAGGTTGAATTGGCAGTTATTCTAGGTTAAGTTCTACATGGTTGCAGTACGCTAAGTCAAATTTTACATGAATGCGAAATAAGCCTTCTCTCCACAAAGATGACCCACAGCTTGCACAACCTACTTCTACAGAAAGCTCATGTTTTAAATGAGCGCTTCTACAAAAGATACACTAGGCAACATTCGGTGCCGCTGCCAAAAGCACATGAAACCCAACAAAAAATAAACCCTGTGTTTAACCTAACCAAGGACCTAGTTTACAGGGCCCTAAAGGCTAATGACACATATGGTGTGCCTCCGATCTTTCTGACATAAGGCGCAAAACAGATGCGGCGATGCCATCCTGCGAAAATGCTACGACGTCTTGACATACTTGACAACATATGCCTGCGCGCAAGACAAACAGGTTAGGGAACATGAGCGAGGGCAAAAGTGTTGTTCAAGGGGTGTTGGGGAACAAAGAGTAATGGATGAGGAAGCTGAGATGACCTGTACAAGTTTGCCTAGTTTTTCCTTCGAGTAGGACATGTAGACGTCAATCTTCTCTTTTGTTTGAGGAGTGTTTTCAACAGTGCTTGTAACTTTGTCAACAACCTTTTTCACAATGGTTTTGTGAACCTCTCTGGTCATCTGGCCCTCTTTCCATGTAGGTTTAAGCGCTTCCTTGACAAAGTCCGCAAGTGCCAGTTTAAACATCTTCAGTGCCTTGGACTCCTTGTTCTTCTTATTGTCACCATCTTCCGGAGCCTCGCCATCATTATCTCTGGCTTCTCCTTTCTTATTTTCTGAAGGCTTGGTCATTTCATTAACTACTGACGTAGCAGCATGACCAGTCGGTACAACCGAGTGGGGTAACAGCACTGGGTTGCCATTACTAATACCAACTGCCATTGGTGCCTGAATTGTCTGAGGAACTTGCTGTTCAGATGCAATAGGGTGTGTCAGCTGCACCATTCCTGCCTGTTGCTGCCCCCAAGCCCACGGATTGGGTTGAACATCCGTGGCTGTGCCAGACGAACTGATCATCAAGTTCGGAATCAGATTAGGCTGGGGTAATTGTAGTCCAGTGGTACCAGGCTGCATTATGAGGGAATGTGCCAAGGATGTTACTGCACGACGATAGTCTTCTTCGCTTCTTGCCGCATTTTGAGGAACGGGAGCTCCAGGCGTATCAGCTGAGCTGGAGCTTGGCAATACTGATAACCCCTGCAGGGTGTGACTCTGGCTTTGCATATATGGAGCAACATGATGGAAATTATGTGTGTTTTGTATGCTTTGAGTAGCATTATCTTGACTAGGCACCCCAGACAACAACGCCTGCAAGGTTTGATTCTGAATCTGGATATTTGGAACAACAGGTTGGAAATTATGTGTGTTTTGCATGCTTTGAGTGCCACTATCTTGGCTAGGATTGGACATGTCAATAGTTGGCAGACTCTGACCAGCATGCACAGACATTAGACTATTTTGTGGAACTTGACCAGAGGCACTGAAATTATTATGTCCATTGAATATGGAGACATCTGGCAACGCCTGTGAAGTTTGAGTGTAGGCGTGTTGGTTCTGCCCCATATAAGGAGGTACTGGCTGACTATGCATGCCAGGACCTGAGTTATTAGCAGTTGCCTGAGAAGCTACAAACTGATCTTGCCTGTTTGGATGTAATGAAAAGTTGCTTTCATGCTGTTGGCTATTAAAAGGCAATACGGATGTAGCATCCTGCTGGCTGGTGACTGGATGAGTTGGTGCCCCGGCAATTTGAGGATCCGCATCTTGGCTCTGTACTATTTTGCTCATGTTTTGCCCACCTATAAGATTAGCAGCATGCATCCCAGTTTGCATACTCAAATTGCTAGTGGTGGCAGATGCACTCTGACCATCCGTGCCAGATACCTTGTCATTATTCAGGCTATCTGCACTTGTTTGAATAGGAGCTGAAAAATGTGGCCGTTTTAAAGCAGCTATTTCGGATTTGTTTTGCCCTTGTGGACCAAAATCCCCCTGAGGAATTACCTGGTACTGAGTCCTTCCAGCATCTTCCAATTGCCGGTTTTTGTAAACATACCCAGTATCACTTCTGGCAGTACCCTGAGAACCAGGGTTTTCCCTGTCATCTCTGGATAAAATATGAGAGCTTGCATGTGCAGCACTAGTTTGTTCGCCCCAATTCGAATAATTACCTTCTGCTGTACGCCCATCACCATACTTTGGAGGCTCATCAGGTGCGCCCGGTCCAATTTGACTCTGGGGAGCTTCCTCGTGGAAATATGGACAAGTTTCGCCACGACGGCAGCGACCTTCAGCAAAAAATTTACAGGGCCTTTTATTCTCCCTCCGGTTCTCAGTCCTGGTCCCAAAGGATGAATCAGCACCACCTCTACCATGAGCAATTTCCCTAGCCTCGTCTCTCCATCCAAGATGAGAAGTGGAATCATCATGAACATATCGGCAACTTGCACCTCTGCTGCACCTTCCTTTGACAAACTCATGGCATTGCTCAGCAGACCTGTAATCTCTTCGGGGTTCAGATCTTTCCCAAGTACCATCATCATAATGACCTCGAGGTTGCCTGCTCCGTGGAAAGTCATTTGGTTCTCGTGGATCCACGAAATCCTTGTTCTGATGGGCATACCTTTCCCGTGAGTCTGCAGGATAATGCTCATCGAACTGCCTGCGCCCGCCATCTTCATGAGGAAACCGGCAATGCAAGCCTCTTCTGCATCTACCAGCTGTAAAATCTCTGCAGAGCAAAGAAGGTCCTCCAGACATTCTGCCTCTCTCAACCCTCCACTCAGATCCACGGTCAAAATAAGGACTTCGGCTTCTGCTTCTGCCTCTACCTCGCTCTCTGCTCCTGCTCCTGCTTCTGGAGCCACTTCTGTTCCTGTTAAAAGAAACAAATGTGGCAGAGAAGGTAAATCTACAAAAACTGAATCTTTCAACAATATTTCAAATAATCATCTAAAAGCATAAGTTCTAAGGATTTCTTAAATTGAAAAAAAAATTCCAAATCAAAATGGACAATAGAGGTTCTTGGCAGGTAAAATATAAAAAATATGTGCAGTTCTTTCTTCTAGTTTGTACTGCAATGAAGTTAGTGGTTCTTGGCAGGTAAAATATAAAAAATATGTGTAGTTCTTTCTTCTAGTTTGTACTGCAACGAAGTTGGTTTGGTGCTTGTGTACAAGTAGAGATGATCAACCAGCAAACTTAATGAAGAAAAATTAACCTAGCTTGTTCTATTTTGCAGCATAACCATAAATTCTATGTTGGATATTTCCTAGTTATAACAAAATTTCAAATCCAGATTAGCTCAAAAAGTTGCTTGTCAAGCAACATACATGGAACACATAACCAAAGTACGAATACATGTGCAGTAAAATGAAAGCTGATTACACTCCTCGCAAAAAAGGAAAGTAGTTACTTGTTCAACCATACCTGCGCGACCTGTTCCAAGCACCTCTTGGAGATGGGCTACGAGTGCGCTGCCCCCATGCATCTGGACCAGACGACATCCTAGAAGAATGACCACGGCCAACAGCTGTGCCCCAACCATCGCCACGCCTTCTGTCATCTGCATATTTGCTAATACCTTGGTTACCAGTTGCCTTATCCAAAAGTAACTTACCCCAATCAGTATTATTATGCTCCTCATCAGCCATTCGAGGAGGCTGCCATCTTTCAGATGACACTTTAGATTGCCTTTCCTTGATTTCTTTATTTAACCCATCAGCACGTTCCTGTTCGTGTCCTGCACTGCCTTGGTGAATGAACACATCAGGTTTTAGGTTCGAAGATTCACCATGCTGCTTTCCATTATCATTAGTGACATCCTGACTAGGGAGCAAATCTCCATCTTTACGACGGCCATCTGAATTCTTAGGAGGAGAATCATCTTCACTGATTTCAACAATATCAGAAGAAATTTCTCTTGTGTCCCACTTGGACCTCCCTTTCCTAGCAACACCACTCATTTTAGCCTATGTTTTTTAGTCTGATGAAATAGTTGATGATATCCAAAGAGGGCCCCTTCCAGCTTATCCCGAAATATTGTTCTAATTTTCTCTGAAATAGTCAAAAAATATGTATACAGTTATAATCAGCCAAAAAGCATTCCTTCAACAATATAAGCTGGAGACAGCCAGTACCATGAGTGACTGAAAGGAAGATATGTTGAATTACAGTGCAGATAAAGCATAAATGCTTGATATGCGCAAAAGATTTAATATGCAGAATAAGACCAAAAGAAACAATGACAAAGCCATGGCACTCGACTGACAGACAGTTGAAAGATCAGGCGACAGAAAAATTATTTTTGAGAAAAACGAAAGTACCTTTGCGTTTTATTTCATTGAATAGGTAGAGAAAGTTTTAAATCATCCTAAGAGGCATAGTACAGGTACTTCCGCTCAGGAGGCGCATGTACTTTCGCTCAGAGGACCATGAGCTCCTATTATTACTATGTTCTGAGAGTTTCTTACAGCAATGTCAAATGTACATTCCAAAATTCACACTTTATACAGGGAATCTTTACAGAAGTGCAGAAAGAGAAGATTTGTGGCATATTTTTTGGGTCGTATTTGTCTTTCCTATTTTTCACCCAAAAAGATGTAAGCATGAAAAAAATCAAGGAATGATTTGTTTTAGACGAATTCACAACATAAACTACCGAGCCAAGAACAGTCAGATGAGCAGACATAAAACAAAAGGGATACCCACAAAGGCAGAAACCTTTATTTGTTCACTAATTAATTTTGAACAAGTCAAAATTCAGATCCATAGACAAACAACCCACTCATGTAAAATTATCTCATTACAACAACAATTTACAGGTAAACAGGGGTCAGCACCGCTTGCTTTCTACACTTACAAGACAGCTAAATCTACAAGTTTAGTACTGGCTATCAAGATTGTTTCAAGCAGCAATCGCGGAATCTTGGGCATCAACAACTTGTGTGAAAGTTTCTCCTCCAATTACTCTGTTCCAGTGGCTTTGCCAAACTTGGTGGATACTTAAGGTTTAAATGGTACTGTCTCCGGTTGCAGAGACCTTGGGCGCTGATATTACTCCCCCCTCAATTGCTGCGTTCCAGTAATTTCGCCAACTTGGTGGCAATTAACAATTCGTTTGTTTCTTTACATGGTTGCTAGTTAGGGCCTTGATGACTAAACCAAAAGGTCAGGAACTCCAAAAGTTGGCATTTACATAATCCTGCATGTGAGAAAGATAACTATCAGCTCCCATGAATTCCTTTGTGTTTTCTCCCTACTGCAATTGTCTTCCAGTGATTTCCAGGCATACTAGAACTATAATCCTACATTGTTTAACGACCCAAGTATCAAACGACCAACTTTGTGGTTCTTCTAAAGTCAACCAAGTAAAGTAGGTTTTCTTGTCAGTAATAAAGCTAGTCTACAGGTAGCAGATGGGGACAATCTACACACAAAATACAAGAAACCTTTGGTTGCAAGATTTAACAGTATCACAACATTGTAAATAACTTTGGTCATCATTAACTGCATATCCACATAAAATTTTAGGAACGCAGTCTTTAAAACATGGTAGCTATGTACTGCTGACAGACAATGGTCATCATCAATGAAGGAGAAGGAAAGACCGAAAAGAACAACCACACCAACAAAGATTATGATGATGACTTGCATTTGTTTGGAACTTATATATCTCCAGCAAATCTACATCCATTAAAAATGGCCTACAAAGCTCCTAATGGTGGTCCACAGAATATCACACTGGTATGCAAAAAATAAAAAGAGATCCATGTGCGCTCGTTGAGAAAGGAAACAGTGAGATGCGACACTAACGTACATACCTGAAACTGTACTCCAAAGTTGTCCTGGGGTGACAGAGAATGGCTCCACAGCCTCTAATGTCCAAGCAGAGATCATAGAACTATGCTTAACTTATTATCCATCTGACAAATAAAAGAAAGAACAACTTGTTAAAACCGGAAACAGCTCCTTTGATGGGTAGAAACGCCGAGGGTAACAGCCAGAAGCTGCAAATCGACCAACATATGAACAAGGAAAACTGCATAAACTAACTAGCTGAAGAAGCGGAATGTAAATGAACTGATCATATCAAAATTCTTCAATGCCACCAAAAACATTAGGTAAACAGTAAAAGAGCACTTTTTGTAGGACCCTTGTACACATCAAACTATGCTTTATACCAAACCAACAGCTTTCATGCCGCATGTGCATTCAAGGGCATAAGTCTTGAAATCCCAAACTAAACAAATTCAGGACTACTGATACACGCACACATCCGCAATACCAGTGGCAGAGCTTAGTACAGACAAAAGGGGGTCACAGTATGCCCTCTCTTGTGTCATTAGTTTGTTAGCTCTCAAGGCTGGCCCCCTCTACGATTAGTGTGAAGCTCCTCCGCTGCACAATACCACACCTAATCTAATAAAATTGATTACAAGTGATTCAAACTAGGCCTAAAAAGAAAGAAAAGAGTACTTGGCCCACCATCTAACAGCTCGCAGAACTACCACACATGAACATGTAAACCTAGCGTCGGCGATACCTGGCCGCAAAGATGTCGACTTTGTGTGGCGGCACAGCAGCAAACCCCTCGAAATCGTTAAAAACACGAGGGAGGGCACAGGTAAACCCTACACTAGATCTCCCGGGACGGAACTCCTAAGCAAAATTAATCGGGCACCAGAACCAATTCGCACCGAGAACCGTGCGCCAGGTCACTCCCAAGGCGGCACAACCTAGGACCGACGACAAACCGTCACCTGGCGGCCAACCCAGCCGCGCCGGGCGTGGGGAAGGAAAATTAAAGGTTTGAGAGACCTTGGAGCGGAGAGGGGAGAGGGACAGGAGACTCACCACGAGGAGGCGTGGAGGCAGGAGGGCGGCGCTGGATAGGAGGAGCGCGTCGCCGGCGCGCGCTGGCGAAACCCTAAATCTCGCAGCCGACGGGAGAGAGGAGGTGGAGGAGGGGGAGCACGTTTGGAATAGCGCACACGCGGAGAAAGGAAGTCGGGTGGAGTGATTGTGCGAGTCGTTAGTTCGTTACGGACGCCGAGTGACGCGCGGCGGTGCAATGGGCCGCTGTTGGGCCTAAACCGGTCGCTGCTCGCGCCGCGCCCACGGGAGGAGGAGAGATTTCGCCGGTCGCCTGCGGGAGGATGGAAGGACGGCTGAAAGAGAGCCAGCAGGGGAAGCGGGCGCGTCGCCGCCGGCCGCCGGACGGGGAGCTCTGTTGGTCTCGATGGGTTTGGGCCGGGTGACACTGAGTACTCCTTTAGATTTTCTCACTTGTCCCACATTTTGCTGTTTGTTAGATCGTATCGGTCCCGATCTGCAGTGCCCACCTGCTACTAAAACTGCCCCTCAGCCCTGCAGAGTTGGAAAGCTCGAATCGAGCTTCGCAACCGGACAGTGCCGAGTCCATCCATCCCACGCGCGCTCGAGCCCGCAGGGGTCATGGCCCGCACCCCTTCTCTCGACCATTCTCCCCCGGCACCGAACCGCTCTGCCCCGCATCCAACACGTGCGGCCGCCGTCCAACTGCCCCGAAAAAAGGTAGACCACGCCGCCTCCTGCCTCGTCCACCGCGTGCAGAGAAGACCGGTGTCCTAGAGCAACAGCGCCGCCCAGCTCGATCCCAGTCTCCGCTCGGGCTCGCCCTCTACCGCGTCGCCCAGCTCGACCCCAGTCTCCGCTTGGGCTCGCCCTCTACCGCGCCTCCCATCTCGCACCCAGTCTCCGCTCGGGCTCCGGCGTCGCCGCATCTCCCGGCCTCGTTTGTCGTGCTCGTAACAGCAAAGGAGGTTCTCCGCACACGTAGCAGCAGAGGAGCACTCTGGCGGCGGCTCGTCGTGGACTTGGCACGCGTAGCAGCAGAGGAGCACTCGCGCGTAGAAGGAGCACTTGGCACGCCGGCGGCGGAGCATGGAGGCGACTCCTCTTGCCAGCGGTGGAGCGTGGCGGCGCCTCCTCTCGCCGGCAGCAACGCCGAAGCCTAAGAGGACCCGATTGCTTTTTTATTTTATTCCTAGGGACCGGATTGTTTTTATTTTTTATAGCATGGCTTAGGTCATATAACCACACCAAACAAGATCTGAATTGAGCTTGGCTCATCTCACCCGACCTACCAAACATAACACAATTTACACACTTGTATCTGGTGGGCATAGATGCACTCAACTTGTACGAGTAAGATAGTCCACCCGGGCTACCAAACACAATTTGCACATTACGATCCCAGTCTGTTTTGATCATGCGACGGGTCGTCCCTGGCCTAGATCAATTCCAGATCGACTGTTAGTCTCTGTCAAAAAAAAGATCGACTGTTAGCCTGTTTTCATCGTTCTCCTAAATTGTTAGAAATAGCGTTGTCCAAAGAGCCAACGAAAATAAGTCGTACAATTAATCATCTCTTATTGTTACAAATATTACGAGGGTAGTCCTCGCGGCAACCATAAAAAAACTCCAAAATCTACTTGGTGAAGTCAGATCTCAAAGACCGTACCTATAAAAATGTAATCTTACAACACTACCATTGACGCCAGGAAGATCTCATCATCGAACGAAAGGTCGAAGATCACTTATGGTAGACGAAATCATCTCCATTAACGTAGAGACTAAAAAAGATGACTACCAAACATCTAATCTCTCAAAACACTAATTTTACTAAAAACTTCACCCATAGATCGGGTTCCCCACCCCTCCCGATGCCGGCGATGACGGCCGAAGGAGGGGAAACCGATCTAAGGAGAAGGCGGAGGAGAGGCAGAGGCTAAGTCAAGAGACGCGGCGGCTGAGAACGGTCGAACGGAAACACGGACAACCGTGTTGATGGGCTGTGTGAACAAGTTCTCACTTTGGAGTCTGACTTAGTGTGTCCATAGCCTAGACAAGAAGAACACTGGATCAACAACTTGGCCGTGTGCTCCTTTTTTCCTTATCCTCTCCTGTCTTCTCCCCCACCTCCATTGAGAGTCAGCCCCTTCGAACCGGGCCTCTCCGCCCCCTCCCGTTGGATTAGCTGGCTGGGGCTAGGTATGGGGAGGTGCCGGAGGTAGTAGTAGGACTAGTTTTTGCCGGTTTTGGCAGTTTTCTGCCGTTTCTTGGCGTCATGCCGGGAGTTCTTGTGAGCTAGATCTTGCGGCCAAGATCTACTCATGGCTGGTGGTGCTGCCCCTCCCGGCGTCACTCCGATGGCCGGAGCTGCTGGTGGTGGTCGACGCCCGCAACTCCATCAATAAAGGGTCCTTGGAGCACCTTCTTCCATTGAAGATGGCGGAGGCTGCCTCATCTCTCCCACCTGGCCATGGTGGTTGGGGGTGAGGTCAGGTGGTGCGACGTGGTGGCTCGTCCATCTTCCCCCGGCCGGCCGTGGCGGCGAGGGGGGGAAGTCGATGGCTACTATTTCCTCTTGGCCATCCTCTAGATGGAATCTCTGCCGGTGTTGTGTGAAGATGAGATGCGTCGCTTTGCAGCTGTCTCTGACCGGCCGTGGTGGCGAGGAGGGACGTTGTAACGCTGTCGTCTTGGCTTTCATTGGTCTTTGCAGGTTTCTATCTGAGAAGGTGTGGCTCTGGTGCAGCTACCCTAGCGGCAGTACAGGTGTGCCGCTGGATTCGTCGTCCTTGCCGACTTTTGGGACTCCGTGGGGGAGTTCCGCGTCGGCAATCTCCGAACGCTGCTTGTCAAATAAGCCTGTTTCTTGGGTTCGTCGATGCGGCATCTTCTACGGCTTCCTCTCCTCATCTCGGGCAAGAGCTCTGAGGAGAGAGCTCGGTTTCTTTGTGCGGTGTCTACAAATCCTGGGAGCTCGTCGCTGCTGTTTTTCAGCGAATTCTCTCTTTTTGGGCGCAGAGGTTGCGACTGCAAGGGATAGTTCTTTGAGGTGCAATGGCGAGGGGTTCTCTTGGAGAAGTGAAGCCATTTTTCTCCGCATATCCAAATCGGAGGCAGTCAGCCAGGCGATTATCCTGGCTAAATTGAGGCCATCAAGATCGCCGGCGAGGTCCGACGCTCTTTCAACCTCCATCGTGAGGCCCTTCAGATGCAGAGACAAGCTGGAAGGAGGACCTTTGTGTTTCTTTCTTTACTCTTTCAGGGTTCTCTTTGTAAAGCGTTTGGACCTAGTTTTCTTTCTCTTTATTTTAGGGTCCAACGTGAAAATGTGTAGCTCCACCGTCTTGTTTTAATGGTACGGCTTCCAGCCCCTTCTAGGGCTCTCCTGTTCCAAAAAAAAAACTTGGCCGTGCTTGTGAAGCTGAAACTATTCTAACTCGGTACTGTGATATCGGAAAATCATCTAACACGCCATGGAAACCATTTTGGTGTCGGTAATGGCCTACGGTAGTTTCCTATGAAATCATACCACTATAGTTATCTACTCGCTCAGTTCTAAAATATAAGATGTTTTAGATTTTGTGAAACCAATGTATGTAGACATCTTTTACTGCGTATATTCAGAGTGAATTTATGCACTAAAACGCGTCTAAATGCATTCAAAGGCTAAAATATCTTATATTATAGAACAAAGGGAGTATATGATTAGACTATGCCGCTTTACTACACTTTTCTGAACCTTCAATTTTATCCTCGCGATCGTGACGCCAACCCAAGCCTATGGCGCCGTCGATTCCTTTATTCGCCATGCCACCGAACCTAGCGTAAACGGGCAGCAACAAGGACTATGGTCGTGGAGAGCGGCGCCTAGTTGCAATAGGCAAGATCAGAGCATATACGAAAGTTGTGGCTGCCGCTGGCGAGGATGAGCAACATAATAGGAGGTTGGTCATGCGACGATGTAAGGAGGGGGTGAAACGCCGTTCTGTTGTGACGGCTGCAAGGAAGATGTCGTGTGCACTCCGCGAGACATTGGCTCCTACTACCTGCTATGTGGTGCATCGCCGTCTCCTGGCCGTCACTAGACTCCACCGTGTCCAACAGTCAACGGTAGTCACTTCGAGTGTGGCCGATTCTCCTTGGTCTCCTCCTCGTCGGATGTATCGCTCAGATCTTTCTCGTGGGTTTCCTTCCACGTTTTGACAAACACATGTTGTAGTCGCTTCGAGTGTGGTTGATCCTTCTATCAGAATTTTGAAGTGGCATCCGAGGAACATGCAGATGGTGTGCTTTCCCTCGGATGCAACGATACTATGTGGGAATCTATTGCAGAAACATATTATGGTGTGGTAGTAACTCATACAAACCTCGTCTCGATCTGGATCATAGTTCCAACACAACACTATTCCGTTCTAGAAAAATCCCCAAAATATGTTTGTGAGATCGAAGTACCAAAATGGTATCCAGAGGAAAAAAGGTCCAAATTAGATATGTGTAACTTACATATCCACCCCCGTTGAAGGCTACATTGTGGTGTCGCTGTTGGTCGCCTCGACAGTCTCCACTATCGCCGGTCATTACTACCTATGTTCGCCCACCGCTGAAGATTCGTGGGGAGGGTTTTTGGAGTGAAGCGCGAGGCATAAATACAAGGTGCGGCTCGATGGTGAGCTATGCTAGCCAGTGAGACAAGTTTAAGACATGTTTGACCACTCTCTAGCATTGCGACAACTTTTAATTTGGCTTAGAACGAACGGGGCATAAATTAATGCCTTCATTGCCAAGCGCGGCACTAAAAAGCGTCACTCTTCTATGCCACCTACCGTGACACAATTATGTGTTGGTATTTGGTTTATCATGGCGCATTATTATTCACATCCTGCTAGACATCGAGAAAGCTTATCCGCTAGGCAAATCTTTTGCTTAGACTTTTGTCTTGTGCCGCCAAAAAGTGTCGTCTATTAGAAGACTTTTTTATAGTGGATGCCAATATACAGATAAAAAGATTCGGTCAACTTACGTGTAGTAAAATTCATTTTGTATTGCGAAAATAAATGGTTGTGGGAGTAGATGTGCAATCCTAACACCTAGATTAAAATCCCCACGGAGATAAATTTTGATTTCTATTTATACTTGAGGACCATACAATCATAGTACATGTACCATTTATCATGAGGATCAGTCTTGGTTCTTAACCAAGATTAATAATCCGGGTACTCATACTTAATGGCTATATGCATCCTAAGTTGTGTAGAGGCCGGAGAAGTGAAATTCTCCTTCAGTTTTATGAGGAAGAGTTGAGATCCATACCCCTGTGTTGTCCCCTCCAAGCGACGGGGGGAGGGGGGAGGGGGGGCTAACCCTGATCGCCCCACCGCAAGGCCCCACATATGTTGATTATCCCCCGTTGTTGCCACAGGCTTCGGCCGCGGTGGCGGTACCTCTGGTCTCGAAAGGGGCGGGGGACCTCCGTCCGTCCCCTATGGCGGCGGCGTTAAGGATCAAGGACGACAACCCCTACTCTTTAAGGTGATGGCGACCATGGTGGTCGCTTGGGCGACGTGGTGGCTGGCCTGCACTACTAAGAAAAGGGCTATAGCAGCAAACGGTACCGCTGGAGAAAAAAATATGGTGTGCCGGTCCTACTTACCATCGGCGAACCACTTAGGCTATGCACCGATGCTACTCGCATTATCGTCAGCAAAGGTAGAATGTCATGCGTGGGCGGATTACTCATCCCGTGCCCCACCCTTACCCTAGGCCCAAGCATATATAACATATCGCTGGCGCACCACTATACTGGTGCATCACTGGTATAGGGGCTTCATATCGCCGGCACACCACTAAGTGTGGTCTCACCCCCTCCCCCATCGCCTTTTTAGTTTTAGAAAACATAAAGTGAAAGGGAAATAGACGTCGCCTAGAGGGGGTGAATAGACGTTTTAAAAATTATTACGGTTTAGGCTCTAATAAATGCGGAATAAACTTAATGTTTAATTTATCAAGCCAAAACCTATATTCACTAGGTTCACTAAGTGCACCAACAACCTATGCTAAGCAAGACAAACAACAAGGTGATGGCAAGATAATATACTTCAAGCACGATGGCTATCACAATGTAAATTATATAAGTAAAGGGCTCGGTTGAGAGATAACCGATGGACATGGAGACGATGATTTGTTTCCCGAAATTCACTTCCAAAGAAGCTACGTCTCTGTTGGAGAGGTGCGGGGGCGCAATGTACTTCGAATGCCACAAGTGGCTCACCTCGAGGTGTGGTGGCTCGATGCTCACCCAACGCCACACAAGGCCTCACCCCAAGATGTGAAGGCACGCAACCTACCGACGCCACAAAAGGCTCACCCTATTCTCCGTGAGCTCGCCACAAAGGCCTACTCACGTGCCACTATGGGACACTTGAAGACGGTCACCGAACCCGTACAAGGCTTGGGGCAATCTCCACAACTCAATTAGAGGGCTCCCAAGAAATGCCACAAAGGCTCCATAATGACACAATAGGCCAACAAGCTTGGGGAACCTCCACAACTCAATTGGAGCCCCAAGAACACACCACAATTCCACACAACCATCTAGGGTTTTAAGAACCCAAGAGAAACAAGCCCAAGAGCTTGAACTCGCCAAATCTCCGAGGAGAACTCAAACATATGCACCAAATGCAAGAGGCAGGTCCTTCACTCTCAAATTCCACCAAAGCTACAAAAGCTGTTGCGGGAATAAGGGAGGAAGAACACAAGAGGAGAATATAAAAACTCTCCAAGATCTAGATCCCAAGGATTCCTTCACAAAGAAGGGATTTGGTTTGGTGGGGCTTGTAGATCTATATCTCCAATCCCTCAAAAAGATGCAAGAATCATTGGAGGGGGAAGGGGAGAGGGAAAGCTCTTCAAGGTCAACAATGGAGGAGAGAGAAGGCCAAAAACCAAGAAAGAGCAAGTGAGGCCCGAAGGAGAAAGGGGAGCTCCTTTTAAAGGGCTCCCTGATCTGCCCGTTACTCACAGATCCGCGCACAACGGGTAGTACCGGTGGGTGGCCGGTACTACCGGTGGCACTCAACCAACGGTCCAAAAATGGAGATGCGAACGAACACACAACGAGTACGGCCGGTAGTACCGTCTGTCCACCAGAACTTCCGGCAGGGGAGATACTACCGCCCGAAATATCGATCCAAGTTCCGTCAAATAGATGCGACCAAGACAAAGAGCATACTGAAGCAAAATCGGGGTTATCGGAAATTGTGCCGGAATTAACACCGGTACTACCGGCGGAAAAATGCCCTAGCGGTACTACCGGTGGCCCACCGGAACTACCGGTCAGGCAAAAACTCCAGAACCAAAACTGCCACAACTTTTGCATCCGAACTCCAAACGAGATGAAACCAATTTTGTTAGAAATATTGGATATCACCAAGGGAGAAAATTCCATATATATGTGAGATACCTCCTAAGGTGTGGAGCCGTAAAAACCGCAAGATCAAAGACGCAATAAGATATGCACGGGAAATCCGTTTTTGATGAACTAGAGCTTGTTATGAAGACAACCACAAGCTCTAGATCCTCACATGGACAAGAACCAAACAACAACCAAGAAAGATGATGCTATGTATGCAAAGGTTTTAGCTCTCTCCGAAAGATACGAACGAGTCATCCACTCGAGAGCCCCTCTTGATAGTACGGCTATCTATCCTAAACCCGATCTCCCAATACTACAAGAGACCGGTAAAATAGAAAACCTATCAATATCATACCTTTGCCTTGAGCATTCCACTTGAGCTTAATGTAGACCGTCTTTTTCTTCTCAAGATGGATCGCCTTTTTTAATTGCACTTGATTGCTCTTGCTTGATGAATACTTGAGAAACGCTCCCCCATACTCCATGGGGAAGCCTCTTCTTCGAACTTGTCTTCATCATTTCATGATTTCTGAGGATGGCAAGCTTCAAGCATGAGATCTTCTAGAGAGGACGCATCTTGAGCTTGCACATCAAATCTTGATGATGATGTCTTGAAGAAATCCATGAGGAACTCCATCTCCTTCTTCTTCAAGACAAACTTGATCTTCTTCTTGTACTTGATTCCAATAGGCACAAAGCCCTTGGACATTGCTTCTTCTTTTTCATCCTTAACACAAACACATGGTCCAAGCGATACCAATGGACAAACCTACAAGTGAAACTCAATTTGCACATTAGTCCATAGGGATTGTCATTAATTACCAAAACCACACATGGGGGCATACATGCCCTTTCATAAAGTAAAATGATAAAAACTTTAAAATTGGAAATCCTTTGAGATGTAGTTATGTCATGTGATTTAGTTGTTAGGAAAAATAACAAGCACGAATTTTGCACCAAAAAAAATTTATATTCCGGTAAAACGGCCATAACTTTTGCAATGACATCAGATCAGAAAGGTTTTATATGAAAAACCATCTACACAAAAAGCTACTTCGGATTTCAATGGCTTATGGCTGTTTACCGATTTTTTAGAATCCTCAAATTCGAAAGGGATTTTTATATGATTTTTGAAGATTTTAACACTATTAAAATAAATTTTATTTGTAAAACCTTGCATTACACTAGTAAAAAGACATGATGCATGATGCAAAAGATGATACAAATGTCATATTTAGATTCTCTCATTTTTCTGATCGATTTAGACATATTATTTGCCGGATTCTGATTTACGGACTTATATATATGAAGTATTCCATATTAAATGGAAAAGGCAAAAAAGTAAAATTTATTTTATTATTATTTGAATCAAGATTATTATTACTTATTTATTATTGTTTACTACCTCCTTCCCAGAGCTTAAGTTTTTTTAAAAAATTCAACCTACGAAAAGTTTGACCAAAATTTTAGAAAAAACTATCAAGAACCATGACATTATATAGATACCATGTGATGATATTATATAGATATAATGTGATGATATTATATAGACACCATGTGGAAATATGCTTCATGACGTATCAATGGGTACGTATTTCATATTGTACATATTATTATTAAAAAAACTCGGTTAAACATTACATAGTTTGACTTTTAAAAAAATAAGACTTAAGCTTTGGGACAGGGGTAGTATTTAAATAATTGGTTGGAATTCAAAAAATAAAGTCATGTGACGTAATGGTCCAAAGGTTAATAGGATTGATATGACACTATTAACAACAAGGTATAACTTCTTTATCGGAAGCTTATTTAGAAGGAACTCAAAAGTTAAACGTGCTAGGGCCAGAGCAATCTGAGAATGGTGACCGACATACAAGTTTGACCATGAGTGAGCAATTTTAGCTGAGATTAAGAGTGCTTGGAGATAAAGACAATCCCTATGCAACTAAATAGTCAAACAATTTAATCATTTTGAAATTTTGGGGATGCTTTAGGGAATACCTACCGCTGACGCACACCAAGGTGGTACACTAGCGATAAGACAACTACCACCGGCGTGAAGGTTGCCGATGCATGCTTATGCTCCGACGGTACAGTTGGGATTAACGGTGACATCACTATGCATATCATTAGTTCTCTTTCTTCTATGGATAAGACTAGTAGGTTATTGCTATAAGCGGTTACGGAGGCAATAGCAATTATGGATGCACTGCCCACATATAAGTTATCTTGCTCAAACAATTACATGCATATTTTATTTATATCTTTTATTTCCATCAGATGTTTTACACAGCTACAGGTGAAACCGAATGCCCTAAGCCCTCTCTCTCTCCATCATCAACAACAACAAAAAGACGCAAGCTATTGGTCCAGTAAAAACACAAAAAGAATTCTAAAACTCCCAAAGGTCCGTTAAAGTAATTTCACTACACATTCGCTTCCCAAGGATTCAATAACCTAAGTCTCCTAGGGAAAAAGAAGCTACACTACATACGTAATCCGGATCGAAGGTATCAACCCTTTTTTTGGCGGCGTTGCTGGTGAAGCAATAGCTATCCTGGTGAGTTTATTAGGAACCTTGCTAGTTTTAATTCTTTTAGTTTGCTTTCAGTCTTTATTTTGATAAACCAAAAAATTAGTTAGCCTTTAAATTCTTGCTTTTACTATAATTCTTTGTTTAAGAAAACCCAAAAACATAGGAAATATGGCTGAAAAGAAGCTTAGGGAGTTTGCTGCTCCCAACAATGATTATTTGCGTACTCCTATTACTCAGCCAACAATTGCTGTTGATGACTATGAAATTAAGCCCCATTATTTAAGCTTAGTTCAACATAATCAATTTGGAGGCTCTGCTGTTGCAGGTATGCACTTGAATACTTTCACTGAAATATATGATATGATGCGTATAAAAGATGTTGACCTCGACGCGGTCAAATTGCGTCTATTTCCTTTCTCTCTTAGAGGAAGAGCAAACGAATATGGTTTCTGTCTTTGCCTAGAAATACTATTACATCATGGGTGAGATGTACTTCTTTATTTATGACTAAATTTTCCCCACCTGCAAAGACTATGCAACTCAGATCTAATATTACTAGCTTTAGATACGAAGAGTGTGAGCCACTAGCACTTGCATGGGAGAGGATGAAAGAATGCTAAAGAAACTGTCCTAGTCATGGGATGGAAGATTGGTTAATCCTCCATTTATTTTATAATGATCTTAATCCCGTGTCTAAGTTTATGCTTGATACTGCAGTTGGAGAAACGTTTATGGGTAAACATATTACGAAGAAAAGCAGCAGCTAGACAATATGCAAGACAACCATGCTCAATGGCATGTGGATAGATCAAACACGAAGAAGGTAAACTCCATCTAACCACAAGAAAATGAAGAACTTAATGCTAAGTTGGATGAGCTCATACTAGCTATAAAAGATAAGGAAACCCAGGTAAGAGCTATCCCTGAAACAAATATTGAAGAAATAGACTTCATAGCTCGTAATAACTATAACCCTGCTTGGAAGAAGAATTATAATCCTAATTTTTAGAAACACTATTCTGGTCCTGCATGTAATCCTAATAATAGTATGGGAACTAGTAATGGTAGTCTCCAAGAAACACTTAAGTCTTTTATAGACTCACAAAATGAACAAAACAATATTCTTGTTAAAATAACAGAGAACCATGATGCTATGCTTGGTAAATTATCTAACCAAGCCGTTAGTTTGAGAAATGATTTGCAGGCCCTTCAAGAAAGAACAAGGATCATTGAGGCACATCTAGGTAAGATAACCGAGAGTCAAACTCTCATTCTAGCTAAATTTGCAGGTAAAGCTGAGCCCAATCCTATTGAAGAACTCAAAATGATGAGGATCCAAAGAGAGGAGCCTGAAGAGCTTGATTATAGCAATGCCCATTCGTCAAGCTACACCATCGAAGACCTCGTAAAGAGGATCAACGTCAAAATTCCGGTAAGTGAAGATAACGATAAAGCCATGTATCAACACTTTGTTGATCAAGTAGCAATTAAGGTATGCGAGCTTGAAGAGGAATACAAGAAAATCGCAGAAAAGTTATCTGTTAAACTAGATGATATATTTGATCCCACGATTAAAATTAAGACTGGGACTAATGAGATAGCTGCACTTTGTGATCTAGGTGCAAGCGTCTCAACAATCCCAAAGACTCTTTTTAACAAGCTAAACCTTGGCTCTTTCGAAATCATTGAACTAAAACTACATCTTGCAGATTCTACCTACAAACAAGCTGTAGGAATTAAGGAGAACACTTTAGTTTACATTAAAGGTTGCCCTGCTCTAATTGATTTTGTTTTGTTGACATGCCTAAAGACACTGTTGCTCCTATTATATTAGGTCGTCCTTTCTTAAGAACTATTAAGGCTTTGATTAACCTCCATGAAGGGAACGTGAAGCTGCAATTGCCTTCGCGGGATCCTTTTGTTATTCATTTCCCCAGGAAGAAGAAAGCCAAGCATGATGAAAGGAGGCCATCACTTTGAAGGCCAATTACTTTGGAGTGCGTGTTCCATTCATCTGGCCCAAGTGCGTATCGTCAAGGTCAAGCTATTGACCATAAAAGAGCGCTCCATGAGAGGCAACCCATGTTAAATAAAGGTTTGAGTTAAGTTTTTACTTTTTAGTTTAAGTTTATGTTTAATAAAGAGTGCTAGAAAACTCCAATTGAGAAGAAGAAGTTCGGTAGTACTTAAAATTCTGCTATATACATGCTGTTGTTGGTTGATAATATTTACTATCAATTTTCTGTCATAAACAAGGTATATCACTAAGTTATAGGAAAAGAAGTAATTTTTGAAGAAACGATTTTTTTTATGCACACAAAGAGTTTAACGACCAACTATATGGCGGGAATAAAAATTCCGGCCGTATAGTTCCGATCGTATAGATATCTTTACTATCGAAATTTTTTCTTTGAAATATACTGAGAGTTTAACGACCAACTATACGGCAGGAATAAAAATTCCGGCCGTATAGCTCCGGACGTATAGATATCAGTGCCTCCCTACACATTCTTTTCCAATGTACTGAGGGTTTAACGACCAACTATACGCCAGGAATAAAAATTCTGGCTGTATAGTTCCGGTCATATAAATATCTATGCCTTTGTATATTTTCTTTCCCAGGGACAAAAAGTTTGACAACCAACTATACGGCGGGAATATTTTGTTCCGGCCGTATAGTTGTGCCCGTATAGCTGTGCTGCGAGGAGGAAACCCTAAAAAAATGACAGAAGGCCAACTATACGGCGGGAACACAATGTTCCAGCCATATAGTTGCGCCCGTATAGTTGCGTTCGACCACAAATTCGCACGGGAAGGTACCTCCAACTCCGAAACTTCAATCATTTTTCTCTCTTCTACCTCCAAACTCTCTCAAAACCTCAAGAGATCTTCATGTTTACTCAATTTTGTTCAATTTCCTCGCACACAAGTGATCTACGGTATGTTTCTCCTCCGATCCTCCAATTACTTTTTGCAAATTCATCTTTGATCTATTGTCATTATTGATGACTACAAGTGTACAGATCGTTTGTAGCTAGTTTCGAAGTTCAGATATCGATCCCACAGGGAGCCCAAAGGTAAGTGTTTATTGGTGAAGTCTCTATCACACCCGAAGTTGTCACAGGTCTTCGAGTGAATTGACTACAAGTGTTGAAATAAGAATGAGATTTTGATTAAATATGATAGATTTAAATAGAACTAAAATGTAAACTTTAGAAATATAATGCATAAAAGTAAAGAGCGACTTTGGTTGTTTGTTGTTTCCTATAGATGGCGAAAGAAGGCGCGAGGAGATTCAGTTCATGGTGATAGTGACTATGCCAGGTGGACGAGTGGTAAATGTAACAATTATAATCTTATAGATATATGTGTACGGAAGCAACCCATAATTAGTCGGAACTCCTCTTGGTAGATTTCATCCCAACTTCAATAATCCTACTAAACTTCTACCAAAACCATGGTCAGACACTAGACGATTAAGACCCTTCAGGTCGCTTAGCGATTAAGCTCCTTGGATCGGACTAATGCAATAAGCACAGTAGTTACTCGTTATCCTCGAGCCAACTAGCTTTCCATTGATATCCCCGTGTCACCCGGGGGTCGCCGGTCCACTAGCGTACAAGATCTTATCTATGTAGAACAAGGTATCATGTTGTCTGGGCCCTTAATTGGACAACAAGCATTAGGCATCTCACAGATAGTCAAGCATACATAATATAGTAACTAGAACCAATCAGAAACTAATGGAAAATATATGAAGGCACATCACATCTCACCAATCCCCTACATCTCCCACGCCTAAAGGAATTACTCACTCATGAAAGAAGAAAGGATCATCAATATAATCAAATAAAGGGAATTCTTCTTGGTATTACCGTGGAGATCCACAATAAAAATAGAAAAATATCCAACACAATTCAAGATGGGAAGAAACAATCTCAAACCCTAGTCTTGCAAGGTGGAGATCCCTCTCTCTCTCAAGTGCAAGTGGTGGATATGGGGGTGTATTGGCTAGGAGGTCGAAGATCGTGGAGCGAGATGAAGAACGTCTTCTCCTTCTTATCCGGATCTCTTCTTTCTTCCTTCTGGATGATGTGGCGGCTATTGCGTTGTGTTTTCGTCCTCCGTCCCTTCATGGAAGTTGTCCCTTTTGACAAGACAGAGGCGGCGGCAACTATACGGCGGGAACTATATGGCCGGAAAAATATTCCCGCCGTATAGTTGCTCGTTAAAGCCTCTATGAGCTCCCCTCGCGTGCTTCCAAAGTGACACTTGCTTGTTTTCTTCAGAATATTGTATTTCGCTAGTTAAATCCTTCTGTTGACGTTTAGAACCTAAAACACACATTACAATTTAGGTTTTCTTTGCTACCGAAGTATTAGCGTTAGGTAAATCTAGAAAACGATCAAATTCGGGAGAAAACCATTAAAAAAGCCATCAAAATGTGTCGAATCTCACAGCTATCAACTATCAATCTAGGGTGACACCTACTATGAACCAATTTCCATGATTTTCTTGCCTAGATTATTATTTGAGGAGATTCTTTAGTGTGCTTTGATGAGGAATATATTTTACTTACTGTTGTTGGATCAAAAAGTTTTATTTTTGTCGTTCTTCAATGTTTTAGATGATGAACACAAGGCTCCAAACTCGTGCTCGTGCCACCGCTAGTGCTTCTCGGGCTGTCACTCAAGAACGCATGGGGATACGATTCAGGAATGAGCTCCAACATGAGCGCTTCGACAAGATCAAGAACCGCGAAGTGAGGGCCACCAAGTGAAGGCCACCATTATATTGAACCAAATCGGTATTTCTGATGACTTCAATTTACTTTGCAATAGAGCTGGCCTGCAAAACTTTGTGTACAATGATGTGCCTACGTATCGCTGCTTAACCATTGAATTTCTAAGTTTGCTGCAAAGCACCGTTAAACAATGTCAAGGAGAGGACACTATTTCTTTTCGACTTATGAAAAACAACTACACTTTAACTTTAGATGAATGGTGCGCATGCTTTAATTTGCCAAACAATGATGTTAATGCCCTATGCGCATCCTATACTGGCTTAGAACCTACCCTTGAACAATATTATAATGGAATGAGTTTTACTACTAGAGTGAGCAAGGGGAAGAATATTTAACATCCTGCAATTCGCTATTTGTTCTATGTTATTGCTAACATCTTGCAGGCACGTAATGAGTTTACGAGACTCAATGAGGAGGACATCCTAGTCCTCGCAAAGGCTGCTTATATCAACTGCGGCTTGTCACTCAACTTGGGCGCCATCCTTGTACGCTACTTGGAGCACCAAGTCTCCCAAAGCCAAGGACCAATCACAGGTGGAGGCGTCATCACCATGCTTTCCACTGCCCTAGGCACCGACATAGGTGAGTTGCAACCCATGCTAGGTGAGCGACGTGTTGGCTTCTCCACCTTGAAAGCTTGTGGAATGCTCACTAGGAGAGGTGGTGTTTATTACCTGCATATTACTGGAGCTGGCCGTCTCTACCCCGCTCCTATGCCTAATGGTATTTTCTCTATCGAGGAGGGACATTTGCTATATGACTTGCAGGTTGAGCAACACCAACCCAAGGAGGATATTTCAGAGGGGGATGAGGACCAAGAGGAGGAGCAAGAAGTTCCTTACCAAGAGGAGCAGCCATAAACCTGGTTCGCCACATACCAAGATTTCCATGGACTCGGAGGGACTGTGGAGAGGATGCATAGCCTCTCTTTGAACCTCCAAGAATCAACTAGTAACCTCTCAACTCAATTCGCGAACTAGAGTAACGACTTTTCCCGCCACCACAATGATTTGAAGGGCTTGCAAAAGCCTAAGCTTGGGAAAGTTTTCTCATGTATCTTTATTTGGCGTTCATTTGCTTTTATTTATTTCAAGGTTGTGTTTTTATTTGTGTTTATAAGCACTCGTGTTTATTTTCCCAACACTTTATTTTCTAGTTATTTCTATTTACTTTCGAGATTTTCTAGCCGAGCTTTGCCGCCAATTTTCTATTCTTTAAACTCTCTCTCTCTTAAAAAACCACAAAAGGATTTCTCCATTTTTCCTTATTTCCCTCTTTCTTTTCTTTCCGCCTCGAGGTTCATATGTTTGTAGGAGAGTGATCGACTTCGAGTTTCCAAGAAGCAAATAAAAATAGGAAAAGGGAAGTGGAACCAAACATGAGAGGTATGCCTTATGACTCCCCACCTTTTGAAGTTTGAGAAACCCATGCTAGTTAGTAGTAAATGTTGAGATATTATATTGGTGGAGTGAGTCTTTGTACTAAATTAAGATTTTTGTTTGTATGGGTATTTAATTGGGTACATTTTGTTCCAGCTCTCGTAATTAACCAAGTCTTGCCTAAAAATTTGCTAAACAATCGTAATAAGAAAAAGTCTCACAATTGAAGGCTTGGGTGTTATAGTGCTTGGTCCTCAAGGTCTATTTCTAGAGACACTCAACACCACTGAGAATGTTGATTGACTTGATAGCTCTCTTTAAAAGTATTTGTTCGATTGAATTAATGTTTGGCGGTTTTTGTGAGCATGCCAAAGTTTGACTTGTTAATCATAAGAATGATACAGCTTTATGTGTGTCAAACTTCGTGGGATGCTAACAACTCCGCTGGCCTACGAACGATCTTCATGGAGGAAACTTCTAGATTTCGGCTATGAGTTGATTAAACACTTAAAGCAGCAATGCTATAGTGGGTAAGATTCTTGGCACTCCCGGGTAGTTGTAATCATGATGGAATCACTCCTATGGCTGTTATGAGTAATCATTATGCAAAAGGAACAAAAACTTAGTGATGCCACGAGTGTCCATCACATCCGGATAAACTAATAAAAATCTTTAGCATGCTCTCATAAAAACTGAAATTCTTGAAGAACAATGAATAGAAAAGTAGTGTTTGAAAAGTCTTGATTTATTGATGTGGGAGAATTGAGATACTCTAGTGTATATGCTTTTCATGACAACTCTCACACTCTTAATTTACATGATTATACTTTATTGTTCAAAGGCAAGCCTATGAGTTGATTACATGACATGGAATGAAGTTTACTCATTTGAATCATCCATGTTGACAATAATTTTGTTGCACTATAAGGATGCATAAAACACGTATGATATGCTTGCCAGTACTCTACCTATGTTGAAGTTTTTCAGATTTTTGAAGCGGAGGAAACATTAGACTACCAATCATGAGTAAGATCACCATCTCGTTATTTTGGTTTAAATGCTGAGTTTCTTTTTGATTTTGGTTTTCTTGCTCGAGGACGATCAAGTTAAAGCTTGAGGAGTTTGATGGCTCTGAAATATAGTCATCTACGTCCACATTTAAACTTGATATTATTCATACTTATGGTGAAATATCTCTCTAAATCCTGCCACTAATGCTTAATATTCAGAGGGGTATGTAATCCTTTCTTTTATATTTTTCTTGCGCAGATAATGTCATTTGAAGATGGGAATCACTACATTAAAGTCAAAGATACAAGATTTCCAATAACCAGAAGAAACCAGGAGCCGTAAAGCGGAGGCAGATGTTTTAACGACCAACTATACGACCGGAGCAAACTTCCGGCCGTATAGCTCCGGTCGTATAGTTGGCGCCGCCACCGTTAGGTAAAATAGAACAACTTTCATGAAGGGATCCTATATAAAGAAGCCTCGGGCGACGAGAAAACAAGCCCCAAAGAAGCCAGACCCTCACAAAAATTCCCTACCCCAGATCACCAGCCACCTCCAGATCTCAAAACCCTTCTCCATCTCCATAGCCATATTCCACAACTTGTAATAGTAGATCTCTTTTTTAATTGGCGACATTGTAAGACTATTGCTATCAGTCTTATGATTTTCAATACAATGTTTATGATTGTTAATCTCATCTCTATGTGTGAGTAATTCTCCTTGGGCTAAGGGCTTCGGCCTAGCTATGTAGCAATTGTGCATGTTATTTATCATAGATGGGATCATGTATTAGTTTGTATGGCATGATGATTATTGTATCCTCTCTTGCCTCAATCTAAGGACTTGTCAGGTACCCAAGACCCCGAGGGTTGAGCCAGGTATAGCAAGTATGAGTAATGACTGATCAGCAGGTTGGGAACCCCAGTGACAGAAGGGGTAGTACGGCTGTATGTGAGGGATTTACTTGGGATTAACGGTGACATCACTATGCATATTATTATTTCTCTTTATTCTATGGATGAGACTAGTAGGTTATTGCTATAAGCGGTTGGGGAGGCAATAGCAATTATGAATGCACTGCACATATATAATTTATCTTGCTCTAACAAGTACATGCATACTTTATTTCTATCTTTTATTCTCATCAGATGTTTTGCACAGCTACAGGTGAAACCGAACGCCCTAGGCCCTCTCTCTGCATCATCAATAACAACAAAAATACGCAAGCTATTGGTCCGGTAAAAACACAAAAGGAATTCTAAAACTCCCGAAGATCCGTTAAAATAACTTCACTATGCATTCGCTTTCTGAGGATTCGATAACCTAGGTCTACTAGGGAAAAAGAAGCTACACTACATCCGTAATCCGGATCGAAGGTATCAGTGCCACACGAGCTGACATGGATTTCTCCTGACCCCAAAAAACATTATCACGGACGCCCCATAGAACTCCACCTAACTTGCCTCCCACCATCCTGCGCCACCACGGGCTCACCACCACCCTCGTCATCTCATTGTGGTCAACATCGCGAGGCCTAGAGAACGGAATAGGAGAGAAGACCATGAGTAGGGGCGGTGATACATTGATAACATATCTATAATTTTTGATGTTCCATGCTTGTTTTATATCTACTTTCTTATGTTGTGTCCACACTTTGGAGTATTTTTACACATTTTCTAGAACTAACCTATTAACAATATGCCACAATGTCAGTTGCCTGTTTTCTTCTGTTTTTGGTTCCAGAAAAGCAAGAAAATAAATATTCTCGGAATTGGACGGGACAAAAGCCAAAGTCAATATTTCACCGAGGGGAACCCGGAGCCAGAAGAAGAGACAGAGAAGGGCCTCGAGGGGGCCACACCCCCTGGCCATGTGGCCTGGCCTGGCCCACGCCTGGGGGGTGTAGCCGCCTCGGGCACCCCTTTCGCCTATAAGAAGCCTCCGAGGCAGAAACCCTAAATCATCCCGGAGAAAGCCACGAAAACCTCCGCAGTGCCGCCGCCACCGAAGAGGAGATTCGAGGGACAAAAGTCTCTGTTCTGGCACCCTGCCAGGACGGGAAGTGCCCCCGGAACCATCTCCATCGACTCCATCACCATCTCCATCGCCGTTGCTGACTCCCATGATGAGGAGGGCGTAGTTCTCTCTCGAGGCTAAGGGCTCTACCGATAGCTATGTGTTCATCTCTCTCTCTCTATGCGTGATCTTATGAGATCATGAGCTTTGTAATCTATAGATCTATTCTGCTATTCAAGTGCTTTAATGAATCTCTGCTTATCCCCACATGTGTGAAGTTGACAGTGTGCACACCGTGTGGCACTTTGGCTAAGGTTACATAAATACTTGTCATGAGTATAATTTGAGTTGGATGTCTCTATGAGATTGTGGTGTTTGTTGGAACCATCTAGCGCTCAAGGTGATAGTGAGGGGTTATCTAGATGGGGAAAGCGAACTTTAAGGTGTGCTATTATAACCCTATCGTGGATTATAGTTATCCAACCAGAGAGTAGTTCAGAGTAGTATCATATAGAGAAGATATTTATATGAGAGTGTTCACTAGTGAAAGTATGATCCCTAGGTCTTGTTTCTAAGCATTGAAACACCGTTTGCAACTAGATCTATTACATGTTTGCTTGCTTCCATCTTTATTTCAGATTTCCTTTTGTCTCTTCCTACCCGTCAAGCTCTTTTCTGGCACCGTTACCACTTATAATTATCCATACCACTTGTATTTCACTATCTCATCGCCGAACTAGTGCACCTACACACCTAACAAGTGTATTGGGTGTGTTGGGGACATAAGAGACTTCTTGTATCTTGATTGCAGGGTTGCTTGAGAGGGATACCTTTGACCACTTCCTCCCTGAGTTCGATAAACCTTGGGTAATCCACTTAAGGGAAACTTGCCGCTGTTCTATAAACCTCTGCACTTGGAGGTCCAACAACTGTCTACAAGAATAGAAGTGCGTACACATCAAGCTATTTTCTGGCGCCGTTGCTGGGGAGGTAAGGTAAAAGGTACTCACATCCTCTGGCTACTAAGCTATCTTCTATCACTGTTGCTAGTGTGTGAGTGTTCGAAGTTATTTCCTTTAGATTCTATAATTATATCTTTTTGTTTCTTGTTTTTATTTTCACTAGTTAGGCTTAATGGAAAACAACAACAAAATTAGAGAGCTTTTTAGTATTTTTCCTAAGGTAGCACATGGATGGTCTAAAAAGGAAAAAAAATCCCATGAAACTTTCTTTGCATGCTAATAGCAATGTTATTAGTATGAATTTTTTGAACAGCTTTGTTACTAATGCTATGGAAACATCAAAGCTTGGGGAAGTTAGTTTTTATGAAAATGATCATTTTAGTTCCCTAGCTTTAAAGGAGAAAATTTGCTCTGATGATACTTTATTGGTAATTCTAATGATACTTGTGGTATTTTAAATCCACATACTGAAAGCGCCCCTTTTAAAATACCTATGGAAATTGTTAAACGTGTTATGAATAACTATTATTTTGGAGATGGAACTGTCCATCCTGGTGATCATTTACTCTTTATACATGAATTATGCGAGTTGTTCAAGTGTGCTGGTATTTCAATGAACCAAGTTAAGATGAAGCTATTCTCTTTCTCACTTAAGGTCAAAGCAAGGGAGTGGTATGAGCTACTAGGCGATCCTCATCATTTGGAGTGGAAGGAACTTGAATCTATCTTTTACTCTAAATTTTATCCTCCTCATGAAATTCATAAAGATAGGAATTATATTTATAATTTTCATCCTCATGATGGAGAAAGTATTGCCCAAGCATGGGGAGATTGAAGACACTAATGCTCAAATGTCCCATTCATGATCTCCCCAGGAATATTGTTATTAATAATTTTTATGCAAGGCTTTCAGGACATTACAAGGACTATCTAGATACTTGTTTAGAGGGATCCTTCACAAGTATGTAGGCCAAAGCTAAGTGGGATATTCTTGAATCAATTCAAAGCAATACCGAAGATTGGGATAACGACAAAGGTAAAGAACCAAGTATAAACTATGAGTATGATTGCATTAAGTCTTTTGCTAAAACTGCTAATTTTCAAGAGCTTAGTGCTAAATATGGTCTTGATCCTCAAATTCTTGTTGATTATTTTAGAGCCTTTGCTTCTCATATTGATGCTCCTAAAGAAAAAAGGGACATGTATCATGATCCTTTTAAAGACACTTGCATGAAAAATGAAACTATTATTAATGATAGCAATAAACATGTTCAAACCTCCGAAAGTACTACTTCTTATAAGCATGTTAATTTTTGTGGAGTACATAGACCTTGTGAGAAGAATCAAATTGAAGAAGAATATTGTATCACCCATAGGAATGAAAAAACTAGAATGTGGTATAGGGCTCTAAATGATCTTAGCAAAAAAGTTTGTGCCATCTATCCTTTTATTTGTGAACTTTGCTTTGAAGTGGGTCATCTCAATTTTCAATGCTTAGGCCATAATAATAGCCCTTCTAATCCAATGAGTACTGCAAGTTTGTATTGTGATAACTTGATCACTCCTAATCAGCATGATGAACTTACATTATTTTTGGGGTGTGAAGAGTTAAAAAGAAAAACTTCTTTGGTAGATATGAGTGCTTTTGATATGAATAGTGTCCTGCATGGTTGTCATCTTTATTGTGTTGATAATTGCCACACAAATACTTACATACAAAATATTATAAAAGATGAGATCTTACCAAAATGTGACAGGACTAATATGTGTTTTGATCTTATTAATGAAAAGAAGGAATCCTCCAAAGTTTCTTCTATTATCTCTAACAATAAACCAGGGTATATGGAGAAGCTTCCTTTCAAGCCTCTCCCTCCTAAAGAGGAGAAGAAAAAGAAGAAGAGGAGGAGTAAAAGGAGAGAGGAAACGGTATTTTCCCCTAAGCATGTAGCTCCTATTATAGTTTTTGACGAGTCTGAACTCGATGATGTTCCTATGCCTGTTACCTATAGTAGTGATCATGATTGGGAAAAGCACACTTCTTTTGATATTGAAAATCTCTTCCGTACCAATTCTGAAAATGATGATGTTAATAATTGCTACACTATTAGTACTATCCATGTTCCTTCCAATGATGATATGTTTACAAATGAACACACTTTGGAAGACAACTTTTCTATTGCTTATGATGATAATATACCTCCAATATATGATGATTACAATAATGAATATGATATTTTCAGTCCACCTACTATTGAGGAGAAAATTAATTATGATTACAATATGCCTCCTATATTTGATGATTATGGTGATGAGAATAATAATGATAGCTATTTTGTTGAATTTTCTCCCACTGCAATTAATAAGAATGACTATGTTTATGTGGGGAGTATTAATTCTTTTATGCATGTGGCTCATGATAAGAATGTTTTATGTGATAGTTATATTGTTAATTTTTCATGATGCTATTGAAAGTTATTATGAGAGAGGGAAACATGGTCTTATGTTTCTCAACAATATTAAGTTTCCCCTCTTTATGTTGAAAATTTTGAAGTTGCACTTGTTTTGCTTTCCTATGCTTGTTGCTTTGTGCTTTCATGACTTGTTTCTTTACAAGATTATTTTTCATAGGAAGTGGGTTAGACTTAAATTTGCTCTATATTTGCTTCTTGATGCTCTCTTTTACTTCAATTCATATTTCTTATGTGAGCATCATCAAAATTATCATGCCTATCTTAATGGCTATAAAAAAAGAGCTTTAAGGAGACAACCCATTATATTTTTATTTTTAGTTTATTTTTGTTTTGTTGAGTCTTGGAAGTTATTAACTCTGTAATAACCTCTCCTTATCCTTTTTGTGTGGTTTTTGTGCCAAGAATAACCTCTAATGAGAGGGAAGTAAGACTTGGGAAAGTTGCTGTCCTAAAACAGATTTTTATGCTTCACTGTAAAAATTCGTGAAACATCTCTGTACGTAGGGTTGAGATGTAATGTTTTGTGCTTCTGCCCTAGGTTATTATCCAACTTTTGTTAGTTTATCACTTTTTGATTTGAGCAACAGAAGGTCTTTGGAAAAATCGTTTTTTACCCGCTGGTCTGTTTTGTCAGATTTCTGCCATTATTTGTATTTGCCTCTTAAGCTCTTTCTCTTTGAGTTCTCTTGGATCATTTGAATTTTTTTAAAAGGAAGTGCTACAGTAGCTTGTGTTTTAATAGAAGTTTTACTTGTGTTGAAACGGAACCAAGAGACTTATTATCTTGAGTACACTAATGTTGCTAATGAAGATTGTGTGAAGTTTTGTATAAAGAAAATTTGAAGTGTAGGGAAGAGCAATGTGATAAGATGAAGTATGGACAAAAGCTCAAGCTTGGGGATGCCACCTGTGTCATCCCAAGAAATATCCAAGAGGTACAAGCGTGAAAGCTTGGGGATGCACAAGGCATCCACTTCTTCATTAATAAAAATCTCAGGTTTCTTTCAAACACTTTATTTTTATTGTTTCATGCACAGTTGTGTTGTTCTTGAAGCATCTTTGTTTTCGTTCTTAGTTTTTGTTTGCTTAGTTTGCATGAATAAATTGGTTGGAACCCCTCATTCATACATTAGTTTTCAAATAAGTTGGTTTGGATTGGAAAAGAGTAGGAAAAGTTCATGCTTAAGTGGTATAAAAGGAGCTTATTTTGACTGTGACCTAGACTTTATCATGTCATGCTTGATATTGTTTTGGCTTTCTGCTTAGTGATTATTTCTGTAGCATGACTTGTTATAAATAATTGAGATTGCTTAATGTGCCTTGAAAGAATCATGCGCTGTTTCAGCTTATTAAATCATAGTCTTGTCGTATTCTCCTTTAATACTTTATATGGGTTGACTTGGCACATGCTCACACCATGTTAAGACTGTACCAAGTCACCATAGCCTCTATGATCATTTAGTTTTTGACTTGTAATATCACTTTATGCTTTAATTAATAATGTTTTGTCGCTTTGCAAGATTATAACCATTATTGCTCTCTTAGTTGGTCACTCCCAGTCTTTTGCTAGCCTCCACACCAAGTATGAGTTCCACTCATGCATCCAACTCCAAATAAAACCAAGTTATTCTAAAGAGTCCACCATACCTACCTATTAGCATTTGCTATTCCAAGTATATTTATGTTTTTATCTACCTTCCGAATTAAACTTGTTATGTGAAAATTAGTGATTAAAGCTCTCACGAACTTGATGGCATACTTTACTTTTCTTGCACTTAATAAAATTGAACCATTGTGCCCATCTATGTTGCGTATATGCTTGTGTTTTGTAAGTTGGGAATTAGCAGAACCATGCTGTCATGGGGATGCTGAGATGAACTTTGCATTTTATTTAGTTGATATCATGTTCTTTTGCTTATGGATCCCGGCAATGTGAAATGAAAGGGGAGCTTGTAAGGCTCATGGAGTTCGTATATGTGTTAGAGAAATGCCTGGGCGGCTGGTCTAATCCATGCCTAATCATGGTGGAAACCTGCAGCGTAACCATAATGAGAAATCTATGAAGCATCCTCTTTATGAAAAAAAAACCCTATGCAAATAGAAAATAAAAAAAGAGAAGAGAAAAAGAAAAAAGAGATACCTATGCAAATAGGAAATAAAAGGATGCTGAGATGCTTATTGTCTGCTTGCCTTGTCATTTTGATATGGGGATTCTTCCGTATCATCGGGCAAGGGGTACCCCGTTGGCGGTTCTCCATATACACATTACAATGACAAGAACTTACTTGTGACTAAACTTGAGTAGCATGAGAAACGGTCTTCGTAAGTAAGGGGCATGAGATTTCAGCTTATAACTTGTCAAACATATCCTCATATTTGTTCACTTTAACCTTAATCACCTAAATATGCTTATGATAGGGGCAATGAGAGCTGAAAGATAATAAATATATGATAGGGGCAATGAGAGCTGAAAGCTAATAAGTACCATAATTTTTGGAAGCTCTTTATGAGACTTGAATCCCTGCTTCCTTCTATGAAGGCCTTTCTTTTACTTTTATGTTGATTCTCCATCTTATATTTTTATGCACCTATTAAGAGAGCATAGTGGTCATTCTTAGCTTAATGTGCATTGTCCCAAGACTTGTTGATTTATGCATAGCTTTGATATTGCTTGTTCTTAAACTATTTGTATCTAGTCACCCTTATGAACTTTGAAGGTGTCCTATGTATTTATGTTTTGCTACACTATGAGGACAAGTTGAATACCATTCTCATTATGTTTTCTATATGTGAAACAAACAAACGTCTTTCGAAGCATTGTTATTCATGAATCTTTTGTTTGTACCTTTTCATGTTACAACATAGTTGCTATGTATTATTGTTAGAACTTTATCTTTCATGCTATGTTAAAGTACTATGATCCCAGCTATCAATGTTTTATAAATACCTTGATCAAGATTGTGATGGTGCATGTCACCTTAAAAATTATTCTTTCTTTTTATCACATACCTACTCGGGGACAAGCAGGAGTTAAGCTTGGGGATGTTGATACGTTGCAAACGTATCTATAATTTTTGATGTTCCATGCTTGTTTTATATCTACTTTCTTATGTTTTTTCCACACTTTGGAGTATTTTTACACATTTTCTGGAACTAACCTATTAACAAGATGCCACGGTGCTAGTTGTCTGTTTTCTTCTATTTTTTGTTCCAGAAAAGCCAGAAAATGTATATTCTTGGAATCGGAAGGGACAAAAGCCAAAGTCAGTATTTCACCGAGGGGAACACGGAGGCAGAAGACGAGACGGAGAAGGCCCTCGAGGGGGCCACACCCCTGGCCGCGGGGGCTTGGCCTGGCCCGCGCCTGGGGGGGTGCAGCCGCCTCGGGCACCCCCTCGGACTCCCCTTTCACATATAAGAAGCCTCCGATACAGAAACCCTCAATCATCTAGGAGAAAGCCACGAAAACCTCTGCAGCGCCGCCGCCACCGAAGAGGAGATTCGGGGGACAAAAGTCTCTATTCCGGCACCCTGCCGGGACGGGGAAGTGCCCCCGGAACCATCTCCATCGACTCCACCACCATCTCCATCGCCGTTGCTGACTCCCATAATGAGAAGGGAGTAGTTCTCTCTCTCTCTCGAGGCTAAGGGCTCTACCGGTAGCTATGTGTTTATCTATCTCTCTATGCGTGATCGTATGAGATCATGAGCTTTGTAATCTATAGATCTATTCTGCTATTCAAGTGCTTTAATGAATCTCTGGTTATCCTCACATGTGTGAAGTTGACAGTGTGCACACCGTGTGGCACTTTGGCTAATGTTACATAAATACTTGTCATGAGTATAATTTGAGTTGGATGTCTCTATGAGGTTGTGGTGTTTGTTGGAACCATCTAGCGCTCAAGGTGATAGTGAGGGGTTATCCAGATGGGGAAAGCGAACTTTGAGGTGTGCTGTTATAGCCCTACCATGGATTAGGGTTATCCAACCAGAGAGTAGTTCAGAGTAGTATCATAAAGAGAAGATATTTATATGAGAGAGTTCACTAGTGAAAGTATGATCCCTAGGTCTTGTTTCTAAGCATTGAAACACCGTTTGCAACTAGATCTGTTACATATTTGCTTGCTTCCATCTTTATTTCAGATTGCCTTTAGTCTCTTCCTACCCGTCAAGCTCTTTTCTGGCACCGTTACCACTTATAATTATCCATACCACTTGTATTTCACTATCTCTTCGCCGAACTAGTGCAGCTATACACCTGACAAGTGTATTGTGTGTGTTGGAGACACAAGAGACTTATTATATGTTGATTGCAGGGTTGCTTGAGAGGGATACTTTTGATCACTTCCTCCTGAGTTCGATAAACCTTGGGTAATCCACTTAAGGGAAACTTGCTGCTGTTCTACAAACCTCTGCACTTGGAGGCCCAACAACTGTCTACAAGAATAGAAGTGCGTAGACATCAGGCGGCAACATCACAACCGAGCGGGAGGGCACTACCTCTACCATCATCGTGGTAGCTAATCGGACGCGGTAGCAGGGGCATAGTAGGCCCTGGTGGCCCGGTAAAACCTGGATCGGGCCCGCAAAGCCCCCACCGCCATTGTGCAGCAGGCCGACTGACAGTGCCGCCACCACCTAGTAGTTGTCGGCTCACCACTACCACCTCCGAGGAGCTTCGGAGTCACTAGCAAAACCGTCGGCCCGCCCTAGCCCATGTGAGACCCAACGAGACCCGATCTAGGCCGAGCAGGCACTGTTGCCGCCTGCCCGCCTCACTCCGCCGCCGCCGTGGGGTGAGTCGGGCTGCCAGAGCGTTTTTTTCCTAGTCAGCTACCTAACTAGGTAGCTCCAATATCTTACCAATTACACACCACAACAAAAGAATAACTGAAAAATCGGACAAAATTCACGGGCTTTATGAATCAAAGTCATGATAATCGAAGTAGCCAATAAAACTGATTCAATGAAAGAAACAAATTTCGTTCAAAAAAATAAAAGAATCAAAGAAACGACGGACTAATTCGCCGTGATTATTCCAGCCTTATGATCTTGTTTGGCCGGGCTGCAGCCGCGGTTTTTGCCGTCTCGATCTCCTGCAGCTTGCGGACCACGGCGGTTCTAAGCTCGAGCAGCCGCGCCTCGTGCGCTTTGGCCTCCTCCAGCCCCATCGCGGCCACGTTCTTCCCCAGCAGCCGCCTTACCGCCGCCCCCTGCTGACCCCGTGGGCGGCCGGTCGCGCCGGGGAACTTGTCACAGGTTCCGTGTGTGCCGCGGGCTACGACGTAGACGCACACGTCCACGCCGAACTCCGCCGCAACGCCGGCCGCCTCCGCGTGCTTCTGCTTGAACGTCGTCGAAAGCGCGGTTCCTTTCCTCGCGCCGGCATCGCGGGAAGACGTAGCGGCGGCGGCAGTCTGGTTCATCTGGCCCGCCCGATCGCGGACCACCTCGTGCTCCCGTGCGACCATCGTCGGTTGTACTTGCCTCGTAGCGACGAAGGCGGGTGCGGCGGCGGTGGCCTGTCGCTTCGCGTCGGGGCCAGGAGCCGCCGGGCGGGGTGCACCGTGCCTCTGGACGTGGCCGGCGGACAGCGCTCCGACGACTTGCCTCGCGGCCGCGGCGGCGGACGAGGTGATCAGCTGCTTCTCGCCGTCCATGGCTTCGAACCTGTTAGATCGTCGGCCAAGCACTCGATCTTGCACGCGCACAGGGCACGCACACCGGCACAGGTCGATTGTGTGCGAGACTTCGAAGGACGTACAGGTTAGGGGCCTTAGGTTAGGGCATGCATGCATTATATGAAGAGTCACCGTCGTTATCCTCCTGATCCTGGCAAATTACGTTTATGAGAAGGATTAGGACCCCAAAGAAGAAGAATACAATCATTAAACTCCTTTTTTTTGCTGGATTATTTTTTTAGGGGCATGAAAATCATAGTATCCTGGTTGTGGCGTCGCTGCGTCCTTGTTCGACCCGGAGTCAGCCAGACTACGACAATACACGAGGACGTATCCTGTGAAACTGCTCAATTTATGCACCTCCTCCACCGGCAGGGCCGGCTCTACATTTTTTTGGGTCCTAGTGCGAAGTTGACGATTTGGACCCTAAGGCTAGTCTACATGTACCCATCTATATTTTATTATGTATTAAAATATATAGACATATATCTATCCACTTTTACTTGCAAAATATCAGTAGAAATTAACAATGATAAATTAACAATGATCCACGAATCTTTAATCTAAGATTTGTATAAATAATTACTAAGCACTTAAACAATGTCATATTAAGACATAAACACTTAAAGAGTACAAATGGTATTTCTTGCTAGTTTCATTACCTCATATAAGAACCATATTTCAAATATTGACCTCAAATAATTTTTCATTAGTCACAGGTATGCTACTTGTGATCTCAAACAATTTGTGATTCAATCGTAGCGCCGGACTTATGTGTCGACATTTTAACACTTATAAGAATCAAATACTTTAAAAATTAGAAACTAATCTAGCATGCTTGGTAAAGAGGCCAGGGATTGAGAGATTAAATCATAGAGTACACTAGTGATTAGACAATGACTTAGAATTAGATAATTGATTCATGGACTTACCGAAAGGCACGGGCAAGCAAGGGCATGATGCCTCGTCGCGTGAGGAAGTCAAGCTGAGATAGCAGGCGAGCGGCCGAGCAGGGAAATGAGTAGATCAGGATACGGTGGACGCGAGCTACCCCGGTAGGCGCGCTACTTGCGAGCGGCGCGCGAGCCCCGGCGCTCGGCCTGCTCATGCATACGCCGAACACACGCGGCCTCCTCCTGCTGCTAGTCCGCCCTAGACCAGGTGTAGGAGTCGGGGGTCTGCATGGGCAGGACGTCGTTCAGAGAACGCTCCATCGCCATATTCATTACAAAGGCGTCCTCGTCGACTAGGACAGCCGAGTCCGCTGACTCGATCTTCGGCATGTGCGAGGCCACGTGGCCTTCGTTGATCATGATGGCGTGCGAGCGTGTCCTCGGCGGCGAGAGCGCCGACGACTCCACCTCCCGCTTCATACACTACTAGGAAACAACCTATAGATAGACAAGATATTCAGTGGCGCATATGTGAAAATATGCGCCACAGAAGTTTCGCACTTCAGTGGCGCACGAAACCAATATGCGTCACAGAAGTCCATATTTCTGTGGCGCATATTTTCGTGTGCGCCACTGAAGTGTCAAACTTCTGTGGCGCATATAGACGTATGCGCCACAGAAGGTTGATGGGACCAAGCAGCAAAAAAAGGGGGAGAAACTTCTGTGGCGCATATAGGTGTATGCGCCACAGAACAAGCATATATGGGGGAAAACAGATCCCACCCCCCTGTGGATCGCCTTTTCAGTTTTGTAAAAAATAAACAAAAATGATAGAAAGTTCAAAAAATAATTTCTTTAAGTTGTAGTTAGATTTTAGGGTATAGATCTAGACAAAATTGAAAAACATAAATTTCGATGTATTTTGCAAAAATAGGTCATGTCACGGTAAAACGGCTATAACTTTTGCATACTATGTCAGAAAAAAATCTTTAACCTATCAAAATGATCGTCTCGGAATTTTCTACTCGATTTCAACCGCTAGAAGCCGTTGAAGATTTTGTAGATTCCCCAAATTCCAAAAGAGTAAAAAGTTATGGCAGACAGAAGATTTTTTCCTGCAAAAAAATAAAAAAGGGAGAGAAACTTCTGTGTCGCATTTCCCCATATGCGCCACAGAAGTCTTGGGCGGGATTCGAAATTTGAATCCCGCCGGCGCCCCTTCTCCTTATATTCTCCCCTTCTCCTCCACTTCTACTCCCCCTCCACTTCTCCTCCCCTCCATACTCCTCCCCTTCTCCTCCACTTCTCCCTCCACTATTCCTCCCCTCCATACTTCTCTCCTTCTCCTCCACTCTCCGGCGACATCCACCTCCGGCCATGGCTACCTCGGTGACCTCCTCCTCCGGCGACCTCCAACACCACCGGCGACCTCTTCCTCCTCCACCACCACCACCACCATCTCCGGCGGCCTCCTTCAACCATCTCCGGCGAGCCCTTCCTCCACCTCCGGCGGTAGCCTCCTCCTCCTACTACTCTGACCACCTCCTCCGGCCTCCTTCTCCTCCGGCCATCACATCTGATCCACCTCCGGCCAGATCTGGCCTGGCTTTTTTTTTGAAATTTGAAAAAAACTTCTATGGCGCATATTGGCCATATGCGCCACTGAAGTTTGAGATTTGGCCCGCCTTTTTTTGAATTTTGAAAAAAACTTCTATGGCGCATATTGGCCATATGCGCCACTGAAGTTTGAGACTTCTGTGGCGCATTTTGAAATGCGCCACTGAAGTTTGTTATCAGTGGCGAGGTATCAGTGGCGACTAAGATATGCGCCACAGAAGTCCCATTTCCATGCGCCACAGATGGGCTGTTTTCTAGTAGTGATAGGTCGGAGTGCGGGCGTGCGAGTGACCTCTCTGGTGGCGCGACACGACTGTGCCGGCGCAGAGCCGGACGAGCGCGACGCCGAGGTGGAAGACGAGGAGCTGAGGCTACCCATCCTCCTAGGAAGCCAGTTCGCCGCCAGACGGTACCGTGTGGCTGACAGCGGCAAGCAAGGGGGATCCCAACCTAGGGCGGTTGCCGACGGCGGCAATGTGCCCTGGGTTCAGCCTGGAAATGTCGGATGAAAGTTGGACCAAATCCGACGAAATTCGGCGTTCTGAGAACGCGACTGGGCCAATTCTCGACGTCCGAATGTAAAAATCGTCCTAGAAACGCCCTCCTGGAAACTTGAGTGGAGATGCTCTGGGATACCAAGTCGATGAATCCCAACCCAATCGGCAATTCCAGGAGTCGGGTCAAAGGCTATCTCTACGCTCCAAAGCGGCCTAGGAAACAAGGCCATGTAGTGAGTAGATGATGAACATACTAGAAAAGAATGAAGGGACATTCAAAAAAAAGAAGGGGAGTCCAAGAGATCAATCACTGTGTGCCTGCTTGCATTCTTTTCCCGATCGGTACTAGACTAGTGCGTCTTGGTCCTGGTTGGCTAGGCCTTTGCAGCCAGTTTTTTCAGCAATACTTAACAACAAGGCAGTTTTTTAGGCAAACAGGACAGGGTTATATGAGAAGTATGCAACAATGGGCCCCTCCAAGGCATGGGCCCTTGGCCCTTGCGCAAGGTGGTCATGGGCCAGAGCCGGCTCTATGCACGGGTAAAACCCGGGCCTTTCGATTGGGAGCAGAAGGACATGATTCCATTAGAAGATGGGTTGCAGGAACATTTGGAGCAAGACCCTCATAGAGTTATCGAATTCAGCTGAGTAGGTGAGTGAAACCTATCTGGATCTTTCCCCAAACTCAGATGTCTCTGTATCCCTCTTCTGTTCCAAGCGATCTAGGTGAAGCAAATTTCGCCGGTATCTCTTTATCCTGTACCAATCGACTGAAAATCTTGGTTGACAGGGGCAGCTCGTCAAGAATCAAGGATATTTTCTCCTCCCTTATCCCCTGTTTATGACCATATTTTGTTCTTTCGATTTGGGCGCCTCTTTCCATTGTGCTTTATGAAATCACTGGCATAAGAAATACGAGTGGTATGTGCACAAAATTGATGTATGTATTGAAAGTATAATGGTAAAATGGTATCAGCAGGGTTGGGAAAAAATAAACAAGCTAGTAGTACTTCCGAATCTAGACAAACCTAAAAAGATTAATTTGGATAAGAGAGAGTAGGTGTTTCCTGTTCCGATTTAAATCTGAGAACAATTTCCGTGCGCACGTTTGGCAACTTGAAAAGAACCTTTCTACATGACTTTAGTACTTTCTATATGAAGAAGTTAGAACCTAAGAGGTCGTTTGGTATCCATCATTTGAGCCTGGAATCCTAGAATTTATTTTGCAATTTCATCCCTATGCTGTTTGGTTGGCACGGAATTGAGCTGTCATTTTATTTGGAAAATCCATCGAAATATCCCCATGTGTAAACCCGATTCCTATCTTAGACCTGTCATTTGCAAATTCTGGTGACAACCAAACATGTTAGTGTTTTTAGAATCATAATATAAATGAAATGAATCCATCTACGGAGGTGGCAATTCGGCTCATAGGTGCAAATGCACCCATTATGAGAAAACATATTTTGAAATGTCAAAAAATTCGAAAAAAATTCCTACATATACATTCGAACATTTTATGTTAGTTCACAAGTTTTGGAGATGAAAGAACATTTTATGTGTTGTGTATAAAAAGACAAAAAATGTCACGTGAATAGTCGTATTCCTGTGACATATTTTGTCTTTTTATACGCGACACATAAAATGTTCTTTCCTACCGAAAACTTGTGAACCAACATAAAATGTTTGAATGTATATGCGAAATTTTTTATTTGAATTTTTTAACATTTCGAAAAGTGTTTTCTCAAAATAGGTGCATTTGCACCCGCGAGCCGAAGTGAATATCCCATCCATCTACTCATTTCCTTTCTACTAAATGAAATGAATACTTGGGTGCCAAACGACCTCTAAAAGTTTTTGGTGCAGGAGAGGAAGCTTGGGAGAGGAGACCGGGCATGCTTTTCGCGATTTTTTTAAAATAATATGTTTTTATAATGAATTTGAGAAGTGTTACATGAATTTAGGATTTTACAGATCTAGGGCTTTGTCGGCTTGGGCCTCACCGAGTGGAGCTAGTCGGCCTGGGCCACGCCGAGTGGGCTCTCGAATGACATGCAAACTTCTATCGGCCAGGTTGTTGCCGATTAGTCCATTTGGTCAGGGCGTAGCCGACTGGGGCTGGTCCAATCGGCTAGGCCGAAGCCGACTATTCCATTCGGCCAGGCAGAATGGATCAATCGGCGAGGCCTCGACCAAATGGACTAATCGGCCAGGTCCATGCCGAATGAACCTAATTGGACTTACCCCTAATCAAATCCTGCATGATCAATGCATCAGTTTTCGGTTCCCGCCATTTATCTCCCGCCAGCCGATTCCCGTCACTAGTTTCCACTGTTTTCCCCCGCATATTCTTCCCACTGCCACTATAAATCCGGGAACCGAGATGTTCTCTCTTCACGCAGTTCATCTGTTCCTCCTTTTTTCTCGCATTTCTTCTCCTCTCCATCATGAGTGTGCCTTGTTCGGACCCAGAGTATAGGCTTAGGAAGATGAAAGATGCTTGGTTGCCACAAAGGGTGACACACGAGCGCTGTTGGTGCGGCCATCTCGCCAAGGTCAAGGAGTCGATCGATTTTTTTCACCTGCATGGGCATAAAGTTTTTCATGTCTCCCAACTACGACGCAAGCCCGCCCCGGCAAGAAAGTTCGTCGTACGAGAGGCCTCCGGTATGTTCCTAGATCATGATTAATATGAACGATCCACGTTATTATGTGTTCTTTTATTCATTCCATTGATATGCTTGCAATCTCCTCCTCCACTTTGCAAGTGGTACCATTGAATTGACACGGAGCAGCCAGCCTAGACCGTGCAAGAGATTGCGGACATGAGCTAGCATGCAAGGGAGAACATTCTTGATGAGGAACGGGCTGAAAGGATAGCCGCAAACAAAAAGAAGGCTCGAGAGAGGGAAATGAAAGAATTCAGAGCGGAACAAGCTCGAAACCACGAGCTGAATATGAAGATAAGGGGGGAAGAGGAGCGGTAGGAACAGGTGCGCAAGGAGGCCCGTGAGGCGGAAAAGAAGAGATTAAGAGAAGGGCCTACCGAGGCGCGGGCGGTAGAGAAACATGGGGACAAGAACAAGAAATACCCGTGCTGGACTCAGGGTAGGTAGACGTATGTATCAGTACCGATGTATCTTCACTTCAGTTGTAGTGTCCCGATGTATCTTAATTTCAGTTGTAGTGTCTTGATGTATCCTTATTTCAGTTATAGTGTCATGATGTATCTTTATTTCAGTTGCGGTGTTGTGATGTATCTTAAAAACATTGATTTGTACTTGTCAGTTAATTTCAGAGACGATGTATCTTAGTTCTTCCCGCCATAATGTTTCCTGCCAAAATGTTACCCTATAAAACCCCCTCCTCACGAAGTTGTGTAAGCACAACATATTTCCTGGTTTTCTCTATGAGCGCAGTTTGGAGACAAACATGTCAATCGACCTTTTTAATTTGGGCAGGAACTTTAGGATAGACAATAATCCAGCCCCATTGGAGGAACCCATTGCTAGTGATTATCTCCTCACTGATCTGGGTGAGGGATTACGTACAAAAGGGTGGCCGAAGAGGACCCCAGAGGAGATACGTCAAGAGCTTCTTTAGATCAATGTTAGGTCGGGCAAGCAAAGATTCTTCAACGAAGAGGCAAGGTAGAGGAAAGTCAAGCACCCTTGGCTATGGATACAAGAGAGTGGAGACTCAGATGATCTCTTCATGCCACTGGTCGGTGGTACTAGGGATAGAGCAGAGCGTGACAAGGCGCATGCCTTGAAGAAGGTGCAGGCCAAGAAGAGCAACGCCAAGCTAGAAGAGAGTGAATATGAAGATGATATATTCATGCCGCCTACCATGGGGACTAAGTGGAGAGCTGAGTGGGACAAAAGGCTGGCCAAGAATAAGGCATTGTCGAAGGGTAAGGGAGAGGCATCATCGAAGGATAAGGGCGAAGAAGAAGATGAAAATGATATCTTCATGCCGCCCCCCGTTAGGACCAAGGCGAGGGCTGATTGGGACAAGGTGCAGGCCAAGAAGAAGGCATCATCGAAGGGTAAGGGCAAGGCGCAAGCCAAGAAGAACTAGAACAATGCTCCCTTGTAGTTCGTGTGTGTATTATAATTATCTCATTTGTATCCTAATTATCTGTGGCTCAGTCAACTGGGTCTCTGGATAACCTAATCTTTGGATCTGCATTAATGCAAATATAGTTTAGTATGAAAAAACGTAGAATGGTACGATGCATAAAGACAAGTTAGCGAACGAGTTAGCGAACACACCTGAAATACTAGTAACAAGTCAAATTTGGGCCCATGATCATCGTACTCAAATGGACAAGATATGGCACTAATACCCTGGAAACGTTGGGCCATATCGCCTTGCCAACTGGCTGGTGCCTCCAGCGGCCCAATGGGCTGTCCTGCCAAAGGAAGTTCCAACAAGTATGACACCGCCTGGAGAGTAGGAGCCATTTCTCCCCAGTGAAAGTGAAAAGTGTGTGTCTCGAACCTCTAGCGGTCAACCAAGCAGCTGAGCAACGACTGGTCATATAACAAGTGTGTAGAGTCTCCAGTGTCCTCAACCAGACGAGCAAAAGGTAAAATCCTGGCCCGCTTCAACCTGCACATCCAAATAGCGTGACAAATGATTTAGTACGTCTAATCATAATTATTGTAATGCATGATTACAACAAAATCGTACCTAGAAACCCAAGCCGGGTGTATCCTCCAGTTTACATTGAGAGTGTGAGTGACCAAGGGCTCGAGGGAGTTAGGCGCATCCTCCAAAATTCTAGCACGATGCTTCTTTTCAATATCTGCACTAAGCAACCCATATATTCTTGCCATTTCTGCATATATTACAAATAAAAACATAGTTCATCACATATTACAAATTAAAATATAGTTCATCACATATTACAAATAAAACCATAATTCATCACATATTACAAATTAAAACACAGTTCATCACATATTACAAATAAAGCCATAGCTCATCACATATTACGAATTAAAATTAAGTTCATCACATACTACAAATTAAAACATCATCACATATTACAAATGGAAACATAGTTCATCACATATTATAAATGAAAACATAGTTCGTCACATATTATAAATGGAAACATAGTTCGTCGAAGTCTAAGTTCGTCGACGTCCTCTACCTCTTCGAGCCCGGGTACCACGTCCTCGCGTAGGTACTACGCTTGTACCAAACTTGGGACAACACCTAGCCGTATGGCCAAAATCATTGCATAGAAAATACTGTTGTGTTGGGCCTCCAACTTCTGATTCATCCATGTCATTCCGGATGCATTTACACTGGCGTCTTCCTCTGCCTGTTCGCATTAGAGAAGGGTGGAGGATGTACTACCTTTCACTAGGGTTTACCGTGTTGAAATTGTCCAGTACACAAAATCCTGACATCTCACCGGTCTAGGTATTGACCACATATTCATTTAGGTAGTAGAGAGACACAAACGAGATTGCGTCCAACCCCAGCTGCCCACAAGCAGCAAGCACATGCGAGCAAGGCAGGTGAAGCAATTTTAGTTTGTTGCACGTGCACTCACAGATTGGCCATTGCTCATTTCCAATCTTCTTCTCATGCGTCCTTAGATCATTACCACACCCAAACATAGCGGTGGGTAACCGTACCACAAACCTTCTTTCTTCATTACCGATGGCCATGGTTGTGTGTGTCAGAGATTTTTCCATCTTTTTATCCGTGTACTCCGTAATATTTTCACAGAAACGTGTGTTCAGATTGTTCAATATATGCAACTGAGCTCTTGATACGTCGTAAACGTATCTATAATTTTTGATGTTCCATGCTTATTTAGTATCCACTTTCTTATGTTTAGTTCACACTTTGGGGTATTTTTATACATTTTCTGGAACTAACCTATTAACAAGATGCCATAGTGCCAGTTGCCTGTTTTTTGTTTCAGAAAATCTAGTAAGGAAATATTCTCGGAATTGGACCAGACAAAAGCCAAAGCCAATATTTTACCCAAAGCAACATGGAGTCCGGAGGGGAGACGAAGTGGTGCACCAGGGCGGCCACACCTGGTGGCGACGCGGCCTAGGGGCGCGCCACCAGGGGGTGTGGCCGCCCTGGTGCTCCACCGACCTTGCCCCTTTGCCTATAAAATACTCCCGGGACGAAAACCCTAAGTACCCGATCAAAGACCCAATCAGAAATCCATGGAAGAGTTTGTAGCCGCTGCCATCTCGGTCCCTAGATCAGGGGGGTCCAAAGCTCTTCCCGACACCCTGCCAGAGGGGAGAGATCATCCTGGAGGCCTTCTTCATCACCATGTCTGCCTCCGGTGTGATGCGTGAGTAGTTCATCCTTGGAATATGGGCCCATGTAGTAGCTAGATGGTTGGTTCTTCTCCTTTGTGCTTTCATGTTTAGATCTTGTGAGCTCCATTCATGATCAAGATCATCTATTTGTAATCTTACATGTTGTGTTTGCGGGGATCCGATGGATATTGAGATGCTATTTTAGATTGATTATTGATTCTATCATGTCTATGTTATTTGTGATCTTGCATTCTTTCCGTTGTTAGTAACTATCTTGGCCAAGTAGATGCTTGCAACTCCAAGAGGGAGTATTTATGCTCGATAGTGGGTTCATGCCTCTAGTAATCTGGGGAAGTGACAGGAATCTCTAAGGTTGTAGATCTGATGTTGCTACTAGGGAGAAAACAATAATCCTTTGTCCATGGGGCGATCGTATTGTTTACTTTACACACTTTGCTTAATGCAATTATCTGTTGCTTGCAACTTAATACTGGAGGGGGTTCGGATGATAACCTGAAGGTGGATTATTAGTCATAGATGCAGTTGCATTACGGTCTATGTATAATGTTGTAATGCCCAATCAAATCTCATAGGAGTCAAGATGATTAGTATATGCATTGTATGCTTTCTCGAATCTGTCAATTGCCCCACTATAATTTGTTCACCCAACATGTTATTTATATGAAGGAGAATCACCTCTAGTGAATTATAGACCCTAGTACATTCTTTTACCATTGGTATACCATTTACTATTTACCGTTTACTATTTATTTTTTGCAAGCAATTACTATCTTCCACACAATATGTTTAATCCTTTATTTTCAGCAAAACCTATGAGATTGACAACCTCACTGTAAGTTGGGGCATAGTTCTGTGATTGTGTTGTGCAGGATTCCAAGTTGGTAGCAACACCTTGGGGTTGTTTCCTTGCTCCTACTGGTTCGATAACCTTGGTTTCATAATTGAGGGAAACTTGCTGATGTGCTCATCACACCTTCCTCTCGGGGTTCCTAACAAGCTCAACGTATCCTGAGCCATCAAGCCTTTTTCTAGGGCTGTTGCCGGGGAGTTAAGGACAACTTCACAAGGGGAGTCCCTCACAACCAATCTCTTTACTTTGTTTTTTGTTTTTCTTAGTTTATTTTTTGTTTTGTTTGCTTGTTTCTTTATCAAAAGCACACAAAAAATAGTTGTAGTGGTTTGCTTCCTTTATAAAAAACACAAAAAAATGACTACTCTTGAAAATACTAAATTGTGTGACTTCACTAGCACAAACAACAATGATTTTATGTGCACACTTATTGCTCCACCTGTTCCTGAAGCTACTTTGTTTGAAATTAAACCTGCTTTGCTCAATCTTGTTATGAAAGAACAATTCTCTGGTATTGGTACTGAAGATGCTGCTTCTCACGTTAATAACTATGTTGAACTTTGTGAGATGCAAAAACATGGGGATATAGATGGAGATATTATTAAACTTAAATTGTTTCCTTTCTTTTTGAGAGGAAAAGCTAAAGAATGGTTGCTACCCCTAACTAGAAATTGTATTGATTCTTGGACTAAATGCAAAGATGCTTTCATTGGAAAATACCATCGTCCTGCTAAGATTATATCTATGAGAAGTGAAATAATGAAATTTAAACAATTTGATAATGAACATGTTGCTCAAACTTGAGAAAGAATGAAATCTTTGGTAAAGAATTGTCCCACTCATGGACTAACTGCTTGGATGATTATCCAAACTTTTTATGCAGGACTGAATTATTCTTCAAGAAATTTGCTAGATTCTATTGCTGGAGGCACCTTTATGACCATTACTTTGGGTGCTGCAACAAAGCTCCTTGATAATATGATGATTAACTATTCTTAATGGCACACTGAGAGAGCTTCACAAGGTAAGGAGGTAAATTCTATTAAAGAAACCTCCTCCTTGAGTGATAAAATTGATGTTATTATGTCTATGCTTGTTAATGGAAAAACTCATATTGATCCAAATCATGTTCCCTTAGCCTCTTTGGTTGCTCAAGAAGAGCAAGTTGATGTGAACTTCATTAGAAATAATAATTTTAGCAACAATGCCTACATGAATAATTTGGTAATAATAATTATAGGCCATATCCTCCCAATAATGGTAATGCTTATGAAAATTCCTACAACAACAATAGAAGTACACCTTATGAACTTGAAGTCATGCTTAAAGATTTTATTAGTAAACAAACTGCTTTCAATAAAACTATTGAGGAAAAACTTTCTAATGCTGAAAAAAATATATCATCTTTGTATGAAGCAAAATCCTCTCTAATTAATAAAATGGATGCTAAACCTGAAACTATCGAAAACCCCTTCACTGCTACTAATGCCATACAAGTTAGAATTGATGAAAATGTTAAGACTATTAGCTGAATTACATGCTAAGTGGGAAAGAGAATATGAAATTGCTAGAAATAGTAGTATTTGTACTATCACCACCACTAATGTTGATGCTAGCAAACCACATGAAGTCCCCATTCCTTATGCAACAATGCCCAAAACCAATGGAACTTTTTCCAATAAAAATGCTGAAATTCTTCGAAATATGGGAAACAATAGCTCTACTACCTTGGATATTAATTATGATTTTGATCTTGATGGTTGCAATATCTCTGAAGTAATTATGTTTACACAATATCTTGCTAAAAGTCCTAATGCTAGTGCTATGAATATGACCTTTACAAAACACATTACTGATGCTCTCATAAAAATTAAAGAAGAAAAATTGAAACATAAAGCTTCTATTCCTATGAAATTAGAAGATAGTTGGGAACCCATCATTAATATGAAAGTGAATGATTATGATCTAAAAGCTTTATGTGATCTCAGTGTTAGTGTCTCTATTATGCCTAGAAAGATTTATGAAATGCTTAATTTGCCACCATTAGGAGATTGTTATTTAGATGTCCAACTTGATGATAATGCTAAAAAGAAACTCATGGGGAGTAGTAATGATGTTCTTATTATGGTTAACAATACCTATGTCCTCGTTGATTTCTATGTTTTGGATGTTGAATGCAATGCTTCTTGTCCTATTATTTTGGGAAGACCTTTTCTTAGAACTGTTGGTGCTATTATTGATATGAAAGAAGGCACCATTAAATATCAATTCCCACTCAAGAAAGTTATATAACACTTCCCTAAGAGGAGAGAAAAGATTCCTTTTGCCTATCCTATTAAAACAAAATTTGCTCTTAATGCTTCTTCGTTTTAAAATACTTGAATCTTGCTTCCTATGCCTAGCTCAAAGGCGTTAAAGAAAAGCACTAATTGGGAGATAACCTAAATTTTTATTCAGTAAGTTTTTCTTTTGTTGAGTCTTGGAAGTTATTGCTTCAATAATAACCTCACTTTATCCTTTTTGTGTGGTTTTTGTGCCAAGAATAACCTCTAATGAGAGAGAAGTAAGACTTGGGAAAGTTGCTGTTCCGCAACAGATTTTTGTGCTTCACTGTAAAAAATTGTGAAAAATCCCTATACGTCGGTTTGAGCTGTAATTGTTTGTGCTTCTGCCCTAGGTTGTTATCTAACTTATGTTAGTTTAAAAATTTTCGATTTGAGCAACAGAAGGTCTTCGAAAAAATTGTTTTTACCTACTGGTTTGTTTTGACAGATTTCTACCATTCTTTGCATTTGCCTCTTAATCTCTTTCTCTTTGAGTTCTTGCCAAATACTTGAACTTTTAAAGGGAATTGCTACAGTAGCTTATGTTTTAATGGAAGTTTTACTTGTAGTGAAACTGAACCCAAAGAATTATTATCTTGAGTACACTGATGTTGCTAATGAAGATTGTGTGAAGTTTTGTATGAAGGAAATTTTAAAGTGTAGGGAAGAATAATATGATAATATGAAGTATGGACAAAAGCTCAAGCTTGGGGATGCCACCCGTGTCACCCCAAGAAATATTCAAGAAGTACAAGTGTCAAATCTTGGGGATGCCCAAGGCATCCCCTTCTTCATCAATAAAAATCTCAGGTTTTCTTCCGAACACTTCATTTTTATTGTTTCATGCACAATTGTGTTGTTCTTAGAGCGTCTTTGTTTTGATTTTAGTTTTATTTTGCTTAGTTTGCTTAAATAAATTGGTTGGACCCCCGCATTCATACATAGTTTCAAATACGTTGATTTGGATTGGAAAAGAGTAGGAAAGTTCATGCTTATAAGTGGTATAAAAGGAGTCTTGTTTTGACTATGGACTAGTCTTTATCATGTCATGTTTGATATTGCTTTGACTTTATGCTTAGTGATTATTGCTGTAGCATGACTTATTCCAAACAATTGAGATTGCTTAATGTGCCTTGAAAGAATCATGCATTGTTTTAGCATACAAAAGCATAATATTGTGGTATTCTCCTTTGATGCTTTATTTGGGTTGACTTGACGCATGCTTAGACCATGTTAAGACTATACAAAGTCACCATAGCCTCTATGATCATTTAATATTCGACTTGTAATATCACTTTATGCTTTAATTAATAATGTTTTCTCGCTTTGCATGATTATGTCCATTATTGCTCTCTTAGTTGGTCGCTCCCAGTCTTTTGCTAGCCTCCACATGTACCAAGTATGAATTCCACTCATGCATCAAACTCCAAATAAAACCAAGTTATTCCAAAGAGTCCACCATACCTATCTATTAGCATTATTTCTATTCCAAGTATATTCATGTTTTTATCTACCTTCTGAATTAAACTTGTTATGTGAAAATTAGTGATTAAAGCTCTCACAAACTTGATGGCACACTTTACTTTCTGGCACTTAATAAACTTGAACTATTGTGCCCATCTTTGTTGCGTATATGCTTGCGCTTTATAAGTTGTGTAGCATCCCAATTGTCTAACAATTGTAATGCTACTTGGTCTAGTAATATAATGGCTACTTCCTATATATAATTGTTGCATCATAATTATATCATGCTCATGTCATCATGCCACCTTGCATTTGAGCATCATATAAAACCCTTTTATTTTGGTTCTTCTCTCATATGCATTATTAATTATATTTGCCTCTTGTTATTGTATTTGGTTATTGATATATGGTTTAATGCCCAAGTTGAGTTGGGGGCATATCTTTTATTCAAATCCATCACCTTTCTTTCCACCACCTTATAATTCCACCATTCCATTAATCCATGAGCTTGTATTTCTTTTCTTTTGATGTTATTCTAGCTCATGTGGGTCGGGTGGATCTAATCCTAACTTTCTTTGGGCTTGGCCTTTATTTCCACTTCTTGGGAATGCATAAGAATAATGCCATATTATTATTATTGTTTTCACAAAATAAAACATGGCATTTAATATTTTGCATGGGCCATGCAACCATCATCACCACCTTTATCCCATTGGTTTTTCCTTTGTTTTGGTGGTTCTTTCTTTGTGGGATCATCTCCATATCCCTCCATCATTCCCATGTCCTCCTCAACATCATTCTTTCCCTTCATGCATGAACAAATGAGGCTTTACCCCTAAACCCCTTTCCTCTCTCTTTTTCTTAGGTTCACTTTACCTCACCTTATGCTAAACCAAAGCCTCTCCTTTCATCTAGATTTCATCTTATAAACATGTTTAAAACCTAAACACCTAAACTAAACCCTAACCCTAGTTTCCTTTATTTTCTTTCTAACCCTAATTCTACACTAAACCCTAACCCCTACCACACCTCACTCACCTCTCCCTCTCTCTACTATGATGGCCCCACCTGGCCACCCTCTCTTCCTGGTCCCACACCTCAGCTACCACCCCACCTACCCCAAGCCTAGCTAACCCGAGCCCCCTCTCTAAGCTAACCCTAACCTAAGCTACCCCCGATCCCTCTCTGATCCCTCTCTCTCTCGCTACCAGCTGGCTCCGCCGTCCCCACCTGGCCCACCTGCAGCCCCTCTCCCTGCCTCTGCCCTGCCCAACTCGAGCTCCAGCTCGAGCACGTGATCGAGGAGGAGAAAAAGGGCCGAAGCCACTTTTATCTACTCGAGCCCCACAAGCCTCCCCTTGTCCTTCTCCCTCGCTGTTAGCCACCGCCCCACGTCTCTCCCCCTGCCAGATCCATCCCAGGCACCTGCCTCTCCCCTCCTTCTTCTTCACCGTCGCCAGCTCCTGCCACCGGTCACCGCCAGTACCCCCGGCGTCTCGTCGTTCCTGCTGGCGTGCGCGACGTGGAAGTGGTCGAGGAGATCGAGGAGCCTCCCCTGCATCGCCCTATACGCGCCGACGAGGAGGAGAAGCACCAGAACCGCCGGAACCAGCGCCGCCCGACGCAAACCCTAGATCTCCGGCCGCCAGCCTCGTCGACGATCCGCCGCACCTCTCCCCGATCTGACACCACCGACAACCTCGCGGTGAGCCACCGAACCCCCCTGACACCCTCTCGTCCAGCGTCGCTTCCTGGTTGTGCTGATCCCGTCGACGAGCACTCTCTATGCACCGGCGTCGCGCGCGCGTCTGCTCGTCGCCGCGTCGCAAAGACACACCTAGCCTCGCCTGCGGTTCCTAACACCAACCGCCTCCCTAGCCCAGCGGTAGCCGCCGCCGCCCGCACACGCCAGGTCCCCAGTTCGATTCCCCGCCTCGCCGCGCCGCGCTGCCCGTTAGTTTCGTCAGACAAACGCTGGAAGAAAAACAGTACCGCGGGTCGCTTTGCAAATTCCCCCCCCACCTTTTTACCGGCTCAACCCGCGGTACTCGCTAGCCCCACCAGTCAGTCTCTCTGTCCGCTTTACAAAAACGCCCCCGCAACTTCGAACACCCAACCCGCGCTCCAGAACGGCCCCACCTGGCAGTCTCTGCGCGTTCGTTCGCTGTCACGTGGGCCGTAGCCACTGGACCCACCTATCACCCCGCAGTGGCTGGGTATTGCCGTGGTGAGAAAAGCCGCGGCTGTGCAACGTTGACCACTGGACCCAGTTTGCGCTGGCCCCATCCATCAGTGGCTTGGGCTGGAATACTCTGGGTGTAAAAAGTCCTGGTCATTTCTGTTAAAATAAAAATGATTTCAGAAATTGTTTAAATTCAAATTCAAATCAGATTTTAAATAACTTTTAAATTACAAATCCAAATAATACAAATGATATATGTTTTGGAATCAGAAAAATGTGAGGAATTCAAATATGCCATTCAAAATATTATTTGAGCACTTTAAAATTTCGAGATGATTAAAATTACAATAAAATGCCCTTTTGTTAATAAATTAATAACTTTAATTCTATAACTCCAAATTTGACAAATAATATGTCTAAATCGATCAGCGCAACGAGTCCGTTCTATATATGCAGTCCTTGTTCTGAATTGAAGCATGCATCATGTCAGTATTAAAAATCTGAACTGATTATGACAATAAAACTTGGCTAAGTAATTATTAAAATGCTTTATTCTTGTACCCCACACCTCACCATGCCATGCTATTTTAATGCCATGTAAATTGTGCATCATTCATCATGGCATGCTTGTTTGCTTTTCGCATTTTATTTCATATGCTTGTGCACTTTATTTATGTTGTCCCTTGTTTGTTTGGTTCTTCTTCGAATAGACGCCCAGCAGGAGAATTACCAGGAATCACAGGAGTACTACCCAGATCCATCTCTCGCTTCAACTGAGCTGTCAGGCAAGCACTACCACATCCTTGCATACATATAGTACCTATTGCCTCTATCTTATTCTTGCATCATTGAGTCGCGGTTGCATTAAATTGAATCCCAAGTACTGCATAGCCTTTACTTTTAAAACCCCACCGAAGCTTGTTCCTCCATCCCATGAGCCATTACTACAGGAGTTGTTTGAGCCATGCGAGTCGTAGAAAAGCATGTATAGGGTATGTGAGTGTCTGATGAATAACGAGGTACCTAAACAACATAACCTGAGTAGTAATGGGATAACTAATGAAAGAGGCACCGGTGAGCAATATCTGCTATTTGGTTTTTCATGCTCACTTGTGTCCCGTAGGACCCCGAGTACTTGATTCTTGTTCCTTGTTTATTCGCACTATCCACATCCGGGAGGCCTTATGGATCCCCCATGAGCCAGAGCTTGATTCATTCTTATTTCTTGGGGCCACAATTAGTTTGGAGCTTTATTACTATTCTGTACTTATGCCATGTTACTGCTTTATTTAAGATTGTGCGTGGAGCACCTGTACTGTTTTGGATTGTGACGCGTTTTCGCTGTATCGACAAGCCTAGTCACATTTTCGGGTTCCCAGTCGTTTACCGCTGTCCACACAAACCTTGAGTCCGTCTCGGAGTCAGCTAGCTTCGTCACGGGTAGCTTAATGGGGTGGCCCCCTGAAATATTACTGAATCTTGTGATTGCTTTGTCGTGAATGCCTCGTTGGGTTTTGAGTTGGTTTTTCCGAGGTTGATCGAGTGTGTGTTGCTACTCGTGCACCCCTGCAGGGTAAATCTTTCTGAAAGCCGTGTCCGCGGTTATGGACGACTTGGAGCACAGTTTCTCGATCATAGACAAGTATAACTAAAGTACCGGTTCTAATTTGACTAAGTACTTGACTAGTAAATAGTGCAATACTCATGAAATGGTTAATAAAACTGCCAACGGATGATGGGGGTTGTTCGTCCGCTTCCTCGTTGGTAAGCGAGGAGGAGGATGGATCTGTTAATTATACTTTTATAACCGTTGTTCTTAATTCACGGACATTCGTCTATCATTGGTTAGGCGGATGGTTAGCGAGTATCTATAGAATTGTTAGCTATTATCTTTTGCTGCAATTGCGTCACCCCAGGTTGTGTCCCCTTTAGTGGCATAAAGACTTGCTGAGTACCCCTAGGGTCTCACACGATAAATTGTTTGATTCAGATGAACAAGTGTATTCGCAAGATGGATACTGGGTGGAGGAGACAGATGATGTTGGCAACGATCACTCGGTGTAGAGATTCCGGGAACAGGGATCCGTGAGATCTGTGGGCGGGATGTGTTTATTTATGTGGCATCTTATGCCGATTTGCTTCTTATCCATACTCGGATCTTGTTTTCCGCTTCCGCCTGATACTCTGATGTTTGTTGTATGAGGAGCTATCCTAAATTATTATCTCTATCTAGGATATTGGAATCTTGCCGTATGGCGTTGCAATATTTCTATTTCTTTTAGATGGAATGGCTCTGAGGACTATTGTATGTGGCTTGCATACATACTCATTTGTGTATGTAGTTGATCCCTTCGCCTGCCGATTACGCCGCTCGTTCTTGTCCCGATGATCTGAAAGTTGTTAGGACGGCCGAAAGGTCTACCATGAGTGGCTCTGGGCCCCACCGTACTATTTTAACCACTTTCGTTCATCCAGGCATGTAACTAAGAGCGTAATTCACTAAGGTAGTTACAATTGGTATCAGAGCCATCCCGCCCTTCAGGGTCTCAGCCAAAATGGTCGTTGTCAGTCTAGCAAATATTTTTGGTAGTTATGTATACTAGGGAAAAACAAACGTGAGAGTAGGACTGCTTCCATTTTTCTTCTTACCCACCCACCCACCCTTTTTTCTGGTAAGGAAGTGTAACGTTTTCAATCCTCTTCTAAAAATTCAAACTAGGATTCACGTGTTCTGGGTTCCATAGTACCATAGGTTGTGTTTGTGTGTGTGTGTGTGAATTCCTTGTCTATCTGTTGCATCCAAATGTTATCACCATCTGCCTTTTGGTTATCAACTGTTGGTACATTCCATACCGACAGGCCTTTGTAAACCGACGCGATCTATTCTGATTCGTTGTATACCGATGCGATCTATCTTACTCTTTGTTATCCGACGTTATCTTGTTAGGTTGTTCTTTTTCGTAGTTACCAGTCTTTAGGTTCGTCTTAAGAAGAAGGTGTTGGGATACGTGTTTTACTGATTCATGTGTGGAGTAATGATTCGAGTGCGGGATGGAGTCGCGACCATACCACTACTTTTATCATTTGCTCTTGTATGTTGAACTAGTAGAGTTACTAATCTTGATTCGTGAAGTGGTTTTGCGCATATAGTGGTATTTTAATGCCGAAATTTGCGGAATTTTTTTTCTTTGATTAGTTGTGTACCACACTCCTTGTTCAGTCGTGAGCGTTATGCTTAATATCTTCTAGTTGCCTTTAACTTTGTTGATATTTTAATATCATCTTAGTGATTTGCATCTTTTAATCTTGATTAATTCCATTTTGGTACTATTTTGGATTATTATTATTCTCCATTATAGTACTGACTTGTGTTTTATATCAATCACAGGATGGCACCACCACGCCGTTCTGAGGAGGATATACCACCTGAACTTGGGGCTGCTTTGGCAAGTATTATTTTAACCACTTTTGTTCATCCAGGCATGTAACTAAGAGCATAATTCACCGAGGTAGTTACAAGTTGTGAATTAGCAAAACCATGTTACCATGGGGAACGCTTTCAACATTGCACATTATTTAGTTGATATCATGTTCTTTTTCTTATGAATCTCAGCGATGTGAAATAAAAGGAGAGCTTGTAAGCTCATGTAGTTTGTATATATGTTAAAGAAACGCATGGGCGGCTAGCCTAAGTCATGCCTAATCATGATAGAAACTTGCAGCATAACCATAGTGAGCAATCTGTGAAACATCCTCAATAAAAACATATGAAAATAGCAAATAAAAAGATCGCTGAGATGCTCATTGTATGTCGCCTTGTCATTTTGATATGGGATAGCTCCTGTATCATGGAGCAAGGGGTACCCCGTTGGCGGTTCTCTATGATACACATGTATTTACAATGACAAGAACTTACTCGTGACTAAAGTTGAGTAGAATGAGGTTCGGTACTCGTAAGCAAGGGGTATGAGATTTTCAACTTCTAACTTGTCAAGCATATCCTCATATTTTTCACTTTAACCTTAACCACCTAAAGATGCTTATGATAGGGGCAATGAGAGCTAAAAGCTAATAAGCACCATAATTTTTGGAAGTTCTTTATGAAACTTGAATCCATGCTTCCTTCTATGAAGGGCCATTCTTTTTTACTTTTATGTTGAGTCTCGATCTTCTATCTTTATGCACCTATTGAGAGAGAATAGTGGTCATTCTTAGTTTAATGTGCATTGTTGATAACCCACAAGTATAGGGGGTGTATCGCAGTATTTTCGATAAGTAAGAGTGTCGAACCCAACGAGGAGCAGAAGGTGCTGGCTAGTGGTATGGATCAGGAATTCTCTGCAAATACTTAGCAAACAGATTTTTAGGGGTTTCGATAAAGCAAGTAAACAAAGTATGAGTAAATAAAAGACATTAGGAATAAATGCAGCAAGTGGCCCAATCCTTTATGCAGCAAAGGACAAGCCGGTTGTATTACTTAAGATGACCAGACGTTCTCGAGGACACATGGGAAGACTGTCAAGTGCTTTCGCTTCATATAGCTGATTAATCTTCTCTAGCTTGCTAATTGTTGTGCGGGTGAACTTGTGCTAATGTACCACCCCATCCAAGACTAATACATACGTGTGATTATACCCCTTGCAAACATCCGTAAGTACAAGAAAGTAATTAAGGTAGAAACCTAACCACAACTTTAAACTCTAAGACCCTTACGTCCCTTGTGCAATGGTTTCCTAACAGGGGTTCAGGTTTCTGTCACTCCGGCAATGTAGGGGATCGGTGCAGAAAACAAAAAAAATCCTAAGACGGAACCCCGGAAACTTTAGCCTAGGATCTATCTATGTAGTAATGTGGTAACAGCCAATGCATAGGGAATATATACCCTTGTAGACCGTACGCAGTTAACGTTCCGCGGGGAACGTGGTTGATGTAGTCGTACTCGAAGCCGACCTCAAGGTCGCGAAGCTCCTCGCAGGTCACCCCTTGCTCCTTCTTGATCTTCATCATCTTCATCGTGCAACAGCTCCGGCTCAGGACATTTAAGGGCCACAAGTGTTGCGCCTCGTGTCTTCGTACACATTCGGTGCGCGATGAGACCTCTGGCTCCCCGATCCCACCGGGAGTGCGGAAGTTGATATCCGGCTAGGAATCCCTGCAGTGCAACGGAGTACTACAGGTGTGCCTCGATCGCACAACCCAGACATGGGGCCATGGTCACAAGGTATAGAGGGAGAGAGAGAAGGAGAAAGTCAACCAAAGGACTTCTCCAAATATTGTTGTATTTGGTGTCTTTAATCCCACCCATGGCCACCCCTTTATATAGGCTAAGGGGGTGTACCTTTCTTAAAGGCTAAGCTATGTGGGACTAATACTAAAGGAAAAAGTCAGCAGAGATTCGGACTGCCAAATGGGCTGTTTCTACTCAGCCCAATAGGCAAACAGAAAATACTAAATAAAAAGAAAAGGGGCAGCAAACATGGGCTAGGCGGGTGGGCCTTGGCGCGGCCCACCCCGCGCCCTGCTTACCTGCCGCTCGCGGCGACCTATGGCGGTCGAGGCGGACCGGCCTCCCGCGTGGGCCTCCGTGCCCCGTCGGCCCAGCAAGCGGCGGCGGCTGGCGCCCGGGTGGGCCGGCTGCTCCCCCCGTGGCCCAGCTCGCCAGCTGCTCGCGTCAACAACCTGGGGCCGGTTGGGATGGCGGCGGCCTGCGGCCCGCCAGGCGGCCTGGCTCCCCCGCGCGCCCGCGTGGGCCGGGGTCGAGCCGTCCAGCCCAGCGGCTGTTGCTGTTGATGTTCTCCTTTTCCTTTTTCTTTTTCCTTTTTCTTTTTCTGTAGTTTTATTTCTAGGCCTTTTCCCTCTGGGATTTGGCCTAATATAAAAGTTGCTTTTATAAATCTTAATCTAAATGTTATTTATAATATATTAATTCACAATTAACATATAATAAATATATATTTAAATTTCCATTTATCCGAAAACACTTTTCTGTGTTTTTCCTTTATTCTTTCTCCGAACAACTTCGGATCTCTCCGCGGAACGATTCCGGCTTTCTCTCTTTTTCTACTGTGATTCCATCTTACGAATGATCGCTCTCATCGTACCCTTAAGTGTATCCTCTCACGGCTCGGGAATGCTCTAGACATGATCTGTATCAATGATCAACAGAGGGACCAGGGATATCCATGTGACCCCTATGCATTCCTGATGACAATGTCGCTTGAACCGTCTAAATGTAGCATCCTCTTCCTTTTGGTTCTTGATACAACTTGTCCGAGATCCGATCACCGGTATCCCATACCTTTGTTTAATCTCGTTCACAACAAGTTATGTTTTCTTGTTACCGTGATATTACATCCCCGTGACCTAGTCACATGTTGTAACATATATGGATGTAATCTCACCAAGCCGGCCGTATGTATCTTTACCCAACATGTGGGTGAACAAATCCTAGTCTTGCAGTCACATGTCATCTACTGTTCCTTCGGAATACCCAACATACACCTGTATAGCCACCGCATTACCAGATGACGTTTGATGCAGTCAAAGCAGCCTAGGGAAACAATGAGTAATATGAGCTCACGGTCTAAGGAGAAGGAGTCTAGGTATAACTGTTGTAACAATGAACTATATGACTTGATCGTGTTGCAATCCTTCGAAGATTGTCCAATCACATCATTCTCCAATGATATGATCTCGTTGTCAGTCGGCATAAATGCCCATGATCTTGAAACCCAAATCATCTACATGACCAACGAACTAGTATAAATAGAGGTTACTAGGGACTTTGTTGTTTCATACCACACCTGTACCAATGTTTCTACTTGGCACAGTTCTAGCACAATATGAAACTATTATAAACTAATTGAGATATGATAATAAAAACCTATTTCTTATTTGCCTCTAGGGCATATCTCCTTCAGGCAACCCCTACGATTAGTAGCCAAATACACAATGCATTCCCCTAGGCCCATATAGGTGAAGTGTCATGTAGTCGACGTTCACATGACACCACTAGAAGAAGTACACCACAACTTAAATAACAATCTATTGAATCTTTCTCAACGCAACTCCACTACTAACAACAAGACTTCTCCCATGTCCTCAAGAACAAAACGAACTACTCACAAGACATGATATGGATCATGATCAGAGATGGAATAATGATGTATAACAATCTGAACATAAACAATAATTCAATGGTTCACTCAATAGCATCAACTACAAAGAGTACACAACACCGGGAAAGTTTCCCCTATGAACTATGCAAGATTCAACTCAATTGTTACAGCAATATGGAGATGGTGATGATGGTGCTGATGATGATGATCCCGATGAAGTCCAGCTTGATGGTGGTGTTGATGGCGACGATCTCCCCTCTCCGGGAAGGAATTTCCCCCGACAGAAATCTGTCTGCCGGAGAGATCTTTCTATCTCGGTGTTTTCCGCCCCGCAGAGGCGGTGGAATCTTTCTGTGGTCGCTCTCTGAGTCTTAGGGTTTCAGGAGGATAATATACGCCAGAGGGGAGAGGCTGGAGTGGGCTAGGGTGGCCACACCACCTCCACGCGCGGCCTAGGGCTGCCCGTGCCATGTGGTGGTGTGGCCCCCCTGTGGCCCATCTCCACTCCATCTTCTGGCATCCTTAGTCTTCTGGAAAAATAGGATTTTTCATATATTTTCCCGGATTTTCTGATCTTCGCAAATTTTGCCTCCAAACAGCACCTTTTCCATCAGAATCCTGATTGCAGCGGTCCATACTCCAAAAGTCACCAACCATGCAAAAATAGATGAAATAACATAAGTATCACCTCTCAATACGAAATATATCAATGAATAATAGTGAATTATGACATAGAATAGTGATGCAAAATGGACGTATCAACTCCCCCCAAGCTTAGACTTCGCTTGTCCCCAAGCGAAACTGAGCTCAATAAACATGGCCTCAGGTTTATGGAGTGAAGAGTCGATAAAATAATACGGACAAGAAACATCACATTCATCAAATACATAGATCATAATAGAAGATAACTCACTATTATATAACTCAACTTGCAATGAGTAAAGGAAACACAATAAAGATACATAAAGTGAATCATAATTGGTAATGGCAAACTTAGCTCTTGGTTGAAGAATAGTTGATAATTTGCTGGAGTTTACAAATAGCTGGTTTTTCAATGAAAGCTTTCAAAGTAGTAAACATCAAGATAAGAGCAATGTGCAAAATAAGGAACATAAGAAACATGATTGAATAAATCATCATATGAATGAATGAAACACATCAACTCAAAATACTTGCTGAGATAGAAGGGAATAGGTTTACTGACTCAACTGCAAAGTAAAATAAAGGCCCTTCGCAGAGGGAAGCAGGGATTGCAAGTCACATAAAGAGCTCCCAAAAATTATGATACTTACTAGCTTTCAGCTCTCATTGCCCCTATCATAGGCATCTTTAGGTGATTAAGGTTAAAGTGATCAAATATGAGGATATGCATTGACAAGTTGTAAGCTGAGAATCTCATGTCCCTTGAATATGAGGGCCGCTCCTCATGCTACTTAAGTTTAGTCACCGGTAAGTTCTTGTCATCGTAAGCATATGTGTATCATTGAGAACCGCCAACGGGGTACCCCTTGCCCGATGATACAGAAGAATCCCCATATCAAAATGACAAGGCAAGCAGACAACAAGTATCTCAGCAATCTTCTTATTTACCATGGGAATATGGTGCTTTTTCTCTCTTTCCTCTTTTCATAATATCTCTTTTTTTTCTTTTTCTCAATCTCAATCTCTTTTTTTATAAGAAGAATGCTTCATAGATACTCGTTATGGTTACGCTGCAGGTTTCCACCATGTCAGCATGGATTAGACCAGCGGCCCAGGCGTTTCTCTAACACACATGCATAACTCCATGGACTTACAATCTCCTCTTTCATTTCACACCGACGACATCCATAGACAAAAGAACATGGTATCAACTTGGTACAGAGTACCAGTGCAATGTTGAAAGCGTTCCCCATGACAGCATGGTTCTGCTAATTCACAACTTACAAAGCGCAAGCATATACGCAACATAGGTGAGCACAATGGTTCAAGTTTATTAAATGCAAGAAAGTAAAGTGTGCCATCAAGTTCGTGAGAGCTTTAATCACTAATTTTCACATAACAAGTTTAATTTGGGAGGTAGATAAAACAAGAATTTACTTGGAATAGCTATAATGCTACTAGGTAGGTATGGTGGACACAAATGGCAAATGTTTGGTTTAAAGGAGGTGGATGCATGAGAAGAATACCCTCTCAGTACATGTTTTTGGCTAGCAAGGCTAGGTAGCAAGTACAAGAGTTGAAGGAAACAAACAAACATACAAGTGATAAAGACAAACATGCAATCTTCCTTGGAAGCACAAAAGATCTTAACTAGAGAATACTAGACTTATGAGCAAATCAAGAAAGAAAGATGATGAAATTATTTTTTCTCTAGAGTACTTCTATATTTTTCATTCAACTCTCAAAAATAGTGTGCTATTGACCGAGCCAGGTTTGCCACAACCAACTAAATTAACTCAATGATCCCAAAGTGATACCAATACTAACAACAAGATCAATCATATAACCACGAATTGAAAACTAATATAAGCTATGCAAAAGAGTGAATGATAGAACTTCTCATTAATATTCCATAACGGCAACTCACACCAAGGGATACATATCCAAAGAGAGAGGGGACACTTCCATAATGCAAACCATACTACATAATAACTCCTCTATTCATGATATGACTCTACTAATAAGGTAAAAAGATAGAAGATAGTGATATGATACCGCGGCACTCCCCCAAGCTTGGAATAAACCAAGGGGATGCCAAACCTGATGACGAATTACTCCTTTGGAGGTGGTGGTAATATTTTCTTAGTTGTCGTGAGGAAATCTTCCAGCATCTTGTGAAGCCTATTATTCTCCCATTGAAGCATGTCCACCTTCCTCTACAGGTCTCGATACTTATCGCAGAACTCCTTAGTGACTCGTAGGGCTTCCGCTGATGCAGGGGAAGAGACTAAAGGTACCAGCCCCTGCTTGGGGTCTTGAAGATCCTCCTCCATGGGCTCCTTCCCTTTATCCTTGGCAGACACCATTGTGCTTCTAAACTTTCAAAGAGTATGTCCTGACAGAAACAGATCGAAAAAAACACGACGAAAACACGATATACGGACCTCGGGGGATCCGGGGGGTTATATATTACGAAGTTTCATATCAAAAGGAAGGTACTGGAAGAAAACGAGTCGGAGACGGAGTCCTGGGTGGACTCACCACCTAGTGGCATGGCCTGGGGAGGGCCCGCGCCACAGGGTGGTGTGAGCCACCCTGGCTCCTTTTCCGTCCCTTTTTCGCTTCGTAGCTTTCCTTATTGACTAAAAACTGCAAAAACATAGTTGGATTGTATTTTCGCGGAACTTTTCTTACCAGAACCATTACCTATTTGAACACGGACTCTACAGGTCTCTAAATTTGGTATTTAGTGGATTCTCCCGGAGTCTCCACTTGAATAATCATCAGTATCTTCATCTTTGTACACTTATTACTTGAGTCATAAAACCCTTCTCTTCCTTATTACACCATTATCTCCACTTCCTGGAAATTTCTTTCACACAAAACTTCACACGGTTCTCATTAGCAACATTAGTATAAGTGAAGTGATAAAACCTTTTGAGTCCAACTTCAACTGAAAACCATCAAAACAAAAGCTAGTACAGCAACTCCTTCCGAAAACCCAAAAATAATTCAAAAATGAAATCGAATAAAGAAGCAAATGCAAGATTGGCAAAATCTATCAAAACAGACCAGCAGGTAGAGATCAATTTTTTCGAAAATCTTCTATTGCTCAAATCAAAAAGTGCAAAACTAACTACAGTTAAATAACAACCTAGGTCAGAAGCACAAAAAATTACAGCTCAATCCGACATACAGAGATCTCTCACGAATTTTTATGGTGAAGCACAAAAATCTGTTTCCGGACAGCAACTTCCCCAAATATTACTTCTCTCTCATTAGAGGTTGATCTTGACACAAAAGCCAAACAAAACGGATAAAGAGCGGTTATTACCGAAGTAATAACTTCCAAGACTCAAAGAAACAAAAACAAACTAAAAGAAAAAACAAATTGGGTTGTCTCCCAGAAAGCTCTTTCTTTATAGCCATTAAGATGGGCATGATAATTTTGAAGAAGCTCTCATAGGGATATGAATTGAAGTGAAAGAGAGCATTAAGAAGAAAAAACACACACACACATTTAAGTCTAACCCACTTCCTATGCAAGGGAATTTTGTAAACAAACAAGTTGTTGAAACCAAAGGCTGCTTGCATAAGAAGGCAAAAGAAGTGCAACATAAAAACTTTCAGCATAAAGCGAGGAAACTTGATATTATTGAGATACATAAGAACACTTTTCCCTCTCTCATAATAACTTTCAGTATCATGCATAAACTTAACAATATATCTATCACAAGGACCATCATAGCAATGATCACTTATTCTAACAGAAAACACGGGAATATTAGCTCTCATAACACTACTTTGCGAAACAATATTAGAGGTATCCTTACAAAGGATAGTGTGTCCCTATTTTTCATATTTAGCAACAAAGTCTTTCACATTTGCTACAATAGGTTCATCAACCATTTGTTTATCAGGTTCAGTAGCTTTTCTTGTACTTTCATTAACCATACTAGCTATCATAGAATGTTCCTTAATCCTAACTGGGAAAGGCATTTTCTCAATATAAGGTTCAGGTAAAACATGATTAGCAGTATAAACTTCAGTATTTCTTGAAGGAACACCCTTAGCAATATCTTTATAAGGTTCATGATACTTATCCCACTTCTTTTTAGGCACTTCAATATAGGAAGCAAAAGCCTTAAAATAAGAAGCAATAGCTTGAGAGTCTAGACCATAAGCATTTTTAATATTTGAAAGTCATCAGTTCTCATAAAAGATTCAATGCATTCATAATCATAATTTATACCTGAGTTTCTACCTTTGTCATTCTCCCAAGCTTCAGCATTGTCTTGAATACGGTCCAGAAGATCCCATTTAGCTTCTTCTTCCATGCTAGTGAATGATCCAGCACAAGAAGCATCCAATAAATCTTTATCATGTAGAGGGAGCCTTGCATAAAAGTTATTGATAATAATATTGTTGGGGAGCTCATGAATGGGACATTTGAGCATTAGTAACTTCAATCTCCCCCAAGCTTGAGCTGTACTTTCTCTATCAAGAGGCCAAAAGTTGTATATTTGATTCCGATCTTTATGAATCTCATTAGGAGGATAAAACTTTGAATAAAAGAGAGACACTATTTCCTCCCATTCTAGAGCTTGACCATTCTTCAGCAGCTTATACCATTCCTCAGCTCTTCCTTTTAGTGATAATGAGAATAACTTCTTCTTAACTTGATATGTAGTAATACCTGCACACTTGAACAACCCGCATAATTCGTGTATAAAGAGTAAATGATCACCGGGATGGACAGTTCCATCCCCAACATAGTAGTTATCCATAACACGATCAATAATTCTTGTAGGTATTTTGTAAACATCATTCTCAGCAGGTGGTGGCTTATCTACTACCTTAGCAGTGGTAGTAGCATTACCAAATAAGAAACTCAGCGAATTATCCATAACGAAAATAAAGCAACTAACAGAAGTAAACAATACTCATAGTAGAAGTTTCCTTTACCAGTTCCACTCTCCAATAGCGCTTCACACCCTGGCAATGGCGCCAGAAAATAGTCTTGATGACCCACAAGTATAGGGGGTGTATCGCAGTATTTTTGATAAGTAAGAGTGTCGAACCCAACAAGGAGCAGAAGGTGCTGGCTAGTGGTATGGATCAGGAATTCTCTGAAAATACTTAGCAAATGGATTTTTAGGGGTTTTCGATAAAGCAAGTAAACAAAGTACGAGTAAATAAAAGATAGTAGGAATAAATGCAGCAAGTGGCCCAATCCTTTATGCAGCAAAGGACAAGCCAGTTTTAGTACTTAAGATGACCAAACGTTCTCGAGGACACATGGGAAGACTGTCAAGTGCTTTCGCTTCATATAGCTGATTAATCTTCTCTAGCTTGCTAAGTGTTGTGTGGGTGAACCTGTGCTAATGTACCGCTCCATCCAAGACTAATACATACTTGTGATTATAGCCCTTGCAAACATCCGTAAGTACAAGAAAGTAATTAAGAGAGAAACCTAACCACAACTTTAAACTCTAAGACCCTTACGTCCCTTGTGCAATGGTTTCCTAACGGGGGTTTAGGTTTCTGTCACTTCGGCAACCCCTACGATTAGTAGCCAAATACACAATGCATTCCCCTAGGCCCATATAGGTGAAGTGTCATGTAGTCTACGTTCACATGACACCACTAGAAGAAGTACACCACAACTTAAATAACAATCTATTGAATCTTTCTCAACGCAACTCCACTACTAACAACAAGACTTCTCCCATGTCCTCAAGAACAAAACGAACTACTCACAAGACATGATATGGATCATGATCAGAGATGGAATAATGATGTATAACAATCTGAACATAAACAATAATTCAATGGTTCACTCAATAGCATCAACTACAAAGAGTACTCAACACCGGGAAAGTTTCCCCTATGAACTATGCAAGATTCAACTCAATTGTTACAGCAATATGGAGATGGTGATGATGGTGCTGATGATGATGATCCCGATGAAGTCCAGCTTGATGGTGGTGTTGATGGCGACAATCTCCCCTCTCCGGAAAGGAATTTCCCCCGACAGAAATCTGTCTGCCGGAGAGATCTTTCTATCTCGGTGTTTTCCGCCCCGCAGAGGCGGTGGAATCTTTCTGTGGTCGCTCTCTGAGTCTTAGGGTTTCAGGAGGATAATATACGCCAGAGGGGAGAGGCTGGAGTGGGCTAGGGTGGCCACACCACCTCCACGCGCGGCCTAGGGCTACCCGTGCCATGGGGTGGTGTGGGCCCCCTGTGGCCCATCTCCACTCCATCTTCTGGCATCCTTAGTCTTCTGGAAAAATAGGATTTCGTATATTTTCTCGGATTTTCTGATCTTCGCGAATTTTGCCTCCAAACAACACCCTTTCCATCAGAATCCTGACTACAGCGGTCCATGCTCCAAAAATCACCAACCATGCAAAAATAGATGAAATAACATAAGTATCACCTCTCAATACGAAATATATCAATGAATAATAGTGAATTATGACATAGAATAGTGATGCAAAATGGACGTATCAATTGTCCCAAAACTTGTTGATTTATTCATAACTTTTTTATTGCTTGTTCTTAAATTATTTGTATCTAGTCACCCTTATAAAATTTGATGGTGTCCTATGCATTTATGTTTTGCTATACCATGAGGGACAAGCTGAATACCATTCTCATTATGTTTTCTATATGTGAAATAAACAAACTTCTTTCAAAGCATTGTTATTCATGAATCTTTTGTTTGTACATTTTCATGTTATAACATAGTTGCAATGTCTTATTGTTAGAACTATATCTTTCATGCTATGTTAAAGTACTATGATCCTGGCAATCAATGTTTTACAAATACCTTGATCAAGATTGTGATGGTGCATGTCACCTAAAAAATTATTCTTTTTATCACTTACCTACTCGAGGATGAGAAGGAGTTAAGCTTGGGGATGTTGATACGTCGTAAACGTATCTATAATTTTTGATATTCCATGCTTGTTTAGTATCCACTTTCTTATGTTTAGTTCACACTTTGGGGTATTTTTATACATTTTCTGGAAGTAACCTATTAAAAAGATGCCATAGTGCCAGTTGCCTATTTTCTGCTATTTTTGGTTTAGAAAAGCTAGTAAGGAAATATTCTCGGAATTGGTCCGAACAAAAGCCAAAGCCAATATTTTACCCAAAGCAACACGGAGTCCGGAGGGGAGACGAAGTGGCGCACCAGGGAGGCCACACCTGGTGGCGGCATGGCCCGGGAGGGGCGCGCCACCAGGGGTGTGGGCCCCCTGGTGCTCCACTGACCTTGCCCCTTCGCCTATAAAAGCGTCCCGGGACGAAAACTCTAAGTACCCGATCAAAGACCCAATCAAAAATCCACGGAAGAGTCTGTAGCCGCTGCCATCTCGATCCCTTGATCAGGAGGGATCCGAAGCTCTTCTTGGCACCCTGCCAGAGGGGAGAGATCACCCTGGAGGCCTTCTTCATCACCATGACTGCCTCCGGTGTGATGCGTGAGTAGTTCATCCTTGGACTATGGGTCCATGTAGTAGCTAGATGGTTGGTTCTTCTCCTTTGTGTTTTCATGTTTAGATCTTGTGAGCTCTATTTATGATCAAGATCATCTATTTGTAATCTTACATGTTATGTTTGCGGGGATCCGATGGATATTGAGATGCTATTTCAGATTGATTATTGATTCTATCATGTCTATGTTATTTGTGATCTTACATGCTTTCCGTTGTTAGTAACTATCTTGACCAAGTAGATGCTTGCAACTCCAAGAGGGAGTATTTATGCTCGATAGTGGGTTCATGCCTCTAGTAATCTGGGGAAGTGACAGGAATCTCTAAGGTTGTAGATGTGTTGTTGCTACTAGGGAGAAAACAAAAATCCTTTGTCCATGGAGCAATCATATTGTTTACTTTACACACTTTGCTTAATGCAATTATCTGTTGCTTGCAACTTAATACTAGAGGAGGTTCGGATGATAACTTGAAGGTGGATTATTAGTCATAGATGCAGTTGGATTACGGTCTATGTATAATGTTGTAATGCCCAATCAAATCTCATAGGAGTCAAGATGATTAGTATATGCATTGTATGATTTCTCGAATCTGTCAATTGCCCCGCTGTAATTTGTTCACCCAACATGTAATTTATCTTAAGGAGAATCACCTCTAGTGAACTATGGGCCCCAGTCCATTCTTTTACCATTGATATACCATCTACTATTTACCGTTACTATTTACTTTGTGCAAGCAATTACTATCTTCCACACAATACGTTTAATCCTTTGTTTTCAGCAAAACGGTGAGATTGACAACCTCACTGTAAGTTAGGGAAAAGTTCTGTGGTTGTGTTGTGTAGAATTCCAAGTTAGTAGCAACACCTTGGGGTTGTTTCCTTGCTCCTACTGGTTCGATAACCTTGGTTTCATAACTGAGGGAAACTTGTTGCTGTACTCATCATATCTTCCTCTTGGGGTTCCCAACGAGCTCAACCTATCTTGAGCCATCAACTCTCTGCCGTCTGTCTCTGAAATATTTGATCGTACCATACAAAATACCCTCAACAATGGTTGTAAGTGGCAGAGCCCTGTTACCTATGAGGACAAAGTTATATGACCCAGCTAGGTTTGTAGTCATGACACCATACCTAGCTCCATGGGTGTCGTGTAGCAAAGACCGCCTCTCCAAAGGCTCGTACTCTATTCACTGTTGAAAGTTTTTAATCTGTCTCCCGTGCCTTCTCGTAGTGCCATGAGGATCAAATCCTGGCAAGTCACAAAGCCCTACAGGGTCTTCCTCCACATGCGCTTCTCTAGTAGCAGCCCGGGCAACCACTACTGCTTGATGTGCAGCTATAGCTGCGGTTTGGGCCGCTTTCCTTGCCCTGACATGTTTTTGAGTGAAGTCATCGAGATGTACACGTATGGAATCATACTTTCATTCTTGGTTCTGCTTGAACAGTTTTTTGAAAAGATTTATCAGGTTCTTGTTCCTGAACTGTGAGAAAAAATAGCTCCCAAATAGCGCATGCACCAATGAATCTGCATGTTGAGCCAAGGTGTTTGCTCTTTAGACCCTGGCTGTGGCAAACACTTTACCGCATTTAGTATACCTGCATGCCTATCATGAATGATGCACACATTGGGCTTATCTTTCACAACTGCTATCTTGAGCTGCCTGAAGAACCATGTCCAGCTTTCAGTGTTTTCTCCCTCAACAAGAGCAAAGGCGAGTGGGACAATTTGATTATTCCTGTCTTGACCAATGGCGGTAACGATCTGACCCTTATACTTGCCAGTGAGAAACGTGTCGTCTACACATATAACTGGTCGGCAATAAGTGAAAGTTTGGATGCATACCGAGAAAGAGAAGAACACTCGATGAAGCACCTTTATGGATGGGTCCTGTGGTATCACATAGTGTTGGATGTCGACATAGGTGCCTAGGTTTCTAGCCTGCAGTGTAAGGAGTTGTCTGACTACAGAGTCATACGCGTCTCTAAATGAACCAAACCTATCCTCAAGGGCCCTTTGCTTTGCCCTCCAAGCCTTGCCATAAGAAATGTTGTATTTAAACCTAACTCTTACTTTATTTATTATAGCTTTCACTTCCACCGCTTTGCTCTCCACTATCTCCGTGTAAAACAACCGAAGCAGAAGCGTGGATGAGAGGTTACGATGATCTGTGCGGATAGATGAAAGCTGACACGTGTGCATCACCATGTCACTCACCAACCAATTTGTGTCATATTTAGGAAGATATCCATGCACCCTAGCTGGATAATTTATATCCACGCATTCCATTGTCAAGTATTTTTTATTTGACACGGTTGTACTGAGAACCCTCTATGTAGACAAAGCCTAAGCAATGATTGCATCTTGCAAATATTTCTTGTCTGGATATCTCGCGCCCTGCGCAATTTTATTCTTGTGATATTCCCACGCAGAATCATGACCATCGTTAACGGTCATGACACCCGAGATGTTTTGATTCCAGGATGCAGGAATCGACACGTCCTCTCCGTTGCCTTCTTCATCGGAACCATCTGAATCATCAGAATCATCACTTTCACCATCCATGTAATCCTCATCCTCCATCAAGTCCTGCATGTGCCCACCTTCCTCATCTGCATCTACCTCTCCACTATCGTATCATCCACCTACATGCTGACTGCTCTGCCCTGGTTCGTAACCACTACCTCCTCCTCCTATCTGACTGCTCTGCTCCGATTCATAACCACCACCTCTAGCATTGGACATAGAGTACATCCCGTCACTAGATTCAGCACTATGGTTAGGACCATGTCCACCTTCCGATGCTTGCGGATCGATCTCCTTCAAGACGGGAAGCACTAGTGCAACAGGGTGTATATGCCTGTCCTGGCAACTTTTTAACCACTTAAACCAGTCTTTGTTATGATCTACATGCTTCAAAATCTAGAAAATGTTCTTGGTCGACTTTGTCCAGAATGCTTGGACACTGACGGTGTATGTTTCGAGATTATATCCTAAACAATCTGTCAACCATTCCTTCAATTGACTAACACTCCAGGTTTGAGGGGCAGTCAAATCCAACTCCGTACAATAAAACTCACACAAATCTATCCCATAATCATAGTATTGGATATTACCAGGACCGTAGTAAAACACGAACTTCACTACATTCGATATCTTTGTTGACATAAAAAAATCAAACTAAATAATTAATTATCGACAGTGCGTAAATACATGTACAACTATCCGCAAATATTCTAAATAATATACTAATAGCCTACCTAATATTCCTACAAATTCGCCTGCCAAATATTTCTACAAATCCACCTATTCTAAATAAAATTATGTACAACTATCCGCAAATATTCTAAATAATATACTAAAACTCTCCCAATTATTCTAATAGTCTCCTAACCATAGCCTGAGTAGCCGCATAACCATATATGATAATTGTGATTAATGAGGGATTAGAGTTTACCCTTAAAGCGTGAGAAGCCACTCGGTATAGCAGTCTCGGTTCACCAAAGTAGCAGCACAGTGCAGCTCATACACGCCCCTGCTCCAAGCTCCACCATAGCTCCACCATTGCCATTGCTCCACCGTAGCACCACCACCATTCATCCAAAAAACCACCGCCAAATCGAGTGCTGAGCTAACCCATGAGTAGATCGGGGTTCCCCTACCTCTATAGTGATTTTAGAAGGAAGATTTGGTGGTTAATCTGTGCTAAATCGGGAAAAACAGTTGTAGGGAAACAAGCTCGCGCGAGGCAGGAGAGAGAGAAAGAAGCAACGCGCGGAGGAAGAAGGAGAGGAGCGGGGCGGCGCACGCGGTGTGGTCCTGATGGCATCCTTTCGGCTAGGGCTACGCCGAATCATCCTATCGGCTAGGGCGTCACCGAGTGAGCCTCTCGGCCAGCGCGGGCCCCACGACCCCACGGTGGCAGCTGCAATCGGTTAGGGCGTCGCCGAATGACGATGAATCGGCTAGGCCCACGCCGATTGCTCTAATCGGCTAGACCCAGGCCGACTGGACCTGAATCGGTCAGGCCGAAGTCGATAAAGCCCTAGATCTCTAAAATCCTAAATCCGTGCAACACTTCTCAAATTCATTAAAAATACGTATTATTTAAAAAAACCCGCCTTTTCTAACCCAAGTTTGCCCGGTAGAAGAGGACGGAGGAAGAAGATAAATCAATTTCTAACAATTGACATAACAAGGTCTGATTTGTAAATGTACCAGAGGGCGACATTGCAGATTGATCACGTCTATGTATTTTAAATCTGACGGTCCATGGTCCACAGGTGCAGCCGGTGCATGAATCAGATGGTTTCATGGGATACGTTCTCGACAATACACATGCTAATCACGGTTGCATGTTCGTCGGGCTCGATTTTGGTGAATTTTTCAATAATATGATTTTAGTTTAATGGGTTTTATTGTCGATATAGTATACATTATAATGACAATTTTATACGTGTAGTACATTCTTTTACAACAGGTTTTTAATAATGTTGTCTCTTTATTTTTTGCGGAAAAAAGATTTTTCATTAACTTACAGGAGTTTTACAATGATCGGTTACAATATCCTAGATTTCTTGGCGAACATTCCTGATCCAAAATAGAGTTTTTTCCAACTTTCTACCAAAACTAGCTAACCTATGACTAGCAGAATTTTGGCTTCGATAAATTTTCTTTATAGTGCATTCTCTTTCTCGGAGGTTTTGCTTGATGTTTGTGATCATATGCACCATGGGAGAGGCATCCCTCTCCGTAGATGCAATCATAGCTAATGCATCATCGCAGTCCATCTCAATATCAATCGGTGCCTCTGTCCAATTGAGCGCCAACTTTAGGTCTTCTACACAGGCTCCTATTTCAGCCTCGAGTGCCGATGAACAGTTTTGCAGCGATCTGCAGGTAGCAAACCACACCTCGCCCTCGTGGTTCCTTAGGATCATCCCTGTACCTGCAATACCGAGTCCCTGTAAGAAGCTACCGTCGATGTTCAGCTTCATTCGTCCCAAATCCGGTGGGAGCCACCGCTGCGTCTGCTTCCTCTGTGGCTCTAAATTCTTTTGCTTCTCCATTGTGATCACCTGATTTTCTTTGATATGATCTGCCTGTGCACATTGTTTAAAGGCCATAAGGGATTCAACATAACTACAAACAAAGCGTCGTGATACCTCTACCGGTGGAGCAGGTTTTCCACGAGTCAGTTCATTATGAACGTGCCAATTCCTCCACAGTAGCATGAGCAGCAGTAAACGTTGCTTTTCCTGTAATTTGTCAAGAAGTGGGAGCACCCAGTCCGCCCCCATTACGCTGTATGCCCCCTTCGTCAGACAGATCCCAGCAGTCTCTCATTCCTCGCCAAAGGCTTCGGGCATGTGGGCAAGTTATAAGAGCATGATATGTAACCTCATCTTCGTTGCCACAGATGGGGCATGTGTCATCCTCAGTCATTTTCCTTCTTTTCATATTTAATTGTGTCGCCAGACCATTTCTTGCCAATTTCCAAGTAAATGTTTTTACTTTTGGTGGGGCCTAGCTGTGCCAAATTAGTTTCCATTCTCTATTTTCCTCGTATGGATGATTGCTGGTAGTTGCTTTGTCTTACTCCCTCAATCGTGCCTCCATTCCCAGTCTATATGCCCCGCTGACCGAAAAAACGCCTCTGCTATTAGGGTTCCAAGCGATGAAGTCATCGTCATTCCGTGGAGAGGCTTTGATCAGAATTATCTGTTGGACGTCGATGGGTAGGAACCATCGGTGCAGTAGCTGTGTATTCCACGTGCCATCTGGTAATAGCAAGTCTAAAACCCACTTAAGTCTGCATCTTTCTTTCGGTGATACGGGGTTAACTGATGGTGGCACGGTATCCACGGATCTCTCTAGATTCTGACCCTTGATCCATTTCCAATCCTCCATATTGCTCCCTTTTTAATCAAATTTAGCCCATGTTCGATAGCATGCCAAGCAGAGGATCCATTACCAGTGAAGGCAGTGTCCAACACATTACAACTTGGATAATATTTTGCTCTTAATAATTGTGCACATAGTGAGTCTGGAGATTTTATTAAGCATCAGGCTTGTCTGGCTAGAAGGGACTGATTGAACAGTCTCATATATTTGAAGCCCATTCCACCATGTTTTTTCAGTCTCAGTAGCATGTCCCATGCAACCCAATAGGTTTTCCTTTTTCCCTGTTCTAATCCCCACCAAAAATTTCTGATTATTTCTCCAAATCATCACATAGCCCAAATGGCAGTTCGTAGAAGCCCATCACATATGTTGCAAGGGCTTGGACAACCGCTTTGATCATTACTTCTCTACCTCCTTGTGCCATATGGTTCTCTCCCACCTGCATAAATCTTTTAGCTAATTTTTCTTGCAAACTTTGAAATTTTTCTTTTGCCATACGACCCTCTAGAGTGGGTAGCCCAAGATATTTTGTTTCAAAGTTTTCCTACACCCCTTGTAATTCAGTCATAACTGACCGTTTATTCGCATCCTCACATGCAAGGCCAAAATATTGTGCTAGCCTTTAATACTCTGTGATGTATCCAAACAGAGTATTAAAGGCTAGCACAATACCGGTGATAAACCTTCTCACGAAAAATAAAATAAATAAAATATTCAGTTGGAATCAGATTTTTCTTGATCGGGAGGCATCGAGTCGCGCCGATTTTCAGTTTTCTTGAGAATCAGTGGCATGTCGTAGGGCCGCACTTGGACTTCATTTTATCTCGCTGAATGAAGTCGTTCCGATCCTCGATCAACCAATCGAATTCACACAACGAACAGTGATCTGATATGCAGATGATACTTTGCTCTTTGTTGAAAACTATTTAGAAAAATCTAGAAACTCGAAATGGGTTGTCTTGTTTTGAGAATGTTTCTGGTATGAAAATCAACAACAAAAGTGAGCTAGTCCACATCAACCTAGGCCTTGATGAAACAAATTCTTTTCAGCAGATCTTAGGCTGTGTAAATGGAAATTTCCCTATCTAAAAGTATAATAGGTGCCTCTCCATAGGCTACTCACAGCGACTTGAGTCTCTGGTCCATTGGATGGGGTGCTAGGGGCGATCTGGGCCACCCATTCCGCTATATCAAGCTACGGAACGGCGGTGGTCTACCCGCGTGTGGCTGCGCACGGGCCCTCCTTTGGATTGGACCGCCTTGTCAGTGACCTGGGTGCTTTCAGGATGGGTCATGCATGGATGATGGTCCTGAGGTGTGCTCCCGTGGGACAAAAATGCACACCCGGCTGAAACCTAGAGTCAATCCCCTCCATCCTCTCCTCCCCACGATTCCACATGTGGCAGCGCTGCTCTGCCTCCTGGCCATCACCCGCCCTCCTCCTCCTCCTCACAGGCCATGGTGTCCTCCTCTGCATCCTCTCCCGACGATGGTACCATCGTCATCGACCTCTTCGTTGTAGCCATCATCGTCGATAGGGGAGGAGCGTAGGACACCAATGGTCGCCGCGCTTCTTCTAGGTTCCACCACTAGTAGTGGCAACCCGAGCTCCACAGCCTCCATCCCCGTGCCTTTTTTGTCTCTACAGACAACACTGGGCAGCATCACGCGACCTACCATCCTCCAACTCTTCTTCTAGATTACTCTCTCCCCTTCTCTCTCTTTCCTTTCTCTCCCCCTCCCCCCTCTCTCCAGATGATCCCCTTCTTGTGGAAGCTCGGGAAGAAGGACAAGGTAACAAACCGCCGAGCTGAGTTGGGGATGGTGGAGGTTTGGGAGGATCTCCAGTTTATCCTACTCTGTCACTTTCTTCACCGGGTCAGCACAACAAGGATGCTTTTCTACATATGAGTAATCATCTTCCTTAATCAAGATTTATGTAATTTTCATCCACTTCCTTCCTACATGTCCAGATCCAACTTTTTTGTTTGACTCTTTCCCTCTCTCTCCCCCTCCCCCTCTCTCTCTCAGATGATCCCCTTTTTGTGGTAGCTCGGGAAAAAGGACAAGGTAACAAGCCGTCGAGCTGAGTTGGGGACAATGAAGGTTTGAGAGGAGCTCCAGTTTTTCCTCCTCTGCCACTTCCTTCACCGGTCCAGCATGGCAAGGATGCTTTTCTGCATTTCCTTAATCAAGATTTATGCCATTTTCCTTCATTTCGTTCCTACATGTCCAGATCCAAAAAAAAAATTGTTTGATTGAGGTTTTTGATGCCTGCAAACTATTAGCTCCAAAAATTTAATTGAGTATGGAGTAGTTGGCGATGGCTATTAATTGTTCTATCTAGAAAATATATATTCTACCAATTTCTTCTGGTTAGGTAATTTTTTGTGATTATTAGCAATACAATAACTCTTGATGGGTGCTAAATAGTTAATTGGTTGAAATGAATGCATATTTGTGAAAATAACCGATGTACTTTATATTTGGGATCGTAGGTAACAAATTCTCGCACTCAATGATTCTGTGAGGCCCCCGATTCAGCCAGCAAGGATGGACATGGTGTTAGCTAGTTTGGTGAGGAATAGCTAACATGTAATTGGAGAAGGCAGTTGTGAGCTCATTTCTGAAGTATTCAGCCCAACGTCTTGATTCATCTCTCCTTCTTTTCCCACGACAATCAACTGAAGGTTATGTAAAGTAATTTGTGGCAAGATTTTTTTATTCGGCTGAGACTAGATTTTCTATTGATATTCTCAATTGCACAGGTTAACAGAAGTAAATAAAGAATTTCGATTATCCCGGAGTACATGTACATCTTTGAATGGTAGCCCCTTAAAATCATCGTAACCGCTGATATATCATTTTGGTCTTTTATATGATTAGATAATTACTTCTATTCGATCATTCAGGTCTTTGTCAGATTACCAGTTTATATTACACAATCCTTATCTCATTATATCTACTTGATGCTAGGCACAAAAATACTTCTAGCAAATATCATAACTGGATCGGTGTTCATGTGTAGTTAATGGTGTGCATGATAAACAACTAATGTTTAATCTGCATCTACTTTGCAGTTACTCTCGAACTAGGCTTTTGCCCCGCTTTATAAATAAAGCCACATCGGTCGAACATATACAAGGTGGAGGGGAGACCCCTTATACAAGGCAGATCAAAATAAACAAGAAAAACGCGAAAGCCTAAACTTGCCACCGAGGATAACGAGCCGATACTGGGGTGACCCGGGGCTCCACGATGCCGCCCCCAAGAGGGTCATGACACACCGTGCCACCGCCGCCGAGACCAAAGGTCAAGGGTTTTCACCCGGAGCCCTGTCACGCGGAAGGTAGCCGCATCGACGCCCCCAAGAAGGAAACGATACCCGCATGCATCGCCGTCGATGGTGCCGAAGCACAGAGCTTTCGCCCGAAAAAACCTTCGACCACTCCCCAGCGTCCGCCACGCTTGTTATCCCCAAGATAGGTTGCCGACACGCGATCTGGGAGTTGTCGAAGCCGTAGCGCCGCCAACACCAAAGCCTCCCATCGCCTTCTCCTCGCCATCCACATGACCGAGGGGAGGAACCACCACCACTGCCGCGACGCTCGCCGAAGAGACGCCCGCGCGGTCCACCTTCCGGGGCCGTCGCCCCGGCATCCAGGAGCTCTAGCCAAAGTTCTGACCAACGCCACATCGAGCCGCCGACGAGAAGGCCGGGTAGGGCTCACGGCCGTGTAGGCATCGAGGCACGGCGGCTTGGGGGAGGGAACTTCCCTCCATCACCTGTGGTGAGAGCCGTCCGGACACAGCAGCAGTACCAGATAGGGCTGGAACAGGCCCAGATCAGGCTCGGCCCGCCGGCCAGGCCCAGATCAAGCCCAGATCGGGCCCCCTCCGCTCCGCCGCCGCGCTGCTATAGCCAAGCCACCGCCACCGTCGGACCCCTGCACCCGAGACCCCCACTACGTTAGCAGATCGCCGTGGGTGCTGCCAGATCTCCGGCCAAGCCCGCCTAGAGCCCGCGCCTGGGCCGTCCCCGCCGTCTAGAGGGAAGAGGGCGCCGCCGCGCCGCACCTCCGCTCGTCACCACCAGGACCAGGCCCCGCCGCCCGAGCTCCAGCGCCGCCGTGGTGCACCGCCGCCAGGCCGAGGGAGCCCCGATCTCCTCGCCTCGCGAGCGGGGAAGGGCAGGTCCACCGCCGCCGGCGCCGCAGGGACTTTGCCCGGCGGCCCATGCCGGCGGTGGCGGAGGGGAGGGGGCTGGTCGCCAGGGAGGTGCTCCCGTCGCCCTCGGGGGGGGGGGGGGGGGGGACGAGAGGAGCACGGGTTTGGGGGGGCTAACTTCACTCGGGCAAGTTATACTGATCGATGCTAGCGGAAATATGAAAGTACTAGGAGTTTTCCTTGCTTGGGGTGCTTCCAGCAAGCTTCAGCTGAGGACAACTTCAAAGTTCGAAGACTACGAGAGCACTGCAAGGCATGGCAGCAGACTCCATATAGCCTATGTCCTTGCTTCATGTACAGGTCACCATCTAGCCATGCCTCTATTTTGTTTGATTTTTTGGTGTTGTTACATGTTTTTTTGGCCAATAGAGAAAGTGAACGTGGATGCTGATGTATCTAGGGCTAAAGATAGAGGTGGTGCTACGGCTATTTATCGAGACATCACTGGAATTTATCTAGGGGCATCAACTATCGTGTTCAGAGTTGTTACTGATCCGGTGACTGTGGAATCACTAGGTTGTCGGGAAGCTATTGCACCTGCTGCTGATCTCGACCTAGGGAGTATACGGGTTGCATCGGATTGCAAACCAGTGGTGGAGGACATAGCATGTGGAAGCCTCGGAAAATATGGAGCGGTTATCATGGAGATAAAAGCACGGCGAGATCAGTTTCATGAGTGCAACTTTGTATTTGAAGGAAGAGATTCGATTTTTCAAGCACACAACCTTGCTAGATTTAGTTTATCTTTGGGACTTGGTCGCCACCTGACACCTGTGGCTGGTCACTCTTTGTTCTCCACCTATTCTTGTAAACATTATGATTGAGCTAGCAAGGTTGTCTAAAAAAACTAAGTCTCGGTCAACTAAAAAATAACTACGTCTTGGTCAAATTTGGATAGAGAGTATTTGTTTCCTGCCTATTTTAGAAGATTCATTCATGAGCTGTTACGCACGGTGCGAAAATAATGCACATATTTTTTCACAGAGGTACAAAATTATACGGATATCTGACCATGGACGAACGGTTTTCGGTGTCAACTGAGAGTTAGAGCATCTCCACTTGCGTTTCCAGGAAGGCGTTTCCAGCGCTTATTTTTCGTTCGGCGAAAATTCGTCCAGTCGCGTTTTCAGGACGCCGGTTTCGTCCGAATTTGGCCCAAAATTGGTCTGGCGTTCCTAGGCCGAACCCGAGACGCCAGGAACGGCCTGGGAATGCCGGATGGAGAGAAAACGACTGTGGGCCAGCCCTGTCGGCGAGTGGAGGCCGAGTTCCCGCTCTTTTCTTCTTCCCCTCCCGCCTTCCCTCCACAATCCCCCACATCTCCCGCCAGTTTGCCGAGCTCCCGCCCGCCATGCCGCCCAAGGCTTTCGCCAAACCCCGATCCGCCGCCGGCGAACTAGAGGAGAAAAAGGTGAGGAAGCCGAGAGCGCCCGCGCCGAAACCTCAGGGAATGAGCGCCCCCGACTGGTTGGCCCTATCCACGGCGAGAAAGTTCGCTACGAAGAGCCGTAGGGACAGGAAGGCAAGGGCCAAGCAGGCGCAGGAGCTCGCCGAAGTTCAGGCGATGAGGGGAGCGGCGGCCGAGGCACAGGCGATGAGGGAATCGGCAGCCGAGGCTCAGGTGATGAGGCAAGTGGCATTGCCATCGTCTCGTGCGCAGTACGGCGGCGTCTGGGGGAGCCAGCCAAGCGTCGCGTCGCCGGTCGGATACTCACCGGTCAGGTTCTCGCTGATCTCGCCGGTGATGTTCCAGGAGAACCAGGCGAACCTACGGCAGAGGTACTCCTCCTCCCCCGAGTTCGACGGTGGATTTAACCCGAACACCGTCTTTCCCTGCCCCGCACCACGCCCTCCTTCGGTGTTCAGCATCGACATCAACGCCCCCTACTCCTCCTCTTCGACGGCGCTATGTGGTCCACTACCGTTCACCGGAAGCTCGTCGCACGCGACCCATGGCGAGGCCGACGCCCAGAACATGTTTGGCGGAATGTCGAATGAAGCCTACATGGAGGGCATGATCGCCGAAGGCTTGGCGGCCACTGCGGCTGGCATGCCAGCTTCTTCACCCAGGAATAGTCCCGGGCCGACGCCGAACACGATATCGAGTCCCAGGATTTCGCCGAGCAGACCCAGACCGATGAGGAAGAGGAAGCCGTTGGCCTGGCTCCGGTGAAGGGCAAAGGAAAAGGCAAGAATAAGGCCGGCATGTCGGCGACGGAGCCCCGGATCAAGTGGACGCCAACTGAGGATCTTTGCCTCGCCGACGCCTGGAAATCGGTGAGCATGGATCCCGTCACTTGCGCCAACCAAAATTCGGACAACTACTCGGCATGTACTGGGCTGACACCGGGACAGAGTTCAAGTTCTATCACGTATTCCCTTCGATTGAGAAATTCCAGAAATGGGCGTATACTCGGCTCACCTTCGCCAAGATGAAGGACGGTGTGTACAACCCGGCGGCCCCTCCACCTGCTGCCGGCGAAGGAAGGCCAGAGCTCGGCCAGAAGAAGGCGAAGATGCTCAAAGCCGCATGACCTCCCGCCGAGCGCCTCCAGGAATCCATCGAGAGCTGCATCGCCGACACGAAGGCCCATACCAAGAAGAGGGAGGAGAAGGACGAGCAGAGATAGGCGCAGCTGCGACAGAACCAAGACCGCAAGCTCGATCTCCTCAAAGCGAACTTCGCCGCCAAGAAGAGGAACACGGATCTGCAGTTTCTCATGGGCGGTGAAGACACCTCGGCGATGAGCTCGCCGGTCAAGGCCTGGTACATTGCGTGCCGCAACGCCATCCTCCAGGAGGATAACATCGAGAGCGCGACAAGCCCTGTGCCGAACACCTCCGCCAACGTCCCTTGTTGAGCTCCGCTTTGACCTCCTCCAACCAGTCGGTCGGCAGGAACACCGACGAACCCATCCCCGTCGCACTGGACACGCCGAAGGATATCAAACCCCATCGATGACTGACCGCCGACCCATTTTATCTTGTTTTGTAATAATTTGACGGGCGAACTGTTCGAGATATGCCCAAGAGGCAATAATAAAAGTGGTTATTATTATATCTTTGTGTTTATGATGAATGTTTACATCCCATGCTATAATTGTATTATTAGGAAACACTAATACTTGTGTGTTTTGTAAACATATAAGAGTCCCTAGTAAGCCTCTTGTTGAACTAGCTTGTTGATTAATTGATGATCATGGTTTCCTGATCATGGACATTAGGATGTGATTAATAACAAGGTTATATCATTAGGAGAATGATGTGATGGACATACACCCATAGTAAGCGTAGCATAAGATCAAGTCATTATGTTCGTATTGCTATAAGCTTTTAAAATGCATAGTAACCTAATCCTTCGACCATGAGGTTATGTTAATCACCATCACCGGATGGGTACTTTGATGATATCAAACGTCGCTTCGTAACTGGGTGGTTATAAAGGTGTCATTGGGTATTCTGAAAGTATGTGTTGAAGCGCATGGACCAAGATTGGGATTTGTCCATCCATATGACGAATAGATATGCTCTGGGCGCTCTCGGTGGAATGTCGTCTAGTTAGCTTGCAAGCATGTGACTGGGTCACAAGGGATGACATATCACGGAACGAGTAAAGAGTACTTATCAGTAACGAGGTAGAACTAGGTATGGAGATGCCGACGATCAAACCTCGGATAAGTATAGTATCGCGTGACAAAGGGAATTGGTTTCGTATGTAAATGGTTCAATCGATCACGAAGTCATCGTTGAGTATGTGGGAGCCATTATGGATCTCCAGGTCCCGCTGATGGTTATTGATAGGAGATGTGTCTCTGTCATGTCTACATATTCACCAACCGTAGGGTGACACACTTAAGGTTCGAAGTTGTTTTAAGTAGATATGGAATGTGCGTTGGAGACCGAATGTTGTTCGGAGTCTCGGATTGGATCCGGGACATCACGAGGAGATCCGGAATTGTCCGGAGAATAAGATTCATGTATTGGGGATCATTTTCTGAGTTAGGAAATGTTTCGGAGTATTTGTATGAGGATTCTAGAAGGTTTCGGAATGTTCCGGAAGGTTCTGGAAGATTTCTTGGAGTTTGCTTGAAAACCAAGAAAGGGATCAAGGAGTCCTGGTGGGGCAAGACAAGGAGTCGTGGGGGAGGAGGACTCCTCCCCCTCCCCAATCCGCCGGCCATAGGAGGGAGGGGAGTCCTACAAGGACTCCCCCTCCCATGGCGCCTCCCCCCTTTAAATAGAGGGGTGGGGGCGCCACCTCCAAGTCCTCCTCCACAACTCCAAATCTCCGCCGCCTCTCTCCTCCTCCTTTCTTCTGCACAGGCATAGGCGAAGCCCTGCAGAATTCTCTACTCCACCACCACCACCACACCGTCGTGCTGCTGGGATTCCGTGGAGAAGATCTACTACCTCCGCTGCTCCCTGGAACGAGGAGAGGAAGGTCTGCTTCGACTCCGCACGTGTGACCGACTGCGGAAGCGCTGCCGGAACGCGGCGCCGGAAGGATTGTCCACACAATCTTGAGATCGGCAAGTGATCGACTACATCAACCACGAGATCTAATCTCGTAACGCTTTCGGACCTACGAGGGTTAGTACATATCTATCTCGTTGCACATATCTAATAGATTAGATCTTGGCTTTTATCTAGATTAGATCTGGGTTTTGTTCGTTCTTGCGGTAGAAATTTTTTGTTTTCCATGCTATGAACCCATCAGTGGTATCAGAGCCGTGTCTATGCGTAGATCTGTTGCACGAGTAGAACACAATGGTGTTGTGGGCGTTGGTGCTCGTGGCGTCTTTTGCTTTGTGTACTTTGCATCTTGCGGCATGGTGAGATGAAGCGGCTCGGGCTAACCTTACATGTCATCGCACATGAGACTTGCTCCACGCTTGACGTGTAACTTGCTTTGCACAAGTGGCTTTGCGGGTGTCTGTCCCTCCCACCATAGTATAGATCCAATTTTCACTTTGCACTCGATAGGACTTGTATCAACGTTGTGGTTCAGTTTCGTAGGTAAGATCCGTTATTGTTCGAAAGCCCCAAGCCACGTAAAACATGCAAAGAAAATTAGAGGCGTCTAACTTGTTTTTGCAGGGGTTTTGTGATGTGATAGGGCCATCATGTGATTGTGATTATATTTGATGTATGCAATGATCCTTGTTGTAATATGGCAACCAGCAGGAGCCTAATGGTTGTCTTTAATTCTGTTAAGACCTGCGTGTCTATTCATCTTGTAATAGCTTTATTCCAAGTAGTTGTAATAGTTGCCAGTGATGATGGACAACCATAAAGCGGCGCCACTGACCTTGACGCAATGCTGGTGATGATGGAGATCATGTCCGTGCTTTGGAGATGGAGATCAAAGGCGCAAGAAGAAAGGGCCATATCATATCACACTAATTATGAATTGCATGTGATGTTAGTCCTTTATGCATTTTGTATTGCTTAGATCACGACGGTAGCATTATAAGATGATCCCTCTCACTAAATATCAAGTAATAAAGTGTTCACCCTTAGTTGTCACCGTTGCTAAGACTCGTCGTTTTGAAGCATCTCGTGATGATCGGATGTGATAGATTCTATGTGTGCATACAACGGGTGCAAGCCAGATTTGCACATGCGGAAACTAAGGTTATCTTGATGAGCCTAGCATGTACAGACATGGTCTCGGAACACGGAATACCGAAAGGTAGAGCATGAGTCATATAAATGATATGATGAACATGAAGATTGTTCGCCGATGAAACTACATCTTCTCTCGTGAAGATCGGACTTGGTGTAGTGGACTTGGTTCGTGTAATCACTAAGACAATGTGAGGGATGTTTTTTTGAGTGGGAGTTCACCTAGTTAACTTAAGTATTAAATTTGAACTCAATTCATCATAAACTTAGTCTAAACTACTTGCAAATTTGTTGTAGATTATGGCGACCCCCTCCATCAATTTCAATGCGTTCCTAGAGAAAGAAAAGCTTAAGAACAATGGAAGCAATTTCACGGACTGGTTCCGTGGACTGAAGATCGTCCTCAGGGCTGGTCAGTTGACCTATGTGCTCGAAGCACCGCTGGGTGACCCACCTGCAGATGATGCCACCGATGACGTAAAGAATGTTTACGCCACTCGGAAAAATCATTAATCCACAGTTCAGTGTGCCATCCTGTATGGTTTAGAAGCGAAGCTCCAAAAGCGTTTTGAGCACCACGACCCGTTCGAGATCATTAAGGATCTCAGGCTAATTTTTGAGACTCGCGCGGCCATGGAGAGCTATGAGGCCTCCAAAAAGTTCTTTAACTGTAATATGGAAGATGGAAGCTCCGTTAGCGAGCACATGCTCACCATGTCTGGGTACGCAAACAAGCTCCAAGAGTTGGGAATATCGATTCCTAATGAGTTGGGGATTCATCGTCTCCTTCAATCACTGCCACCGAGTTATAAGAACTTTGTGATGAACTACAATATGCACTGCATGAACAAGACGTTGCCTGAACTATCGTCCATGCTGAAAACTGCTGAAGTGGAGATCAAAAAGGAGCACCAAGTGTTGATGGTCAATAAGACCACCAATTTCAAGAGACAGGGCAAGCCTAAGAACAAGGGCAACTTCAAGAAGGACGGCAAGAAAGCTGCCGCACCTGCAAAGAAGCCCAAGGCTGGTCCCAAGCCTGAAACTGAGTGCTTCTACTGCAAGGGTGCTGGTCACTGGAAGCATAACTGCCCCAAGTACCTGGCGGATCTGAAGAACGGCAACATCAAGAAGAAAGGTATATTTGATATATATGTTATTGATGTGTATCTTACTAGTAATCGTAGTAGTGCCTGTGTATTTGATACTGGTTCGGTTGCTCATATTTGTAACCCGAAACAGGAGCTGCGGAATAAACGAAGACTGGCGAGAGACGAGGTAACGATGCGCGTTGGAAATGGCTCCAAGGTTGATGTGATCGCCGTCGGCACGCTTCCTCTACATCTACCTTCGGGATTAGTTTTAAATTTAAATAATTGTTATTTGGTGCCTGCGTTAAGCATGAACATTATATCTGGATCTTGTTTACTGCGAGACGGTTACTCTTTTAAGTCCGAGAATAAAGGTTGTTCGATTTACATGAGTAATATCTTTTATGGTAATGCACCTGAGATGAATGGTTTATTCTTACTGAATCTCGATAGTAGTGATACACATGTTCACAACATAGATGCTAAACGAATAAAATTGAATGATAATTCTACATACATGTGGCACTGTCGTCTTGGTCACATTGGAGTGAAGCGTATGAAGAAACTCCATTCAGATGGACTTCTTGAATCACTTGATTTTGAATCACTTGAAAGATGCGAAGCATGTCTAATGGGAAAAATGACTAAGACTCCATTCTCTGGAATAATGGAGCGAGCTACAGACTTATTGGAAATAATACATACCGATGTGTGCGGTCCAATGAGTGTAGCATCGCGTGGTGGATATCGTTATGTTCTCACTTTCATGGATGACTTAAGTAGATATGGGTATGTCTATTTTATAAAACATAAGTCTAAAACTTTCGAGAAGTTTAAGGAATTTCAAAGTGAAGTGGAAAATCATCGTAACAAGAAGATTAAGTTTCTGCTTCTGACCGCGGAGGTGAATATCTGAGTTATGAGTTTGGCATGCATTTAAAGAAATGTGGAATACTTTCGCAGTTGACACCGCCGGGAACACCACAGCGTAATGGTGTGTCCGAACGTCGTAATCGAACTCCCTTAGATATGGTTCGGTCTATGATGTCTCTTACAGATTTACCGCTATCATTTTGGGGCTATGCATTAGAGACAGCCGCATTCACTTTAAATAGGGCACCATCTAAATCCGTTGAAACGACACCGTACGAATTGTGGTTTGGTAAGAAACCTAAGTTGTCGTTCCTTAAAGTTTGGGGTTGCGAAGCATATGTAAAGAAGTTGCAACCTGATAAGCTTGAACCCAAAGCAGAGAAATGCGTCTTCATAGGATACCCTAAAGAAACAATTGGGTATACCTTCTATCATAGATCCGAAGGCAAAGTTTTCGTTGCAAAGAATGGATCCTTTCTTGAGAAGGAGTTTCTCTCGAAGGAGGTGACTGGAAGGAAAGTAGAACTCGATGAGGTTATTGAACCTTCTCTCGGATTTGAGAGTAGCGCAGCACCGAAAGATGTTTTTGTGCCGCCTGCACCAATTGGAGAGGAAGCCAATGATGATGATCATGAAACTTCAAACGAAGTTACTGCTGAACCTCGCAGGTCAACGAGGGTTCGTACCACTCCTGATTGGTATGACTCTGCCTTGAACGTCATGTTGGTGGACAACGCTGATGACCCTGCGACGTATGAAGAAGCTATGGTGAGCCCAGATTCCGACAAATGGCTAGAAGCCATGAAATCCGAAATGGGATCCATGTACGAAAACCAAGTGTGGACTTTGGTGGACTTACCGGATGGCCGTAAGCCTGTCGAGAACAAATGGATTTTCAAGAGAAAAACAGATGATGATGGTACTGTTACCGTCTATAAGGCTCGACTTGTCACGAAAGGGTTCCGACAAATTCAAGGAGTTTACTATGATGAGACTTTCTCACCAGTAGCGAAGCTAAAGTCTGTGAGGATTTTGTTAGCAATTGCTCCACATTTCGATTATGAGATTTGGCAGATGGATGTCAAAACGGCGTTCCTTAATGGTGACATTGAGGAAGAGTTGTATATGGTACAACCCAAGGGTTTTGTCGATCCTAAAGATGCTGACAAGGTATGCAAGCTTCAGCGCTCCATTTATGGACTGAAGCAAGCATCCCGGAGTTGGAATTAACGTTTTGATAAAGTAATCAAAAAATTTGGGTTTATACAAACTTATGGAGAAGCTTGTATTTACAAGAAAGTGAGTGGGAGCTCTGTAGCATTCCTAGTACTATATGTAGATGACATATTGTTGATTGGGAATGATATAGAACTTCTTAATAGCGTCAAAACCTATTTGAATAATAGTTTTTCAATGAAGGATCTTGGCGAAGCGGCATATATTCTAGGCATCAAGATTTATAGAGATAGATCAAGACGCCTAATAACGCTTTCACAAAGTACATACTTAGACAAAGTTCTAAAGAAGTTTAGAATGGAAGAGAGCAAGAAAGGGTTCGTGCCCATGTTGTCAGGTAAGACCTTGAGTAAGACTCAAAATCCAGCTACGGCAGAAGATAGAGAGAAAATGAATAATATTCCCTATGCCTCGGCCATAGGTTCTATCATGTATGCCATGCTGTGTACAAGACCGGATATAGCACATGCTGTTAGTTTGACTAGCAGATATCAAAGTGATCCTGGAATGGAGCACTGGACAGCGGTCAAGAATATCCTAAAGTACCTAAATAGGACTAAGGATATGGTTCTTTCTTATGGAGGTGATGAACAGCTTGTTGTAAACGGTTACACCGATGCTAGTTGGAACACCGATCCGGATGACTCGAAGTCACAGTCGGGATACGTATTTATTTTAAATGGTGATGCAGTGAGCTGGAGGAGTGCAAAGCAAAGCGTTGTGGCGAAATCTTCAACTGAATCGGAATACATAGCTGCTTCGGAGGCTGCACAAGAAGCCGTATGGATGAAGGAATTCATTACTGAACTTGGCGTGGTTCCCAGTGCGTTGGACCCGATGGCCATCTACTGTGACAACACAGGTGCCATAGCTAATGCACAGGAGCCAAGGTCACATAGCAAGCTGAAGCACATCAAGCTACGTTTCCACGCTATTCGCGAGTATGTCCGAGATGGTGACATAACGATTTGCAAAGTACACACTGATCTGAATGTGGCAGATCCGTTGACTAAACCTCTCCCTAGGGCAAAGCATGACCAACACCAGAATGCCATGGGTGTTCAGTATATTACCATGTAATCTAGATTATTGACTCTAGTGCAAGTGGGAGACTGTTGGAGATATGCCCAAGAGGCAATAATAAAAGTGGTTATTATTATATCTTTGTGTTTATGATGAATGTTTACATCCCATGCTATAATTGTATTATTAGGAAACACTAATACTTGTGTGTTTTGTAAACATATAAGAGTCCCTAGTAAGCCTCTTGTTGAACTAGCTTGTTGATTAATTGATGATCATGGTTTCCTGATCATGGACATTAGGATGTGATTAATAACAAGGTTATATCATTAGAAGAATGATGTGATAGACATACACCCATAGTAAGCGTAGCATAAGATCAAGTCATTAAGTTTGTATTGCTATAAGCTTTTAAAATGCATAGTAACCTAATCCTTCGACCATGAGGTTGTGTTAATCACCATCACTGGATGGGTACTTTGATGACATCAAACGCCGCTTTGTAACTGGGTGGTTATAAAGGTTTCATGGGGTATTCTGAAAGTATGTGTTGAAGCGCATGGATCAAGATTGGGATTTGTCCATCCATATGACGGATAGATATGCTCTGGGCGCTCTCGGTGGAATGTCGTCTAGTTAGCTTGCAAGCATGTGACTGGGTCACAAGGGATGACATATCACGGAACGAGTAAAGAGTACTTATCAGTAACGAGGTAGAACTAGGTATGGAGATGCCGACGATCAAACCTCGGATAAGTATAGTATCGCGTGACAAAGGGAATTGGTTTCGTATGTAAATGGTTCAATCGATCACGAAGTCATCGTTGAGTATGTGGGAGCCATTATGGATCTCCAGGTCCCGCTGATGGTTATTGATAGGAGATGTGTCTCTGTCATGTCTACATATTCACCAACCGTAGGGTGACACACTTAAGGTTCGAAGTTGTTTTAAGTAGATATGGAATGTGCGTTGGAGACCGAATGTTGTTCGGAGTCTCGGATTGGATCCGGGACATCACGAGGAGATCCGGAATTGTCCGGAGAATAAGATTCATGTATTGGGGATTATTTTCTGAGTTAGGAAATGTTTCGGAGTATTTGTATGAGGATTCTAGAAGGTTTCGGAATGTTCCGGAAGGTTCTGGAAGATTTCTTGGAGTTTGCTTGAAAACCAAGAAAGGGATCAAGGAGTCCTGGTGGGGCAAGACAAGGAGTCGTGGGGGAGGAGGACTCCTCCCCCTCCCCAATCCGCCGGCCATAGGAGGGAGGGGAGTCCTACAAGGACTCCCCCTCCCATGGCGCCTCCCCCCTTTAAATAGAGGGGTGGGGGCGCCACCTCCAAGTCCTCCTCCACAACTCCAAATCTCCGCCGCCTCTCTCCTCCTCCTTTCTTCTGCACAGGCATAGGCGAAGCCCTGCAGAATTCTCTACTCCACCACCACCACCACACCGTCGTGCTGCTGGGATTCCGTGGAGAAGATCTACTACCTCCGCTGCTCGCTGGAACGAGGAGAGGAAGGTCTGCTTCGACTCCGCACGTGTGACCGACTGCGGAAGCGCTGCCGGAACGCGGCGCCGGAAGGATCGTCCACACAATCTTGAGATCGGCAAGTGATCGACTACATCAACCACGAGATCTAATCTCGTAACGCTTTCGGACCTACGAGGGTTAGTACATATCTATCTCGTTGCACATATCTAATAGATTAGATCTTGGCTTTTATCTAGATTAGATCTGGGTTTTGTTCGTTCTTGCGGTAGAAATTTTTTGTTTTCCATGCTACGAACCCATCACGAACTACTTCGGGCGTATTTCTGCCGAACACCCTATGGCCAAGATTTTGCCTCGGGAACGAGAAAATTTGAAAATGTCACCGTTTTTCGCTTTGCCTAGGAACTCGGCCTGGGAACGCGAGTGGGAAATCGGCCATTCCTAGGCCGAAACCTTCCTCTATCCGGCGCTATTTAGGTCCGGATTTTGGACTGGGAACGACCAACGAGTGGAGATGCTCTAAGAGCATCTCCACTCGTAATCCCCATACGGGCTCTAGCGCAACCCATTTTCTGCCCGTATGGGGGGGCGCCGACGCGATGTTGCCAAATGGGGGGGGGCACCAGCTCCCAGCTGTGCCCCCCATAACAAAATTTAAATTTTTTCAATTTAGGAGAAATTTAGAGAAACAGTTCAAACTTCAACGAACAGTTTAAACTTAACAAAAATTTACAAAAACAAAAAAAAACGCCATCTAATGGCGGCCACGGCCGATCCCGAGCCGGCGGTACATCGCCGTGGCATAGTCGAACATGGTGTCCTCATCGTCGTTGTCGTTGGGCGCCTCGTCCTTCGACGGAGGCAGCCGGCTGCACCCCTCGCCGCTGGTCCTGCGCGCCGGCCGCGTGGAAGGGCCAGCCGCCCCCTCGTCGTCGTCGCTCGACGACGACGATGTGGCGCCTGGTGGCGCGCTCGGCCTGCTCACGCCGCTAGTCCTGCGCGGACCAACTGGCGGCGAATTCGTCGGTGGCCAGCAGGACGTCATTGAAGGATGCCAGCTCCAGCATCCTCTGACCCGAAAATTCTTCCGGGTCCTCACCGTCCGCCAGCTGGAGCGTTGCCGCCTTGTACTCCGGCGGTGGCTTTCCTTCTTGGGCTCGGGCTTGGGCCTGCCCAAGCAGAGGCGGCGAGGGAGGCGCGTGGCACCTGCGCGGTGGGCTTGCCGGCTCGTCCTTCACCGGCGGGAGCGCGAGGTAGCGCGGCGATGGCGAGGGGTACGGCGAGTACCGCGCCGGGGACGTCGACGACTGCGAGGAGGAGGAGGAGGACGTCGACGGCGCGCGGCGGGGCGCCCAGCGGTTGCTGGCGGCCTCCTAGCGATCGCGCGAGATGCGCGGCCGCATCACCAACGGCAGGTTGTTGCCGTTGGCGATGTGCTCCAGGACCCAGGAGAGGGTCCGCCCCGAAGCGCTCCACCACCGCTTCCGGCCTTCGATGTTGTAGTTGGCCGGCGGTGGGCCAACGCTGTTGTAGGCCTCGATGCGTTCGTCGCGCTGCCACGCGAAGAACGCCGCCCACGCCTGGTGGTTGTCGGGATCCCACTGGGGGTCTTTGCGCTTCGCGTCGGTGAGCACCCTCCAGTAGTGCTCGTAGATGGCAGCCCTGCGGGCCGCGCCGGTGGGGATGGGCGGCACAACGAGGCTGCCGCGGCTCACGGCCCACCCTGTCGGGAGCCGTAAAGCCAACAGGACGGGGTAGCCGGCGCTCCACAGCGCATGCGCCTCGTCAACGTGGAGCCAGAGGCGGCCAAACCCGTTGGCCGCCGCGCCGTTGTAGCTGTCGTAGCGCGCCATCGCAGAGAGAGGGTGACGTTTGGGGGAGGAGATGGTGGAGCGCGCCGTCGATGCGCGTGCGGCGACAATGGAAACCGCCGCGGGTTTTTATATTGGAGAGAAGGGGGAGGCGAGCAGTGGGCATTAACGCCACCATGCCCCTTTGACGGGACGCGTCGGCTGCACCGCTCGCTGGGAAGGCTGCGACGAGCAGCGCCATTACTTGACGCTGATGGCGAGGAAGACGGGCTCTACGCGGCTGCCACACGGGCCAGCTTTGTAACTACCTCGGACCCTACGCTCTAAGTTCAAGCCTGGAGGAAACGGAAGTGGTTAAAATAGTACAGCGGGGGCCCAGGGGACCGCCCACGTGTAGACCCGTCGGTCGTCCTAACCACTTCCAAGACATCGGAACAAGAGCGAGCGGCATAGGCAACAGGCGAAGAGATCAAATACATACACAAGTGAGTATGTATGCAAGCTACCATACAACAGTTCTCAAAGCCATTCCATCTAAAAGAAATAGAAATATTGCAACACCATACGGCAAGATCCAAATATCCTAGATAGAGATAATAGTTTAGGATAGCTCCTCATACACCAACCATCAGAGTATCACGCAGAAGCGGAAAACAATATCCGAGTACGGATAAGAAGCAAATCGGCATAAGAAGCCACTTAAATAAACACATCCTGCCCACAGATCTCGTGGATCCCCATCCCTGGAATCTCTACACCGAGTGATCGCTGCCAACATCATCTGTATCCTCCACCCAGTATTCATCTTGCGAATACACCTGTTCATCTGAATCAAACAATTTATCGTGTGAGACCCTAGGGGTACTCAGCAACTCTTTATGCCTCTAAAGGGGACATATACCTGGGGGTGACGCAATTGCAACAAAATATAATAACTAACAAATCTATAGATACTCGCTAACCATCCGCCTAACCAATGATAGACGGATGTCCGTTAATTAGTAACAACAGTTATAACAGTATAATTAACAGATCCATCCTCTTTCTTTCTTACCAACGAGAAAGCGGACGAACAACCCATCCGCTGGCAGTTTTATTAACCATTCCATGAGTATTGCACTATTTACTAGTCAGGTATTTAGTCAGATTAAAAGCGGTACTTTAGTTATACTTGTCTATGATTGAGAAACTATGCTCCAAGTCGTCCATAACCGCGGACACGGCTTTTAGAAAGATTTACCCTGCAGGGGTGCACAAATAGCAACACACACTCGATCAACCTCGGAAAAATCAAATCAAAACCCAACGAGGCATTCACGACAAAGCGATCACAAGATTCAGAAATATTTCAGGGGGGCACCCCACTAAGCTACCCGCAACAAAGTTGGCCGGCTCCGGAACGGACTCAGGGTTTGTGTGGATGGCGGTAAATGACTGGGAACCCGAAAGTGTGACTGGCCTTGTCGATACAGCGAAAACGTGTCACGATCCAAAACAGTACAGGTGCTCCACGCACAATCGTAAATATGGCAGTAAAGCATGGCATAAGTACAGGATAGTAATAAAACCCCAAACTAATTGTGGCCCCAAGAAATAGAAATGAATCAAGCTCTGGCTCAGGGGGGTCCACGGCCTCCCGGATGTGGATAGTGTGAATAGTCAAGGAACAGGAATCAAGTACTCGGGGTCCTATGGGACACAAGTGAGCATGAAAAACCAAATAGCAGATATTGCTCACCGGCGCCTCTTTCATTAGTTATTCCATTACTACTCAGGTTAAGTTGTTTAGGTACCTCGTGATCCATCAGACACTCACATACCCTACACATGCTGTTCTACGACTCGCATGGCTCAAACAACTCCTGTGGTAATGGCTCATGGGATGGAGGAACAAGCTTCGGTGGGGTTTAAAAGTAAAGGCTATGCAGTACTAGGAATTCAATTTAATGCAATCGCGACTCAATGATGCAAGAATAAGATAGAGGCAATACATACTATATGTATGCAAGCATGTGGTAGTGCTTGCATGGTAGCTCAGTTGTCGCGAGAGATGGACCTGGGTAGAACTCCTGTGATTCCTGATAATTCCCCTGCTCGGCGTCTATTCGAGAAGAACCACACACAAGGGATAATATAAATAAAGTGCGCAAGCATATGAATAAATGCGACAAGCAAACAAGCATGTTATGATGAATGATGTACAATTTACATGGTATAACTTAGCATGGCATGGGTGAGGTGTGGGGTACAAGATTAAAACATTTTATTAAGTTTTTAGTCATGTTTTGCTCCCATAACACTTGCTGTCCACTTAATATTTATATGATGCATGCTTCAATTCATAACATGGAATGCATAGTTAGAACGGGCTCGTCGCGCTGATCGATTTAGACATATTATTTGTCAAATTTGGAGTTGTAGATTTAAAGTTATTAATTAATTAAGAAAAGGCATTTTTATCACATTTAAACAATTTCGAAAAATTTAAAGTGCTCAAATAATAATTTGAATGGCATATTTGAAATCCTCACATTTTTCTGATTCAAAAACATATATTATTTGTATTATTTGGATTTACAAATTAAAAGTTATTAATTTCTGGATATTAAAAACATATTTGCATTTTCTGGAATTAGTTTTATTTGGAAAAAGGCTCACAGAAACTTTTTATACTCAGGTGGGTCTAGCCTGAGTCACTGACGCGCGGGGTCAGCGCTGAGTCAGCGCCAGCTGGCGCAGTGGGCTGGCTCGGGCTTTTCTCACCGAACCCACCCATACCCATGCCCAATGACAGGTGGGGACAGAAGCCCGGCGGGTCCACTACGCGCGCGAGCCAGCAAGTGGGCAACACGAGGGCGAGGCTGGGGCGCGAGGGCCTGTCCGTGATGGACAGAAGTTGCCGGAGGGGTTTTATGCAAAAAACCCGAGATCGGATCTGACGAACTGAAATTTTTCCAGAGTCAAAACAGTCAGCTCATCCGGTTTTCCGGCGACGAAGGCGAGCAAACCGTCGGGAATTTGGCGATGCTGCAAAAACAAAAGTTGTAGATCCAACGTTGGACTACAACTTTGGTGTTTGGAGCTTCGTCAACGAAGGTTTGCAGCGGACGGGGCAAGGAGAAGAACAGAGGGGATCTAGTGGTTTAAAACTGACGAATTTTTTTCAAAAACGGGCTGAGATCGGGCTGGGTTGCGATGACGATTCCGACCGAACGGAGACGAATTTTGCCCTGCCGTAAAAAGGAAAAGTGAAGAGGATTGATCGGGCTACAACTTTGGTGTTTGGGGATTTCGCGAAGGAGGACTGCAGCGGACGGGACATGGCGAAGAACAGAGGGTGTGCGCGGTTTCGCTGCTGCTGTTGCTTGCGCTGCTGTCTGCCACGGCTTGCGGCTGCTGGCTGCTGGGCGTGCGCGACAGAGCGGCAAAGCGACATCGGCGAGCGGCAGGGAAGCGGCGCCGGTGTGTTACAAGGGCGGAGGAGAGCTAGCGCATGGAGAGGAAGCTCACCGGCCTTGTCGGCAAGGTTGGAGAACGTGACGCCGACGGGGAAGGTGGCGAGAGGGAGTAGACGGTGACGGTGGGCGTGCGCAGGGACGGCGCCGGCGTGTGCTGCAACCTCGTCGGGGTACTTCTTCTCCGTCCTGGGAGGCAGAGGACGATGCCGGGCTCACGAGCGAGGTCCTCGACAAGGTTTCCCAGTGGCACAATGGTTCGGCCACGGCCTGAACGTCGACCACGCGCGGGGTGCTTTTCCTTGGAGAAAACGAAGTAGATCGCGATGGGGATGGAGCAAGTCGGGAGAGGGTTGCCTCGGATGCCCTCTGCTGCTACTTTATGCGGAGAGGAACTAGGACACGGCAGAGACGTGAGGCTGTTGGCGAGCACGTGCTTGGGAGGGAAGGAGATAAACAGTGGGGCATGCCACGGTCAGGTTGGTCTTCTCTCTGTTGCTCGAGCCCCACCAACAGGAAAAGATCAATCAAAAGCAGGCGCTGGGTGGTAGCATGTTAGGGAGGGCCAAGGTCAGGTTCAATAAAAACTTAGCTAGTTTGGTTGAGGTTGCCCCAGGTGGTTTTTTTCGGTTTAAAAGAGTGTGCAGGTGCGTGTATGTACACATATGTACACATGGCTAGAATTTTTGGAAAAGAAGAAGATTGGAGTTTTTATATATCCAAACTAGACTAGATGGGACTAGTTTTAGACAAAACTTTAGACGGATTTAGGCTGGGGGGCACCCTGCAGCTGGGAGGAAAAAGAAAAGGAGACTCGGGTTGCTTTGCATGCCCCAGCAAGAATCGGCCCATGACAACACTCCACGATCAAAACAAACAAGGCAAAAAAATGTAAAGAAAGGAAGCATGCATGGGTGTCTTATATTTCATGTGCCTAGAGGATCTTGTTATTGCATGTGTCACATACACATACATGTGGGGCTTATTTAGTGAACACAAAATAATACATGCATACACCCTACAAAAAGGGAAAAGGCATCAAAGAGTTGGACAAGGATTGATCTAAGAGATGGTTTGGGGGTTGATTTGAATTCATTCAAATGAGTTCCTCAAATTAGCAAAATTCCATATGCATCCAAGGAAAACAAGAGATCAATCAAAAATGGTTATCTTGCATGGGCCATGCATGAACCTTAGATGGGCCAAAATATATTTGTGAAAACAAATACAAGCTCAAATGACCCCATTTAGCCCCATGCACTCAAAATTTGAATAAAGCCCCAACATAAAGTTTGAAGAGGTTAAATAAAACATCAATAGAAGAACTAGAATAAGATGGAGATGTGGGACTTATATTTCATGCGACATGAAATAATGATACCACACATAGCATACATGCACAAGGAATTAACACATGGTTGGACTTAAACCCATATGTCCAAGAATTGATGAAATAAGCATGAATAAATATAATGGAAATGCTAGTGTGTGGATGCCACTAGATAATTATATGGTACCATTTGTATTTAGATATGCCCACTCATTTAGAAGTAAACCATAAGAAGATGTAGAAGTATCCCCACATGTAGACCCACATCATTTATATTGTGAAAACAATAGTAAACACCATTGGGGCATGTGGTATAGAAGGGGATCCATCTTTATATATGTGAGCTGGACAAGACCCAAAGAGAAGATGCAAAATCCCACAAGTATTTTGGGATGGTGGATTTATAAGGTGGTGACAAAGAAAAAGGTGGTGGAGTTGATAAAAGATATGCCCCCAACTCAACCTGGGCATCAAGCATTTATCAAGAACTAAATACAATATATCAAGAGGCAAATACAATTAATAAATGCATATGAGATAAGAACCAAATGAAAAAGGGTTTTATATGATGCTCAAATGCAAGGTGGCATGATGACATGAGCATGATATAATTATGATGCAACAACTATATGTAGGAAGTAGCAACTATATTACTAGACCATGTAGCATTACAGATGTTAGACAGATGGGATGCTACAACTCTCCCCCACTAAACAGGAATCTCGCCCCGAGATTCTAGGAAGAAGAAGAAGACACGAAGAGGGTAGGATACTTGGCACAGAGCTCATCCTCATGTTCCCAAGTGGCTTCATCAACGGAATGGTGCGACCACTGCACCTTGCAGAACTTGATGGACTTGTTGCGAGTCCTTCTTTCTGCGACTTCAAGGATTTTTTTGGGGTGTTCTTGATAAGACAAATCTTCTTGGAGATTGATGAGTTCATGGTCCACGGTCCTGCCGGGATCCTTGAAGCACTTCTTGAGTTGAGAGATATGGAACACATCATGGACCTTGAGTTTTTCAGGGAGCTCAAGAGCATAAGCAACTTCTCCTCTTCTTCCACGAACTTTAAAAGGACCGATGTATCTAGGAGCCAGCTTTCCTTTGATACCAAACCGGTGCGTGCCTCTCATGGGAGTGACACGAAGGTAAACGAGATCACCAGGGACATACTCCATGCCCTTGTGCTTCCTTTCATAGTTGCTCTTCTGGCGACTTTGAGCAACCTTCAGATTTTCAAGAATGATGTGAACCTTCTCCTCCGCTTGAGTTACAATGTCGGGGCCAAACAATGTTCTTTCACCTGCGCCCGACCAACCAATCGGAGTTCTGCATTTGCGACCATAGAGAACCTCAAATGGTGCCATCTTTAAACTTTTCTGGAAGCTGTTGTTGTAAGAAAATTCAGCATAAGGAAGGCATTCTTCCCACTTCATGCCGAAAGAGATAACGCAAGCACGGAGCATATCTTCCAGAATCTGATTGATCCTTTCCACTTGTCCTTGTGATTGAGGGTGGTAAGCTGTGCTGAAGTTCAATTTTGTTCCCAAAGCATTTTGGAAACTTCCCCAGAACTTAGAAGTGAAGATGCTTCCACGATCTGAGCTGACCTCAAGAGGAACCCCATACAGAGAGACAATTCTGTTGATATACAGCTCAGCCAACTGAATTGCAGAAATTGTTTCCTTGACAGGAAAAAGTGAGCCACTTTAGAAAGCCTGTCGATGACAACAAAGATTGCATTGTTACCCTTCTGCGACCTTGGAAAACCAGTTATGAAGTCCATCTCTACTTTCTCCCATTTCCATTCCGGAGGCTTCAATGGCTGTAGAAGACCGGAAGGTTTCTGATGGATAGCTTTAACTCTGCGGCAGACATCACACTCGGAGACATACTTGGCACAATATCGTTTCAACCCAGGCCACCAATACTGTGTTTTCCATGTACATCTTAGTGCTGCCAGGGTGGATAGAAAGAACACAATCATGCGCTCCTTGAGAACTTGCTCTCTTAAACCCGGGTAGTTCGGAACAAACATCCGGTGTTCAAAGAAAAGAGCGCCTTGGTCATCGACGTGGAAGGACTCATACTTCGGAAGCTGAATGTTGGAGATGATCTTTTTAGTGTAAGGATCACCAAGTTGAATGGAGCGAACTTTTTCTTCCAAGAGTGGGGTTGCCAGAAGGTTCAGAAGATACCCTTGATCCACAATTTCAAGGTTGAGCTTGCGGAATTCCTCACACAAGAGAGGCTGTTGTTCTTCCACCATGAGGTTGTTGACATAAGCTTTTCGGCTGAGAGCGTCGGCCATGGCATTAGCTTTGCCAGGAGTGTAGTTGATGGTCAAATCAAAATCGTTAATTGCTTCAATCCACCTTCTCTGACGAAGGTTTAGATCAGGTTGTGTGAAGATATACTTCAGACTCTTGTGATCAGAAAAGATCTCACAACGGTTGCCAAGCAAGTAATGCCTCCATACTTTCAAAGCAAAAACAACTGCTGCGAGTTCGAGGTCATGTGTAGGGTAGTTGATCTCATGCGTCTTCAACTGTCGAGAGGCATAAGCAATAACTTGTTTTTCTTGCATAAGGACCGCACCCAATCCTTGCAAGGAGGCATCACAGAATATCTGGAAAGGCTTTGATGTATCTGGAGGAATCAAGACTGGTGTGGAAGTGAGCTTCTCTTTGAGTGTTTCAAAGCTTGCTTGACATGCAGGAGACCAAAGGTATTTCTTGCCTTTCTTGAGGAGATCGGTAAGAGGCTTCGCAATCTTCGAGAAGTTCTGAACGAAGCGACGACGGCAACTAGCCAAACCAAGGAAACTCCGGACTTCTTTGACATTTTTGGGTGGAAGCTAGTCAACAATTGTCTTAACAGTTTCTGGGTTGACGGCAATGCCCTTGGCAGAGATGACGTGACCAAGGTAGGTGACTTCAGGCAGCCAGAACTCACACTTGGAGAACTTTGCATACATGCGGTTCTCACGAAGCTTGTTTAGGACACACCGAAGGTGTTCTTCATGTTCTTCCTTTGACTTAGAATAGACTAGGATGTCATCCAGATAGACCACAACGAACTTATCAAGATACTCCATGAAAACCGAGTTCATAAGCCTCGAGAAGGTAGCAGGTGCGTTGGTGAGACCGAAAGACATGACCGTGTACTCGTACAGGCCATAGCGGGTGGTGAAAGCTGTTTTGGAAACATCTTCCTTGCGGATCTTGATTTGATGATACGCACTTCTCAAATCCAGCTTAGAGAATACCACTGCTCCAGCTAGCTGATCGAAGAGATCATTAATCCGCGGAAGGGGATATTTATTTTTGATGGTTTTAGCATTGAGAGCCCGATTGTCAACACAAAGTATATTAGTCTTGTCTCGCTTCTTCACAAAGATGGTTGGGCTACCCCAAGAAGAAATATTGTGCTGAATGAATCCCAACTTCTCTTGTTCATCAAGCTGACGTTTGAGTTCAGCCAATTCAGCAGGACCCATTTTATAAGGCCGCTTAGAGATAGGAGCGGTTCCAGGTTCAAGCTCAATCACAAACTCGACCTCTCGATCAGGAGGCATACCTGGCAACTCTTCAGGAAAAACATCTGGGAACTCACAGACCACCGGAACACTCTGAATAGCTTCCATAACATCATCATTCAGAGCCGCCAAAGAGAAAAGCTGAATTACAGGAGTTAGACTTGGAGAATAGACTATATGGCCTTCAGGAATTTTCAGAGAAACCAAGCGTTCAGCACAATCAATCACAGCTACATTTGATGTTAACCAATCCATGCCCAAGATAACATCAATGTCAGAATTGCCCAGAATAATTAAGAAAGCCGGGAACAAAGAGCCACCAATCTCAATTTGATTGCCATGGCTGATGTGAGCAACCCTCATGTTTGACCCAGGAGATTGTACCACAAGACGATGCAATAAGGGAACCATAGCCAGATCATGCTCACGAGCAAACTTGTGAGAAACAAAAGAATGCGAAGCACCAGAATCAAACAAAACTCATGCAGGGACTGAGTTAACAGGAAGCGTACCCATCACAACTCTAGGTGCATCCTCAGCTTGAGCAACGTTGACACAGTTGGCACGAGCAACCGTAGACCCGGGCTTGGTGTTGATGTTGAGAGCCCGAGGTGGAGGTGCACGAACCATAGAAGAACTTGCCGCAGGTCTTGGAGGTGGTGGAGGAAGAGCTTTGTTGTTCATTGGACAACTCCAGTGTTGATGCCCAGTGTTCCCACAGGTGTAACAGGCACTACGTGGACGTGGAGCAGCGTAGCCAGGGACTCCGCTAGGCGCTCCAGGGTAGTTGTGGTTGTAGCCCCTAGGAGCCGCGGTGAAGGAGTTTGGTGGCCTTGCCGCGTAGCTTGACGGTCTTGGTGGAGCCGGGAGCGACGGTGGGGTGTTAGGAACCCACACGCGGCGCTTAGAAGGAGCTGTCATAGCTGAAGAGCTTGCTGCATCGCGGCTGTGTTTCTTTGACTCCTCAAACACTTGCCTACTTGCTTCTTCCTGCAGAGCTGTATGTTGGAGTTCTAGAAAAGACCCCGGCCTTGCATGAGTGATTGCATATTTGATGGATGCATTGAGTCCTTGCCTGAACCTCTTTTGCTTCTTGTCGTCAGAGATCTCATCACCACCATACCGAGAAAGGTTCCTGAAGTTTCTTATATAGGTATTGACATTGTCATTGCCCTGCTTGAGGTTGAGAAACACTTCTTTCATCCTTTCCATGACAATTTCTGATAGATATTGCTCTTTGAAAGCCCTAGTGAACTGCTCCCAAGTAGGCTGAAAACCAGAGTGGTCTGCCTTGAGGTAATTCTCCCACCACAGAGCTGCATCTCCCTTCAGAAGGTGCGTGGCACATTTTACCCATTCTTGCTCAGGAACATCCGTAGTCATCAGCAACCTTGACATCTCCCGCAACCAATCATCAGCATCAAGTGGCTGATCAGACACCTCAAAATGGCGTGGGTTGAACTTCAGAAAACTCTTGGTGTCTCCTCGCTTGGGAGGTGGAGGTAGCGGAACAAACTCATTCCTCCTGATACTTTCTTCAAATCGCTGCTGGTTCTGCTGCATTGCTCCCAAGGCATTAGCAATACTTGTCAATGCAGCCCCCAGTTCAGGTGGTATGTCCTCCTCAGAACGACGTGGTGGTGCCATCCTGTGATTGATATAAAACTCAAGTCAGTACCATAAGGGAGAATAATAATAATCCAAAATAGTACCAATATGGAATTAACCAAGATTTAAATGATACAATTTACTAAGATGATATTAAAATATCAACAAATTTCAAAGCACCTAGAAGATATTGAGCATATCGCACACGACTGAACAAGGAGTGTGGTACACAAAGTTAACAAAGAAAAATTTCCGCAACTTTCGGCATTAAAATACCACTATATGCGCAAAACCACTTAACGAATCAAGATTAGTAACTCTACTGATTCAATATACAAGAGCGAATGATAAAATTAGTGGCATGGTCGCGACTCCATCCCGCACTCAAATCATTACTCCGCACATGAATAAGTAAAACACATATCCCAACACCTTCTTCTTAAGATGAACCTAAAGATTAGCAACTACGGAAACAAACACCCCAAACAAGATAGCGTCGGATAACAAAGAGTAAGATAGATCGCGCTGGTATACAATGAATCAGATAGATCGCGTCGGCTTACAAAAGCCTGTCGGTATGGAATGTACCCACAGTTGATAACCAAAAGGCAGATAGCCATAACAAGTTGGATGCAATAGATAGACAAGGAATTCACACACACACGCACACACAACCTATGGTACTACGGAACCCCGAACACGTGAATCCTAGTTTGAATTTTAGAAGAGGATTGAAAACGTTACACTTCCTTACCAGAAAAGGGTGGGTGGGTGGGTAAGAAGAAAAATGAAAGCAGTCCTACTCTCATGTTTTTGTTTTTACCTAGTATACATAGCTACAAAAAATATTTGCTAGACTGACAACGACCATTTGGCTGAGACCCTAAAGGGCGGGATGGCTCTGATACCAATTGTAACTATCTCAGACCCTACGCTCTAAGTTCAAGCCTGGAGGAAACGGAAGTGGTTAAAATAGTACAGCGGGGGCCCAGGGGACCGCCCATGTGTAGACCCGTCGGCCGTCCTAACCACTTCCAAGACATCGGGACAAGAGCGAGCGGCGTAGGCAACATGCGAAGAGATCAAATACATACACAAGTGAGTATGTATGCAAGCTACCATACAACAGTTCTCAGAGCCATTCCATCTAAAAGAAATAGAAATATTGCAACGCCATACGGCAAGACCAAATATCCTAGATAGAGATAATAGTTTAGGATAGCTCCTCATACACCAACCATCAAAGTATCAGGCGGAAGCGGAAAATAAGATCCGAGTACGGATAAGAAGCAAATCGGCATAAGATGCCACTTAAATAAACACATCCCGCCCACAGATCTCGCGGATCCCTATCCCCGGAATCTCTACACCGAGTGATCGTTGCCAACATCATCTGTCTCCTCCACCCAGTATCCATCTTGCGAATACACCTGTTCATCTGAATCAAACAATTTATCGTGTGAGACCCTAGGGGTACTCAGCAAGTCTTTATGCCTCTAAAGGGGAATATACCTGGGGGTGACGCAATTGCAGCAAAAGATAATAACTAACAAATCTATAGATACTCGCTAACCATCCGCCTAACCAATGATAGACGGATGTTCGTTAATTAGTAACAACAATTATAACAGTATAATTAACAGATTCATCCTCCTTCTCGCTTACCAACGAGAAAGCGGACAAACAACCCATCCGTTGGCAGTTTTATTAACCATTCCATGAGTATTGCACTATTTACTAGTCAGGTATTTAGTCAGATTAAAAGCGGTACTTTAGTTATACTTGTCTATGATTGAGAAACTATGCTCCAAGTCGTCCATAACCGCGGACACGGCTTTTAGAAAGATTTACCCTGCAGGGGTGCACAAATAGCAACACACACTCGATCAACCTCGGAAAAATCAAATCAAAACCCAACGAGGCATTCACGACAAAGCGATCACAAGATTCAGAAATATTTCAGGGGGGCACCCCACTAAGCTACCCGCAACAAAGTTGGCCGGCTCCGGAACGGACTCAGGGTTTGTGTGGATGGCGGTAAATGACTGGGAACCCGAAAGTGTGACTGGCCTTGTCGATACAGCGAAAACGTGTCACGATCCAAAACAGTACAGGTGCTCCACGCACAATCGTAAATATGGCAGTAAAGCATGGCATAAGTACAGGATAGTAATAAAACCCCAAACTAATTGTGGCCCCAACAAATAGAAATGAATCAAACTCTGGCTTAGGGGGGTCCACGGCCTCCCGGATGTGGATAGTGCGAATAGTCAAGGAACAGGAATCAAGTACTCGGGGTCCTACGGGACACAAGTGAGCATGAAAAACCAAATAGCAGATATTGCTCACCGGCGCCTCTTTCATTAGTTATTCCATTACTACTCAGGTTAAGTTGTTTAGGTACCTCGTGATCCATCAGACACTCACATACCCTACACATGCTGTTCTACGACTCGCATGGCTCAAACAACTCCTGTGGTAATGGCTCATGGGATGGAGGAACAAGCTTCGGTGGGGTTTAAAAGTAAAGGCTATGCAGTACTAGGAATTCAATTTAATGCAATCGCGACTCAATGATGCAAGAATAAGATAGAGGCAATACATACTATATGTATGCAAGCATGTGGTAGTGCTTGCATGGTAGCTCAGTTGTCGCGAGAGATGGACCTGGGTAGAACTCCTGTGATTCCTGATAATTCCCCTGCTCGGCGTCTATTCGAGAAGAACCACACACAAGGGATAATATAAATAAAGTGCGCAAGCATATGAATAAATGCGACAAGCAAACAAGCATGCTATGATGAATGATGCACAATTTACATGGTATAACTTAGCATGGCTTGGGTGAGGTGTGGGGTACAAGATTAAAGCATTTTATTAAGTTTTTAGTCATGTTTTGCTCCCATAACACTTGCTGTCCACTTAATATTTATATGATGCATACTTCAATTCATAACATGGAATGCATAGTTAGAACGGGCTCGTCGCGCTGATCGATTTAGACATATTATTTGTCGAATTTGGAGTTGTAGATTTAAAGTTATTAATTAATTAAGAAAAGGCATGTTTATCACATTTAAACAATTTCGAAAAATTTAAAGTGCTCAAATAATAATTTGAATGGCATATTTGAAATACTCACATTTTTCTGATTCAAAAACATATATTATTTTTATTATTTGGATTTACAAATTAAAAGTTATTAATTTCTGGATATTAAAAATATATTTGCATTTTCTGGAATTAGTTTTATTTGGAAAAAGGCTCACAGAAACTTTTTGTACTCAGGTGGGTCTAGCCTGAGTCACTGACGCACGGGGTCAGCATTGAGTCAACGCCAGCTGGCGCAGTGGGCTGGCTCGGGCTTTTCTCACCGAACCCACCCATACCCATGCCCAATGACAGGTGGGGACCGAAGCCCGGCGGGTCCACTACGCGCGCGAGCCAGCAAGTGGGCGACACGTGGGCGAGGCTGGGGCGCGAGGGCCTGTTCGTGATGGACAGAAGCTGCCAGAGGGGTTTTATGCAAAAAACCCGAGATCGGATCTGACGAACTGAAATTTTTTCAGAGTCAAAACAGTCAGCTCGTCCGGTTTTCCGCGCGACGAAGGCGAGCAAACTGTCGGCAATTTGGCGACGCTGCAAAAACAAAAGTTGTTGATCCAACGTTGGACTACAACTTTTGTGTTTGGAGCTTCGTCAACGGAGGTCTGCAGCGGACGGGGCAAGGAGAAGAACAGAGGGGATCTAGTGGTTTAAAACTGACGAAAAATTTTCAGAAACGGGCTGAGATCGGGCTGGGTTGCGATGACGATTCCGACCGAACGGCGACGAATTTTTCCCTGCCGTAAAAAGGAAAAGTGAAGAGGATTGATCGGGCTACAACTTTGGTGTTTGGGGATTTCGCGAAGGAGGACTACAGCGGACGGGACATGGCGAAGAACAGAGGGTGCGCGCGGTTTCGCTGCTGCTGTTGCTTGCGCTGCTGTCTGCCACGGCTTGCGGCTGCTGGTTGCTGGGCGTGCGCGACAGAGCGGCAAAGCGACATCGGCGAGCGGCAGGGAAGCGGCGCCGGTGTGTTACAAGGGCGGAGGAGAGCTAGCGCAGGGAGAGGAAGCTCACCGGCCTTGTCGGCAAGGTTGGAGAACGCGACGCCGACGGGGAAGGTGGCGAGAGGGAGTAGACGGTGACGGTGGGCGTGCGCAGGGACGGCGCCGGCGTGTGCTGCAACCTCGTCGGGGTACTTCTTCTCCGTCCTGGGAGGCAGAGGACGATGCCGGGCTCACGAGCGAGGTCCTCGACAAGGTTTCCCGGCGGCACAATGGTTCGGCCACGGCCTGAACGTCGACCACGCGCGGGGTGCTTTTGCTTGGAGAAAACGAAGTAGATCGCGATGGGGATGGAGCAGGTCAGGAGAGGGTTGCCTCGGATGCCCTCTGCTGCTACTTTATGCGGAGAGGAACTAGGACACGGCAGAGACGTGAGGCTGCTGGCGAGCACGTGCTTGGGAGGGAAGGAGATAAACAGTGGGGCATGCCACGGTCAGGTTGGTCTTCTCTCTGTTGCTCGAGCCCCACCAACAGGAAAAGATCAATCAAAAGCAGGCGCTGGGTGGTAGCATGTTAGGGAGGGCCAAGGTCAGGTTCAATAAAAACTTAGCTAGTTTGGTTGAGGTTGCCCCAGGTGATTTTTTCGGTTTAAAAGAGTGTGTAGGTGCGTGTATGTACACATATGTACACATGGCCAGAATTTTTGGAAAAGAAGAAGATTGGAGTTTTTATATATCCGAACTAGACTAGATGGGACTAGTTTTAGACAAAACTTTAGACGGATTTATGCTGGGGGGCGCGCTGCAGCTGGGAGGAAAAAGAAAAGGATGCTCGGGTTGCTTTGCATGCCCCAGCAAGAATCGGCCCATGACAACACTCCACGATCAAAACAAACAAGGCAAAAAAACGTAAAGAAAGGAAGCATACATGGGTGTCTTATATTTCATGTGCCTAGAGGATCTTGTTATTGCATGTGTCACATACACTTACATGTGGGGCTTATTTTGTGAAAACAAAATAATACATGCATACACCCTACCAAAAGGGAAAAGGCATCAAAGAGTTAGACAAGGATTGATCTAAGAGATGGTTTGGGGGTTGATTTGAATTCATTCAAATGAGTTCCTCAAATGAGCAAAATTCCATATGCATCCAAGGAAAACAAGAGATCAAGCAAAGAATGGTTATCTTGCATGGGCCATGCATGAACCTTAGATAGGCCAAAATATATTTGTGAAAACAAATACAAGCTCGAATGATCCCATTTAGCCCCATGCACTCAAAATTTGAATAAACCCCAGCATAAAGTTTGAAGAGGTTAAATAAAACATCAATAGAAGAACTAGAATAAGATGGAGATGTGGGACTTATATTTCATGCGACATGAAATAATGATACCACACATAGCATACATGCACAAGGAATTAACACATGGTTGGAATTAAACCCATATGCCCAAGAATTGATGAAATAAGCATGAATAAATATAATGGAAATGTAGTGTGTGTATGCCACTAGATAATTATATGGTCCCATTTGTATTTAGATATGCCCACTCATTTAGAAGTAAACCATAAGAAGATGTAGAAGTATCCTCACATGTAGACCCACATCATTTATATTGTGAAAACAATAGTAAACACCATTGGGGCATGTGGTATAGAAGGGGATCCATCTTTATATATGTGAGCTGGACAAGACCCAAAGAGAAGATGCAAAATCCCACAAGTATTTTAGGATGGTGGATTTATAAGGTGGTGACAAAGAAAAAGGTGGTGGAGTTGATAAAAGATATGCCCCCAACTTAACCTGGGCATCAAGCATTTATCAAGAACTAAATACAATATATCAAAAGGCAAATACAATTAATAAATGCATATGAGATAAGAACCAAATGAAAAAGGGTTTTATATGATGCTCAAATGCAAGGTGGCATGATGACATGAGCATGATATAATTATGATACAACAACTATATGTAGGAAGTAGCAACTATATTATTAGACCATGTAGCATTACATATGTTAGACAGATGAGATGCTACAAGCTTTGACCAGGGCGATTTGGCGCGCGCGCTTCCGCCTAATCTTCCCGCCACCCGTCCTGCCACGCGTCCATCCGGCGCCCCCGCTCGGCTCCATGTACATTGGGTTTGGTCTGGGACCGCCGGTTAAATAACTAGACCGCGCCGGCGCCAAAAAAAAAGAAGCGCGCGGCTGGACTCGAAATTTCGAGTGCGACCCCCAAAACGCTATGGGGGCTTTGAGGTCCGCGAGTGGAGATGCTCTTAGGCAGGGAGAATGGGCTCTTGCGTTGCCCGGCCCAAATAACGGTGACCTCTGTCTTCGTCCTACTTCTTGAATCCCCGAAACAGAAAACGGGGGAGAAAGAAACAGAGGAGGAAGAGGGATCAGCAGCCATGGACATCATCTCGCAGCTGCAGGAGCAGCTCAACGAGATGGCCATGGTGGCCGTCAACACGTTCGGCACCCTGCAGCGCGACGCCCCTCCCGTCCGCCTCTCCAGCAGCTACCCGGACCCGCTCAACCCGAACCCTAACCCAGCCGACCCCGCCTCCCAACCCCAGGCCCCGCCTGCGCCTGGTGCTGCTGCTGCTGCAGCGGCGGCGCCTCCACCCCCGCAGCCAGCGCAAGTTCCGCCCCAGCCCGCGCTCGACCTCGACGAGCAGCCCAAGGCCATGAGCCACGCGCTCGTCCTCGCCGCAAAGAAGGTGCGCATCCGTTGTCCTCTCGCGATTTCCCCTTTCATTCTCTGCTCGCCACCTGCTCGAGCAATTCCTACAACTTTTTTAGGAAAAAGACACATGCCTAGCCTGCATACTTTATTTTTTCGTATGCCTCCATCCCTCGGTCTGTGATTTCAATGGATTGGGTTTGACTTACCTAGCTGTTAGATGATCAGTGCTACTGTTTGGTTTACCCTTCTGTGTTGTGTGTAATGCTTACAAGACCATTGCTTGTTGTGTAAGAATCTATCTGTATTTCATTTCTGTGTAAGAGCTAGAGCACTTCCTACAGCAGACATGGACATTGTGATCATCATACATCTCTTTTCTCAGGTAGTACTGTTCTATGCTTCTATCTGGAGCGGAAAATCAGGCACCTTCAGCAGTTGTGTATATTTTAGATTATTAATCATTGTTATAACATGTGAGAATGTCGCACTGTTCTCCATATGTAGTACACAAACATGAAACACAGATTTGATAATCTTCACACTGTTCTCCATCTGTTGTACACAAACATGAAACACAGATTTGATAATCTTCACACTGTTCTCCATCTGTAGTACACAAACATGAAACACAGATTTGATAATCTTTGAAGAGACTGTAATTGTGCTGAAATGTGCACCTAGTTACTACTGTCACATTGTTCTCATGATGGAAGAAATATTGTCCCTTTCATGCAGTTTGATGCTCTTGTCGCTGCATTGCCACTGTCTTCTGAAGAGGATCAGTTGAAAAGAATTCAAGAACTTCAGGTGCGTACCATGGTATAAATATCAGATTAGTTTAGTTTACCCAGAAATATGTTGTGATCAGTGAACATAGGCCAACTTATTACCAAAATGGCTACACAAGGAATTATGCACTTGCAATTCTGAACCAAAGGGTACTAACACTAACACCCTTTCCGTTCTCTAATTTTAATACTCCCTCCGGTTTATATTAATGGCCTCAACTTTTTCTAGATACGAATGCATCTAGTCTAAATATTTAACTAGATACATACAAATCTAGATAAAGTTGAGGCCATTAATATGGACCAGAGGGAGTATAAAAGCTAGGAAACTAAACCATCTGGTACACATTTAAGTTCACATATTACTAACACAAGAGAAAGCTAAATAGGGGATGCCGCAGCAGCACACTGACAGCAGAAGTACTCGCAACCATGGCAACATGTATTTTCCAACTATTTCTTTCTCTTCAAGAAAATGCTAGAGCATGCTCTTCATTTCATTGCAAAGAGAGAAATAGTAGCATGTTATCCTTGCGTTTCAGTTCATGTATCAACTATGCATCTGCTATTTTTACTCTAATCCAAATATGTTTTTTTTTGGATATGGTGCTTACAATTTAACCTGTGTTGGTATATTATACTATCTTTCTTCATGTTATCCTTCCTCCTGTTTGTTCTTCTTGTGCATTCTGTGTCATGTTAGACCCATCCTGGAACATTGATCTCTGAAGGCAGATGCTTGATATTGTAACCTCTCATGACACTTGTATTTAGGAAAAAAAGGAGGTGGTGTTTTGGCTCCCAGGTGCAAATGAACCTATTACAAAAAATACATAAAAAATAAATTTTAAATTGTCAAAAAATCTGAATAAAAATTCCGCATATACGTCCGGACATTCTATGCACGTACACAAGTTTTCAGAAAAAAATTAACATTTTATGTGGCTTGTGTAAAAAAGACAAAAACCATGTTCGTGAATAGACACGTTGGAGAACTGAAATATGTCTTTATTACACGGGACATGTAAAATGTTCTTTTTACCCGCAAACTTGTGTATGAACATTTAGTGTCTGGATGTAAATGCAAATATTTTTTTCTAATTTTTTTTGACATTTTAAAATGTGTTTACTCACAATGAGTTCATTTGCACCCGTGAGCCGAATTGGATTTCCGGAAAAAAAATCGCTCTTTCGGATATGTTCCAGCAAATGACCACCATTTAGCAGTACCCATCAGCAAATTATCGTTTTTTTTTGGCTTTTCTTGGCAAATGCCAACCAGTGCATCGTCTAAGAGTCGCATTTTCTTTGCTTTTATCCTGCAAGTAAATCACATAAACTTTAAATATGCAGGCAGAGAACGAAGTTGTGGGATTGGAGCTTCAGAAACAACTGGAAGCTGCTGGTAACACACACTGCAATATTTCTGGACTTGCATTTACGTTAAGTACTTGTCAACTGAATTAAAACATAACTTATCTGTATCTTTTTCCATTCCACAGAACTGGAGCTGCAACAGGTTGAAGTCTTGTTTAATGAAGCTACGGACAACTGCATAAACTTGAAGAAGCCAGATTAGGAATTATGCATGTAAGTTGGATGGCACCCTTCCTCAAATATATCAATAAACCATCAGCCAACTTGTTTGTTTTCAGCAATTTGTGATTGAGTTTTCAGTATGGATAGTTTTGTGGCAACAGAATAAACACTGTGCCGTGCAATATTTGACACCTCCCTTCTATTCTTTTGATCTTGTGGTCGGGGTTTGCTGCAATACCTAATTTATATGCTAAATGGATTGTTGAAAAATTCGTATTGGTGTCTGTCTCGAGGTCAGTAGGGGTAGTATTGCAATGATATAGCTGTAAACCTTCTTTTCTCGAATAAGAAAATAAGCATGGTACCATGTGTTGTTATCGATTCATAGTCGTGTTCATATGATGGCGACCAATAGTTGTTTTCTGCTAAGTAGAGTAGAGTAGGATTTTCTCAGATCTTGTTGACAACCTGATGTATATCATCAGAAATTCTGAAACTCTTAAAAAAACCACATATGCTGAATATTGAGGCAGGCCTTTAGTTGACCCCTTTCAGTTTTCTGCCATTTCAGGTAACTGAAGCTGTGTGGCGGGGGCATGAATGCCAACATTCTGGTGTCAGTCTCTTGTAGTTCCTAATGCCTTCTCAGCTAGATTTGTAGGCAATATCTTGTTTTAACTTTGGTTTTTTTTCGAAATGGACACTGGTGGTGGTGTCCTGACAGTATTGATTTGACTTGTTTATCGATATTCAGATAGTACTTGCTGGATAAGGAATTAAAGTTCAGTGTTGTAACATCTTTACCCTGAAATATTTTCCATAAATTGGTTTAGATACGTTTTGTTGGGTCCTCGTCTCCATGAGCTCTGCCATAGGTCCATAATGCCGCACAACTAGGTGTTGCAAGGTTTTCACACTACCATGAAAGGGCCTATTGACTTGGAATGGAAAGAATATTGCTGTAAAACAACATCACTGTGAAAACAAAAACATAGGATCGATATTTCTAAAGATTACTCAAACATTGAAGCTATTTCTGATACGAATTCTAGCAGTTCTCATGATGAAAGCTAAACACAACGCCTTCTAGGGGGCAGTTGCACAGACAAAACACATATCCTAGAAACTTCTTTATTTTCTCAGCTCCAATGATCCCTCTGGACTCATGCGTACTTGCAAGTGCCTAGACCTGCAAAGAATGAAGCAGAGAAAGAACCAGTCAGCACCACTCGAAGAAGATTTCAGGAAGAAGAAAACGCCGGCATGTGATTTGTGAATCCTGGCTTGGCTGGCTGCTTACTGGGGTCAGTGATGGTGATGAGGCCGGTGTCGTTGAAGAAGCAGTTCCACGAGTTCCTCCCCATGGCCTGGTAGTAGGCGTTCATGGCTACCGATGCCCGCGACAGCAGCACGCCGCCGTAGCGGACAGAGCAGCCTCCGGTGCCCTCGATCGCGCTGCAGTCGCTCTCGGAGCAGGCGAAGTCCAGGTTGGCCCTCAGCTTAGCCTCTTCGGCCGAAGGGTTGGCGACGCACCATGTCTTGGCCGACTACAGGCGGCCAATAGAACAGGTATGATGAACAAGGCGATATAACCGAACAATATAAGCAAGATACTGATGGTGGTCAGGAGGAGAATGGTTTTACCTGTCTCTGCTGAAAGATTGGTGGCGCTGCTGCTGACAGATCATCACAGAACAAATTGGTGTAAACAAGAATATACCGGAGATCTTGAAGAAAAAAAGTTGGGGATTCGGAAGATCTTGGAAGAAGTCGAGAGAGGGAGATGTACCGTAAGCGCAGTGCAGTAGCAGCATGAGAGCAGAGGCGAAGGCGAGGAATCTGACAGCGGTTGATGCCATCTCTTTCTTGTGAGCAAGGAAGCCTTTTTTTTCTTCTTCTCTGTCTTACGATGCAGTGCAGCAGAAGAGACGAGAAACGCAGAGGTTTGAGCTGAGCGATTGTTTTGTGGAGTACATCCAAGAAACGCCTGCGGCATGGCACTGTGTATATATATATATATATATACAGCCGAAGAAGAAGAGGTAGAAGAAGCCGAAGCAGAAAGGGCGTGTTGCAGAAGCGGTTCGCGAGCAAGAGATAAAAACATCGACAGTTAATGTCATCATTAATAACTACAGTAATGGCGGCGGCCATATGTGCGTTGCTGGCCTGCAGTATTGCCGCATTTTTGTTTCGCTAAAACGGCTCAGTTACTTACTTCTCTTTTTGGGGTAACGGCTAGTTACAAGTGCCCACGAAATAGTCAACATGGTGCCTGGAATATATAAACCAGGCATATTCGGAAAAAAAAGTACACCATGCACACGCATATATAGTTTAAAAAGAAAATACGGATGAATGGCCCACCTATCATAGACAAGTATATGTTGGTACACATATTACCCTTAGCGATTCCAATATTCATTGGACCTATCATAGACAAGTTTACTCTTGGTTTGGTACTCCACGTCACACAAGGGACTTCTCCCTCAGAAAATCAAAGGAAAACAAGTTTCCCCTAGGGGGTTTCCTATCTCCTCTCGCGCCCTGCGTGAGAGTCACCAATTCCTACTTGAAAAACCTCCTAATCTCCTCCGATTGATGTGATACCCTCGGGACTTCACGGCGATCGTTTTCTCTCAAGATCCGGGTCAGGCTATCTTTGGTTTTGACGATGCTGCATGGCGGAAAAGGATACTAGTGCGAGGGCGGTGGGCTGATGAATCCGCCCATGTCCAATCAGCTGCAGGGTTTGCTGCGGGAGAAAAGGCTGAAGGTTCAGGTACAACTCAGATAGAAAAGGAAATTGAAGATAGATTTGAGGGGCTGAATCTATGTGGTGAGGAAGAATCATACTTAGATTTTTCTGATGAGGTCGAGGATCTCATTGGTGATGTTCGTTGTTGGCGATTTTTAGGGTTCATACTCCTAAGCCGTCCAGTCATGCGACGATGTTTAAACAGATGAGGAACACCTAGGTCTCTACACAAGACATAAATTTCAAAACAAAGGTGTGAACCTATTTTGGCTCAATTTTAGTGTTTGGGAGATTGGACTAGGGTGATGGATGGAGGACCGTGGCTTTTTCGTGGTGCAGCTGTTGTGATGGCTGAGTATGATGGGTTCTCTAATGTGAATGATTACAAGCTATAAAAGGTTCCAGTATGGGCAAGAATTCAAATGCTACCTGAAGGTTTGATGAAAAAGAAGGAACTAGCGAAAAAGGTTACGAAGAAGGTAGGTAAACCTCCTTTTACTGTAATCGTTAATGAGGGAAGAATCAACCCCTCAAATTACCTTTGAGCAAGCCACTAGTTAGGTTTGTCCCAATAACTCTAGAAGAAAGAAAGAAATCTAGTGCAATATGAAAACTACCTATTTTTTGTCACTTTTGTGGGATTATCGGGCATGATGTTAGTGACTGTGGAGATGGGGTACATGAAGAGGATAAGTTCCAATGGGGTGATTGGCTCCTGGTAAAAGTTGAACAACCTGTTGATACGTTCAAAACGTATCTACTTTTCCGAACACTTTTGCTATTGTTTCTCCTCTAAACTTGTGTGATTTGGATGCAACTAACGCGGACTGACGCTGTTTTCAGCAGAATTGCCTTGGTGCCTAGTTTTTGTGCAGAAAATCAACTATCGGGAAAAATCCCGGAAATATGCCAAAAATCCTATTTCACCAGAAGACTCCCGGAGCCAGAATACGAGACGGAGTGGGGCTGGGGCCCAGCCACACCACCTGGCCGCGCGGGCTGGGCCTAGCCGCGCCAGGGGGTGGTCTGGCCGCCCCAAACACCCCTCGGTCTCCCTCTTCGCCTATAAGATGCCTTCTGACCTAAAAACTCAAGGGGTTCGACGTTTTTCCAGAAGGAGTTCCGCTCCACCACCACCACCAGATTCCACGATTTGGAACCAGAAACTCCATTCTAGCACCCTGCCGGAACGGGGAATTGGAGGAGATCATCGCCATCATCATCACCATCGCTTCTCCATCGACCATCTATCTTTCCCCCATCTATGAGTGAGTAATCCCCCGTTATAGGCTATGAGGATGGTAGGGATTGAATGAGATCGTTCATGTAATGGCATCAGATTGTTAGGGCATGGTGCCTAGTATCTATTATTAGTGCTTTTGACCTTGTTGCGACTTGTTATGCTTAATGCTTGTCACTAAAGCCCGAGTGCCATGATTTCAGATCTGAACATGTTATTGATTTATTATGATAATATTGTTTTTGGTCTTACTTGCAAGTTGTATACACACATTGTTGTCCGGAACCAATGGCCCCGAAGTGACAGAAATCGGGATAACCGGAGGGAATGGCTTCGATGTGAGGATCACATGTGTTCACGGAGTGTTAATGCTTTGCTTCGGTGCTCTATTAAAAGGAGCACCTTAATTGCCAGTAGTTCCCTTGAGGCCCCGCTGCAAACGGGCTGACAAGACAAAAAATGTTGTGCAAGTTCTCATTGCGAGCACGTATGACTATATATGGGACACATGCCTAGGATTATTTAGTACTTGGATGCTTTATCTTATTTATCTGCAAATGCCCTATGTTCTGATTGCTATGTGAATTGTCTTGTCCATGCAACGCCCGTCCATCCATCCCCGTGCCTACCGCGCTCGAATCCTACTATTTACTGCAATCCTTACTACTGCCTTTACTTTTACTACTATTATTACTTTACTATTCCTACTACAAAACTATTGCTACTGATAAACTGTTGTGAGCAAGATTGTTTTCAGGTGTAGCTGAATTGACAACTCAGTTGTTAAGGCTTATATCTCTGGCTCCCCTTGTGTCGAATCAATAAATTGGGTTTCACTTCCCTCGAAAATACTGCGATACACCCCCTATACTTGTGGGTCATTAAGACTATTTTCTGGCATCGTTGCCGGGGAGCATAGCTTTATTTATCAAGTTCACTTGGATTCATTATTGTTCGCTGCCATCCATCCATCATGGGTAAGTCTCGTGATGGCAAGGTTCCTATTTTACCATCCATTACAAGAAGAGGTACGGTTCTGAACACCTCTGTTGCTCTTGATTCACCATCTATTATGAGTAAGCTCGTTACACCACCACACACACATGCTACACACACTGCTACTACTGCTGAATCTGAAACTTCTAATACTTATGATGCTGCTTCTACTGTGCTTGATAAGAGTGGTTCATTAGGTCATTTTCTAGATGCTACGATTGCTAGAACTATAGCTAGAAATACTAAAACTCCTAATAAAGACATTACTACACCTGTTAACTCACCTGAGTCTAGTGAGAGCTATGATATTGAAGATGGTTATGTTGAGATGACCGATGAGTTTATTAAAGAATGTAAAAACACCCATGATAGGAGCGCTGCTAAGAGTCTCCTTGAGAGGCATACTATTAGACCCAAATTGTCTCATATTGCTAAGTTTGCTGCTTCTCCCATTAACATTAAAGGTAAAAATTATGATTTCTCTCTTGATCTATCTTACATAGCTATTGTTGAGAAAGAACCTTTTTGTGGGACTAAGAATGAAAGTGCGGTAGCACATATGACTGAGCTTTCTACCATGAGTGGCCTGTTTTTGATGATATTAAGATGTGTGCTTACTTTGTTGCTAAGATTTTCCCCTTTTCACTGAAAGGAGAAGCTAAAACTTGGTTTAGTAAATTACCTCCTGGATTTATTGATATTCCTGATTGCTTGATTAGTACTTTCCTGCAGAAATATTTTCCTCCTAGTGCTAGACATGCTATTTTGCAGGAACTTTTTGATTTTAAACAGGGAGAAAAAGAGATATTGCCTGAATCTTGGGCAAGGTTTTGTGCTTTGATTCATGCACAGGCTGGAAGTCCATTACCTAAGAATGAGCTTCTTGATATATTTTATAATGGACTAACTAAAGAATCTAGGACATACCTGGATCGTTGTGCTGATTGTGTTTTCAGGAATAGGACTCCCAAGGAAGCTGAGGAATTAATGGCTAAAATAAGCAAGAACTATGAAGATTGGACTCCTCCTGAACAAGCTATACTCGAAACAATTATACCTGAACTAGCTATACCGGCGCCTATACCATCATCTAAGAAGAGGGGAGTTATTGAATTGAATGATGAAGTGATGAATGAAGCTAAGAAATGTCTTAAGGAGAAGGGAATTAAAGCTGCAGATGTCAAGAATTTACCTCCTATAGAAGAATTATGTAAGCCAATTCCCCATTCATCCACTATTGAGGTACACTCTCTCCAACACTTTGATGAAGGTTATATCCCTTACTCTAAACCTCTTGATCAATGCTTAGAAGAATTCTATATTTTTATTGTTAAGCAAGATAATTTTAATAAAAGGGTGCAAAATCATCTAATGGAAAACACTAGAGCTATTATTGAGTTAAAAGATATTGTGGAAAGAACCTCTAATGATGTTAAAATGATTGTTAAACATTTTCAAATGGTTCAAACTCAAATAGACCAACTTATTAAAGTGCAGAAAGACTTGCTAGTTAATGCTGCTAAAGAAAAACATGCTTATGAAATTAGAACTAGAAGTGGTGCTGCTACCCAGGATCCTCTACATCCTGAGGGGCATCCTAAAAGAATCGAGCAGGATTCTCAACAAGCTGAAAATAGTGGTACTACTCGTAAGAAAAGAAAAAAGAAACATAAAACTATTGTAGAACCCTCTGAACCTGCTAAAGATCCTAATAGTATATCTATCTCTGATGCTGAAACTGAAAGTGGTAATGAAGAAAATGATGTTCCTGATAAAGAAAAAGTTGAAGAAGAACCTGAAAAGCACACTAAGAATACTAAATACACTAAAGAAGATTTTATTGCTAAGAAACATGGTAGTGAAAGAGAGCCTTGGGTCCAAAAACCTATGCCTTTCCCTGATAAGAAACACAAATCGAAGGAAGATGAACACTATAATAAGTTTTGTGAGTGGATGAAACCTTTATTCCTGCAAATTCCTTTGACCGATGCTATTAAATTGCCTCCTTACTCAAAGTATATGAAGGATATTGTTTCGAATAAAAGGAAGATCCCTAATGAAGAAATTTCTACTTTGCTTGCTAATTATTCCTTTAATGGTAAGGTTCTAAAGAAACTTGGAGACCCAGGGATTCCAACTATCCCTTGCTCAATTAAGAATAGTTATGTTAAAACTGCTTTGTGTGATTTGGGAGCTGGAGTTAGTGTTTTGCCTTTTTCTCTCTATAAGCGACTTCAACTTGAAAAACTAATACCAACTGATATATCTTTGCAAATGGCTGATAAATCTACCTCTATTCATGTTGGTATATGTGAGGATGTACTTGTTCAAGTGGCTCATAATTGCTTGATATTAACTAATTTTGTTGTGCTTGAAATGCCTGAAGATGATAATATGTCTATTATTCTTAGGAGACCCTTTCTTAATACTGCAAGAGCTATTATTAATTGTAATCAAGGAAATGTGACCTTCAATGTTAATGACAAGGAGCATACTGTCTATTTCCCCAAGAAGATTGATAGGACTTATGGTTTAAATTCAATTGAACATGTTGAGGGCATTCAAGTTGGAGAAATATATTGTCCCATACCAAGAGAAAATTTTGAAACTATTATGATTGGGACCATTGCTATCAAAGTTGAGGTAACATAATCATTAGTGGAATACAGAGTTTTGTCTCATATAAAATTGTTTTGGTAACAAGACCTGATCAACCTTGTTAACAAAAGGATTTCATTGAACAAAACAATGTTTTCGCCATGATTATCTCCGCTTACTTCTATTCTATCTATTTTAGTCTTTTGCTTTCGTTTAGTTTTCTTTTCTGTTGTTAGTTGCTTGCATATTAGAGTGTCTTAGAACTTTTGTAGTTCTATCCTTGTTTTGCTCATGCATCATTCCAAAAAAACCTTTTTCTGTCAGAAAATCATTCTTCTATACCTGAAAATGCCCAAAAATAATCATATTAAATTTTTACGTGAAAAATGGGCAGAGGAGTGCCTGGAAGGTACTAGGGGGCCCACCAGGCAGGCACACCACATGGTGGCGTGGCCAGCCCTGGGGCGCGCCTGCCTATGGTGTGGGCCACCCTGGCCCTCCACTCACTCTCTCACTTGCCACTTTCTTCTCTCTCCCAAGTAGACACCAGTTCATTGCTCAAAATCGTGTTCTTGTTGTGCTTGCCCTCGATTTTTCGATCTCCTTGCTCAGCCCATCTTTACTGCTGAAATTTGGAGCATTTGTTCTCCGGTATGTGACTCATCCACTTGTCCAAGTAGATTTGTGTTTAGTGGTTTATATCTTGAGTATTTTGCTGATGTAGGTGACAGGTTATGAGAGCTTGTAAGCTTGTTTGATGCTTATAAATATTGTTTTGATGCATGTTTAGGCCTCTTACAAGTCCCTATGAGTAGTGCCCTTCATTATATATTCACTTTGCAATCACTTGTTTAATGGATGTTTAAATATCAGAATAGAAGATGAATGAGCATCAACTAAACCAACATGAACTGTGGGTGCCCGAGGCTATGAAGGTTCACCGAGAGGAGGAAGTTTTTCCTTCCATTTATCCATGCTCCGAATTCATGAGAGTTGCAGGAATTTCCTAGGATTTCCATACTTTGGTTGCTAATGCAGGATTGGAGCACTTTTTGGAAGATGAACCTTGTCAATTTGTGAAGCTAACCATGTCTATAGTGCAGGACTTTCAATTTAGTTAATTTTTGCCTAACCCCATGGTCCACTACAAAATTTACAATGTAGTTGTCGACCTTTCTCTCGATGACTTTTGTGCAGCTATTAAGGTACCTCAGTGGGGATCATGTGGAAGGATTAAAGAGCGACCTGCACCACTCATGGATTTGTACGCAGAAATTTTCCAAGGGAGCAGCTTCTCGAAGGAGAGCGGGAAAATCCGTAACATTCATCTCCCCTCCATTCGCTACTTTGCCTACTTTATTGCCAAGTGTGTTCTTGAAAGGAAAACTGCCAATAAGTTATCTTCATATGATCTAGAATTCATCTCTGCTACTCTTAAACGAGATAGGTCTTACAACTTGGGTGCTTTGATAGCTTTCCGTTTTGCTGCTAACCGCGAGAAAGGTGAAATTTGTGGGGCCCTCATTGCTTCTCGTTTACTAGCATTGCATGGTTTAGTGCCTCATCATATAGACCTACAGTTTCCCATAGAAAGGCTTGATCTTAATTCCATGATACAACATCAATTTGTTTCCTCGTGGGCTAGTTTGAGTGAGTTGTCTTATGAAATAACCTTTCTCAAAGCTGGTTGGAGAAGGAGCAAGTCTGAGCGTGTTGTTCTTTTGCCTGCAGCTGTTTTGTTTAACCTCGATAACAGGGTAGGATGGTCCCTCATGGAGGAGGAGTTTGATACGTACTTGGGAGAGCTCTCCCAACAGGAGCAGGATACTAGAAGGGAGGTCACAGATGATTTGGTCCAGCCCTCAAATGAGGGGGAGTCTTCATATCAGCAGTCTACCTATGATTGGGGAGCTTCTTCTTCTTCCCATGGGCCTAACTACGATCATTCTTACAATGACCCTCCTGCTTGGAACCCTTACTCGTATCTGGATTGATACCCACTTAGGCCAAAAGCCTAAGCTTGGGGGGAGGTACGCCGACATCGCACTCATCTCCATATCATTTTGCATCGGTACTTTCTATATTCATGTTTCGTTCTCTTTTTAGTTTTCGTTCTTTCTTTGCTTTTGCTTTCTAAAACACAAAAAGACCAAAAATATTTCTGTTGTTTCTCTTTGGTTTGCTTCTTTCTTTTTGCCTTGGTTTGAGCTATTCATAAAACCCAAAAAGATTTTGCTTTGCTTGTTCTCCCTTTTTGGTTCTTGTTTTAAAAATCAAAAACACCAAAAATATTTGTTGTTCTTCTTTGGTTTTATGAGCTTGTTGCAGGGTTCAGCAGTTCTCAGTGGAATTTGGTTTCATATTATTATTATTCAAGCCACACAAGTGAAGGGCAATAATGAGGATTAATGACAACTTGAGGTGTAGTAAGAGGCTGGTAACAAACTCTATTTGTTTTCATTTTTGTACATATACTCATCATTGTGGGCATGCTTAGTCTGTTCATGTAGGGTGTATGTTATTCATGGATGCTTAGTAGTTCTTGCTTTCTTATGATTAGTTCTAGCTTGCTAATAGTTTGTAGCATGTCATATGAATGTTTGCATGCATTACTCTATTCATAACTTGGTATGACACCGTGGTATCCTCCTCTGAATGTTTCATTTGAATTGACTTGGCACATGCTCACGCATGCATATCACTGAAATAATCAGTTAAGCCTCGATGAATTATTTTTCCTTGAGGGTCTCGAATCACTTTCATGCCATGATTAGTCCTGTTTTGTTGCAAGCATGATTATGACAGCTATTGCTCTCTCGTTTGTCGCTCCCTTACTATTGCTAGCCTTCACTTACACTGAGTATGTTTTACTCGTGTTTCCAATTCCCTAAAACCAAATATTGCCAAAAGTGTCCACCATACCTACCTATTAGCATCATTTGCTATTCCGTGCATATTCAATATGCCTTGTTTTCTTCTGAATAAAATGTTTGCTTGTTATGAGAAAGTTAGTTAGTAAAGCTCTCACGAACTTGATGGCACACTTTATTTCCTACACTTAATAAACCTGAACCATTGTGACTGTCCATGAAAGTTATATGCTTGCAAATTATAGGCTGGGGATTAGCAGAACCGTGTTGTCACGGGGAACGCTTTCAACACCTGTAAATATATATCTAGTTGATACCATGCTCTCTTTTTTGCGGATGTCGTCGGTGTGAAATAAAAGGGGAGATTTTAAGTCCACGGAGTTATGTATGTGTGTTAGAGAAACTCCTAGGCCGCTGGTCTAATCCATGTTGTCATGGTGGAAACCTGCAGCGTAACCATAATAAGTATCTATGATGCATTCTTCTTTAAAAAAAGAGAGAGATAGCTATTGAGAAAAATAAAAAAAAGAGATTTGAGAAAAGAGGAAAGAGAGAAAAAAGCACCATTTTCCCATGGTAAATAAGAAGATTGCTGAGATACTCATTGTCTGCTTGCCTTATCATTTTGATATGGGGATTCTTATGTATCATCGGGCAAGGGGTATCCCGTTGGCGGTTCTCTATGATACGCACGTATTTACGATGATAAGAACTTACCGGTAACTAAAGTTGAGTAGCATGAGGAGCGGCCCTCATACTCAAGAGACATGGGATTTCTAGTTTATAGTATGTCAAGCATATAACTCAGATTGGACCTCACTTTCACCTTAACCATATTAAAGATGCTTATGATAGGGGCAATGAGAGCTCAAAGCTAATGAGTACCATACTTTCAGCATTTGGAAGCCTTTCAAACTATTCAAAACCTTTTTCATTTCCTTGTTGAGTCTCCACTTATTCTACGAGCACCTTCTTGAGAGCATAATTGTCATTCTTAGTGTAATGTTCTTGTCTCAAAAGTTAATTATTTGTGTTATGACTTTGATGCTTGTATCTTTGATACCTTTACTTCTAGTCTTCACCTGAACTTCAGAGGTGCCTTGGCATTCACAATAAAAAGGCAAGGGAGATACCACTCTATCATACTTTGTTATGAGCATTGTAATGTTGTTTATGTTTATGCTTCACGCTACTTTTTATTTTTGATTTGGAATCTATTCATAGCTTGCGATGCCTATTAAGTAAACTTAGTTGCATACTCCTTGTTATGAATTGTCTAAGTAGTTGATCACATGCTGAGAATATATACATCATATGAAGCAAATGTGTTCGTGAAAGTTTCTTTTATCGCACTCAATTTTCAACTGAATTGCTTGAGGACAAGCAATAAGCTAAGCTTGGGGGGAGTTGATACGTCCAAAACGTATCTACTTTCCCGAACACTTTTGCTATTGTTTCTCCTCTAAACTTGTGTGATTTGGATGCAACTAACACGGACTGACGCTGTTTTCAGCTGAATTGCCTTGGTGTCTAGTTTTTGTGCAAAAAATCAACTATCAGGAAAAATCCCGGAAAATATGCCAAAAATCCTATTTCACCAGAAGACTCCCGGAGCCAAAATACGAGAAGGAGTGGGGCTAGGGCCCAGCCACACCACCTGGCCGCGCGGGCTGGGCCTGGCCACGCCAGGGGGTGGTCTGGCCGCCCCAGACACCCCCTCGGTCTCCCTCTTCGCCTATAAGATGCCTTCTGACCTAAAAACTCAGGGGGTTTGACGTTTTTCTAGAAGGAGTTCTGCTCCGCCGCCACCACCGGATTCCACAATTTGGAACCAAAAACTCCGTTCTAGCACCCTGCCGGGATGGGGAATTGGAGGAGATCATCGTCATCATCATCACCATCGCTTCTCCATCGACCATCCATGTTTCCCCCATCTATGAGTGAGTAATCCCCTGATGTAGGATATGGGGATGGCAGGGATTGGATGAGATCATTCATGTAATGGCATCAGATTGTTAGGGCATGGTGCCTAGTATCTATTATTAGTGCTTTTTGACTTTGTTGCGACTTGTTATGCTTAATGCTTGTCACTAGGGCCCGAGTGCCATGATTTTAGATCTGAACATGTTATTGATTCATTATGATAGTATTGTTTTTGGTCTTACCTACAAGTTGTATACACATGTTGTTGTCCGGAACCAATGGCCCCGAAGTGATAGAAATCAGGATAACCGGAGGGAATGACTTCGATGTGAGGATCACATGTGTTCACGGAGTGTTAATGCTTTGCTCCGATGCTCTATTAAAAATAGCACCTTAATTGCCAGTAGTTCCCTTGAGGCCCCGCTGCAAACAGGCTAGCAGGACAAAAGATGTTGTGCAAGTTCTCATTGCGAGCACGTATGACTATATATGGGACACATGTCTAGGATTATTTAGTACTTGGATGCTTTATCTTATTTATATGCAAATGCCCTATGTTCTGATTGCTATGTAAATTGTCTTTTCCATACAACGCCCGTCCATCCATCCCTATGCCTACCGCGCTCGAATCCTATTGTTTACTGCAATCCTTACTACTATTATTACTTTACTATTCCTACTACAAAACTGTTGCTAATGATAAACTAATGTGAGCAAGATTGTTTCCAGGTGCAGCTGAATTGAAAACTCAGTTGTTAAGGCTTATAAATATTCTTTGGCTCCCCTTGTGTCGAATCAATAAATTGGGTTTCACTTCCCTTGAAAATACTGCGATACACCCCCTATACTTGTGGGTCATCACTTGTACCCTCTGACCAAGGTAGAGGCCGAGGTGGTTTTGCAGGCCGTGGAACGGGTCGAGGAAGGAATGATGAGATGCTAAATGAGTTTGAAACACAAGATATGGATTGGGGTTCTGTGGAAACAAATGGAATGCAGGGTATTAGAAAAAGGATGGTTGGCAATGATGGTAAAGTGAAATCTAGATAGTCATAGGCCCCTCCAAGGAGTTCGATTATGGCTCATCAAATACAATTGTTAGAAAATGGGTTAGCTAGTGGTCTAAAGGACCGCATGGATACAACACCGCAGAAGGTGCAAGCACCAAAAATACATAAGAAAGGATTGGATGGATACAAGGATGGCACTATGATGGTATCGACGACCTCCTTCGAGGAGGATCGCCGGGAGCAATGAAACTCAAAGGATGGAACTGTTAGGGACTAAAAAGTTGTTAGGTAGTTCGTGCGCTTTTGGATGTCTAGAAGCAATCAAACCCAGATTTGTCTTCCTGTCCGAGACTCAGTTGGATAAAGCTAGGGCAGAAAACATAATGCGAAAAATGGGCTTCCATCACATGCTTATTAATGAAAGTGATGGAAGAAGCGGTGGTTTGCCGATGATGTGGAAAAGAGAAGTGAAATAATAGAAAGAGTGTTACCAATGAACACATTGATGTCATTGTAGATTTTGGATCGGGATGGCAATTAACCGGGATTTATGGTGAACCTGATTGGCGATACAAGGATAGAACATGGAAATATTTGAGGGACCTGTCTATGGGAAATAACTCGAAGCCTTGGTTATTATTTGGTGATTTTAGTGAGATTCTTTTTTATATTGAAAAGGAAGGGAGAAATCCAATACCGGAGAGGTTTATGCAAAATTTCAGAGATGCTCTTGTGGATTGTTGGTTATAGGATATGCCCTATATTGGTGATCAATTTGTTGGAAATATGCCCAAGAGACATAATAATATGGATTATTATCATATTTCATAAAGTTTATGATTAAGTTTTATATCATGTTATAACTGTATTGAAAGGAAAAGTCAATACACGTGTGATATATAAACAACTAGGAGTTCCCGGTGAATCTCTAGTCACTAGTTCATTGGTCAACAGATGATCAAGGTTTCCTAATCATGTGTCATTTATGCCAGTTGATAATGGAGTCACCTCATTACGAGAATGAGATGATGAGCTATACCCAATCTAAGCATCGTGACCCGGTCATGTCACAAATTTCAAGTTACGATGATTAAAAATTTATAGTATCCTATTTCTCAGACCGTGAGACCATATCAATCACTGTCACCCGAGAATACTTAGATAGCATCAAATGTCACTCGGTTAAATGGTGATCATAAAGGTGTGTTTAGGTATTCATAGGAACATGTAGAGGCATTATGTGTCAAGAGCGGAATTTTTCCATCCACGTGACGGAAATATACTCGAGGGCCCACTCGGAGAAGTTATATCCAATAGCTGCACATCGTGTGATTTGATCATAGGGATATCACTTGTCAGAACGAGTTAAGTAACATTTGATAGTAACAAGATTGAACATGACATGGTTATGTCATTGATCAGATCTTGGACAATGAATGTATCAAAGAGACAAAAGGAATATGACACGACATTCATGGTTCAGCGACGAAAGATTCATGGAGTGCACAGGGGTCATCATGGGCATCCAGGTCCCGCTGATGATCATTGGTGCGAGAGGGGTCTTGCCCATGTATGGAGTGTTCCCGAACCATGGGGTATCACGCTTAAGGGCTTGATGATGCTCGGAGATCATTTTGGTATCGGCATAATCACCGAAGAATAGAAAGAGAGAAAACCAGAAGGGTTTCAGAAAAGTTCGGAGGATGTCCGGAGTGGGTGGAAGGAGTTCCATAGCCACGGGGATTGAATAATATGTAAGTAAATGTTAAATACTGATTAATCATTTATTTATAATTATTTAATAAAAAAAATTTAAAAGGTCAAATACCTAATTGGGCCAAATCCCTAGGGAAAAGGGCCCATGAGGGAAATACCAAAGGGAGGAGAGAGAGGGGGTGGCCGGCTGGGCTAAGGGACCCCGCGTGGGGCCCACTTGGGCCCTGGCCAGCGGCGGCCAGCCTCCCTCTCCCCTCTCCTTTGTTTAGTCCCACATGGCTAAGCTAATTAGCTATAGGGTGGTTTTCCCCTATATAAAGAGAGGTATTTTGACAAAATAAATACAACAATAATCATTAAAGGTTCCCTCTCTTTTGGGGAGACCTCCAGTTGATTCTCTCTCCCGTGACCACGGTCCCAAGTCTAGACTATGCAAGCAGGAGACTTCTTCACCGCGGAGCGCCGTCGCGCTGCAGGATTTAGATCCAGAAGGTCTACTTCCACAACTGATGTTGGATTGGAGGAGTGGGAGTCATCGTCAACCACCGGACATGTGTAACTCCCTCGTAGGTGCAACACTTGGGGCACTAGGAGTCATTGGAGCCATAAGAGTCGCAGGACTTCAACACGACCCCGAGGTAGTCGTCTGAGCGACTACATCAACCACGCTCTTACGAGCGTTGACAACGCTTTTTGGTCTTCTAGGGTAAGTTCGCGAAAAGCCTCTCCCGTTACTGCATTACTAATAGATAGATCCTGGCTTTAGGGTTCTTGGCATAGGAAAATTTATTGTTTTTAGGCCTGGAACCCCTACATTGGTATTAGATCTAGATCTATGTGTAGTATTGCTAGTACGGGTATAACACACGAGTTGTAGCATGTGGGATTTGATTTTTTAGTCGTTACGCTCCCACGTGCACATACCGCAGTAATGCTTGATGAAGCGGCCCCAACCGACTTTACACGTTCAGTCGCAAGACTGGTACATGCTTGACATATGGCTTATTTATGGGCCAAAATATATTGAGCTCATTGGGGAACCCCAAGAGGAAGGTATGATGAGCACAACAACAAGTTTTCCCTCAGTTATGAAACCAAGGTTATCAATACAGTAGGAGCAAGGAAACACCTCAAAGGTGTTGCTAGCTGGACTATGGCAGGGCGCACTACCGGCGTGAGCAGCAACGTGGAGACCGACACAACACAACCACAGAACTTTGCCCCCAACTTGCGATAAGGTTGTCAATCTCACCGGTTTTGCTGAAAACAAAGGATTAAACGTATCGAGTGGAAAAAGTAATAGTTTGCAGAAAGTAAACACAAAGCAATAAACAGTTGATTGTAGATTGATTGTAAAAGAAAGGACCGGGGTCCATAGTTCACTAGTGGTGGCTCTCCTTAAGATAGATAACATGTTGGGTGAACAAATTACAGCGGGGCAATTGACAAACATCGAGAAAGCAATACATGCATATACTAATCATCTTGACTCCTTTGAGACTTGATTGGGTATTACAACATTATATATAGACCGCCATCCAACTACATCTATGACTAATAATCCACCTTCAGTTTATCATCTGAACCCCCTCCAGTATTAAGTTGCAAGCAACGGATAATTGCATCACGAATTGCGTGTAAAGTAAACAATACGATTGTTTTATGAACAAAGGATTATTGTTTTCTCCCTAGTAGCAACAACACATCTGGTACCTTAGAGATTTCTGTCACTTCCCCAGATTACTAGAGGCACGAACCCACTATCGAGCATAAATACTAACTCTTGGAGTTGCTAGCGTCTACTTGGCCAACATAGCTACTAACAACGGAAAGCATGCAAGATCACAAATAACAAAGACATGATAAAATCAATAATCAATCTAAAATAGCATCTCAATATCCATCGGATCCCCGCAAACACAACATGTAGGATTACAAATAGGTGATCTTGATCATGAACGGAGCTCACAAGATCTAAACATGATAGCACAAAGGAGGAGAACCAGCCATCTAGCTACTACATGGACCCATAGTCTAGAGATGAACTACTCACGCATCACACCAGAGGCTTGCATGGTGATGAAGAAGGCCTCCAGGGTGAATTCCCCTCTCCAGCAGGGTACAGAGAAGAGCTTCAGATCCCTCCTGATCTAGGGATGGAGATGACGGTGGCTATAGACTCTTTCGTGGAATTTTGATCGGGTACTTAGGGTTTCTGTATCGGAGGCATCTTATAGTCGGAAGGGGAGGTCGAGGGGGTGCCTGGGCTGGCCACACCACCTCCTAGCATGGGCCAGGCTTGCCGCACGGCCAGGTGGTGTGGCCGCCCTCTGGCCCCTCTTCATCTCGTATTCTGGCTCTGTGTCCCCATCGGTGAAAAACTGACTTTGGCTTTTGTCCCATCCAATTCCGAGAATATTCATTTTCTGACTTCCTGGAACCAAAAACAGAAGAAAACAGGCAGCTGGCACTGTGGCTCTTTGTTAATAGGTTAGTCCAAGAAAGTGTATAGAAAGTACTCCAAAGTTGGAACAAAACATAAGAAAGTAGATAAAACCAAGCATGGAACATCAAAAATTATGGATACGTTAGGAACGTATCAACATCCCCAAGCTTAACTCATGCTCGTCCTCGAGTAGATAAGTGATAAAAATAAAGAATAATTTTTGAGGTGACATGCACCATCATAAACTTGATCAAAGTATTTGTAAAACATTCAAAGCTGGGATCATATTACTTCAATCATAACATGAAAGATAAAGTTCTAGCAATAAGACAAAGCAACTATGTTGCAACATGAAAAGGCAAAAACAAAAGATTCATGAATAACAATACTTTGCAAGACGTTTGTTTGTTTCACATAAAGAAAACATAGCATAGTGGCATTCAGCTTGTCCCTCATAGAGTAGCAAACATAAATGCATAGGACACCTTCAAAGTTCATAAGAGTGACTAGATACAAGTAGTTTAAAACAAGCAATATCAAAGTTATGCATCAATCAACAAGTCTTGGGACAATGCACATAGAACTAAGAATGGCCACTATGCTCTCAAAGTAGGTGCATAAAGATAGAGGGTGGAGACTCAACATAAAGTAAAAGGAAGGCCTTCATAGAAGGAAGTAGGGATTCAAGTTTCACAAAGAACTTCCAAAAAATATGGTACTTGTTAGCTTTCAACTCTCATTGCCCCTATCATAATCATGTTTAAGTGATTAAGTTAAAATGACACAACTAAGAGGATATGCTTAACAAGTTATAAGCCGAAATCTCATACCCCTTACTTACGAAGACCGAACCTCATGCTACTCAACTTTAGTCACGAGTAAGCTCTTGTCATTGTAAGTACATATGTATCATAAAGAACCGCCAACGGGTACCCCTTGCACATGATACATGAGCTATCCCATAATCAAAATGACAAGGCAAGCAGACAATGAGCATCTCAGCAATCTTTTTATTTGCTATTTGCATAGGTTTTTATTAAGGATGCTTCATAGAGTGCTCATTATGGTTATGCTGCAAGTTTCCACCATGATTAGGCATGGCTTAGGCTAGCGGCCCAGGTGTTTATCTAACACACATACAAACTCCATGATCTTACAAGTTCCACTTTTATTTCACACCGCCGGGATCCATAAGCAAAAGAACATGATATCAACGGGGTATAAAGTACAAGTGCAATGTTGAAAGCGTTCCCCATGATACATGGTTCTGCTAATTTCAACTTATAAAGCGCAAGCATATACGCAACAAAGATGGATCCAATGGTTCAAGTTTATTAAATGCAAGAAAAGTAAATTGTGCCATCAATTTCGTGAGAGCTTTAATCACTAATTTTCACATAATAAGTTTAATTCGGAAGGTAGATAAAAACATGGATATACTTGGAATAGCATATGCTAATAGGTAGGTGGACTCTTTGGAATAACTTGATTTTAGGAGTTGGATGCATGAGTGGAACTCATACTTCGTTACGGAGGCTAGCAAAAGACTGGGAGCGACAAACTAAGAGAGCAATAATGGCCATAATAATGAAGAGCGACAAAACATCATTGATCAAAGCATAAAGTGATATTACCAGTTGAAAAATAAAGGATCATCAAGTCTATGGTGACTTGGGATAGTCATAACATGGTGTGAGCATGTGCCAAGTTAACCCAAATAAAGCATCAAAGGATAATACCACAATACTATGCTTTAATATACTAAAACAACGCATAATCCTTCCAAGGCACATTATGCAATCTCAATTGTTTATAACATGTCATGCTACATCAAAGAATACTAAGCATAAAGCCAAAACAATATCAAGCATGACATGACAAAGCATATGCCGCAGTAAAAAACAAGCTCTCTTTACCACTTAAGCATGAGTTTTCCTACTCTTTTCCAAACCCAACCAAACTATTTACAAACCAACGTATGAAAGAGGAGGTCCAACCAATTTATTCAGCAAACTAAGCAAACCACTCAAACTAAAAACCAAAACAAAAACGAAAAAGAAGACGCTCCAAGAACAACACAACTGTGCATGAAACAATAAAAATGAAGTGGTTGAAAGAAACCTGGGATTTTTATTGATGAAGAAGGGGATGCCTTGGGCATCCCCAAGCTTTAACGCTTGTACTTCTTGGATATTTCTTGGGGTGACACGCGTGGTATCCCCAAGCTTGAGCTTTAGTCCATCCTTCATCTCATTACTCATTCCTTTCATACACCTGAAATTTTTCCTTCATACAAAACTTCACACAATCTTTATTAGCAACATTAGTGCACTCAAGATAATAATACTTTGGGTTAAGTTTCAACACCAATAAAACTTCCATTAAAACACAAACTATTGTAGCACTTCCCTCAAAAATCTCAATTCCCCAAAAGAACTCAAAAAGGAACCAACAAGAAGCAAATGCAAATGAAGGCGGAAATCTGTCAAAACAGACCAGCAGGTAAAGACGAATTTTTTCGAATTTCTTCTGTTACTCAAATCAAAAGGTGTTGAACTAACGAAAGTTAGATAATAACATGGGGCAGAAGCACAAAAATTCACGCCTCAAAAGGACGTATGGAGATTTTACACGAATTTTTACGGTGAAGCACAGAGGTAATAACAAAAAGCAAATAAAAAATATAAGGAGCGGTTATTACAGAGGTAATAACTTCCAAGACCCATCTAAAACTTTTGAGTTATCTCCCAATAAGTACTTTTCTTTAACGCCTTTAAGTTAGGCATAAGAAGCAAGAAAAAGAATCAAGTGTTCTCCAATAAAGAAGCATTAAGAGAAAATTTTATTTTCATAGGAGAGGCAAAAGATGAAGGAGATATGCCCTAGAGACAAATAATAAATAGGTTTTTATTGACATATCTCAATTGGTTTATAATAGTTTCATATTGTGCTATAACTGTGCCAAGTAGAAACATTGGTACAGGTGTGGTATAAAACAACCAAGTCCCTAGTAGCCTCTATTCATACTAGTTCGTTGGTCATGAGGATGATCTGGGTTTCAAGATCATGGGCATTTATGCCAATTGACAACGGGATCATATCATTGGAGAATGATGTGATTGGACATTCCTCGAAGGATTGCAATGCGAACAAGTCATATAAGTTCATTGTTGCAACAGCTATACCTAGACTCCTTTTCCTTAGACCGTACGCTCATATTACTCACTATTTCCCGAAGCTGCTTAGACTGCATCAACCCTCGTCTGGTAATATGGTGGCCATAAAGGTGTACGTTGGGTATTCCGAAGGAACAGTAGATGACATGTGACTGCTAGACCGGGATTTGTTCACCCACATGATGGGTAAAGATACATGCGGCCGGCTTGGTGAGATTACATCCATAAATGTTGCAACATGTGACTCAGTCAAAGGGATGTAATATCACGGTAACAAGAAAACAGAACTTGTTGTGAATGAGATTGAACAAGGTATGTGATACCAATGATCGGATCTCGGACAAGTTGTATCGAGAAACAAAAGGACAAGGATGCTACATTTAGCGGTTCAGACGACATTGTCATCAGGAATGCATAGGGGTCACATGGATATCCCTAGTCCCTCTGTTAAGCATTGATACATATCATGTCTAGAGCATTCCCGAGCCGTGAGAGGATACACATAAGGGTACGATGAGAGTGATCATTCGTAAGACGGAATCACAGTAGAGAAAGCCAGAAATATTCCGTAGAGAGATCCGAAGTTGTTCGGAGAAAGAATAAAGGAAAAGACCCGGAAAAGTGTTTTCAGATAAATGGGAATTTAAATATATATTTATTATATGTTAATTGTGAATTAATGTATTCTAAATAATATTTATATTAAGATTTATAAAAGCAACTTTTATATTAGGCCAAATCCCCTGAGGGAATTAGCCTAGGATAAAAGCTGCAGAAAAAAGGGAAAAAGAAAACAGCCCACTGGGCGGCAAATATTATCCACCGCGCCAGGCGACAAGCAGCTAGGCTGCGTGCGCGGGCGAGCGGCAGGTACTATCCGCCGCGCGGGGGCGGACAGCAGCCAGATGGCTGACGGGCCGGCCAGCTCAAACCCGGCCCATGCGGGCACGCGGGGGATCTAGCCGCGAGGCAGGCGGTGGCCACTGCCGGCCCACCCGGGCTGCCTTCCCCTCTCCTCCTCGTGGCTGGGCCGCCGGCTGGTTTCGGCCCACCCGGGCCTGCCCGCCTGGCTGGCTCAGCACAGGGGAGCTGGGCCGCCTAGTGCACCCAGGCCCACCCGGGTTGGCACCCTTTGCAGCTAGGCTGAGGGCATTCAGCCCATTCGCCTGTTTTGGCTATTTTCCTATATTTCCTTTAACTATTAGTCCCACATGGCTAACCTAATGGGGAGGGCATGCCCCCTCCGCCTATATAAAGGGTCTCCATGGGTGGGATTAGAGACACCATCAACTTGAGAAGTCCTTTAATTGACTTCCTCCCCCTCTCTCTCTCTCTAGCCCTTGTGACCATGGCCCCAAGTCTGGGCTGTGCGATCGAGGCACACCTGCAGTAAGCCGTTGTGATGCAGGGATTCCTAGCTGGATATCAACTTATGCACTCCCGGCGGGATCGGGGAGCCGGAGGTCTCATCGTGCACCAGATGTGTACGAACACACGAGGCGCAACACTTGGGGCGATTAAATGTCGTGAGCCGGAGCTGCTGCACGATAAAGATGAAGAAGGAGCAAGGGGTGATCCGCGAGGAGCTTCGCGACCTTGAGGTTGGCTACTAGTATGACTACTTCAACCACGTTCCCCGCGGAACGTTAACCGCGTATGGTATACAAGGGTATGTATTCTCTACGCATCGGTCGTTACCTCATTACTACATAGATAGATCCTAGGCAGTTTTGGGGGTTCCAACGTAGGAAATTTTTTGTTTTCTGTTGCGGATCCCCTTCAGTGGTATCGGAGCCGATCTATCTGTAGGAGTGCTGTACGGCCAGTACGCACAAGTATTGTGCGGGCATTGATCTCTTAGTTGTTACCCTATAACGTGTACTTGTTTATATCGCGGTATTGTTTGATGAAGCGGCCCGGACCGTCCTCACGCGTATTCGTACGCGAGACTGATTCCACGCTCAACATACGGCTTGTACCGTATAAGTGGCTAGCGAGTGTTTGTCTCTCATTTGATAGTTGATATAGCATTTACAACAGAGGGTCCCGAAAGGGGCGTAATAGAGACAACTGTCGGATCCATGTTGTGGTTGGAAAGTTCATAGCGGTTATATTGCGAAAGCCCTAACAACCACGCAAAACTTGCAATAGATGAAGTAGAGGCATCTAACTTTATTTTGTAGGGGGCATGTGATTATGATATGGCATTGGTCATTGCGAAGGTAAAGTAGTTTACTTTTCTTTTACTAAGTAGTATAGTAATAGTCATCGTTCCGATGGACGACCTGGTGGAGGCGTCGTGGACTTGGCGTCAAACCAAGGGCAAGATGGAGATCATGCCGGAGCGCTCGATGGAGATCAAGGTGCAAGACGGACCATATCATATCACATTATACATATGATGTTGATACCTGTTTTACATCTTATTGTGTGCTAGTATTTAGATACTCAACGGTAGCAAATAAGATAATCCCTATTGAATTCCAATGTTCCGTGTTCCCCTTGTGTGTGCACCACCAAGAAAGTTCTTCGGTATGAGGCGCCCTGCGGTGAGTAGGGGTCAGACATATCTACGTTCGCATACAGTGGGTGTAAGCCATGTTGCATAGCAAATACACACAAGTTAGATTTGGCGAGCCTAGCATGTTACAGAGACATGGCCTTGGAACACAAGAGATCAAAAGATCGAGCATGAGTCACATGGATGATGTGATTGGCATTAGTGAATGTCTACCTTTGATAATGCATTGATGGCCGTGTCAATCGGGGGAGGTGCAGAGGATAGGGATCATAAGATCACTAAAATCGTCCAGGGTATGATAATTTTAGTGGAGACCAATTATAAATTGATCTCTTATTATAATCTTAGTCTAGATTTCTATTTGCAAATATCTTAATAGATCTTGGCCTATCCCATTGAGGTCCTTTGCGACCATGGGAATATATTGCTTAATATGGAACTTAGCGAAAGGGTCTGACTTCATAGATTAATACCCACGTCTGAGGGATATCCTCGTAAAAGGTGATATTCTATTCTTGATACAATAACCATTAGGAGATAATTCGATGACTTCGGAATGTTTGGAAAAACACTTAGCAATCTTGCATTAGAGTTGAGAACTCTTGGAAGGAATTGATTGCAAATGGAGGTCATGGATGAAAAAGGTATATGTAAGATATACAAATTATAAATGTGGTTCTTGCAAAACTCGTTGCAGTTTGCAAAGTATTTGATACTTGTCCTGCTTTGTGAAAACATGATGATCTGCTTGAGAATTGCAGGATTTGAGGCAACGTGGCTTGATGATGGCAAGCAAAATAGTTGATGGCCGACATCACCTCTTCCCTCGAAGTTTATCATTTGGATGAGTGGATTTGAATATAAATTTGTAATCCCTGTTTGTGTGTCTTTCTTTTGGCAAGACGATTATTCATATGAACAATACCGTTATGGTCACATTATGATTACAAACAAGTTATTCTCATCACTATGTTAATGATAATGGTTTAAACATTTATAAAAGGATCAGAATGCTAAAAGATATCCAAAGTTTAATAATGAAATGACACTATAGTTCAAGTTATTTTGGTTATTGCATGTTCTTTATGAAGATCGGGGTCCTAGATGCTTAATCTAGAGACTTTACAAAACAATGCCTCTTGGGCAGAATGACTAAAACTCCGCATTCTAGTAAAAGGGTGATATGCAAAGAAATGTTGAATCTTATACATAGGATGTATCGTATTTTCAACAAGTAGTGGAAATTATTTATTGTGGACTTAAGTGAATAAGTGTATTTACTTAATGAAACATGAGTTCGAAACGATTTGAATTGTTCAAATGAGTTCGTAACTAAATGGGATATTGAATTAACAGAAATATAAAGTCTTTTTGATTTGATCAACATGACTAATGTATTCAAGTTAAGTTTAGCATAAAAGGAACTTGTGAAAGATGTTTCACAAATTATGATAATTGGACGAATTCAAACTGTGTTGAAATGTCTAAACATCATAATCATTATGTATTATATACATATGGTATAATATTATCTCTTATCGGGGTTATAGTTGTTTTTTAGAGTTAAATATCGAAATAAGCAAACACTCATTTGAAATATAAAGGAACATCAAAAGATTCGTGGAAACAACACCATAAGTGTTATGGCACGTTCAAGTTTCTGGAGATTTTGATAAGTCAAAATCATGGCGAATAAACAAGTCTTTGTAGAGCATTCTTAGGAAGCTATGAATGCATCTTCCACAAAAAGGGGCAAAACTGTTGTTGTCCAAATTTGACGTGTCTTGATGAAGACACGTGTGGAAGATAGTAAAAGATCAAACAAGGTATTTGACCTTACCTCCGGATTGTTGAGTGGCGCAACGAAATTTGTTTCGTGAATCCAAACTCTACAAATAGAGGAGAAACCAATGATAATGATCATAAAGTTTCAGTGAATATTTTTACTAAAGAAAGTAGGATTTAACTATATATTCTACAAGTTTGTGGAATTATATTGTTGATTCACTTGTCATGTTTTGAACAAGACATACCTACGAAATACAAAGAAGCGTGATGGACCTAAGTACGAGAAATGAATGGTCATTGAAATCTCGTTAGTGGAATTCTCGATTTGATGGCGATCAAAGATTTTGGAATGTCCAAGATTATCGAGAGGACCTAGTTTTGAGTAGGAGCTAAGTGAAATCCTTGGATCTCAAACATGAATGTCATATTTGAGTGGGAGCGTGAAATCATTTTGGGATGTGTGGACGACATATGTGAATGATGTGATTGGTGTTAATAATATTTAAGTTAGATGAAGTTGAAGATATTAAACAATAAGATCTATCGAGATAGATTGGTGAGTTTAATAAACACTTCATGTCGAATGATTCCTGGACTTGATTCTGAAAGATGTTCAGAATGTCCTAAGCATGATTCTGAAGTAGCTCAAAATGGAACAAGGTAAGAAACGAGTTCTTATTATATGAATCATTGAGTTAGTATTGCAACTATAGTTGAAAGAAAGAGATGCGTTGCATCTCCTATGCCTTAGTCATAGGTTCTTCCATTCAACCATGTTGTATACTCGACATAAAGTGACCCGAAGTTTTGGTTGATAGGACAAAGTCTTAACTGTAAGAACGTGTCCTTAAGTGATTCCTGAGTTAATCACTGAATCAGAATTAAGTTTGTACTTAAATGACAAGAAGCAAAGTAAGTGGCATAGTTGCATTTCATGCACTAGGATCTACATAGATATAGAACTATAAAGGCTCCATCTGATGTGATGTATAATGTTATGCTGGGGCTAGTTCGCTTTTAACGTAGAATGATGTGTCCCAGGGCCCAGTGCCCATGAGAAAGCCCTCGAGGTTGATCTAAAGTCACTGTAAGCTCCTGGAATCCGGCCTCGTTCTGCTGCCATGACTATAGTATATACACAAAGGATAGCAAAGTGTGTTTCGAAGTTTAGATGACAACAGTGAAAACGACCGTCATCATAAACACTAGAAACAAAGTCTCACTTTGTCGCCGAACAAATACTTCGACCCATTATAAGATAATGGAGTGAATGTCAAAATAAGGAAGACATTAACGATTTGCAAAAGACATAATGATCTGGTAAAACAGAACATGGACATGACGTTTCCCATGAGCATGCATAATCTGTAAACGCATATGGTATATGGTTTATATGAGAAAAATGCGAGCTAGAATATTTGTACTCTAGTGCAAGTGGGAGACTGAAGGAGATATGCCCTAGAGGCAAATGATAAATAGGTTTTTATTGCCATATCTCAATTGGTTTATAATAGTTTCATATTGTGCTATAACTGTGCCAAGTAGAAACATTGGTATAGGTGTGGTATGAAACAACCAAGTCCCTAGTAGCCTCTATTCATACTAGTTCGTTGGTCATGAGGATGATCTGGGTTTCAAGATCATGGGCATTTATACCAATTGACAACGGGATCATATCATTGGAGAATGATGTGATTGGACATTCCTCGAAGGATTGCAACCCGATCAAGTCATATAAGTTCATTGTTGCAACAACTATACCTAGACTCCTTTTCCTTCGACCGTGCGCTCATATTACTCACTGTTTCCCGAGGCTACTTAGACTGCATCAACTGTCATCTGGTAATACGGTGGCCATAAAGGTGTACGTTGGGTATTCTGAAGGAACATTAGATGACATGTGACTTCTAGACCGGGATTTGTTCACCCACACGATGGGTAAAGATACATACGGCCAGCTTGGTGAGATTACATCCATAAATGTTGCCACATGTGACTCGGTCACGGGGATGTAATATCACGGTAACAAGAAAAAGAACTTGTTGTGAACGAGATTGAACAAGGTATGTGATACCAATGATCGAATCTCGAACAAGTTGTATCGAGAAAGACAAGGATGCTACATTTAGCGGTTCAAACAACATTGTCATCAGGAATGCATAGGGGTCACGTGGATATCCATGGTCCCTCTGTTGATCATTGATACAGATCATGTCTAGAGCATTCTCGAGCCGTGAGAGGACACACTTAAGGGTATGATGAGAGTGATCATTCGTAAGACGGAATCACAGTAGAGAAAGCTGGAAATGTTCCGCAGAGAGATCCGAAGTTGTTCGGAGAAACAATAAAGGAAAAGACCCGGAGAAGTGTTTTCGTATAAATGAGAATTTAAATATATATTTATTATATGTTGATTGTGAATTAGTATATTCTAAATAATATTTATATTAAGATTTATAAAAGCAACTTTTATATTAGGGCAAATCCTCGGAGGGAATTAGCCTAGGATAAAAGCTGCAGAAAAAAGGGAAAAAGAAAACAGCCAACTGGGCGACATATATTATCCACCGTGCCAGGCGACAAGTAGCTAGGCTGCGCGTGCGGGCAAGCGGCAGGTACTATTCACCGCGCGGGGGTGGACAATAGCCAGACGGCCGCCGGGCCGGCCAGCTCGACCCCCGGCCCATGCGGGTGCGCGGGGGAGCCAGCCGCCAGGCAGGCGGTAGCCACTGCCGGCCCACCCGGGCCGCCTTCCTCTCTCCTCCTCGCGGCTAGGCCGCCGGCTAGTTTTGGCCCACCCGGGGTTGCCTGCCTGGCTGGCTCAGCGCAGGGGAGCTGGGCCGCCTGGTGCACCCAGGCCCACCCGGGTTGGCACCCTTTGCAGCAGGGCTGAGGGCATTCAGCCCATCCGGCTGTTTTGGCTATTTTTCCTATATTTGCTTTGACTATTAGTCCCACATGGCTAACCTGATGGGGAGGGCACGCCCCCTCCGCCTATATAAAGGGGTGCTCATGGGTGGGATTAGAGACACCATCAATTGGAGAAGTCCTTTGGTTGACTTCCCCCTTCCCTTTCTCTCTCTCTAGCCCTTGTGACCATGGCCCCAAGTCTGGGCTGTGCGATCGAGGCACACCTACAGTACGCCGTTGCGCTGCAGGGATTCCTAGCTGGATATCAACTTCCGCACTCCCGGCGGGATCGGGGAGCTGGAGGTCTCATCGTGCATCGGATGTGTACAAAGACACGAGGCGCAACATTTGGGGCGCTTAAATGTCGTGAGCCGGAGCTGCTGCACGATGAAGATGAAGAAGGAGCGAGGGTGACCTGCGAGGTGCTTCGTGACCTTGAGGTCGGCTACGAGTGCGACTACTTCAACCACGTTCCCTGCGGAACGTTAACCGCGTACGGTATACAAGGGTATGTATTATCTACGCATCGGACGTTACCGCATTACTACATAGATAGATCCTAGGACGTTTCTAGGGTTCCAACGTAGGAATTTTTTGTTTTCTGATGCGGATCCCCTTCAAAAGAAATCTTCTCTCTCTTCTGAGGGAAGTGTTCTATACCTTTCTTGAGTGGGAGTTGACATTTAATGGTGCCTTCTTTCATATCAATAATGACACCAACAGTTCTAAAAAATGGTCTTCCCAAAGTAATAGGACAAGAGGCATTGCATTCAACATCCAAAACATAGAAATCAACAGGGACATAGGCATTGTTAACCATAATAAGAACATCAATAATACTCCCCATGAGTTTCTTTTTAGCATTATCATCAAGTGGGACATTTAAATAACAATCTTCAAGTGGTGGCAAATCAAGCATATCATAAATCCTTCTAGGCATAATATAAACACTACTATCAAGATCACATAAAGCTTTGAAATCAAAATCATTCACTTTCATATTAATGATGGGTTCCCAACCATCTTCTTGTTTTATTGGAATAGCAACTTTATGTTTCATCTTTTCTTCTTTAATTTTTATCAGAGCATCAGTAATGTGCTTTGTAAAGGCCATATTCATAGCACTAGCATTAGGACTTTTAGCAACTTTTATAGGAACTTAATAACTTCAGAGATGTTGCAACCATCAAGATCAAAATCAAATTTATCATCTAAAGTAGTAGAACTATTGTTACTAGCTTCAACACTAGTGGTAGTGATAGTAGAAACACTAATGTTTCTAGCAATTTCATCTTCTCTTTCCTACTTAGCATGCAATTTAGCTAATAGTCTAACATTTTCATAAATTCTAACGTGTATGACATTAGTAGCGGCAAAGGTATTTTCAATAGTTTCAGGTTTAGCAGCCATTTTATTAATTAAAGAAGATTTTGCTTCAGACTAAGATGATATATTTCTTTCAACATTAGAGAGTTTTAATTGCAAGCTAGGGATTTCCCTATTTAAACTTTCAAGTTGATGACTAATATTCTTCAAAATGGTAGATTGTTCCTCCATAGTTTTAGTAAATAATTTGTTTTGTTCATATTGCATTTGCATGAAGTTTTTAGTGGCTCTTTCAACCTCTCAAATTCTTCCTTCACTAGGTATTCCAGGTTTTCCATTATAACCATAAGTATTATTAGGAGGGTAATGCCTATAATTGTTATTACCATAAGCATCGTTGCCAAAATTGTTATTTCTTATAAAGTTCACATCAACTTGCTCTTCTTGAGCAACCAAAGAAGCTAAAGGAACATGATTTGGATAAATATAAGCTTTCCCATTAATAAGCATAGACATAATAACATCAATTTTATCACTCAAGGAAGAGGTTTCCTCAACAGAATTTACCTTCTTACCTTGTGGAGCTCTTTCAGTATGCCATTCAGAAAAGTTATCCAACATATTATCTAGAAGCTTTGTTGCAGCACCCAAAGTAATGGTCATAAAGGTACCTCCAGCAGTAGAATCCAATAGATTTCTTGAAGAATAGTTCAATCCTGCATAAAAGGTTTGGATAATCATCCAAGCAGTCAGTCCATGAGTGGGACAATTCTTTACCAAAGATTTCATTCTTTCCCAAGCTTGAGCAACATGTTCATTATCAGATTGTTTAAACTTCATTATTTCACTTCTCATAGATATAATATTAGCAGGAGGATAGTATTTTCCAATGAAAGCATCTTTGCATTTAGTCGAAGAATCAATACTATTCCTAGTTAAGGAATTCGACCATTCTTTAGCTTTTCCTCTCAAAGAGAAAGGAAACAATTTAAGCTTAATGATATCTCCGTCTATATCCCTATGCTTTTACATCTCACAAAGTTCAACAAAGTTATTTAGATGAGCAGCAACATCTTCATTACCAATACCAGAAAATTGTTCTCTCATAATAAGATTGAGTAAAGCAGGTTTTATTTCAAAGAAAGTAGCTTCAGGCACATGTGGAGCAATAGGTGTGCTCATGAAATCATTGTTGTTGGTGCTAGTGAAGTCACACAACTTAGTGATTTCCAGAGTAGTCATTTTTTGTGTTTTTAATAAAGAAAGCAATCTTGCAAAACTAAATTTTTTGTGTTTTGATAAAGAAACAAGTAAACAAAGCAAGAAAATAAACTAAGAAAAACAAAAATAACAAAGTAAATAGATTGGTTATGAGGGACTCCCCTTGTGAAGATGTCCTTGACTCCTCGGCAACGGCGCCAGAAAATATTCTTGATGGCCCAAAATATATCGAGCTCGTTAGGGAACCCCAAGAGGAAGGTATGATGAGCACAACAACAAGTTTTCCCTCAGTTATGAAACCAAGGTTATCAATCCAGTAGGAGCAAGGAAACACCTCAAAGGTGTTGCTAGCTGGACTATGGCAGGGCGCACTATCAGCGTCAGCAGCAACATGGAGACCTGCACAACACAACCACATAACTTTGCCCCCAACTTACGATGAGGTTATCAATCTCACCGGTTTTGATGAAAACAAAGGATTAAACGTATCGAGTAGAAGAAAGTAATAGTTTGCAGAAAGTAAACACAAAGCAGTAAACAGTTGATTATAGATTGATTGTAAAAGAAAGGACCGAGGTCCATAGTTCACTAGTGGTGGCTCTCCTTAAGATAGATAACATGTTGGGTGAACAAATTACAGCGGGGCAATTGACAAACATCGAGAAAGCAATACATGCATATACTAATCATCTTGACTCCTTTGAGACTTGATTGGGCATTACAACATTATACATAAACCTCCATCCAACTGCATCTATGACTAATAATCCACCTTCAGGTTATCATCCGACCCCCCTCCAGTATTAAGTTACAAGCAACGGATAATTGCATTACGAATTGCATGTAAAGTAAACAATACGATTGTTCTATGAACAAAGGATTGTTGTTTTCTCCCTAGTAGCAACATCACATCTAGTACCTTAGAGATTTCTGTCACTTCCCGAGATTACTAGAGGCATGAACCCACTATCGAGCATAAATACTAACTCTTGGAGTTTCTAGCATCTACTTGGCCAAGATAGCTACTAACAACGGAAAGCATGCAAGATCACAAATAACAAAGACATGATAGAATCAATAATCAATCTGAAATAGCATCTCAATATCCATCGGATCCCCGCAAACACAACATGTAGGATTACAAATAGATGATCTTGATCATGAACAGAGCTCACAAGATCTAAACATGATAGCACAAAGGAGGAGAACCAGCCATCTAGCTACTACATGGACCCGTAGTCCATAGATAAACTACTCACGCATCACACCGGAGGCTTGCATGGTGATGAAGAAGGCCTTCAGGGTGAAATCCCCTCTCCGGCAGGGTGCCGGGAAGAGCTTCAGATCCCTCCCGATCTACGGATGGAGATGACGGCGGCTACAGACTCTTTCATGGAATTTTGATCGGGTACTTAGGGTTTCTGTATCAGAGGCATCTTATAGGCGGAAGGGGAGGCTGAGGGGGTGCCTGGGCTGGCCACACCACCTCCTGGCATGGGTCAGGCATGGCCACGTGGCCAGGTGGTGTGGCCACCCTATGGCCCCTCTCCGTCTCGTATTCTGGCTCCGTGTCCCCCTCGGTGAAAAACTGACTTTGGCTTTTGTCCCGTCCAATTCCGAGAATATTCATTTCTGACTTCCTGGAACCAAAAATAGCATAAAACAGGCAGTTGGCACTATGGCACTTTGTTCATAGGTTAGTCCAAGAAAGTTTATAGAAAGTACTCCAAAGTTGGAACAAAACATAAGAAAGTAGATAAAACCAAGCATGGAACGTCAAAAATTATGGATACATTAGCAACATATCACTTATACCGTATAAAGTGTCTTTGGGGAGTGTATGTCTCTCTCGCATTAGTTGGTATGCCATTTGCAAAGGAGGGTCCTGAAAGGAGTGTAGTATAGACAACTATATGATCAATGTTGTGGTGGAAGTTCGTAGGTAAGAATGATTCTTGTGCAAAAGCCCTAACAACCTCGTAAAACATACAAAGATAAAGTAGAGGCGTCTAACTTTATTTTATTGGGGCATTGTGATGTGATATGGTAGTATTAAAGGTAAAATAGTTCACTTTCTGTTGCTAAGTAGTAATAACGGTCATGGTGATGGTGGACTACCACGCCAGAGGCGCCGGTACCCTGGTGCCCACGGCGCCAGAACCCTGGCGCTGGATCTGGAGACGCGGGATGGAGATCACAGCGCAAGGACCATATCGCACCGCATTTACATTCAGTTTTTATTGTTTGTGCATCTTGTTGTGCGCTAGTATTAGATACTCGATGGTAGCTGATACATTACAAATGTATCTATAATTTTTGATGCTCCATGCTTGGTTTTATCCACACTTTGGAGTACTTTTCACATGATTTCTTGGAATAACCTATTAACAAGAGCCACAGTGCCAGCTACCTGTTTTCTGTTGTTTTTGGTTCCAGGAAAGTCAGAAAATGAATATTCTCGGAATTGGACGGGACAAAAGCCAAAGTGCCTATTTTTCCAGAAGACTCATGGAGCCAGAATACGAGACGGAGGAGGGCTAGGGCCTGGCCACACCACCCCCAGGCGCGGGCTCGGCTTGGCCGCGCCAGGGCATGGTGTGGTGGCCCCAGGCACCCCCTCGGTCTCCCTCTTCGCCTATAAGAAGCCTTCTGACCTAAAAACTTCGGGGGGTTCGACGTTTTTCCACGAAAAGTTCCGCTGCGCCACCGCCACTGAAGGGGAGATTCGGGGGACAGAAAGTCTCTGTTCCGGCACCCTGCCGGGACGGGGAAGTGCCCCCGGAGCCATCTCCATCGATCTTCACCATCATCTCCATCGACCATCCATGTTTCCCCCATCTATGAGTGAGTAATCCCCCGCTGTAGGCTATGGGGATGGTAGGGATTGGATGAGATCGTTCATGTAATGGCATCAGATTGTTAGGGCATGGTGCCTAGTATCTTTTATTAGTGCTTTATGACTTTGTTGTGAGTTGTTGTGCTTAATGCTTGTCACTAGGGCCCAAGTGCCATGATTTCAGATCTGAACTTATTGTTGATTCATTATGATAGTATTGTTTCTGGTCTTATCTACAAGTTGTATACACACGTCGTTGTCCGGAACCTATGGCCTCGAAGTGACAGAAATCGGGATAATCGGAAGGGAAAGGCTTTGATGTGAGGATCACATGTGTTCACGAAGTGTTAATGATTTGCTCCGGTGCTCTATTAAAAGGAGCACCTTAATTGCCAGTAGTTCCCTAGAGGCCCCGCTGCAAACGGTCTGGCAGGACAAAATATGTTGTGCAAGTTCTCACTGCGAGCACGTATGACTATATATGGAACACATGCCTAGGATTGTCTAGTACTTGGGTGCTTTATCTTATTTATCTGCAATTTCCCTATGTTCTGATTGCTATGAGAATTGTCTTGTCCATGCAACGCCCGTCCATCCATCCCTATGCGCACCGCACTCGAATCCCACTGTTTACTGCTTTTGTTACTACTGTCCTTGCTTTACTACTGCTGTTACTTTACTATTCCTACTACAAAACTGTTGCTACTGATAAACAGCTGTGAGCAAGATTGTTTCCAGGTGCAGCTGAATTGACAACTCAGTTGTTAAGGCTTATAAATATTCTTTGGCTCCCCTTGTGTCGAATCAATAAATTGGGTTTCACTTCCCTCGAAAATACTGCGATACACCCCCTATACTTGTGGGTCATCAAGACTATTTTCTGGCGCCGTTGCCGGAGAGCATAGCTTTATTTATCAAGTCCACTTGGATTCACTATTGTTCAACCTAAGTTTATCTTTCTCCTTGTTTGCTTGTTTCTTTATCAAAAATACAAAAAAATTAGTTCCTACTCTAGTTGTTATTTTTGTTGGTCTGTTATTGTCTTGCTTTATCATGCTTGTTGGCAATGGTTGGTTTCTTTGAAACTGAAGCTTATTGGCAAGGTGGGTTCACGGAAGATCAAAAATATTATTATAAGGAACACCGCTTGTCACAAAAAGGGAAACACTTATGGGAACAAATTGATAGATTGTATACCATTGCTAGGAATGTGTGCTCTACTTATAATGTTACTTATTGCTATGATGAGTCTTGTTGCAGAAAGAGGTATAAACACCTCCCATTTCAATGTGAGTATAGTGATAATGATACCATATCTTCCTATGCTAAAGGAATTTATGACTTTTATGATGCGGAAAAAATTGAAGAATTTATTGCTTGGAAGGGTGCTTTTGAACTTGCTAGTTTGCTTGAAGATATTGATGATTCACCTTACAAATATGAGGTGTATGGTATACTTAAATTTTGCTTTGATAATTACAAGGATGAAAATGGCTATATTCTTGAATATTTTAATAGATGTTTTCCACAAATGGAAGAGACTAATGCCTTGTAGGATCCTATGGAAGAAGAAATTGATGAACCTGAAATCTCATTAGATGAAAAAGAGGAGGAGAGTGATGAACAAAAGGAGGAAGAATGTATTAGCTACCCATTCCTACCTTCTAATGAGAGTAACTCTTTATCCCTTACATTATTTGATTGTCCCCCTTGCTTACTAAAGGAGAATGAATGTTATGTTCCTGAGGTTTCTCTTGAAAATGTTTATAATAAAGCTCTAGTGCTTATAGATCATGAACAGCATGCTTTATGTGATAGTTATATTGTTGAATTTCTTCATGAGGCTACTGAAAATTATTATGAGAGAGGAAAATATGGTTGTGGAGGTTTTCATGGTACTGAAACACCTCTCTATGTGCTGAAAGTTTTGAAATTACTCTTGTTTTATCTTCCTATGCTTGTCACTTTGTTCTTTGTGAATTTATTTGCTTACACGATTCCTATGCATAGGAAGTGGGTTAGACTTGAATGTGTTTTGGATTTGCTCCTTGATGCTCTCTTTTACTTCACATCATATTTCTTATGAGAGCATCCTCTCAAACTTTTATGCCTGAAGATGATAATATGTCTATTATTCTTGGGAGACCTTTTCTTAAATACTGCAGGAGTTGTTATTAATTGTAATCAAGGGAAGGTGACCTTCAATGTTAATGACAAGGAACATACTTTCTATTTCCCCAAGAAGATTGAAAGGACTTATGGTTTGAATTCAATTGAAATGTTGAAGGTATTCAAGTTGGAGAAATATATTGTCCCATACCAAGAGGAAAAATTGAAACTATTATGATTGGGACCATTACTATCAAGGTTGAGGTAACATAATCATTACTGGAATACAAAGTTTTGGCTCATATGGAATTGTTTTGGTAGCAAGACCTGATCAACCTTGTTAACAAAAGGATTTCATTGAACAAAACAATGGTTTCACTATGATTATCTCTATTTACTTCTATTCTATCCATTTCAGTTTTTTCTTATGCCTAACTTAAAGGCATTAAAGAAAAGTACTTATTAGGAGATAACCCAAAAGTTTTAGATGAGTCTTGGAAGTTATTACCACTGTAATAACCGCTCCTTATCCTTTTTATTTGCTTTTTGTGCCAAGAGTAACCTCTAATGAGAGAGAAGTAATGATTGGGAAAGTTGCTGTCCCGAAACAGATTTTTGTGCTTCACCGTAAAAATTCGTGAGAGAGCTCTATATGTTGGATTGAGCTGTAATGTTTTGTGCTTCTGCCCCATGTTGTTATCTAACTTTCGTTAGTTCAACACTTTTTTATTTGAGCAACATAAGGTCTTCAAAAAAATCATCTTTACCTTCTGGTCTGTTTTGACAGATTTCTGCCATTTTCTGCATTTGCTTCTTGTTAGTTCCTTCTTGAGTTCTTTTGGGGAATTGAGCTTTTTGAGGGAAGTGCTACAGTATCTAGTGTTCTGATGGAAGTTTATTTGGTGTCAGAACTGAACCTTAAGACTTATTTATCTTGAGTGCACTAATGTTGCTAATAAAGATTGTGTGAAGTTTTGTATGAAGGAAAAATTTCAGGTGTATGAAAGGAATGAGTAATGAGATGAAGGATGGACTAAAGCTCAAGCTTGGGGATACCACGCGTGTCACCCCAAGAAATATCCAAGAAGTACAAGCGTCAAAGCTTGGGGATGCCCAAGGCATCCCCTTCTTCATCAATAAAAATCCCAGGTTTCTTTCAACCACTTCATTTTTATTGTTTCATGCACAGTTGTGCTGTTCTTGGATCGTCTTCTTTTTCGTTTTTGTTTGGGTTTTTAGTTTGAATGGTTTGCTTAGTTTGCTGAATAAATTGGTTGGACCCCCTCTTTCATACGTTGGTTTGTAAATAGTTTGGTTGGGTTTGGAAAAGAGTAGGAAAGCTCATGCTTAAGTGGTAAAGAGAGCTTGTTTTTGACTGTGGCCTATGCTTTGTCATGCCATGCTTGATATTATTTTGGCTTTATGCGTAGTATTCTTTGTTGTAGCATGACTTGTTATAAACAATTGAGATTGCTTAATGTGCCTTGGATGAATCATGCGTTGTTTTAGCATATTAAAGCATAGTATAGTGGTATTCTCTTTTGATGCTTTATTTGGGTTGACTTGGCACATGCTCACACCATGTTATGACTATCCCAAGTCACCATAAGCCTTTATGATCCGTTAGTTTTCGACTTGTGGTATCACTTTATGCTTTGATCAATGATGTTTTGTCGCTCTGCATGATTATGGCCATTATTGCTCTCTCGTTTGTCGCTCCCTTACTATTGCTAGCCTTCACTTTCACTGAGTATGTTTTACTCAAGTTTCCAACTCCCTAAACCAAATATTGCCAAAGTGTCCACCATACCTACCTATTAGCATCATTTTCTACTTCCATGCATATTCAATATGCCTTGTTTTCTCCGGAATAAAATGTTTGCTTGTTTTGAGAAAGTTAGTTAGTAAAGCTCTCACGAACTTGATGGCACACTTTATTTCCTATACTTAATAAATCTGAACCATTGTGAACTCTCCATGAAAGTTATATGCTTGCTAATTATAGGCTGGGGATTAGCAGAACCGTGCTGTCACGGGTAACGCTTTCAACACTTGTAAATATATACCCAATTGATACCTTGCTCTTTTGTTTGCGGGTGTCGTCGGTGTGAAATAAAAGGGGAGCTTGTAAGTCCATGGAGTTATGTATGTGTGTTAGAGAAACGCCTGGGCCGCTGGTCTAATCCATGCTGACATGGTGGAAACCTGCAGTGTAACCATAATGATATCTATGAAGCATTCTTCTTATAAAAAAAGAGAAAGATAGTTATTGAGAAAAAGAAAAAAAGAGATTTATGAAAAGAGGAAAGAGAGAGAAAAGCACTATTTTCCCATGGTAAATAAGAAGATTGCTGAGATACTCATTGTCTGCTTGCCTTGTCATTTTGATATGGGGATTCTTCCGTATCATCGGGCAAGGGGTACCCCGTTGGCGGTTCTCAATGATACGCACATACTTACGATGACAAGAACTTACCGGTAACTAAAGTTGAGTAGCATGAGGAGCGGCCCTCGTACTCAAGGGACTTGGGATTTTCAGTTTATAGTCTATCAAGCATATAACTCAGATTGGACCTCACTTTCACCTTAACCACATTAAAGATGCTTATGATAGGGGCAATGAGAGCTCAAAGCTAATGAGTACCATACTTTCAGCATTTGGAAGCCTTTCAAAATTATTCAAAACCTTTTCATTTCCTTGTTGAGTCTCCACATATTCTTTGAGCACTTTCTTGAGAGCATAGTGGCCATTCTTAGTTCTATGTGCATTGTCCCAAGACTTGTTGATTGATGCATACCTTGATATTGCTTGTTTTAAACTATTTGTATCTAGTCACTCTTGTAAACTTTGAAGGTGTCCTATGCATTTATGTTTGCTACTCTATGAGGGACAAGCTGAATGCCACTATGCTATGTTTTCTTTATGTGAAACAAACAAACGTCTTGCAAAGCATTGTTATTCATGAATCTTTTGTTTGTGCCTTTTCATGTTGCATCATAGTTTCTTTGTCATATTGCTAGAACTTTGTATTTCATGTTATGATTGAAGTACTCTGATCCCAGCTTTGAATGTTTTACAAATACTTTGATCAAGTCTTTGATGGTGCATGTCACCTCAAAAATTATTCTTTCTTTTTATCACTTACCTACTCGAGGACGAGCAGGAGTTAAGCTTGGGGATGTTGATACATTGCAAATGCATCTATAATTTTTGATGCTCCATGCTTGGTTTTATCCACTTTCTTGTGTTTTGTCCACACTTTGGAGTACTTTTCATATGATTTCTTGGACTAACCTATTAACAAGAGCCATAGTGCCAGCTGCCTGTTTTCTGTTGTTTTTGGTTCCAGGAAAGTCAGAAAATGAATATTCTCGGAATTGGACGAGACAAAAGCCAAAGTGCCTATTTTTCTAGAAGACTCACGGAGCCAGAATACGAGACGGAGGAGGGCCAGGGCCTGGCCACACCACCCCCAGGCGCGGGCTGGGCTTGGCCGCGCCAGGGCATGGTGTGGTGGCCCCAGGCACCCCCTCGGTCTCCCTCTTCGCCTATAAGAAGCCTTCTGACCTAAAAACTTCGGGGGGTTCGACGTTTTTCCACGAAAAGTTCCGCTGCGTCGCCGCCACCGAAGGGGAGATTCGGGGGACAGAAAGTCTCTGTTCCGGCACCCTGCCGGGACGGGGAAGTGCCCCCGGAGCCATCTCCATCGATCTTCACCATCATCTCCATCGACCATCCATGTTTCCCCCATCTGTGAGTGAGTAATCCCCTGCTGTAGGCTATGGGGATGGTAGGGATTGGATGAGATCGTTCATGTAATGGCATCAGATTGTTAGGGCATAGTGCCTAGTATCTTTTATTAGTGCTTTATGACTTTGTTGCGACTTGTTGTGCTTAATGCTTGTCACTAGGGCCCGAGTGCCATGATTTCAGATCTGAACTTATTATTGATTCATTATGATAGTATTGTTTCTGGTCTTATCTACAAGTTGTATACACACGTCGTTGTCCGGAACCTATGGCCCCGAAGTGACGGAAATCAGGATAACCGGAAGGGAAAGGCTTTGATGTGAGGATCACATGTGTTCACAGAGTGTTAATGCTTTGTTTCGGTGCTTTATTAATAGGAGCACCTTAATTGCCAGTAGTTCCCTAGAGGCCCCGCTACAAACGAGCTGGCTGGACAAAATATGTTGTGCAAGTTCTCATTGCGAGCACGTATGACTATATATGGAACACATGCCTAGGATTGTCTAGTACTTGGGTGCTTTATCTTATTTATCTGCAATTTCCCTATGTTCTGATTGCTATGAGAATTGTCTTGTCCATGCAACGCCCGTCCATCCATCCCGATGCCTACCGCACTTGAATCCCACTGTTTACTGCTTTTGTTACTACTGTCATTGCTTTACTACTGCTGTTACTTTACTATTCCTACTACAAAATTGTTGTTACTGATAAACTGTTGTGAGCAAGATTGTTTTCAGGTGCAGCTGAATTGACAAAAGGCTTATAAATATTCTTTGGCTCCCCTTGTGTCGAATCAATAAATTGGGTTTCACTTCCCTCGAAAATACTGCGATACACCCCCTATACTTGTGGGTCATCAGTAGCCTAATAATATGATCCCTAAAAAATACCAACAAAAGTGTTCTCCCTTAGTGTGCACCACCAAGAAAGTTCTCCACTATGAGGCAGGCCTTAATGATCGGGTGCCAGACATATCTGCGTTCGCATACGGTTTGTGTAAGCCATGTTGCACAACAAATACACGTAAGGTTGAGTTGGCGAGCCTAGCATGTGTCGACATGGCCTCAAAACACGGATGGTCAAAAGGTCGAGCACGAGTCACATGAATGATGTGATCGATGCTTCGGCGTCCACCTTTGCAACTATATCGCCGGCCGTGAAGATCGGGTGTTGTGAATGGGTATCGTGTAATCACTAAAACATTTTTAGAGATAGTAGTTTTAGTGGAGTCCTTGTTTAACTCATATAATTATAAACTTAGTCTAAAATTCCTTTTGCAATTGTAAATGTAGAAATGGATCGTCGTGAAGCTTCTTTTGATTGCTGAATGGGTAGTTGCTGAAAAGCTTAGACTTGACGGATCCAACTTCCCTAAGTGGCTTGTGCATCTGAATGACCTCCTTATTGAAAACAACATCGTTTACTACATACGTTATGCGCTGGATCTGGATGACCCAGATCACTATAAGACCCCACGTGAGCGGGCAGACGGCCATTTTCGTTAAGAGATGTCCACATACATTCAAGTGATAATGCGCTATGGGATGGTGAACAAACTACATTCACTCAAGGGTGATCTTGATCCACATGGGATGGTGGGTCGGTTGAGAACGTAGTTCGTAAGCCAGGTGCGCACATGGAAGCACTAGTTGCTTGGAGATTTCCTTTCCATACAGATGGAGGAACACACTTGTCTAGAGAGTCACTGGAGCGCATGCATGATGCGTACATGAGGCTCGTTTACTTCGTGGATTACTGGGAGATGGACTCTTTTGCAATAAGCGTGTTGATGTAGTCTCTACCTCCACAACTGCCGTGGGATTCAGATCCAGAAGGTCTACTTCCACAACTGCTGCTGGATCGGAGGAGCAGGAGTAATCGCCAGGCAACGGACATGTGTAACTCCCTCGGAGGTGCAACACTTGGGGCACTAGGAGTCGTCGGAGCCGTAGGAGCCGCATGACTTCAACATGACCCTGAGATCGACGTCTGAGTGACTACATCAACTGCGCTCTCCCGATCATTAACAAAGCTTTTCAGTCTTCAATGGTAAGTTCATGAAAAGCCCCTCCCGTTACTGCATTATTAATAGATAGATCCTGGCATTAGGGTTCTTGGCGTAGGAAAATTTATTGTTTTTAGGCCCAGAACCCCTACACAATTTACATGGATAAGAGGGAGAATAAGGGAGAGGCTGGACCGCTCGATATGTAATAAAGATTGGAAAAATATGTACCCGTTGGCAGGCTCGATCAATGCAGAGATGACAAAATCAGATCACATGCCGGTTTTAGTTGATACAAGATATTATGAGGGGTAGATGCTCGAAGGGCAACTTCCTATAAACGATTTGAAGCTCGCTAGCTCAGTGAACCGTCAGTTGATGAAATTGTTGAGGGGCGTGGGATAGAGCAAAACAATCAAATAGGCAACTTATTGGAACTTTGGATGAAATGCACTCATTTACATGAATGGGATAGAAAAATTCTTAGGGGGGGCCGTTAAGAGGATTAATAAACTTAAAGTGGAACTAGAAGAGTTAAGGAGGGGGGCGATGACTGATGAGGCTCTAGGAAAGCAACAAGAAATCCTGGCTACACTTGAAAACCTATTTGAATAGGAGGAGATTACTTGGCTGCAACATGGGTGTGCAAATTGGTTACGTCATGGGGACAGACATACTAGTTTCTTTCATCACTTCGCTTATGTAAGGAAAAAGAAGAATATGATCAAGAGACTAGCAGACAATAATGGAGATATTGTTGAAGTTAATATTGATATATCAAACTTTATTGGTGGGTATTTTGGTGGTTTATTCACTTCAGATATAGGAGATCTAGATCAAAACCTCCTGGACAAAGTAAAACACAAGGTGATGGCAGAAATGAATGAACTCTTCTTGCTCCTTTCACGGCTGAAGAAGTGAAGAAGTCTCTATTTGGCATAGGATATATGAAGCCACTGGGGCCAGATGGATTACACACTATATTTTATAAAAGATTTTGGCCCATGGTTGAGGAGGATCTAGTTGCTGAGGTTTTACAAGCCCCGAATTCAGCAAAAATACCTGATGGATGGAATGTGACATGGGTATGATTACTCGGGTGCTTATGTTTAGTTACCCTAGCTACATGAAGGCTCACGACCCATGAAGAACAAAGAAGAAGGCCCAGGAAGCTTCCGACAGAAGTCATAGTTTTGCTAGGTAAGGAAATAAAAACTGATATTGTATTGGTGTTGTAATCGTAAGTCTATAACCTATATGTATACGGCTTTGGGTCCCAACCTATTATATATAGGCTGGGAGGAGCCAACAGAAAGGTACTAAAAAACTCATGAGTGATTGATACGTTGCTAACGTACCCATAATTTTTGATGTTCCATGCTTAGTTTTATCTACTTTCTTATGTTTTGTTCCAACTTTGGAGTACTTTTCATACACTTTCTTGGACTAACCTATTAACAAGATGCCATAGTGCGAGCTGCCTTTTTTCTGCTGTTTTTGGTTCCAGGAAGTCAGAAAATGAATATTCTCGAAATTGGACGGGACAAAAGCCAAAGTCAGTTTTTCACCGAGGGGGACACGGAGCCAGAATACGAGACGGAGAGGGGCCAGGGGCGCCACACCACCTGGCAGCGTGGCCTAGCCTGGCCCGTGCTAGGCGGTGGTCTGGCCGTCCTAGGCACCCCCTCGGCCTCCCCTTCCGACTATAAGATGCCTCTGGTACAGAAACCCTAAGTACACGATCAAAATTCTACGAAAGAGTCTATAGCCGCCATCATCTCCATCCCTAGATCGGGAGGGATCTGAAGCTCTTCCCGGCACCCTGCCGGAGAGGGGAATTCACCATGGAGGCCTTCTTCATCACCATGCAAGCCTCCGGTGTGATGCGTGAGTAGTTCATCCTTGGACTACAGGTCCATGTAGTAGCTAGATGGTTGGTTCTTCTCCTTTGTGCTATCATGTTTAGATCTTGTGAGCTCCGTTCATGATCAAGATCTTTGTAATCATACAGGTTGTGTTTGTGGGGATCCGATGGATATTGAGATGCTATTTCAGATTGATTATTGATTCTATCATTTCTTTGTTATTTGTGATCTTGCATGCTTTCCGTTGTTAGTAGCTATCTTGGCCAAGTAGATGCTCGCAACTCCAAGAGTTAGTATTTATGCTCGATAGTGGGTTTATGCCTCTAGTAATCTGGGGAAGTGACAGAAATCTCTAAGGTACTAGATGTGCTGTTGCTACTAGGGAGAAAACAACAATCCTTTGTTCATAGAACAATCGTATTGTTTACTTAAGGTTGCTTGCAACTTAATATTGGAGGGGGTTCGGATGATAACCTGAAGGTGAATTATTAGTCATAGATGCAGTTGGATGGCGGTCTATGTATAATGTTGTAATGCCCAATCAAATCTCAAAGGAGTCAATATGATTAGTATATGCTTGTATGCTTTCTCGATGTTTGTCAATTGCCCCGCTGTAATCTGTTCACCCAACATGTTATCTATCTTAAGAAGAACCACCACTAGTGAACTATGGACCCCGGTCCTTTCTTTTATCATCAACCTACAACTGTTTACTATTTTCTGTTTACTTTCTGCAAGCTTTTACTTTCTTCCACTCGATACGTTTAATCCTTTGTTTTCGGCAAAACCGGTGAGATTGACAACCTCATCGCAAGTTGGGGGCAAAGTTCTATGGTTGTGTTGTGCAGGATTCCATGTTGCTGCTAGCACCGGTAGTGCGCCCTGCCAAAGCTGAGCTAGCAACACCTTGGAGGTGTTTCCTTGCTCCTACTGGTTCGATAACCTAGGTTTCATAACTAAGGGAAACTTACTACTGTGCTCATCATACCTTCCTCTTGGGGTTCCCCAACGAGCTCGACATCAACCATGAGCCAACAAGTATTTTTCTAGCCCTGTTGCCGGGGAGACAAGAACATCTTCACAAGGGGAGTCCCTCATAACCAATCTCTTTACTTTGTTGTTTTTGTTTTGCTTAGTTTATTTTCTTGCTTTGTTTGCTTGTCTCTTTATCAAAAACACAAAAAATATTAGTTGTACTAGTTTTGCTTTCTTAAAAAAACACAATTTTTTTTAGTTCATGTCTCAAAGTTGCCATTATGTCTAGCATTTCTCCAATCACTATGTCACCTGAGGAAATGATTTTCACTTTTAAACAAGGAATTGAAGAGAGTTTCAAAGACTCTTGGTCTAGAATCTCTAATCTACATGAAAAAACTGAACCTAAAATGACTCAAAGCTTGTTCCTTAGCAGTTTTTACCTTGGAATTGCTCTTTGCTATAGATATGCTTTGGATGATGTTGTGGGAGGAGATTTCCTCCAATGCAATGAGGCTGATGTTGTTAATGCCATAAAGAAGCTGATCTTTACTTACAACTTGCCTAGCAAATCCGATTCTTCCTTTATGAACATATTTGCTAGATTGAACACTCTTGAGACCTGCACTACTAGTTTAAAGGATTGCTATAACATGCTTAGAGAGCATCATGATTATGTTCCAATAAATTCTGAACCATCAAAGTGGCTCCCCACAGTAAAGATTGTTATAAATAATGAAGCTTTTCAAGCTCGCTGTGATATCATGTCTGAATTTTGTCTTATGCCCAAAGATGTCTATGAATCTTTGAATCTTTGGGGGCTTTCTAAAGGAGGAGAAGAAATATTTCTTGCTAATAGTTCCACAATATTACCCATTGGAGTAGCTGAAGGAGTGTTTACAAAGATCCTAGGGAAAATGGTTTCTAGTGATTATCTTGTTATTGAATGTGCAGGAAAAACACAAATTACACTTGGAAGATCCCTATTGAAGATCCTTGGATCAATAATAGATGTGGGAAAGGGGACCATGCACTTTGCTTCTCCACCAAACAATCTTATGTTCCCCAAGGTTAAGAATAAAAGTAAGAGAGGTAAGGGCAAGAAATTTGGTCTTAATGCTTCTTCATTTGAGAACACTTAATTCTTTTTCTTGCTTCTTATGCCTAATTTAAAGGCGTTAAAGAAAAGTACTTATTAGGAGATAACCCAAAAGTTTTAGACGAGTCTTGGAAGTTATTAGCTCTGTAATAACCTCTCCTTATCCTTTTTATTTGCTTTTTGTGCCAAGAGTAACCTCTAATGAGAGAGAAGTAATGATTGGGAAAGTTGCTGTCCCGAAACAGATTTTTGTCCTTCACCGTAAATATTCGTGTAAAATCTCTGTAGGTCATTTTGAGGCGTGAATTTTTGTGCTTTTGCCCCATTTCGTTTTCTAACTTTCGTTTGTTCAACACTTTTTGATTTGAGCAACAGAAGGTCTTCGAAAAAATTCGTCTTTACCTGCTGGTCTGTTTTAACAGATTTCTGCCATTATTTACATTTGCTTCTTGTTGGTTCCTCTTTGAGTTCTTTTGGGGAATTGAGATTTTTGAAGGAAGTGCTACAGTAGCTTTTTTTAGTTGGAAGTTTTATTGGTGTTTAAACTGAACCCAAAGACTTATTATCTTGAGTACACTAATGTTGCTAATAAAGATTGTGTGAAGTTTTGTATGAAGGAAAATTCTCAGGTGTATGGAAGGAATGAGTAATGAGATGAAGAATAGACTAAAGCTCAAGATTGGGGATGCCACGCGTGTCACCCAAAGAAATAGCCAAGAAGTACAAGCGTAAAAGCATGCATCCTCTTTTTCATCAATAAAAATCCTAGGTTTTTTCCAAACACTTCATTCTTATTGTTTCATGCACAGTTGTGTTGTTCTTGGAACATCTTCTTTTTCGTTTTCATTTTGGTTTTTTGTTTTCTTGGTTTTCTTAGTTTACTGAATAAATTGGTTGGACCCCCTCTTTCATACATTGGTTTTCAAATAGGTTGGTTTGGATTGGAAATGAGTAGGAAAGTTCATGCTTAAGTGGTAAAGAGAGCTTGTTTTTGACTGTGGCCTATGCTTCGTTATGCCATGCTTGATATTGTTTTGGCTTTATGATTAGTGATTATTGTTGTAGCATGACTTGTTATAAACAATTGAGATTTCTTAATGTGCCTTGGAAGGATCATGTGTTGTTTTAGCATATTAAAGCATAGTATTGTAGTATTCTCCTTTGATGCTTTATTTGGGTTGACTTGGTGCATGCTCACACCATGTTATGACTATCCAAAGTCACCATCGCCTTGATGATTCTTTAGTTTTCGACTTGTAATATCACTTTATGCTTTAATCAATGATGTTTTGTTGCTTTGTATGATTATGGCCATTATTGCTCTCTTAGTTTGTCGCTCCCAATCTTTTGCTAGCCTCCGTAATCAAGTATGAGTCCCACTCATGCATCCAACTCCTAAAACCAAGTTATTCCAAAGAGTCCACCGTACCTACCTATTACATTTGCTATTCCAAGTATATTCATGTTTTTATCTACCTTCCAAATCAAACTTGTTATGTGAAAATTAGTGATTAAAGCTCTCACGAACTTGATGGCACACTTTACTTTCTTGCAATTAATAAACTTGACCCATTGTGTCCATCTTTGTTGCGTATATTCTTGCGCTTTATAAGTTGAAATTAGCAGAACCATGTATCATGGGGAACACTTTCAACATTGCACTTGTAATTTGTACCCTGTTGATATCATGTTCTTTTGCTTATTGATCCCGGCGGTGTGAAATAAAAGTGGAACTTGTAAGATCATGGAGTTTGTATGTGTGTTAGAGAAACGCCTGGGCCGCTAGCCTAAGCCATGCCTAATCATGGTGGAAACTTGCAGCATCACCATAATGATCACTCTATGAACCATCCTCAATAAAAACCTGTGCAAATAGCAAATAAAAAGATCGCTGAGATGCTTATTGTCTGCTTGCCTTGTCATTTTGATTATGGGATAGCTCCTGTATCATGTGCAAGGGGTACCCGTTGGCAGTTCTTTATGATACTTATGTACTTACAATGACAAGAGCTTACTCGTGACTAAAGTTGAGTAGCATGAGGTTCGGTCTTCGTAAGTAAGGGGTACGAGATTTCGGCTTATAACTTGTTAAGCATATCCTCTTAGTTGTGTCACTTTAACCTTAATCACCTTAAAGATGCTTATGATAGGGGCAATGAGAGCTGAAAGCTAACAAGTACCATAATGTTTGGAAGCTCTTTATGAAACTTGAATCTCTACTTCCTTCTATGAAGGCCTTTCTTTTACTTTTATGTTGAGTCCCCACCTTCTATCTTTATGCACCTACTGTGAGAGCATAGTGGCCATTCTTCGTTCTATGTGCATTGTCCCAAGACTTGTTGATTGATGCATAACTTGATATTGCATTCTTAAACTACTTGTATCTAGTCACTCTTATGAACTTTGAAGGTGTCCTATGCATTTATATTTGCTACTCTATGAGGGACAAGCTGAATGCCACTATGCTATGTTTTCTTTATGTGAAACAACCAAACGTCTTGCAAAGCATTGTTATTCATTAATCTTTTGTTTGTACCCTTGCATGTTGCAACATAGTTGCTATGTCTTATTGTTAGAACTTTATCTTTCATGCTATGTTGAAGTACTATGATCCCAGCTTTCAATGTTTTACAAATACTTTGATCACGTTTATGATGGTGCATGTCACCTCAAAAATTATTCTTTCTTTTTATCACTTACCTACTTGAGGACGAGGAGGAGTTAAGCTTGGGGATGTTGATACGTTGCTAACGTATCCATTAATTTTGATGTTCCCTGCTTGGTTTTATCTACTTTCTTATGTTTTGTTCCAACTTTGGAGTACTTTTCATACACTTTCTTGGACTAACCTATTAACAAGATGCCAAAGTGCATACTACCAGTTTTCTGCTGTTTTTGGTTCCAGGAAGTCAGAAAATGAATATCCTCGGAATTGGACGGGACAAAAGCCAAAGTCGGTTTTTCACCGAGGGGGACACGGAGCCAGAATACGAGACGAAGAGGGCCCAGGGGGCTGCCACACCACCTGGACACGCGGCCTAGCCTGGCCCGCGCCAGGGGGTGGTCTGGCCACCCTAGGCACCCCCTCGGCCTCCCCTTCCGACTATAAGATGCCTCCAATACAGAAACCCTAAGTACCCGATCAAAATTCCACGAAAGAGTCTGTAGCCGCCATCTCCATCCCTAGATCGGGAGGGATCTAAAGCTCTTCCCGGCACCCTGTCGGAGAGGGGAATTCACCCTGGAGGCCTTCTTCATCACCATGCAAGCCTCCGGTGTGATGCGTGATGATATGTTGCTAACGTATCTATAATTTTTGATGTTACATGCTTTGTTTTTATCTACTTTCTTATGTTTTGTTCCAACTTTGGAGTATTTATATACACTTTATTGGACTAACCTATTAACAACATGCCACAGTGCTAGTTGCCAGTTTTCTGCTGTTTTTGGTCCCAGGAAAGTCAGAAAATGAATATTCTCGGAATTGGACCGGACAAAAGCCAAAGTCTACATTTTACAGAAAGACTCACGGAGCCAGAAGACGAGACGGAGAGGGTCCATAGGGCGGCCACACCATGTGCTGGCGCGGGTCCACCCTAGCCACGCCACCTGGTGGTGTGGGCCCCCTGGTCGGCCACCGACCTTGCCCCTTCGCCTATCTATTCCTCCCGATACGGAAACCCTAAATAGTCCATCCTGCATCCACGAAAATTTCCGCAGCGCCGCCGCCACCGAAGGGGAGATTCGAGGGACAGAAAGTCTCTGTTCCGGCACCCTGTTAGGACGGGGAAGTGCCCTCGGAGCCATCTCCATCGTCGTTGCTGATTTCCATGATGATGAGGGAGTAGTTCTTCCTCGAGGCTAAGGGTTCTACTGGTAGCTATGTATTCATCTCTCTCTATGCATGATCATATTGTGATCATGAGCTTTGTAATCAAGTAGATCTACCTTGCTACTCAAGTGCTTTAATAGATCTCTGCTCTCCCCATGTGTGTGAAAGTGACAGCGTGCACACCATGGTGGCACTTAGGCTAGAGATTACAGATACTTGTTATGCGTTATATTTTGAGTTGGATGTCTCTATGAAATTGTGGTGTTTGTTGGAACCATCTAGTGCTCAAGGTGACAGTGTGGGGTTTTCTAGATGGGGAAAGCGAACTTTGAGGAGTGCTGTTATAGCCCTTCCATGGATTAGAGTGTCCAACCGGAGAGTAGTTCAGAGTAGTATCATGAAGAGAAGATATTTATATGAGAGTGTTCACTAGCGAAAGTATGATCCCTAGGCCTTGTTTCTAAGCATTGAAACACCGTTTGCAATTAGATCTGTTACATGTTTTCTTGCTTCCATCTTTATTTCAGTTTGCCTTTAGTCTCTTCCACACCATCAAGCTATTTTCTGGCACCGTTACCACTTATAATTATCCATACCACTTGTATTTCACTATCTCTTCGCCGAACTAGTGCACATATACACCTGACAAGTGTATTGGTGTGTTGGGGACACAAGAGACTTCTTGTATCTTGATTTTAGGATTGCTTGAGAGGGAATACCTTTGACCACTTCCTCCCTGAGTTCGATAAACCTTGGGTGATCCACTTAAGGGAAAACTTGCTGCTGTTCTACAAACCTCTGCACTTGGAGGCCCAACAACTGTCTACAAGAATAGAAGTGCGTAGACATCACGTGAGTAGTTCATCCTTGGACTACGGGTCCATGTAGTAGCTAGATGGCTGGTTCTTCTCCTTTGTGATATCATGTTTAGATCTTGTGAGCTTCGTTCATGATCAAGATCATCTATTTGTAATCATACAGGTTGTGTTTGAGGGGATCCGATGGATATTGAGATGCTATTTCAGATTGATTATTGATTCTATCATGTCTTTGTTATTTGTGATCTTGCATGCTTTCCGTTGTTAGTAGCTATCTTGTCCAAGTAGATGCTAGCAACTCCAAGAGTTAGTATTTATGCTCGATAGTGGGTTCATGCCTCTAGTAATCTGGGGAAGTGATAGAAATCTCTAAGGTACTAGATGTGTTGTTGCTACTAGGGAGAAAACAACAATCCTTTGTTCATAGAACAATCATATTGTTTACTTTACACACAATGCGTAATGCAATTATCTGTTTCTTGCAACTTAATATTGGAGGGGGTTCGGATGATAACCTGAAGGTGAATTATTAGTCATAGATGCAGTTGGATGGCGGTCTATGTATAATGTTGTAATGCCCAATCAAATCTCAAAGGAGTCAATATGATTAGTATATGCTTGTATGCTTTCTCGATGTTTGTCAATTTCCCCGCTGTAATCTGTTCACCCAACATGTTATCTATCTTAAGAAGAACCACCACTAGTGAACTATGGACCCCGGTCCTTTCTTTTATCATCAACCTACAACTGTTTACTATTTTCTGTTTACTTTCTGCAAGCTTTTACTTTCTTCCACTCGATATGTTTAATCCTTTGTTTTTAGGAAAACCATTGAGATTGACAACCTCATCGCAAGTTGGGGGCAAAGTTCTGTGGTTGTGTTGTGCAGGATTCCACGTTGCTGCTAGCACCGGTAGTGAGCCATGCCAAAGCTTAGCTAGCAACACCTTGGAGGTGTTTCCTTGCTCCTACTGGTTTGATAACCTTGGTTTCATAACTCAGGGAAACTTACTGCTGTGCTCATCATACCTTCCTCTTGGGGTTCCCCAACGAGCTCGACATCAACCATGAGCCAGCAGTGATCTGTAACCTCATTGTCCACCAACAATCAGACAACTTCAACTCCCTTGTTTGTCTGACCAGCCAACAAAATCCCCAATGTTCTATTTCCCTCAAAACCCTAAGTCCATAACCATGGGCATTGCTGAGGTTACCCCTCGTCAATTGGCGCTGTCTGTGGGAAATATGAATGCTGGAGTCATGGATTCGATGGTCCCCCTCTCATCAAGCTGCGATCCAACAAAAGTGGCTCCACACCAGCCCACCCCTATCTCGGTTCCCGTTGATTTCAAAGGCGGATCGGATCTCATCATCGGAAGTTTTCACTTTCAGGTGGAGGAACCCAAAGAACCGTGCCTCTCGGATCCCATTTTGTTGGGACCATCAGTCGAAAAAGTTGTGCCTACGGCGATACCCACATATTCTGTCAGATCATCCGTAGAGGTCACACCCCAACCATAAAAAGATGAAGAAAACTCTGTAAACACAGTAGATCTAGGGGATCTTGATGGTATCTATGATGATTTCTCCCTCGGACCAGACTCCTAGCTAACTCCACCATGTGGATCAAACCCAGCAAACCCTGAACCCAAAGAAAGCGGCGAAAAAATCAACTCCGGAATCAGGATGGCCAAAATCTACCCAGAACAGAAACCACTGGATTTCACTAATCCCCCAGACAGTGTCTCCCTCGGGTCTGACGACGATGTCACTAGTTCATACATAACTCACCACCAAGTGTGCGTGATCATCGGCGATGCCTCAACTCAGCACGACTCCAACGGCAACCCTATCCTTGAATCCAATGATATTTTGTCGGATGACAATGCAGGACATCATGGAAATGAAGGAGATCACAGAAACGAAGGAAATCCGACAAACAACCGCATAATCCAAGGAGGAGGAGAACCATGTAGAGGCAAGCGGCAAACTCTCCGGCTATCAGCCGAAGCATGGCAAAAGCAAGGGAAAAAATTTCGAGTGCGGTCCCAATGACAACCGAGGCCACGCGCGAAGATCTAATGGCCTACCAATACTTTCTTCATCACAAGAAGAGGGATCTACTAAGGATGCAGAGGCAACTTGACGAGATAAAAAGGCTAGCGAGGGAGTCTAGCCTTCAGCGGGCACAACTAAGCTCTACCTGAGGATCAGGAAGTGTAATTGGAGGAGCACAGCCAAAGAGAGGAACCTCACGGCTGCAAAATATCCCTGAAGCTGAGAGAAAGAAACTGACTCGGGATCTTGATTTATCGTTTATGTTAGTAGATCCAACATGACACATCAAAGAAAAAACAGCTCAAGCCGCAATTGTAACTGATCAAACGTACATGATCACAACTCAACCCGCACCCGACAATGCCTGTGCGGCACTCCATCGCTCCGCTCTCATGAACCTCGGCATGGTGGGCGCATCTCTTGCGCAAGCGGAACAAGGAATCACGTGACAACCCGATAGATCCCCACGCCGTCACAGCAGCCCTCGGCAGATGGGGCACACCCGACGATCGCGGTCACCACATAGGGTGCACTTTTCTAGCTCCGAACCATGAAACGACGCAAGAAACGACATTACACAGCGCATGATCGACAGGTCTAGAGAAGAGCGCAACAACCGAAGATACTACGATGGTGAAAGCGAGGATGATCACGAATTATGTGGAGACAGTTGCTTTACCCGACGGGTTCGCAAGACTCCAGTATACACGGATTTCAAACTCCCTCATGACTGCCATAAGTACGACAGTCTCCGGAAATTCAAAGCTTGGTTGGCAGATTATCTGGCTACCGTTAAATTACAAGGTGGCTCCAAGGCCATCGCAATGCAAAGCCTACAGCTGCACCTAACCTATGTCATACTTCTAGCATCTCTGAGGTTACCCCTCGTCAGAATGATACTGTGATTGTTCTTATTCCAAAAGATGATGATCCAAAGAAGGTTACAGAATATAGGCATATCAGCCTCTGTAGCATGATATACAAAATTATTAGTAATGTCCTTGCAAATCACTTAAAGAAAGTATTACCGGAAGTGATTGGAGAACAACAAAGCGCGTTTGTACTTGGAAGGATGATAACTGATAATGTTCTGGTAGCCTATGAATGTTTTCATACAATCAAAAAGAAAGTGGGCAAGCAAGGTAATTGTGCGGTTAAACTAGACATGCATAAATCATATGACAAGGTGGAATGACATTTTTTGAAGGCTATGATGTTGAAGTTGGGCTTTGATATCAGATGGGTGAACTTGATGATGGAGTGTATCTCTTCAGTAAGATATTGTGTCTGTTTTAATTCTTATAAGACTGACCAATTTATCCGTACTAGGGGCTTAAGACAGGGAGACCCTCTCTCTTCATACCTATTCTTAATTTGTTCGGAAGGATTATGAAGTTTACTATCTCATGTGGAGAATATGGGTAGTCTTACGGGTGTTAAAGTTTTCTGCGATGCCCCCTCTGTCTCGCATCTTCTTTTCACCAATGATTCACTAATATTGATGAAAGCTCATGTAGACAATGCAATTTGTCTGAAAAAATATGGACACTTATTGTGATTCCTATGGTCAATTGGTGAGTGTTGATAAATCAAGTATCTACTTCGGTCCTAACACGAATGTGGATGTAAAGGTGCAAGTTTGCACGGTTTTAGATATTATGACACATGCACTTACGGATAGATACTTGGAGTCTACTTCTTTTGGTTGGTGCAGATAGGAGCGACTATTTCAAATATCTAGTGTAGAGAATCCAAAATTTTATTAGTGGTTGGAAGGGAAAAATCCTATCTATGGGAGGGAAGGAGGCTCTTCTTAAGGAAGTGGCACAAGCAATACCAGTATTTGCAGTCTGTGTTCAAGATTCTGAAAAACATTTGCAAAGGAATCACAGATGCAATAGTGCAATTCTGGTGGGGTGATGATGTTAATGACAATAAGATGCATTGGTTTGTGTGGTGAAAAGGTGTACCTAAGTTTATAGAGGGCACAGGTTTTCGTGATCCTCACCGTTTCAATTTGAAAATATTGGCAAAAAGTTTGGCGGATTTTACGTGAACCAGAATCCCTATGTGCCAGGGTTCCGCAAGCAAAGTAGTATCTTGATGGGAAGCTATTGAAAGCAAAGATGAAGAGTGGAGCTTCTTTCACTTGGCAAAGTATTCTAGCTGGTATCCAGACTTCTAATAGAGGCTGTATTTGGCGGGTGGGAGGTGGAACTCGGATTAACATATGGTCTGATCCATGGATTCCGAACAGCTGGGATGGCAAATTTATTACTCCAAGGGGTAGCATTGTACTTACAAAAGTGTCAAACTTAATCAGCCCCATGATTGGATTATGGGATGAGGAGATTATACGAGAAAATTTCTTTTCTATTGATGCTAGACGAATACTTGCTATACCTCTTTCAACACATGGTTTGGAAGATTTTGTGGCCTGGAGGCTTACATGGGATTCTCTATTTTCTGTAAGATCAGCTTATCACAGTGAGTGGAAACATCAATTTGCTGCTAAGGAAAATAATACACGAATTTCTGAACTATCTTCGATCAGTAAGGTGTGGGATATGTTCTAGAAGAGCTCAGTCTCGGCAAAGGTAAAAAAATTGCCTGGAAATCTTTACACAGTATTCTACCTTGCTATGGGGTTTTAGTAAATATGCATATTCCTGTTTCAAGACAATGTCCTCGATGCTCTATTTTCTATGAGGATATTGGACATGAGTTATTCCACTGTGAGAACGCAAGGTGCATTTGGAGAATGCTTGGTCTGCTTGATAAAATAGAGGATGCTACTCTAGCTGATAGGTAGGGTTGTGCTATTTTTGAGCTTATTATGAAACATAAAGAAGGAAATGTGAGAGCATTAATATTGACCACGACATTGGTACATCTGGTGGATGTGAAGGCAATTTGTACACGAGGAAAATGTACCTTCGAATCCGATTGCTAGTATGTCTATACAAATAATAACATCAAGTTATATATATCAAGGCTTTGAAGAAGAACGTGGCGCCAAGGACTAGTACTTGGACAAAACCACGGGAGGGGTTTGTAATGATAAATGTTGGTGCAAGCTTCAACCTAGAAAATTAACAGGAGGTATTGGTGCAATTAATATAGATGATGCGGGAAACTTCATCGCTGATTGCAATAATCCTATAGATTATGCTATTGATGCAAACACGTTGGAAACACAGGCTATTGGCAAGGTTTTGGGCTTAGCCAATGAGGTGGGATGCTCGAAGATTGTGCTCCAATTAGATTGCATACAAGTTATTGAAGATCTCCAATCGGGGTAGTTCCCATCAACGGGGGCGGCGACGTTTTATGATGATATATATGTTCAAGCCTCTACTTTCTCTGCTTGTGAATTCAGTTCTGTAATAGGGAAGCAAATTGTGTAGGTGATAGCTTATCTAGAGTTTTGGATTCACACTCGAATGTTTGGGTTGTTGATCCACCTAGTTTCATTATTTCCCTATTAATTGACGATGTATCTGTGATTTAATTAATAAATCTCACAACCGGGCGGAGCCCTGTTGTTTCCCTAAAAATAGTCACAAAATTTTGGCTTCTTGTTTTCCACGATGCCTTGTATTTACATATGGAGGATAAATGCCACTGAAGTAAAATTGCGCCTTCTAAGTTAACTCTAAAATAAAATGCAAGGAAAAAGGTTATTGGCTGTCCTGGTTTATAAGGCGTAGATTAATTAGTGTTCAATTAGAACGGTCATAATTAACAAAAAATGTTTTCTATTTGGACCAAAAGGACATATGCTTGTTAGTATTTTCTCGTTTGCATGTACCGCCAATTTGGTAAAACATGCAGACTATAACATGTAAAATTACAAAGAAAATGCATCAAATGACCACTAATGAAGTTTGAAAAGAAACCAACTTGTATGTACATGGCTATTGTACTTGTCATCCAGAATTCTTTTTTCATTACATAGTCATTAATACACATATCATGTGTAGGTTTTTTTATTCAGATGTCTTTAACACTATTGGCTTAGGACAACAACAAATCTTGGATTTTTCCATAAGACCAACTCTAGTATTGTGGCATATCTCTTTGAAGGACAAAACAGAGCAAATAAGACTGGTTGATGACATCCCGATTATCAAACTCGAAGGAATATTCCCTTGAACACAAACAACTATTCAACCATTCTAATCGTGAGAATGGGGAAAGGGGGAGATAAATAATAACATATGATGCTTATTTATTGAGTAAGTTATTTGTGGTCTATTAATTGATTGTGCAGACCACAACCGACATTGATCATTATAGTAAACTTGCAAACAAACTCAAGCACATGGTGATACCATTTTCCTTGCATAAACCTGGATGGTATGACATAAGGTTGTAATGTTTGAATATCATAGATATATCATGAAGCTACATTTTCTCGGATAATCACACCCCAGTAGCTAATGTTAATCACACCAAGACCTAAGATGTCAAATAGTGATTTTATAGTGTTAAAATCTCTCTAATATTATTAATGTACATTATTTTTATCTATTTTCTATTTTTCATATTGTATTGTCTTAGTATTTCTCTTCTAATCTTATTATTCTATAATCTTAGTACATCTCTTCTAATCTCGTTATTGATCCGTGAGGTGGTGTTCATTATGATACTTTCTGCTTAACAGTTAACACTTGTAAGTACATTAACACCAAAGACACTTCATTAATTATTTGTAGGAAGAAACGAAGTCACATGCAAGATCTGAGAGTGGAGGGTTTTTCTCTTAAGCAAAACATGTGTAAAATAATGACTCATGTTGGCTTGTGCACTCTAACATTTACCGTGCAATCATATATGTCCATTTTATAAGTACAAGAAGAAAATAATTCAAACTATAAATACTTTCAAATATCGGTGAACATATTGTGCAAGTCTCATATGTATCCTTTTTGTAAGTATAGGAAGAAAATATCTCAAATTGTGGATACTTTAAGATACTCATGAAAATATCGTTCAAGGTCTTAAGATTTAAATTACTTGATATAGGGATTGTACTAGAATAACTGACAAGGAACATCAAAGATAGGTCTAATTTGGCCCCCAACTATCTTAATCAAGCTAATTACCCGTGACATAAAAAAGAGAGTAAATTTTGGATTATGTACATTACACACTGGTTTTGCAAGCAAAACACCATCAGAGCTCAATTGCCAAAACAATCAAAAGAAATGCATGTTCTACAGTCTAGGGTTATTCACCTTAGGTTGTTATGATGCACTCATGCAAAATTTCATTATATGGTTACAATGGATTTAGATTGGTTGATGGTCTTGTCGGTTGATCGTTTCTTTATTCTCAGTGGTTATTCACAATTTTTAATAAATAGAAGTTTAAATTCGCATATGTAAGGATTTGAAGCTAGATGTTAAGTTTGTATATCCTCCTCCAACCAAGTGAGCTAGGATTTACTCCTTTCGTTTAAAATATAATACGTTTTCACTTTGTGAACCGAATGTATCTAGACGATTTTTGTGTATAGATTCAGAGTGAACCTATATACTAAAAGACATCTACGTACATCCGTTTCACAAACCTAAAATGTCTTATATTTCTGAACGGAGGGAGTAACTTCCTTAAAAATACATTCGCTCCCCCAACTAAGTGAACTAGGCTCACTTTCTTAAAAAATTGCTCAACATGCTCTGCCACACTTTCCTCTCCTTCCCTCTGTTCATATGTCCCTGCCTGCCACGACTTGCATGATTCAATGAGTGTGTGTGAGGTTGGGGTGGGTGGAGGTACAACATACTCCCCTCATTCATTTCATTTCTTCTACTAGTATATGTATTCTGTAGTGTCTATGATACTATAGACAATAAACTAGACAAAAGAAAAAATTACACGCATGATGGTTATGGAGCTTCCCATACCTCTCACACTTATTAAAAAATAAAAATGAACTAGCTGAGCATTTCGTTTGAAAATGCTTCAGATATGAAACAAATAAACATGTACTCCCTCCGTCCTAAAATAAATGACGTGGGTTTGTCTAGACTTAGATGTATCTAGACATGTTTTAGTATATAGATACATAAGAATCTACATAAACTCAATTCACTTATTTTGGGACGGAGGGAGTATTTGGTTGAAATTAAATCAGCCCGAGTAGAGCCTCAGCTTGGACCGTATTGTCTCTCGACATATTGGGCACCTGGTAAGGTTCTCCCCACACTCCCTGCAACACTGTCGTTTCCAAACAATCAAACATAAATCATGTAAACACATACATTTGCATATACTTTCTGCGATCTAAATTAATTGACTTAGATTTGTCTAGATTCGGATGTATTTAGCACTAAAACATGGCTAGATACATCTGAATCTAAACAAACCGAAGTCAATTAATTTGGATCGGAGAGAGTATATACATGCATTTGTTGACGAATTACTACTAGTAGTTCTGATGATATCTTACCATGTGGCCACAGCCAAATGCCAGATCCTTGGCATTGGTCAAGCAGATCGGGCACACCTGCATACATCGGCCGTATAAAACAGTTTGTTCAACAAAAGTGACATGTGTCCTGCGTGCAATGTGCATGATCATAACACAAAACAAACTTGATATAGATAACGCCGGTCAGTTAATTTACTGAACCTGGTCCTCCCGTGGCTCCGCCGCCGCAGCGACGTTCGCGGCGCTACCTTCCCGCCTCAACGACGACGGCTGCCTCTGCGAAGATACCGGGAGAGGTGGCGGGGCCGGCACGACCCTCTTGGCCTTCCCCGTGGACCGGCCGAGGATGCCGAGCTCCATGGTGGCCTTGTACTGGATGGGCACCTCCATGAGCGCGGCGAGCGCGAAGGCGGACTCCTTCTGCTGCAGCGTCGCGCTCCTCGACATGATGGAGGTGAAGTTCACGAACTGTGCAGCACATGCATGTGAGTTGCATTGTAGTACTAGCAGTGGATCGATTTCAGTGGTGACGACGTATGATTGACCTGGAAGTTGTCGAAGGCGCGCGCGGGGAGCTTGTCGTCGAACTTCTGCATGTCCTCCCACGGGCCGTCCCCAACTCCGACCAGCACAATGGACAACGGGTAGGAACTAAGGTCAATTAGCAGAGTCAAAATAAATTGCGTTAGGTCCATTGGCAAATAATGCTAAACCCAACAGCGTGCGTGTGAAGCAGTGTGAAAGACCGATCACCTGGCCATGACAATGGAGTCCACTGTTGTTCTCTCCTGCGGGCTCAGATCACCGTCACCTGTATCGATACTCCTAGTGACCTGCAATGTGAAGATTTCGATTAGGGGCGACGGACTACAAGAAAAGAAAAAACAAGATGCGCGCATCTGTTGAGCTTCAGTTCAGGCACCTGGCCGTCGGCGACGATGACGAGGACATGGTACTGCCCTCCGGTCCTGTCCACGATGTCCACGGCGGCCTCCACGATCGGCGCGAAGGACGTCGGCCCTGACAGCCTGAGGTGCGGCACGACGTTCCGGTAGCAGGCCAGCACCTCCTCGAAGCCATGGCACGGCGAGTTGTCCGGGTGGAAGCTGAAGACGCTGTAGTCGTGGGTCGTCGCTGCAAGCATGCAGGAACAGCACCACGACTCGTGAATAATGGAACTAGTAATGAATTCCTTAGGTGTGCTGTGTGTCGATCAAATGAGGATCGATCGGGACTGACCGTCGCCGAAGCCGAAGCAGGGGATGAGGTTGTCCTCGTCGAAGGGAGCGAGCGTCTTGCCGATGATGCCGATGGCCGTCTCGTAAGGGTTTGGCGTGTCGCCCAGCTTGTGGAGGCTCTGCCCGTTGAACGACCGCTTCCCTGGACGATCGAATCGAGCCTGTGATCATCAGATGCACACCCAAGAACAGAGTAACAGAGGCTACTTGATCGATCTCACTCACCTGTCCATTCGTTGCTCTTGGTGAAGTCGATCCCGAGTATCAGGTTCGAAGACTCGAGCCCTTGATCGCGCAACGCAGCCGCCACCTGAGAATCAATCAGACTGAAGATGAAACTGGATCCTAAAGAAATGGTACCCGTGAGAACTGAGACGATCGCGCCACCTGCTCGAGAGAGGTGTAGGTGTCGGGTATGTACGAGTACTTCTTGGACAGCATCGCCCTCCGCCGCTGCTCGCCGCCGCCGCCGTAGCCCGAAGGCTGACGGCTCCTCATCCTGTCCGCACCGGCTGGTCCCCGCCGGTGGCCACCGCCCAACAGCGCGCTAAACACGCCGCCCATATTCACGTACGTAGCTATCTCAGGCAGCGATCGACAGGGGAGAGCCCTTCAGCGCCCTGTATACCATGCGAACGAGGAAGACCAGACCTCCTTCCTCGTCCTCCCTTTCTTTCTCGAAAGTTGCAGCAAAGATCATCGGAACAAGCAAAACACAGCTATGGATGTAACCGGATTAAGGATTAGGATTGACGAGGAATCCTTCGCGGAAGAAAGATGCGTGCGTGCGTAATAAAGGGAAGAAAAGATTTTCGGCAGCGAAGCTTCTTGCGACTTTCGTCCATCAAAGCTCTTTATTCCGTCGATCCGTGTCTGAAACGGCCCGCAGATCTGCGCGCCGTGATCGTTAAGAAGCTTCTCATGGAATGGACTGATCGGTTTCCCGTAATTGCTCCTGCTACTTTGCGAACGCTAAAGTAGCGGATTCCTGCGTGTGAAGTGCCGAGAGAAAGGAGGGCAATTTGGCAGACGGGGAATATTTTGCTGGTCCGGATATAGTGCAGACAACGCATCGTCACCCTGAAGATGTGTTTGGATCATGTCCGCTCTGTGTTGCTCAAGTATATTGGTCTGGATTTTCTTGTTTCTTTCTTGCAAACTGAGACGAAAATGCAAGCCTGTTACTGATGAAGTTTATGTCTTCTTTTTAGCCGGAAGTCCTATAGAATTACGGTTTTGCTAATTCTCAGCTAGGAGAGAATTAGATTTGCATTGTGATGTGTGCTAAGATTGTGAGTTGCAATTGGAAATAAATTGTTCTAAACAAATAATGTTCGCACAATACAAAAAACGAAAAAAAAAATGCTGTACAAAAAATTCACTTAGTACACATTGTGTGATGATGTCACTTAACTGAGAATTTAGTTAATTCTCAATCAACTGAACCTAGACGCACCAATAAGACTCACTTTCGTAGCCATGGGATAAAGAAGAATAGTTTTAAATGCGTTATAATTGACTATGGCGGTGCCTATGTATAGGCCATCTACCACTAAGAGTGGACAAATGGAGGGCGAGCTCCATAGAGCTTGTTGTCTTTCAAAATTTGAAAATTATATTTTCAAATTTTAGAAAATATGTAAAAATTCTGGATGTAGAGAACGTTGTATTTTACCAACTTGCAAAATCTCAACTTTAAATACCTTACATTTGAGGTTACACAAAAATGACAAAATCTGACGGATTTTGGAAGGTTTGAATTTTTGCACTATTCACTACTTTAGAATCAGATTTTTTTTCTTTTGGTGTAGCCTCAAAATAAGGTATTTTGAGTTAAAATTTTGCACGTTGGTAAAGCACAACAATACCTACATCCAGGTATTTGTTTCAGATTTTTTTGAATCTTCAAATTGATATTTTTGAATATTTCAAAATCAGGCTCCATGGAGCCAAGCTCCATTTTGAGTTGCCGATCTACCACTAAGATATATTCCATCTTGGAGACAACCATATAACATCAAACCTAAGGTCTGATCTACTCACTCGTTGCCAAAATGTAGTGCATAAGAGTCAAATAATGTAGAGTTTTGACCAAGTAAATAGAAAAAAATATCAACATCGAGAATACCAAATCAACCATTACATTATCATGGTGTATATTTTTAATGGAGTACAAAATTGGTCAAATTTGACGAAGTTTGACTTTAAAAAACTTATATGCACTATATTATTGCTGAGGGAGTATAATAGTGATACTACAATCATCTACATTAACTAAGGCTTGAATCTTTATACATATTGTCTTTGAAAGTGTATGTTTGCAAGGCTCGGTTTGTGGTTGTTGAATTGTGTTGTCCTAAACCTATTTTATAGTTTGTTTAAAAATAGCCACGGCAAACAAACTTTGGTTACCAATAAAAACTGTTTAAAAATAATCCAACTCAATTCCAAGTGCAACCTAAGTCGCCCAAAGATACTTATTTTCCTGAGTCGATGAGGGATCTCGACGGTTGATCCTTCATGCAACATAAATTGGGCACCTAAACATTTCTAGTTTTTGTACGGCTGTTTTTAAGGTACCTTTTACTACTGTCAAAACAAGAGTAGTATAATTTGATCTAACCGTTCATTAGATAGGGCATTTTAGACTTTCCCCGTTTACTTTCAACCCACTTTGTGGAGGGACAAAGTCCAGCGACCCACTAAGCATCTATACGCCATAAATCTGGTCGTTGATTTGCTGTCTATTAAGTGCGGTCGCTATTGTCCTCGCTGCTCCTCGAGCTCCCTCTACAGCGGCTGACGAACCCCACGATGATACAACCGACTAAAGGGCATGCTTCTCTATTCTTTTTTTTGAACTTTAGAGAGCTTTATTCAAACAAAGGCATTCGTTGGGTAGTCAGCCAAAAGGCTGCTGATCAGGAAGCTAGGGGTCTCGACCATCCAACTCTCGGTCACATTAAGGGTGCTAGCACACTTCGCACACAAGTGAGCCCGGTAGTTGGAGGTTCTCATTACATGTTGAATATCGAAAGAAATAAAATAGGAAGCTAGCTCTCCAATTTCTACTAATATAGGAGCCACAATAGAAAGGCTGTTGTTGGCGAGAGTTCCAGAGGTTTACTACCTCCACGCAGTCCGTCTCCATAGACACATGCGTGAGCCCTCGGATCTTGGCGAAAAGGACACCATCACGCACCGCCATACACTCGGCAATAAGAGGGTCTGTGATCCCCGGAAGTGGTTGCTCCAGGCTCCAACAAGGTGAGATGATGATCTTGCAACACCGCCCGCACCTCCATTACCATCAGCAAAGTTGATGGCGCCATCAGTATTGGTCTTGACATATTCGAACTTAGGAGGGCGCCACCCATGTCCTGGCAACACCACCTGCTGTTGAGGAAAGGCTAGAAGGGAGAGCTTCCCTTGTAGTCTTGGCAGAAAACACCAGATCAATCTGTTCTTGGTCATGCTTCCACTTGTTACGAGAATGCCATATAGACCACATAACAGTTATGATTTTAGCTCGATCTTGATCCGTGAACCGCTGGTCACACAGAATGCCACGTGCCCATGTTAGAGGGTGTAGCCAAGGGAGACTAACACCAAGCAAAGTAAGAGCTTCATCCCAAAAACGTTTGGCACGAGAACAGTTAATCAACGCATGCTTCTCTATTCTACTAACATATATCATCACCACAATTTAATTACGACCAGTATACTACGTTCTATAATATATATCCATGAACATTGTTGGACTACGTTTGGATGATGAATTGGTAAAAGCAGCCACGACAGATGACATCGCTGCCGCGCGCGGCGGCATGAACTCGATGGATTCCGGCAGGGACGCTCAGGGGCGTGGCCGCTTGGAGTCAGCCGAAACGGACGCTACCGGTTGTGCTATGCCCAGCGGCGCGGATGCAGCCAAGGCGGGCGAGCGAAGAGCATGTTGTTGGAGAGGGCAACGTGATTGTGCCTGCGGTGACACCCTGACGTTACCCATTTAGCCTCGTGATCAAGATCAAGGAGGAGCAATCGTTGGCGATAGACATGTTTTCCCCACGAAATTAGGGTCGCGATGTACGGGATGAGAGTCGGTCTCTGTTGGGCCGCTTGTTTGTTTTATCTTTGATTCTTCCAATTTTGCCCATCAAGCAGTACTAGCAGTACGAATTATACTAGTCAAGTTTTTAACACTAGTATGAATTGATATGGCCCTTCGGATCTATCAGAATGGAAGTCTCTTATTCTATTGAGGGTACCATAAAAGACCTCTTTTGTACAACTTTAGTGCCAAAATTGTCCACCTTGATTTGACTTAGCAACAACTATTTCTCAAAGCATTAAAATATAGAGGTATTTTCTTGTAATTACTCGTAGAAGAGTATGTAGTATAACACATATGAACTAGAAGCTAAATTAGACAAAGTTAGTTTTATTTCCTCGTTAACCTCCCTTAACACCATCCACGGGTGTTAAAATTACTACAACATTTTTAAATATGTTTTTTTACCTTGGTATTCTATACTAATATTAAGGGTAGTGCTAAGTCTTTTAATGCTAATATCTACCTAGGCCGGGGTGGACATTAAGCTAGCCTGTAACTTGTCGTTAGCTCAGCTCATTTAAGCTTGGATCGTTTTGTTAACAACCATAGCTCATTTTGCATTTAGCTCGTTGTGCTTAATTGGTAGAAGCCCAACCATCCTAGACCATTAGGCATCTCCACTCGTAACCCTCATACGGGCTCCGGCGTGGTCCGTTTTTTGCCCGTATGGGAGGCGCCGGCGCGATGTTGCCAGGGGGCACCGGCTCCCAGCCGTGCCCCCCATAACAAAAATTAATTTTTTTGAATTTAGGAGAAATTTAGAGAAACAGTTCAAACTTCAACGAACAGTTTAAACTTAACAAAAATTTACAAAAACAAAACGCCATCTAATGGCGGCCACCGCCGATCTCGAGCCGGCGGTACATCGCTGCGGCGTAGTCGAACATGCCGTCCTCGTCGTCGTCGCTGGGCGGCTCGTCCTTCGCCGGCGGCTGCACCCCTCGCCGCTGGTCCTGCGCGCCGGCCGCGTGGAAGGACCAGCCGCCCCCTCCTCGTCGACGACAAGGCCGTGGCGCCTGGCACGCTCGGCCTGCTCCCGCCGCCAGTCCTGCGCGGACCAACTGGCGGCGAACTCGTCGGTGGCCGACATGACGACGTTGAAGGATGCCCGCTCCAGCATCCTCTGACCCGGAAATTCTTCCGGGTTCTCGCCGTCCGCCAGCTGGAGCGTTGCCGCCTTATACTCCAACGGTTGTACTCCCGCGGTGGCGTCCACTCCTTATTGGGCTCGGGCTTGGGCCTGCCCAAGCGGAGGCGGCGAGGCGGCGAGGGAGGCGCGCGGCGCCTGCTCGTCCTTCACCGGCGGGAGCGCGAGGTAGCGCGGCGGCGGCGAGTACCGCGCCGGGGACGTCGACGAGCGCGAGGAGGAGGAGGAGGACGTCGACGGCGCGCGGCGGTGCCCCCAGCGGTTGCTGGCGGCCTGTTGGCAATCGCGCGAGATGCATGGCGGCATCGCCAACGGCGGGTTGTTGCCGTTGGCGATGTGGTCCAGGACCCAGGAGAGGGTTCGCCCCGGAGCGCTCCACCACCGCTTTCGGCCTTCGTTGTTGTAGTTGGACGGCGGCGGGCCAACGCTGGCGTAGGCCTCGATGCGTTCCTCGCGCTGCCGCGCAAAGAACGCCGCCCACGCCTGGAGGTTGTCGGGATCCTACTGTGGGTCATTGCGCTCCTTGTCGGTGAGCACCCCCTAGTAGTGCTCGTAGATCGCGGCTCTGCGGGCCGCGCCGGTGGGGATGGGCGGCATAGCGAGGCTGCCGCGGCTCACCGCCCACCCCATCGGGAGCCGGAAAGCCGGCGGGACGGGGTAGCCGGCGCTCCATAGCGCCTGCGCCTCGTCGACGTGGAGCCAGAGGCGGCCAAACCCGTTGGCTCCCGCGCCGTCGTAGCCGTCATAGCCCGCCATCGGAGAGAGAGAGAGGGAGAAGAAGATGACGTTTGGGGGAGGAGATGGTGGAGCTCGCCGTCGAGGTAATACGCGTGCGGCGGCAATGGAAACCGCCGCGGGTTTTTATACTGGGGAGGAGGGGGAGGCGAGCGGTGGCCATTAACCCCCGCCCTGCCCTTTTGACGGGACGCGTCGGCTGCAGCTCCCGCTGCCGTTGGCTGGGAAGGTTGTGGCGAGCAGCGCCATTACTTGGCGCTGATTGCGAGGAAGAACGGCTCTATGCGGCTGCCATGCGGGCCAGCTTTGACCAGGGCGGTTTGGCGCGTGCGCTCCCGCCTAATCTTCCCGCCACCCGCCCTACCACGCGTCCATCCGACGCCCCCGCTCGTCTCCCTGTATATTGGGTTTGGCCTGGGGCCGCCGGATAAATAACTAGGCCGCCCCGGCGCCAAAAAAGAATTGGGACGCGCGGCTGGGCTCGAATTTTCGCTCCGGCGCCCCCCAAAATGCTATGGGAGGCCTTTGAGGCCTCCGAGTGGAGATGCTCTTACTTACATCCCATGCCATTAGCTCATATATATCCATGTTTAACCTCAATGCTTTAATTTTTTTCCTTTTCTTCATACATTGGTAAGAAAATAGAGAGAATAAGAGAGATTGAAGGCCCGTGAGGTATAAAACCTAGCAATGTTTATATGAACAATCACTCACGACCTTTTGACAAACCAATCAATCTAAATTTTTAGATCATTAAGGATTATGAGCTTAACAAACCGAATCCTAATGAGCCAAGTTTTTTAACAAACTGTTCTTTAACAACGAGCTGCTTGTTAGTCCACCCCTACATCTACCCTCACAACCCTTAAACACTGGCATGCTGGTCGGTTTGTATCACCCTTTGTCTCCATTGAAAATTTGCATACACAATACCCATTGCCATCACTTATTTGAGAAGGAACCGCAATATGAAAAGAATGTTTGTGGTGATAGTAAGGGCACGACCAATGCTCCTACTTGGACAGCTGCCCGACAGGTGTGTATCAGAAAAATAGCTAATGTGGAGGAGAGAGGGAAAAGAGTACTGTTTGCAGAGCTGAGCTGGACGGGATCCTCTGCAGGAAGTAGCTGCTTCATCAAAAAACTTAGAAAAAATGGGAGCTGTGCGGTGTGTGTGAGAGGAAAAGCAAGAGAGAGAATAAGAAAAATGGAGAAAGAAAGAGAGTGTGGGTCCTGATGAAGTTATGGCGGGGTTGGATGGGTTCCTTCATGAAGGGTGGTTTGAGGAGCGTGTTCTAAGTATCGTGGTGGTTCCACTTACTCGATGCTAGCTACATGGGATTCCCATAGTGCCGTCTCCATAATTCGTGTCCTAAGTATCGTGGGGGTGTCGTCTCCATAGGAAGTAGCATGGTGTCGTCTCCATAATTCGTGTCCTAAGACCTTGTTTGATTCGTGGAAATAGCAAAGGATTTTTATGAGAGCGGATTTTTCCCTATGACCGCCGTTTGATTTGTAGGAACAGAACCTGTAGGATTTTTTCCTATGACACTTCCCCTAGTCTATTTCATAGGAAATTTTGCATTAGATCATAGGCTCTTGGAAAAATTCCTGTGGAGGAAAGGAAACATGGAGGATTTCACTGGACATGCCATACCAATCTTACGATTTTCCAATCCCTTCGGCTTTACTATCCTGCAAATCAAACATGCCCTAAGTATCGTGGTGGTTCCACTTACTCGATGATTGCTACATGGGATTCCCATAGGACTCTCACGGGAGACAAAAGTTTATTTTGTTTTGATAGGAGGAAAACGGAAGTTGATGTTTTGCCCTTTGATGGATTCTTGTCACAAACTTTGAGAAGGATCTAGGCACCAAATGCTTAAATCTCTGCCGAACAATTTTCCACGTTTGAGTTACAATTGTTTTTCCGCATGATTAGAGCAGGGCCTTCCACTCAGTTTCACCCTGCGCGAAGCCCGCAAAGCCTCAGCAGTCCATGTGAGCTCATGTTGAAGTCAGGGCCTGGAAAGCCCAAACCTTAGGCCCACCCTCACCTCACTCAACTCGTCTTCCCCAATCGCCCCGCCCCGACCTCCCCTACTCCCGCCGCGCCGTCCACCGCCGCCGTGCGCCGCCCACACCGCGTACCTGCTGCTCCGTACGATCTTTCCCCACGAAGAAGTCATCCACCACGGCTACCCCCGCGAGGGGCGAGCGGAGGTCTGATGACGCAGGCCTCGGCCGCGGCGACGCTCCGCCGCCTGAGACGTCCCCGCGATCCCTCCGCGGCGCTGCTCTCCTCGCGCCTACACTCTTGCTTCCTATTTTCCACCTCCGCGTCCTCTCCGGGGGCGCCGCACCGGCCGAAGCCGCCCAAGGGTGACGGTGCTTCCACCACCACCAGCAGCAGCACGTGCAGTTGGTTCGACTCCCACCGGTGGCAGCATGCCGTGGCTACGACTACGAAGAGGCCGCTGCACCATGCGCTGAGGTAGGGATGCTCGCGTCACGCGCCTCACTGGTTTTGTCTTGGCTATTGACGAAGCTGCCCTTCTGTCTCACAGCTCTGTGGCTACCGCCTCAAGTGAGAGTACATCCGCCTCGCAGTCTCAGCTATTACATTTCATCAAATCTACATTTGGGACACTCGAAGGTAATATTCTTTCATGTGGCCGCTGAGTTTTGATAAAGTGCTTATTTCAATGGCGTGTCGTAGCTTAGTGCCATGTCACGGCCATGCCAGTGCTCTCATTATTGTGCCTGTATAAACAGCTTTGTTGCTATGATGGATAAGTATGCCCTTCTCAATTTTGATCTGCCGATAATTTACAAATTAACAAAGGGGGTGAATGTTTTCACTGTTGCACTATACTGCAGGAGTCTTGTGGCATTTCATCATTTGTTCATAGTGTTTGAGTAACAAAACTAAGAAGAGGGGAAACCACAAGAAGTACTATGCACAGTTAGAAATATTTTCCAAAGATATGATTGCACTGAATTTTTTAACTTCATCTGACAGATGATATGGATTTGCATGCGATACTAACAAGGATAATGTAAATATGTAATGCACCAATCTTTTTTTTCAGGGGTTATTGCTATTTTCTAATTATTTCTTAACTTTATGATTAGGAGAAAATCATTGTTGGTTGAATGCCATGAATGGCAGTTGGAAGACCTTTAATCAAGAAGGAATATATCTTGTTCTTTTGTATGAATCATGTGAAGCATTAGACAGCCCTAGCAAACATTCAGCTGCTTTTGGAAGATTGAAATATCTTCAACTGAGGTATTTGTGTAAAATCTGGCCTTGTTCTGATTTGGTTAAATCTTGCTTTTTCCAATTTATGTTTATCTGTCCATTGTAGGTACCCGCACCTGAATGTGTTCGCTATGCAATACGGGTGTGATATTAGTTCCTTAGCTGCCCAAAGCCAAGCAGCTCGTACAGTAATGAAAGAATATATTACATTTCCTATCTTGCTGTCTGACAAAGATTTTACCAGTGTGAGGCAACTACCCTTGCAGTTTTCACGTTACTAGAGAAGTTTAGATATTTTTTGTGATCATTGGTCATGCAGTTCATTTATATGATGCATATGCTATGTTATATTATGTCTAACGTCCAAGGTATCCAGTAAAGGTTTTTGAGTCGTGACTCAAAAATGAGTCACCGAGCCTGCGACTCAGTGAATAGTCGACGGAAGTCTCTGTATTGTCGCCATGATTTTGAGAAAACGACTCGACGACTCAAAAACCGTGCCAGTATGACACATATTGCTATGGATGCATTGAGGTTATCTATTTTGATACCATTAGGCATGTTTTAGAATATCACTATTGAAGAGTTGAACCCAAACTTCATATACAATAAGAATACAGTGTAATGCCATGCATAATAAAATATGTCTCGGATAAATTTTGTAGATCTGTATGGATTATATTAATGTATGTTTACTCTTTACCTGCAGTCTATATGTATTAGATGAATGCGTGCTTCTCTTTAATGGCTTATTTCAATAAAGCAAGCCATTGAAGTTGGTTAATTATTGTATTGTTAACCCTTTGTAATCTGTTTCCAATGATATTTTTTTTTTGAATATCTGTATTCCATTTATTTTTGTCTTGTAGTGATTGTATAAAATACTTCATTAAAACATGAACTGTCCTTTTGATGAGTATTCAGATGACAAATGGTGCTTGCTACTTGCTGTTTGAAGGTTCTAAAGATCATGCACTCATCACAAAATTGGATGGGGAGCCTGAGCTCATGATCAGGGGTAAACTCTAGACAACATTAGCTATGCATTTTATGCTATTATTGTTAGCTTGCTTGTGCACATCTGTTGATCATTTAAGCTTCTCTTGTACGTTGCTTAGCAAGTTGGACGTAACTTTCTAAACCTACAATCTGTTATTAAATGCAGGCACGGAAGGATTTAGTGCATTGAGTGCAGAGCCTTCTGAAAATGTTCTAGAATCAGGAGTTCCTTGGCAGAAAGAAGAGGTTATCAAAGAGCCATATGTAGGTTCTTTCAGAAACATGTTGTTTTATCATCCAGGTACTTAGTTGCAGCTTCTTCCCTTGTGTAACTTATTCTACTACACATCAAGTTTGCAAGCCAATTACAAATGTCCCATTGAAACTAGTTACAAGGTTCAACTTTTGCAATCCAGAAGTGATAGTGTTATACAATTTAACTGCTGCAGGATGCGTATCAGTTGATGAAGATGGAGATCGCATTTTTATCTCCGACAGTAACCACCATAGGATCATCATTAGCAACAGTGATGGGATGATTTTAGACTCTGTAATCATGAGTTGCTGTTTCCCTTGGGTTTTATGTTTATCCATATGTTATGAAGATCTGCAGAAGTCAGGAGGATAAATATACATTTACTTGCAGATTGGATCCTCCCCAGGCTTTGAGGATGGTGAATTCGAATCTGCCAAGTTGTTGCACCCTGCTGCATCGTTTTACCATGCTGCTGAAGATTGTCTATATATTGTGGATTCTGAGGTAATTATCCACAATTGCTTGCCTTTGTTTACTCTATTTGACAAGTATGCGGTTTGCCCTTTTCACTGGCAAACTTAATTCCATTCAAGTAGTATGCTAGAATAACCCACAAGGTGGTCACGAGAAGTTTTAGGTGTTAATTACTGTTTTGCTGTTATTCCAATATCTTGTACTATCAAATATTTATGACTGACCACAACAATCATGAATCATCAATCATGTAGCAAAGAGTTCTGACTAGCTTTTCTGATTCTTTTGCAGAATCATGCAGTTAGAAAAGCAGATTTTGGAAGAAGGTTTCTGGAGACAGTTTATCCTGTCTTTAATAAAAAAGGCAGTGGCATCTGGAGTTGGATTGTTGATAAGCTTGGTTTGACAAATGAAGACACTTCAAAGAGAGAAGATGCTTTGAACATTCAAGATATCCATGCAGATTCAGTAGTTTTTCCATGGCATTTACTCCAAATTTCAGAGGATGACTTGTTAGTAGCAGATCGTAAGTATGTGCCTCTTTTCTTCCCTTCCATTATGTCATCTTCCAGTCTCATTTCGATTTAGTGGTAGATTTCCGCATAATGCTTCAGCTAGCTTGTTTCATCATCTGAAATTTGGCTCATCTCATGCATTGTTATGTACAGCTCCTTTGTTGCACCTGTCATTCATTTTTGGGCCTGACATGTAAATATGCACAGCTCAACCTGATTCTAAAGTTTTCTTTGATTTTGACAGTGAAGCTCAATGATTTTCATGCAAATGCTCAACTCTCATTTTGATGCATGTGTGAAAAACATAAGATATTAGTGAATAAAAGCATGTTGCATTATTGTCAACTGATGTAATATTGCTTAATTCTATGTTCTGTTTTTTTTATTGATTCAGCATGCACATATGTACCACAAGTCAACTGTAGCAGGCTCTAGTTTGAGACAGTACTGCGTAACTAGTTATTACAGTCCTTTGATCTTATACCATTGCTGCTTTCCAGCTTTGAAACAGCATGGGTCCTGAGGATGTCAACTGGTGAAAAACAGGATACTGTAAGAGGTTAGTACAAATTCTTTTGGTACACACATTGGACTCATTTATTCATGGCTCATTGAGGAGTTAAAGTGATATGAAGGTAGAGCTGGAGCAATGGAGTTATGTCAGCAAACGATTAATGAGAGGCGTGCTCTCCTTAAGGATATGCACATGAATGGATCATCAGGTGATAAAGAACATTCTAATCTGTTGGAGAAGATCCCCTGCAATGAACTTGTATCGTCAATCTCAAGATTTCACAAGTGCATTTTCTTCTGCGATACAGGTTGATCTATAAGCTGCTATTTTATTATTATTTGGGTTTTCATTTAGATTCAAATAGTACCATAAATAATTTGAATCCCTTTTCTTTTCCTTGAAGACGGTCAAAGGGTTCTGAAGCATGACTTGGATACCAAGGACACCTCGAATGTTCATTTTACGAATCTTGGAATCCTTGGGTTACCGTATTGGTTTGTTTGCCCTCTTGAGAGCGTATCTACCTGGTGAGCTTATGGTTCTCCATTCTTATCTTTATCAAGTTTGCAGTAAGCATAAAGGTTTATTTTCTGCTGATAAAAGTCTGCGCATTGCATTGTTTTGTCATCCTTTCTCACTGTCTTGTAATGATTTGGCAGGGGACATTCAGTCGGACAATTTCAAGAGCATAACCGTAAAGTAAATGTGCTCCCTGGTAATTGATATATTTAACAGGAACTGCTTTCTTACGAAAGTACTTTTTGCATTTGTACCATATGACCATGTGTGCTTCCCCTGCTATAAACTAGCCTGCAATTTTGAAGTCTTTAAGTGAAAGCTATAATTTAGCTTGATGCATTGCTACCTTCCCCTTATTATTCTTTTTTAGCAACCTTTCCCTCTATTGTTGGCACTCAGTACTTTATGATTGTGTGGTCTTTAAGTTGGCAGCAAATAAAGCTTATTACCGCAGAGAAAGGATATACTCCCTCCGATCCAAATTAGTTGACTTGATTTTGTCTAGATTCAGATGTATCTAGCACTAAAACAAGTCTAGATACATTCGAATCTAGACAAATCTGCGTCAACTAATTTGGATCAGAGGGAGTACTTTTTTATATTCATTACCTCGGCTTTCTGAATTTGTTACTAGCCATGCTCTCAATTTCAAATGATCCTGAGTTGACAAGACAAGTTAAAAGTCTAGTGACTCTAGTCCTGTAGTACATAGGTAGCATGGCTCCAAAATTGAAACTAACTTTGCAGTCGGATAATGAACTGGGATTACTAAAGTTGCATACATTTAAGAGGTGCTCTACTTAATGTTTTTCTGTATTGGTGGTACACTGCACTGGTATGTGATATGCATTTTAAGATAGCTGTGTAAATGGTGGTATTCAACTTAACAGGAAGATGCAACATCAAGGTCTCTGTAGACATCCCAATTGATACTGAGCTTGCCACACCTTTGGTTGAGAGCTGTATTTGGCGCCAAGTGAGGGGATCTGGTGCTGAGATTCCTGACTCTGACGGACAAGACACAACCTCTGAGAAGGTAATGTACTTCTTGTCCTCCGTATGCTTTGTGCTTTTTTAGTACTCCCTCCGACCCATATTAGTTGACATGGGTTTGTCTAGATTTGGATGTATCTAGACATGTTTTAGTCTAAATACATCCGAATCTAGACAAACCCAAGTCAACTAATATGGGTCGGAGGGAGTAGTGAAGTTACTTCAAACCTAGTTGGCGATACACTAATCCTTAATGTTGATGCACGTGCTATCAGGTTGGTATAGCACAGCAATGGTATGATGAGATAGACAACCTAGCGTTTTCTGAAGCTGCCGAGGAACCTGCCGTGCATAAAGGTGATGATAAACCTGCAGATGAAAGTCACCAAGACCAGAAAATCGTGCATTTCACTTGTGCAATTAATGTCAGCCCTGGGACATGCGAGGTGTGATTCTTCCCTCTCTTGAAACAGTCCTCCTGAAAAAAAGATCGATTTACACTGTATTATCGTTCTTGCAGCTGGTGGCCTCTGCAGCGTTGTACCTGAAGATCGATCGAACAAAAGCCGACCACGGAGGTCAGAAAGCAGCGATCAAGAGGATCCTCCAGTGCCATGGCCGCGAGGAGCACGCAGGCGTCGAGCTCGTGATGGAGAATCGTGGGGATGCGAGGGATCTGGTCATTATGAAACCAGTTCATCTCAGGCTGAGGATGGAGTGCGCCGATCACCCTGCTGGAACCACGAACAAGGAGACCATCAGCACCGAGTCCAGCCTCAATATCAGCATCTCTTTAGAGTAGCCATTTTCATTCCATTCATGACTCTTTTGTTCACGGTACATGCTAGAGTGTCAGGGTAGAATGATTTGTTCCCCAACAGACCAGTTCCTGGGATTTTTGCTCTAGATATAGCTGTTCAACCCACTTGTGGTAGTTTTATAGCTACCCTATGATTTTGCGGATATGCTACGATCGCCTGTCTACAGAACACATGACTTGAGATTAACAGATCTTCAGGAATACCGGGGATTAATGAAGCAATTGCCCATCTCCATGTGAATTTCGCAAGGTTTGATCCCTGGGATTTTTTCAAGATGCGGGTTGTTTGATTCATAGCAATTTAATCCATTTTTTTCGATTACTTGTCCAATGTCTCTCCAGATGAATTACTTGCAATACAGTTTTATCTTTATTATTTCCCCGCTGTTCTTTTTGCATATTCTTACCTGGTTATTCTTTGAGAAGCCAAAGATGGATGCAAGTGTTTCATGGAACTTCCGCCGGTTACGTTGTCCTTAAACTGCACGTGCAATGTGGTATACTTAATCTGTCAGTTTTCCTTGTGATTTCTCGGACAAGTGCACTGACAGCTCGTGTTACTGGAATTGTGAGGGATTGGAGTGTGGTGCTGCTATCTTTGCTGATGTAAATCTTACCTTCCTATACTCTGTGGTGGTAAAGTTCCTGCTATTGCACCTCTCACGAGACGATTTGTACTGCTAGTAAGTACAATTTTGCAGAAGCTGTCGAGCATCCAAGATGCTGTTTCATCAAGCAATACTGAATTGACTGCAGATGCAGAGAGTGATGTTGTAGTGGAAGAAGAATCATCTGATGCTGCAGTAGCAGAAGAATAGTGGCAGAAGAATCTGATGCATCAGACATCTAAATTGTAGGGGGAGGAGCTTCATCTTGAATTATCAGAAGAAGCTCCGGGTAGCTATGGTGAAGAGACTCTCAGTATGACAGTATGTTGCTTTGAAAGCTTTCAATCGGACGTATTCAGTCCGTTTTCAAATATCACAGTATGTTGCGATGCCAATGATATGGCGCACCAACGTAAATATGCTTTCTCTTTCTCCCTCGTTTGTTGACATGCTGTCCGATTGTGATTTTGTTAGCGTCAGATCTGAAACGTAAGGTCGAGATCAACCAAGTTCTACACCGTACCCGGGGAGTCCTGCGCCCCGAGTCCAGTCCCGGCGACCTTGCCGTTGCCGCCGCCGCTTCTGTGCGCTCTCGGTGGCGGCCGCTGGAGTCGACGAGGATTCCAGGGTCTCTGGAATGATGGATTCTTCAGAAACTCCACCCTCTGATCGCAAGGAAGAGCAGCCGCCAGCGTCCCTGCCGCTGCCGGCCGCCTTTCTCGAGTTCCTCGGCGAGAACGGCCTGGACCCCACGCTGTACTCCATGGCGGACACCATCCCGCGCTACATCAGGTGAGGCAGCCTCGGTTACTCTCGCTGCTCTTACCATTCGTGCCTCCGTCCGCGAGCAGTTCGTCACATGAAGGATGCAAAGTGGAGTTGCTTGATTTGTTTCTGGAATCCCTCCCTAGGTTAAAACCAGGCACGGAGTCCAGGATGGTGACAGAGATCGAAGCCGAACTCAAGTGCGATCTCAGAAAGGTTCCGTGGCTGCCGGATTTCTACGCGATTCTGCCTGAAATTCAGATTGCTGGATCCAAGGCTTATCAGCAAGGGAAGGTGAGGTGAATTTTTTGTTACTACTAGCATTATCCTGATGAAGCTGCCCTGTTCCTTGCCAGCATAAGCACGCTGGGTTGCGTGCTTCCAGTTATATGCTCTATGATGAGTTTTTTCTCAAGTGTATCATGTGATTATTTGTCCTAGATAGATAGCACTTGAATGTCATTACACGTTAGTATTATATAAGGGACCAACTGCGTCAAATCGGTAACTATGGTTGGTTCCATGATGGTTCAAGTTAAGGTGAAGCTGTTCAATCTGATGGTACTTTGGCTGGCACCTGATTTGAAAGGGATTCCTCTCATACAGCCTAAGAGACAAAATTATGCTTAATTGTAGCAGAAGCGCTTAGGCTTATCATGCACATTTCTGCTCGTGCCACTTCACTTCACCTAAACATCTTTTAAACACATTGCAGATCTACGGAATTGATGCAGCTTCCGGAGCTGCTATCTTAGCACTTGATGTTCAACAAGGAGACCATGTTCTCGACCTCTGTGCTGCCCCAGGTAATTAATTTTAAGTAACACATCATACCAGTGTTTTCTTACTGCCAAAGGTCTACTGTGCAATTATAAATGAGCACCTTTACCAGATTTTTTCTGTGGGCTAAACATGTATTCACCAATATAGCATGCATAAAAAATACGGAAACCCTTTCCTGACTGGTTGATCTTTGGATATGATAGACATACAGTTTCAAGTATGATATGTATCTTGTGTCTAGGAGACCGAGGTGTTACAGTCCTTGTGTTTGATTGACTGGTTGGGTCTTAAGTTTGATTGATATAGGTCGTATATAGTAGTATCAGTCCAACACATGTTTTCCCATCCTCACAATGATGATGTCTAAAATCGAACAGTATTTTTAGTTCTCTACAGGATTTTAGACTCTGTTATTTGTGCGGTTTTTATTCAGAGATGTATTAACTCAAACATATATGGCATGCAAGGTGCAAAGCTTTGCATGCTCGCAGATATGCTTGGCAGCACAGGTTCTTTGACTGGTGTTGATGTTGCAAAGCACCGTCTTGCAGCCTGCCGTACGATGTTGCAGAAGTATTCTATTGGAGATCGTAGTCGACTATTTGTTGCCGATGGGACTTCATTTTCCATATTGCCTGTGAACTCCAATCTGGGGAGCATGGAAGGTATTTTCCTCAGAAGAATCCATTCCCCCTTTTTTTTCTGTACGCCTGTATGGCTTAACTTCTCTTGAGTTGATGCTCTTTGTGACAGGTTATATTGGAACTGAGAACAATGAAAGCATGTTCTCAGAGTGGACTTCAAAGCGATCATGGAAAGACAGACAGAAGTCTAAAAAGGCAAAAGCAGCTGGTTTACCATCAACTTCCGAACCTGAACTGATATACTATGGCAAAGATTCAGGATTAGTTGGATTGCAAAAACATTATGTTCTTAGTCCGTCAACGGATGACGCTGCCTGTACATCTGGGTATGACAAGGTATTTCCTTTGCTTGTGTGTGCTATCAATACTGACTACAGAAGTACTCTGTGACTTTGATCACTTGGATGGTTTTAATTGGATAAATGCATGATCTAGTTTGGCAGCAGTGAATTCTTTAAGTCATCGCACCCAACTCCACATGTAGTTTGAATCAGGCCCTCAGTTTGCTCTAAAATCTGTATTTTTCACTATTTCTGTCGAGGGAGCATTTTTCACCTTCTGGAAGTGTACTGAAGCCCTCGTATATAGAATTCGATGGCGTTGGTCAGAATATTATACTGCAGCTTGTATCATCTCTTTGTTTCGTAATTCGGATGATACGCGTGCAGGTCTTAGTGGATGCAGAGTGTACTCATGATGGATCGATAAAACATATTCAGAAGTTTGAGTTCTGGGGATGGAAAACGTTAGATCGCCGTGTACTTGATGCAGAAAGAACTGGCAGCCTGCTCCATCTTCAGGTACTACTTCCATTCTTGATATTAGCTTGAAGGTTTGGCACCTGATCCAGCAATCTACTATATCCTAAATCTAATTCTCCAGTTATCAACATGAGAAGCTTGTGTTTCATATATACTGAACTTTGATGAGCTTCCTTTGGTATGCAGTTAGGGCTTCTCACAAATGGTTTTAGATTATTGAAAACAGGTGGATCACTTGTCTACAGTACTTGTAGGTGCGTGATCTCTTCACATGTGAATCGAATCCTCAATTGTTTCCCATCATTCCAGTCTTCACAGTGATTGCATTTTCAGTACAATTTACAGTTCATACGATCGTTATTGTATTACTAACGGTTTGTCTTCGAACAGTTTGACTGTCGCACAAAACGAGAATGTGGTTCAGCAATTTCTTTCACGATATCCTTCAGCAGGTTCAGACTTCCTGATGTCTGGTTTTATGTATGGTATATGCTGTCTCTACTTCTATAATGGCTCTTTCATGTTCGGTCTGTAACCTGCAGAACTGTTAAAGATCGATTCAGCCGATAGTTGGCCCTGCAGAAGCGGCAGCATCGAGCAAACCCTGCGATTCGATCCTCTGACTTCGCAAACTAGTGGACTTTTCGTCGCCAAGTTTGTTAAGTTGCCATCTTCGAGTATATCCTGAAGTTTTTTATGAGAAGAAAATTTTGGGTCATCTGATCATGATTAAATTGTAGAATTATTCAATACCGATGTGAAACCAGGATGCGGTGAGTAAATGTTGCCAGGTTTTAGTTATCTTAACAACAGTTGAGCCGAGTTTTTACATGACTGGCTCGAGTCCTTCGTCTTCCCCTTCAACGGGACGTGATGTACCAGGCCCGGCTCCTCACGCTGGTGGCCACGAACTCCATCGGTGAGGCTTCGGGCATGGACATTGTGAACAATGTCACCCTTGGATTTGGGGGCACCGAGCTGGCGCACAGACGGGTACTCTGTGGACGTGTTTGGTAGTCTGCATGGATTTTGGGTCTCAGTGGGGCATGTCCACGGCCAACACTGCCACGCACGTATAGACGCTGAACCACCTTTTACATTTCGTTTGATAGCCTGTATAGAGATTTTTTGTATGATGACAGAGACGGAACTCGGGGGTGTTTGGTTGCCTGCACCTGTTTCATTGTCACATTGACACATACACTAAGACAGTTATTAGCAGCGATCTGGAGGGCTGCAACGGCGATGGAGTGCGGCGGGCACCTGCACTTACTGACAACTGCAGGCGATGGAGTGCGGCGGGCACCTATACTTACTGGCAACTGCCGGCGACAACGATAGAAGGCGACGACTTGTTCCTGACCTCATCTTCCTCACTTACATGTACAGAGAACACTACAATCTACGGAAAGATCTCTATACCTGTATCAAAATGCAAAACTTGCAACACGAAAATTGTGGGAAATAACAAGATCAAGCTATTCCTCAAAGGACACTTCGAGCGGTTGCTTCTGTGCGACGAATCTGAACAAACAAGCACAAAAAAGCCCCAACTTTGACCACGAATCTGAGAAGAAACAGTTCACCAACCTCGAAGCCGATGGTCAGCGTAAAACCCTATCGTTGATTCACATCTTTTTCATGTGCAACTTGACTCGATTCGGGGCATGTTTGTGTTGACTGAAAGAGGATACTACAATCTACAGAGAGATCTCTATACCTGCATCAAATATTTTCGTACTACCTACCTTCAGTTCTGTCCCGCTATTACGGGTAATAAGGCTTTCGGCCGGCGAAGGGCTTGCCCAGATTGTACTTGTTCAGAAAAAGATCGATTGTTTTGATCAACTTGATTGGGATTATCCAGGCTAGTTAGTAAAGGGCCTAGTTTTTTTGTTCAACTGAGCCAGGAAGTTCTCCAAAAGTATGAAAGGCAGGAGGGCTTTGTACCAACCATTCTAGTGTGGTTGGATTCTGTTCAACAGCCCAAGGACTTTCCGCACATTTTTTGTTCTTTCCACTGCTTGAAGTGATTGCGACAAGGAACCAACGATTCTCTCTTCTTAAACAACCTATATACTCCACACTTAACCAGCATTTAATAGATTATCCAACCCCGAGCAATCTTAGTTATTGGTGGGGGTTCGGTTCGTTAGCAGGTATTTGTTTAGTCAAAGAGAGAGTGGAACCCACACAAAGCGAGGACTTGAGTTTTTAAGTTCTAGCTTAGAAGAGAAGGCTGGGAGAATGATGGTTGATGAAAGAAAGGGGTCCTGCCCCGGCTACTATTATGAATCTGGTATCGGGGTTTGGTTTCACCGAATGTGCAATCAAGCTCAGAGACAGCAGCTCAGGGGTCATTCCAATGAAAGACGAATGGAGTGGTTGGTTCCGTTTTAGTTGGGGCATTCTAGGATCTTTTTCTAATGGGCTTTCGTCCCTTCGCCCTAATCTTACTCTCCTTGGAAGGATGAAGCAGCCGCTCTGCCGTCGGATCCGCTCCGCTGAGGTTTAGCTAGGGGCGAATGAGCCTTAAGTTCTAAACAAATCTGAGCAAAACTTGCAACACGAAAATTGTAGGGAACAACAAGACCAAGCTACTCCTTATAGGACACTACAAGCGATTGCTTCTGTGCGACGAATCTGAACAAACAAGCACAAAAAAGCTCCAACTTTGACCACCAGTCTGAGGATATACAGTTCACCAATCTCAAAGCTGATGGTCAAAATGGAACTCCATCGTCGATGCATATCTTTTTCATGTACATATTGATTCGATTTGAAACTTATACGTGCTAATCTCAAGTCATGAAGAGTAAGCATGTTTAGAGAGGAGAGAGAAAGGAGAGGAGGAAGACAGCGTTGCACGCCTTCGTGCAGCCGTGCGCTCGCTCGACTCAAGCCCGCTGGAAACAGGCGAATCGACTATTGTCCCTAGGCCTGGCTCCGGCCTGCTTTAAAACCCGCGCTGGCCACAACATGGGAGTGCTACCGGCAATCAAACAGGCTGATTTCTTCCAAACTCGGCCTGCCCAGAGAAACTGCAGGCTACCAAACACACCATGTATGATCGCCGGCCATGGTCTCAGCTAGCGATGAACGTGTTGTTAGCATAAACCACGACTTTCCTGCCAAAATTTACCAAACAGTACTGGTCGACATTCCAATCGCAAAAAACCACCACATTCTGCCAAAGTTTTCGCAAATAACACTAATCATGAGTTGAACGTGAATTGATAGCGAATCTGACATGTGAGGCCCACTTGCTAGGGGCTATTTGCTGACATGGACTAGGTTCCACATGCCAGCCCAATTAAAAAAACAAAATATCCAAAAACATCTGGAAAAAATAAAAAAATCTATTTTTTTCTCTCCTCCCGTTGACCACCGCCTACCCCCATCTAGCCCCGCCGCCCAGGACTGCCATGGCGCCACTTCGGCTAGCCCTGCTCGCCGCCGTTGACGTGCCCCTCGCGGTCGAGCTCCTTCCTCGTGGGCTTCTCCTGCCAGATCTCCGGTGAGGCACGTGCTCCCTGAGCTCGCGGTCGACTCCAATGCCGTTGTTGCGCCCCTTGTCGCGCCGCTGTCGGTTCTCCTAGCCCTTCGTCCTCTCGTGAGCAGGGGCACGCGGGTGGTCGCAGCAGCGGCCTCCATGGCCGGCGGGAGAGGGAAGAGAGAGGGGAGGGAAGGGAGGCGGCCGACGTGGCTCGCCGGAGTGCGGCGGCGGTGGACCGGCGGAGGCAATGGTGGTGCCACGCGATCAACCCTCCCACTTTTGTTTTCCTTTTTTGATGTATAATATTTGGATTTTTAATTGGCCTGACATGTGAGGCCCAGTCCCCGTGAGCAAATAGCCCCTATCAGGTGGGTCCTAAGTCAGTTTTGCTGTTAATTCATATTTAATTCTGAACTAGTGTTTTTTTTGAAAACTTAGGCAAAATATGACGGGTTTTTTTGCGACTGAAACATCGATCAGTAACATTTGGTAAATTTTACTAGAAAAATGGTAATTCTGCACGGCCAATCTAGCAGACCCAGCAACAACATGTGATCTTGTCAAAGTGAGCCTACTCAGTCCATCACTACTCCCCATCACACTGAGCAACCATGCTACGGTTAGGGAACAAGTTTATCGGTTTGTTTTAGTTTTTATTCATCATTCAAGTGGTCTCTTGATCCTAACAATTATCTCTTTTTCGTTTATATTTATACCGTATTTGATCGATATCTATTTTCAATAGTATCTGCTTTCGTATTTGTAACCGGGTTGTTGTATTTGTTTTGACCTCTGTAAAAAAGTAGGGATGGCACCTGCCATTATTTTTCTGTTTTCATTCCTTTTTATTCCATTCTCAGCACGGGCACAACTCCCTCCGTCTAAAAATGGATATCATAAATTTGTGTAAAAACTTGGATATATCTAGACACTATTAATATATATAGATACATAAAAAATTAGACAAGTTACCAACATCTATCTTGAGACGGATGGAGTACATGGTATCAGGCAGTAGATACCATCTGTATATTTTGTGATATACAAATTAATCTCACTCTAATTAATCTACGCCTTAAGCTCAATTTAGGACCAAACTGAACTGCGTGATACCATGTAAATACATGGTATAAGGCAATTTGGTAAAATGTACAGATGTAAATACAATAGTACTACCTCCGTTCCCTAAAATATAACGTATAATTTTTTTCTTCTAAATTTAAACTATGTTAAGTTTGACTTAACATATGAAAGAATCTACTGAGAAATATGATACTTCCTTCATCTAAAAATAGATAAGGACGAAATTGTATCTGCTCGCACTGTCTTAAAATAGAATAAATGTTACAGATTTGTCAAAATTTTGATGAATCTAGACATTATTCATAGATACGTCCAAATTTTGAAAAATTGCCGACATCTATTTTGAGACGGAGGGAGTAGTACTTCCTCGATTCCAAAATATATGATGTTTTAGCTTTTGTGAAAAGAATGTATCTAGTAGATACATTTTAGTATATAGATTCGGAGTGAACGTATATATTAAGAGACGTTTAGATATATTCATTTCATAAAAGCTAAAACAACTTATATTTTGAAATAGAGGAAGTTATAAATGTTTAGATACATCTAAATTAGATAAATTTTCGACATATATTTTGAGACATATACTCCCTTCATACAGAAATAGTTGTTTTAGATTTGCTTCGATTCACATGTATTTAGACATATTCTAATGGGTAGATATATGTGAATCTACACAAATGGTAATTACTTATTTTTAGAAATGAGTGGTTTCCTTTCTACCTTTTTCACGGGAAAAGGAAAGTAATCGTTGTTTTGATCGGGACAGGAGAAAAGTGTTTGTTATTTCCGAGACGGGTTGACGGTGGAAAATATACTTCATTCAGACAAGAAAGATATGTTAACGAAGGGCTAACGGATGAGCGCTAGCTATCCCAGATAGAAAATCGGTGTTGGAAATATGGTTGGATCCCGTCAAAATCTCACTTTTTTTTTGTAATTTCACCAATGTAGTAATAATCTCACTTCTAATTCATTTGCCAAATTCTTGTTTAAAATTTAAGCAAAATTTTATACTAGAATTTAGCAAAATTAAAGTGGGATTTTAATAGGATCTCTCTTTCAACTTAATATGAAAATATAGTCCTCCCTCCGTCCTAAAATAAATGACTTATGTAAATTCATCTCTATATATACACATTCTAGTTTATAAACATAAACCCAAGTCACTTATATTTTATAACGGAGGAGTATGTCGTGATCAATAATACTCCCTCCGTCCCAAAATAAGTGACTTGACTTTGTCTAGATTCGCATGTATCTATATACTAAAACGTGTCTAGATACATCCAAATCTAGACAAACCCACGTCACTTATTTTGGGACAGAGGGAGTACATTGATTTGACTTGTTTCATTTTTTTTTCGGGAATTTGACTTGTTTCATGGTACCAAGAGAGTACGCAAGCCACTCTATCTACTGCATGTCACGGATCGAACGTGACGTTCCACGGCTACACCTCGCACCGATACCGATGTCCGAGTCCGTACTAGCGCCAGCTACAGTACGGTCAGTCCACACGAAAAACATACTCCGTATTCTAATCTGGACCCCAACTCCACTCGGATTAAACTCGTGTTTTTTTTGAGGGATTAAACTCGTGTTAACCAAACGTAACCACCAATATTACCCCTGACCCTAATCCTACCCGGCCCCCTTTCTGCCTCCCGCTGGCCGCTGTGTATATAAAACACAACACCTTCGGCCCTGTACGTACATACTTTTCATCGCTCGCGGAATACTAGCAACTTAATCTGCGACGTCGCAACCGAGAACTTGGCATGGCGGCGGCCGGCGAAGAGATCCGCGGCAGCGGCGACAGCCAGGAGCAGGTTGCCGGTGGCAAGTTCCCCTCGGTGGCGAGCGGCACTGGCGTGGGCACCGCGTCCGCGCACTCCGGCGAGACGTGCGCGAGCACCGACGCTAGCCCGGCGCAGAAGCTTATGGAGGCGCTCAAGAAGAGTCAGGAGGAGATCCCGAACATGGACAAGGCGGAGGTGCTTGCGCTCGAGGGGCACCTGCGGGCTCTCAGGCTCCGCCTGGTCCAGCTGATCAAGGAGGAGGAAGAGAAGGCGGCGGCGGCGGCGGCGGCGCCATGCCGTGCTGGTTAATTGAATCTAGGTTTAGGCAGAATTCTTTAATTCTTTATTATGGTTGTAATTTTTGTTACTCATTTATAAGTGTGAATCTCGATAAATTTGAGAACATTAATTTAAATCGGAGAGAATATTTTATTCGTACATGTCTCGCGGTAATGTACATGTATTGTCTTGTGTGCATCTGTCGATATGCAATATTTCTCTGTTTATTTAGTTTTATTTTTGGCTAATAAATAACAGTAAGTGGTACCGTTGTCCCAATATGTATCTAAACACTAGAGCATCGCCACTCGGGTTTCCATTGGAAACACCGGACGCGGAGAAAATGCTGGAAAAAAAACATGTTCGTCTGTGGCCTTGGTGTGTTAGCCTGTGAAGGTGAGTCGTCCTAATCCTCCCGCTTCGGCTCCTATGACGGACCGCCGGACAATAACTGCCCGTCTCGTCGGCCACGCGTCGTTGTAATGGCGTGCCACCACTGGCTCGCCTTCCCGCTGTTTCCTTTTTCTTGCCCACGCCGATACACCCCTCCCGCCTTCACCGCCCATTTCGGTTTTAAAAGCCGGCATCCTTCCCGGCTCGTAGCACACACTCTTAGCATCCCCCATTTCCCCCACGAACTCCACCTCTAGCGAGAAGAAGAAGCTTCGGCGATGACGGAGAGGTACCCAGGTGATCCCGCGGCGGCGAACGGCTTCGGCTGGCGCACCCTCCAGCCGTAGGAGGCCCGCATGCTACATGACGCCGGCTACATGGTGCAGCCGGACTTTCGGTGCCCGCCCAGATGGAATCTCAGCACCGGCGGCGTGCCGGTGCCGCCGGTGTCCGAGGACAACGAGATGGTCGAAGATATCCAGGCCGCCATCGCGGTCATGCCGGATCTGTAGCTCGCTGAAGACACCGGTAACCTCGTTTACTGGGAGCAGTTCTTCGCCGAGCGAAGGACCCAGGAGCTCGCCGCCCACGAAGGCCCGCCCGACACGTAACCGAAGCGCAACAACGTGGCGGGGCGCCATCGCTGGTGGATTGCACCGGGACGGACACTCAACGCCGTCCTGGAGCACATCCACGCCGGCAACCGCCCAAGGCTGAGCATCCCACACTCGCCTGTCCCCGCGGCAAGGGCGAGGCGTGCCCCTCCGGCGAACTGGCTGCCTAGGAGGATGGACAGCCGGAGTTCGTCTGGCTCGGCCACCACCGCTTGGCCTCGCGCTCGTCTGTGTCGGCCTCGTGCTCGTTAGGCGAGGAGCTACGCACCGTGAAGCTGGAGGCCTCGCCGCCGATGCGCTCGCTGCCGAGGACGAGGTCGCGGGGCATCGTCATCAATGAAGCCCGCGCAACATTGCCGTCGACTGGCCGTTTTTGCCTGCGCCAGCCAACGCCGGAGCCGTCGGAATGGGCGGTTGATGACCCACAAGTATAGGGGGTGTATCGCAGTATTTTCGAGGGAAGTGAAACCCAATTTATTGATTCGACACAAGGGGAGCCAAAGAATATTTATAAGCCTTAACAACTGAGTTGTCAATTCAGCTGCACCTAGAAACAATCTTGCTCACAACAGTTTATTAGTAGCAACAGTTTCGTAGTAGGAATAGTAAAGTAACAGCAGTAGTAAAGCAAAGACAGTAGTAACAAAAGCAGTAAACAGTGGGATTCGAGTGTGGTAGGCATAGGGATGGATGGACGGACGTTGCATGGACAAGACAATTAACATAGCAATCAGAACATAGGGCAATTGCAGATAAATAAGATAAAGCATCCAAGTACTAGACAATCCTAGGCATGTGTTCCATATATAGTCATACGTGCTCGCAATGAGAACTTGCACAACATCTTTTGTCCTGCCAGCCCGTTTGCAGCGGGGCCTCTAGGGAACTACTGGCAATTAAGGTGCTCCTTTTAATAGAGCACCGGAGCAAAGCATTAACACTCCGTGAACACATGTGATCCTCACATCAAAGCCTTTCCCTTCCGGTTATCTCATTTCTGTCACTTCGGGGCCATAGGTTCCGGACAACAACGCGTGTGTACAACTTGCATATAAGACCAAAAACAATACTATCATAATGTATCAATAACATATTCAGATCTGAAATCATGGCACTCGGGCCCTAGTGACAAGCATTAAGCATAATAAGTTGAAACAAAGTCATAAAGTACTAATAAAAGATACTAGGCACCATGCCCTAACAATCTGATGCCATTATATGAACAATCTCATCCAATCCCTACCATCCCCATAGCCTACAGCGGGAGATTACTCACTCATAGATGGGGGAAACATGGATGGTCGATGGAGATGATGGTGAAGATCAATGGAGATGGCTCCGGGGGCACTTCCCCGTCCCGGCAGGGTGCCGGAACAGAGACTTTTTGTCCCCCGAATCTCCCCTTCGGTGGTGGCGGCGCTGCGGAACTTCTTCTGGAAAAACGTCGACCCTCCCAGAGTTTTTAGGTCAGAAGGCTTCTTATAGGCGAAGAGGGAGACCGAGGGGGTGCCTGGGGCCACCACACCATGCCCTGGCGCGTCCAAGCCCAGCCCGCGCCTGGGGGTGGTGTGGCCAAGCCCTGGCCCTCCTCCGTCTCGTATTCTGGCTCCGTGAGTCTTCTGAAAAAATAGGCACTTTGGCTTTTGTCCCGTCCAATTCTGAGAATATTCATTTTCTGACTTTCCTGCAACCAAAAACAGCAGAAAACAGGCAGCTGGCACTGTGGCTCTTGTTAATAGGTTAGTCCAAGAAATCATATGAAAAGTACTCCAAAGTGTGGACAAAACACAAGAAAGTGGATAAAACTAAGCATGGAGCATCAAAAATTATAGATACATTTGCAATGTATCAACATCCCCAAGCTTAACTCCCGCTCGTCCTCGAGTAGGTAAGTGATAAAAAGAATAATTTTTGAGGTGACATGCACCATCAAAGACTTGATCAAAGTATTTGTAAAACATTTAAAGCTGGGATCATAGTTCTTCAATCATAACATTAAAGACAAAGTTCTAGCAATAAGACAAAGAAACTATGATGCAACATGAAAAGGCACAAACAAAAGATTCATGAATAACAATGCCTTGCAAGACGTTTGTTTATTTCACATAAAGAAAACATAGCATAGTGGCATTCAGCTTGTCTCTCATAGAGTAGCAAACATAAATGCATAGGACACCTTCAAAGTTTACAAGAGTGACTAGATATAAATTGTTTAAAACAAGCAATATCAAGGTATGCATCAATCAACAAGTCTTGGGACAATGCACATAGAACTAAGAATGGCCACTATGCTCTCAAGAAAGTTCTCATAAAATGTGTGGAGACTCAACAAGGAAATGAAAAGGTTTTGAATAGTTTGAAAGGCTTCCAAATGCTGAAAGTATGGTACTCATTAGCTTTGAGCTCTCATTGCCCCTATCATAAGCATATTTAATGTGGTTAAGGTGAAAGTGAGGTCCAATCTGAGTTATATGCTTGACAGACTATAAACTGAAAATCCCAAGTCCCTTGAGTACGAGGGCCGCTCCTCATGCTACTCAACTTTAGTTACCAGTAAGTTCTTGTCATCTTAAGTATGTGCGTATCATTGAGAACCGCCAACGGGGTACCCCTTGCCCGATGATACGGAAGAGTCCCCATATCAAAATGACAAGGCAAGCAGACAATGAGTATCTCAGCAATCTTCTTATTTACCATGGGAAAATGGTGATTTTTCTCTCTTTCCTCTTTTTATAAATCCCTTTTTTTCTTTTTCTCAATGGTTATCTTTCTCTTTTTTTATAAGAAGAATGCTTCATAGATATCATTATGGTTATGCTGCAGGTTTCCACCATGTCAGCATGGATTAGACCAGCGATCCAGGCATTTATCTAACACACATACATAACTCCATGGACTTACAAGCTCCCCTTTTATTTCACACCGACGATATCCGCAAACAAAAGAGCAAGGTATCAACTGGGTATATATTTACAAGTGTTGAAAGCGTTCTCCGTGACATCACGGTTCTGCTAATCCCCAGCCTAAAATTAGCAAGCATATAACTTTCATGGAGAGTTCAAAATGGTTCAGGTTTATTAAGTACAGGATATAAAGTGTGCCATCAAGTTCGTGAGAGCTTTACTAACTAACTTTCTCAAAACAAGCAAACATTTTATTCGGAAGAAAACAAGGCATATTGAATATGCACGGAAGTAGAAAATGATGCTAATAGGTAGGTATGGTGGACACTTTGGCAATATTTGGTTTAGGGGAGTTGGAAACATGAGTAAAACACTCAATGTAAGTGAAGGCTAGCAATAGTAAGGGAGCGACAAATGAGAGAGCAATAATGGCCATAATCATGCAGAGCGACAAAACATCATTAATCAAAACATAAAGTGATACTACAAGTTGAAAACTAAAGGATCATAAAGGCTTATGGTGACTTGGGATAGTCATAACATGGTGTAAGCATGTGCCAAGTCAACCCAAATAAAGCATCAAAGGAGAATACCACTATACTATGCTTTAATATGCTAAAACAACGCATGATTCATCCAAGGCACATTAAGCAATCTCAATTGTTTATAACAAGTCATGCTACAACAAATAATACTAAGCATAAAGCTAAAACAATATCAAGCATGGCATGACAAAGCATAGGCCATAGTCAAAAACAAGCTCTCTTTATCACTTAAGCATGAGCTTTCCTACTCTTTTCCAAACCAAACCAAACCAAACTATTTGAACACCAATGCATGAAAGAGGAGGTCCAACCAATTTAGTCAGCAAACTAAGCAAACCAAGAAAACTAAAAACCAAAACGAAAACGAAAAAGAAGACGCTCCGAGAACAACACAACTATGCATGAAACAATAAAAATGAAGCATTTGGAAGAAACCTGGGATTTTTATTGATGAAGAAGGGGATGCCTTGGGCATCCCCAAGCTTTGACGCTTGTAATTCTTGGATATTTCTTGGGGTGACAGGCGTGGCATCCCCAAGCTTGAGCTTTAGTCTATCATTCATCTCATTACTCATTCCTTCCATACACTTGAAATTTTTCCTTCATATAAAACTTCACACAATCTTTATTAGCAACATTAGTGCACTCAAGATAAATAAGTCTTAAGGTTCAGTTCTAGCACCAAATAAACTTCCATTAGAACACTAGCTACTGTAGAACTTCCTTGAAAAAGCTCAATTCTCCAAAAGAACTCAAAAAGGAACCAACAAGAAGCAAATGCAGAAAATGACAGAAATCTGTCAAAACAGACCAGTAGGTAAAGACGAATTTTTTGGAAGACCTTGTGTTGCTCAAATCAAAAAGTGTTGCACTAACGAAAGTTGGATAACAACATGGGGCAGAAGCACAAAAATTCACGCCTAAAAAAGACGTTCAGAGATTTTACAAGAATTTTTACGGTGAAGCACAGAAATCTGTTTCGGGACAGCAACTTTCCCAATCATTACTTCTCTCTCATTAGAGGTTACTCTTGGCGCAAAAAGCAAATAAAAAGGATAAGGAGTGGTTATTACTTCCAAGTTAGGCATCTAAAACTTTTGGGTTATCTCCCAATAAGTACTTTTCTTTAACTCCTTTAAGTTAGGCATAAGCAAAAACTAAAATGGATAGAATAGAAGTAAGCGGAGATAATCACGGTGAAAACATTATTTTGTTCAATGAAATCCTTTTGTTAACAAGGTTGATCAGGTCTTGCTACCAAAAAAATTTCATATGAGACAAAACTTTGTATTCCACTTATGATTATGTTACCTCAACCTTGATAGCAATGGTCCCAATCATAATAGTTTCAATTTTTCTCTTGGTATGGGACAATATATTTCTCCAACTTGAATGCCCTCAACATGTTCAATTGAATTCAAACCATAAATCCTTTCTATCTTCTTTATGAAATAGACAATGTGTTCCTTGTCATTAACATTGAAGGTCACCTTCCCTTGATTATAATTAATAACAGCTCCTGTAGTATTTAAGAAAAGGTCTCCCAAGAATAATAGACATATTATCATCTTCAGGCATAAAAGTTTGAGAGGATGCTCTCATAAGGAATATGAGTTGAAGTAAAAGAGAGCATCAAGGAGAAAATTCAAAACACATTTAAGTCTAACCCACTTCCTATGCATAGGAATCTTGTATGCAAATAAATTCACAAAGAACAAAGTGACAGGCATAGGAAGATAAAACAAGAGTAACTTCAAAACCTTCAGCACAAAGATAGGTATTTCAATACCATGAGAACTTCTACAACCATATTTTCCTCTCTCATAGTAATTTTCAGTAGCCTCATGAATAAACTCAACAATATAACTATCACATACATCATGCTTTTCATGATCTACAAGCACTAGAGCTTTATCATAAACATCTTCAAAAGAATCCTCAGGAACATGACATTCATCCTCCTTTAGTAAGCATGGAGGACAATCAAATAAAGTAAGAGATAAAGAGTTACTCTCATTAGAAGGTTGGCATTGGTAGCTAATCCATTCTTCCTCCTTATGTTCATTACTCTCCTCCTCTTTTTCATCTAATGAGATTTCAGATTCATCAATTTCTTCTTCCATAGGATCCTGCAAGGCATTAGTCTCTTCCATTTGTGGAAAGCATCTATTAAAATATTCAAGAATATAGCCATTTTCATCCTTGTAATTATCAAAGCAAAATTTAAGTATACCATACACCTCATATTTGTAAGGTGAATCATCAATATTTTCAAGCAAACTAGCAAGTTCAAATGTACCCTTCCAAGCAATAAATTCTTCAATTTGTTCTGCATCATAAAAGTCATAAATTCCTTTAGCATAGGAAGATATGGTGTCATTATCACTATACTCACATTGAAAAGGGAGGTGTTTATACCTCTTTCTGCAACAAGACTCATCACAGCAATAAGTAACATTATAAGTGGAGCACACGTTCCTAGCAATGGTATACAATCTATCAATTTGTTCCCATAAGTGTTTCTCTTTTTGTGACAAGCGGTATTACTTATAATAATATTTTTGATCTTCCGTGAACCCACCTTGCCAATAACCTTCAGTTTCAAAGAAACCAACCATTGACAACAAGCATGATAAGGCAAGACAAAAACAGACCAACGAAAATAACAACTAGAGTAGGAACTACTTTTTTTTGTATTTTTGATAAAGAAACAAGCAAACGAGGAGAAAATAAACTTAGCTTGAACAATAGTGAATCCAAGTAAACTTGATAAATAAAGCTATGCTCCCCGACAACGGCGCTAGAAAATAGTCTTGATGACCCACAAGTATAGGGGGTGTATCGCAGTATTTTCGAGGGAAGTGAAACCCAATTTATTGATTCGACACAAGGGGAGCCAAAAAATATTTATAAGCCTTAACAACTGAGTTGTCAATTCAGCTGCACCTAGAAACAATCTTGCTCACAACAGTTTATCAGTAGCAACAATTTCGTAGTAGGAATAGTAAAGTAACAGCAGTAGTAAAGCAAAGACAGTAGTAACAAAAGCAGTAAACAGTGGGATTCGAGTGCGGTAGGCATAGGGATGGATGGACGGGCGTTGCATGGACAAGACAATTCACATAGCAATCAGAACATAGGGCAATTGCAGATAAATAAGATAAAGCATCCAAGTACTAGACAATCCTAGGCATGTGTTCCATATATAGTCATACGTGCTCGCAATGAGAACTTGCACAACATCTTTTGTCCTGCCAGCCCGTTTGCAGCGGGGCCTCTAGGGAACTACTAGCAATTAAGGTGCTCCTTTTAATAGAGCACCGGAGCAAAGCATTAACACTTCGTGAACACATGTGATCCTCACATAAAAGCCTTTCTCTTCCGGTTATCCTGATTTCTATCACTTCGGGGCCATAGGTTCCGGACAAGAACATGTGTGTACAACTTGCAGATAAGACCAAAAACAATACTATCATAATGAATCAATGACATGTTCAGATCTGAAATCATGGCACTCGGGCCCTAATGCAAGCATTAAGCACAACAAGTCGCAATAAAGTCATAAAGCACTAATAAAAGATACTAGGCACCATGCCTTAACAATCTGATGCCATTACATGAACAATCTCATCCAATCCCTACCATTCCCATAGCCTACAACGGGGGATTACTCACTCATAGATGGGGGAAACATGGATGGTCGATGGAGATGATGGTGAAGATTGATGGAGATGTCTCCGGGGGCACTTCCCCGTCCCGGCAGGGTGCCGGAACAGAGACTTTCTGTCCCCCGAATCTCCCCTTCGGTGGTGGCGGCACTGCGGAACTTCTTCTGGAAAAACGTCGACCCCCCCGGAGTTTTTAGGCCAGAAGGCTTCTTATAGGCGAAGAGGGAGACCGAGGGGGTGCCTGGGGCCACCACACCATGCCCTGGCGCGGCCAAGATGAAAGGGCATGTATGCCCCCATGTGTGGTTTTGGTAATTAATGACAATCCCTATGGACTAATGTGCAAATTGAGTTTCACTTGTAGGTTTGTCCATTGGCATCACTTGGACCATGTGTTGGTTTCAAGGATGAAAAAGAAGAAGCATCATCCAAGGGCTATGTGCCTATTGGAATCAAGTAGAAGAAGAAGAAGAATACGATCAAGTTTGTCTTGAAGAAGAAGAAGAAGATGGAGTTCCTCTTAGCTATCTTCAAGACATCATCAAGTATTGAAGTGCAAGCTCAAGATGCGTCATCTCTAGAATATCTCATGCTTGAAGCTTGCCATCCTCGGCAATCATGGAATGATGACGACAAGTTCGAAGAAGAGGCTTCCCCATGGAGTATGGGGGAGCATGTCTCAAGACTTCATCAAGCAAGTGCAATCAAGAAAGGTGTTCCATCTTGAAGGTGACAAGATCGTCTACATCAAGCTCAAGTGGGATGCTCAAGGCAAAGGTATGATCTTGATAGGGTTTCTATTTTACCGGTCTCTTGTAGTGTTCTTATAGTGTTGGGAGACTGGTTTTAGGATAGATAGCCGTACTATCAAGAGGGGCTCTCGAGTGGGTGACTCATTCGTATCTTTCGGAGAGAGCTCAAACCTTTGCATACATAGTATCATCTTTCTTGGTTGTTGTTTGGTTCTTGTCCATTTGAGGATCTAGAGCTTGTGGTTATCTTCATAACAAGCTCTAGTTCATCAAAAATGGATTTCTCATGCATATCTTATTGCGTTTCTGATCTTGCGGGTTTTCCGGCTCCACACCTTGGGAGGTATCTCACATATATATTTATGGTATTTTCTCCCTTAGTGATATCCAATATTTCACCTTTTGTTGGATTCTACTTTTTATTATCTTTCCAACAAAATTGGTTTCATCCCATTTAGAGTTTCCAAGCTCAACTTCTTGCGTTTTGGGTTCTGGAGGTTTTACCGGTTCGTCGCTTCTGAGAGGTCATACCTTTCTCCATTTTATTTTTATCCTCTCTTGTTGGACTATGATGTTTCTTTGCATAATATTGTAAAGGTTTTTGTTCTCTTCAAGACGAGCCCAAGATCATTGAAATCGGAGTTTGGAGTCAAAAGTTATTGAAGTTTTCATGCAATGTTGTCCAATGTTTTTGCTTGAGTGGTAGTACCGGCCCAAGTTCCGGCCAAAGTTCCGGTAAATCTCGTTTTTCTTCTGTATCTTGTGTTTCTATTTAGAGGTAGTACCGGTGGAGCACCGGTAGTTCCGGTGGGGCGTGAATCTGGCCCAAACAGGCAGATTTCTCTTGCCCTATTTAAGGGCCTCCTCTTCCCAAAAGTTTCCAACAAAATTGGTTTCATCTCGTTTGGAGTTCGGATGCAAAAGTTGTGGCATTTCTGGTTCTGAAGTTTCTCTGACCGAAAGTACCGGCCAGACGCCGGAAGTACCGCTCGGGCAGTTTGCCGCCGGTAGTACCGGTGTTAATTCCGGCCCAACTTCCGGTAAACCCGATTTCGGTTCTGTACTCTCTCTGCCTGGTTTGTGCTATTTGACGGTACTTCAGTCGGTGTTTTAGGCGGTAGTACCGCTAGGACATTCTTGCCGCCGGTAGTTCCGGCGAAGCGGCGGTAGTACCGGCCAGGCTCGCGTTTTTGTTCTTTCTCTCACAGTTTTCTGACCGTTGGCTGGGTGCCACCGGTAGTACCGGCCACCCACCGGTACTATCGGCCGTGCGCGATTCTGAGGGTAACGGGCAGATCGGGGAGCCCTTTAAAAGGAGCTCCCCTTTCCCCTTCGGCCCCTAACTTTCTCTTTCTTGGTTTTTGGCTCTCTCTCTCCTCCATTTTTGACCTTGAAGAGCTTGCCCTCTCCCCTTCTCCCTCCTATGATTCTTGCATCTTTTTGAGGGATTTGAGAGAGGAGATCTAGATCTACAAGCCCCACCAAGCAAAATCCCTTCTTTGTGAAGGAATCCTTGGGATCTAGATCTTGGAGAGTTTTTGTGTTCTCCTCTTGTGTTCTTACTCTCTTATTCCCCCAATAGCTTTTGTAGCTTTGGTGGAATTTGAGAGAGAAGGACTTGCTTCTTGCATTTGGTGCATAGGTTTGAGTTCTCCTCGGAGATTCGGCGAGTTCAAGCCCTTGGGCTTGTTTCTCTTGGGTTCTTGGAACCCTAGACGGTTGTGTGGAGTTGTGGTGTGTTCTTGGGGCTCCAATTGAGTTGTGGAGGTTCCTCAAGCTTGTTGACCTTTTGTGGTCTTGTTGCCTTTTGTGGCCTTGTTGCCTTTTGTGGCTTTGTAGCCTTTGTGGCATTGTTGTTGGGAGCCTCCAATTGAGTTGTGGAGATTGCCCCAACCTTGTATGGGTTCGGTGACCGCCCTCAAGTGTCCCATAGTGGAACGTGAGTAGGCCTTTGTGGCGAGCTCACGGGAGAATAGGGTGAGCCTTTTGTGGCGTCGGTGAGTTGCGTGGCTTCGCATCCTTGGTGAGGCCTTGTGTGGCGTTGGGTGAGCATTGAGCCACCACACCTTGAGGTGAGCCATTTGTGGCGTTCGAAGTTCATTGCGCCACGCACCTCTCCAACGGAGACGTAGATTCTTTGGAAGTGAACTTCGGGAAACAAATCATCGTCTCCGCGTCTATCGGTTATCTCTCAACCGAGCCCTTTACCTATGCAATTTACATTGTGATAGCCTTCGTGCTTGAAGTACTATATCTTGCTATCACCTTGTTGCTAGTCTTGCTTAGCATAGGTTGTTGGTGCACTTAGTGAAACTAGTGGATATAGGTTTTGGCTTGATAAATTAAACGTTAAGTTTTATTCCGCATTTATTAGAGCCTAAACCGTAATAATTTTAAAACGCCTATTCACCCCCCTCTAGGCGACGTCCATTTCCCTTTCACAAGCCCAACCCACGCCTAGGGGTGGTGTGGCCTGGCCCTGGCCCTCCTCTGTCTCGTATTCTGGCTCCATGAGTCTTCTGGAAAAATAGGCACTTTGGCTTTTGTCCCGTCCAATTCCGAGTATATTCATTTTCTGACTTTCCTAGAACTATAAACAGTAGAAAACAGGCAGCTGGCACTGTGGCTCTTGTTAATAGGTTAGTCCAAGAAATCATATGAAAAGTACTCCAAAGTGTGGACAAAACACAAGAAAGTGGATAAAACCAAGCATGGAGTATCAAAAATTATAGATACATTTGCAATGTATCAGCGGTCCCCGTCGACGAGGACTCCTTCGCCATGAGGATGGCGATGGAGCAATCTCTACGGGACGTGCCACCGATGCCGGAGCCGGACGCTCTCGCCTGGTCCTAGGCCGACTGGGAGAAGGAGGAGGCCGCCCGAATTTGGCGCCACCGGGAGGCGGTCGAGCACGCGGCCGCCCGTAGGTCTCACCGCCAGCGTGCCTACCAGGACGCGCTGCTCATCGTCCTCGACGACGAGGATGACGACGTCGACCCTTCGTCCTAGACGTGGTGGTGCGGCGACGCCGTCCAGGCTCGTGTCACCACAGCCGCCGAGCGGCAACGACGACGACGGCAAGGCCGACCCTGACTACACGGTGTTCTACCGTAACTTCGGCGTGTGATCGGCGTCGGTACCAGCATCGGCATCGACATTGGCATCGGCATCTCCCTGTGCTAGTTTTGTTTATGTATTTTCGTTTTCTTTTAGCTTAATGTAGCCAAAATTTGGGTATATGTCCGAATTTGGCCTACTATGTACGAACTCGCCTATGTTTAATTAAAATTTCCTGTATTTGTCCAATTTTTGCCGAGTTTGATCAAAATTCCGCCGAACCTGAGAACTCGGCCTAGGAACGCGAGTGGAAAAAAGGCCATTCCCAGACCGAAACTTGCATTCGTCCAGCGCTAAATAGCGCCGGATTTTGTCCTGGGAACGCCCAACAAGTGGAGGTGCTCTAAAACATGTCTACTGATGGAGTATAAGTGGATGAATTCTAATGTTGAATTGATCAAACACAAATTACTCTATCACTAATTAGACGTCGGACATTTATCTAGACTCGCATGTATCTAAAAACTGATAGTCTAATTCGGGATAGATGGAGTGGTATCGATCGTGTATAAGATTTCATCCTTTTCAACTAACCAATTCACTCCCCACCATCATATCTTGCTCGATCGCACAAGCTTTTCAAGCACAGATATCCTAAGGTGCACCTCCACCAAATCGGTGTGGTGAGAGAGAAGCGACGAGTGTGGAACAATTCAACCGATGTAGGTGAGCAAGAAAGAGGAGAGTGAGAGGCCTAGTTCATTGAAAAAAAACAAGGGAAAATATCCTGTGCTCCTCCCTCCCCCGGGGAAACGGGAGAACCCACCCCATCTCTGGGGGCCAGCTCCCTTTGCTCTACCAACGCTGTCGGCGCAGGCCGTCGAGCAAAGCCCTACGATGCCGGCAGCAACATACTAGCCCTTACCCGAGCATAAGGAGAGGAGATCAGGCCCCCCTTGACCTGGCGGTGGTGTACGCACTAGTGGAAAACGTGCTTTTTATCCTGGTTTGTAAGAGCCTTTAGTCCCGGTTTTCCAACCGGGACGGGGCAATCGGGACTAAAGGCCTCCCCTTTAGTACCGGTTCGGCTACAAACCGGGACAAAAGGCCCTCACGGGGCAGCGTCGAGCTCCTTCTCACCTCGCGCGAAAAATCCTTATACCTTGTTGTCAAGACTAGTATATCAATCCTATTAGCTCATATCAGTATGTCAACCGTCTTTATTTTTTGATAAGTGAACAACAATAAATAAGTAATAATAATATTTTATTCCAATGAAAATAAAAACTAATTAAATTAATATTTTATTCATTTTTTGCCATTTATTCATTTAGTATTACATAATTAATATCTTCAAATCTGTAAATCGAAATTCGACAAATAATGTATCCATTATTAACAGAAAAATGTGAGGAATTCAAATATGACATAAAAATTATTATTTTTGAAATAACTTTTTTCTTTTCGAATTTTAAGAATCTAAAAATATCCATAACGGCCTAAGGCGGTTGAAATTGAAGAGGAAATTTTGTTCTGCATGTTTTGATAGGCTGTACATTTTTTTCTGATATCGTATGCAAAAGTTATGTCCATTTGAATTTTTCATGACATTTTTTGCAAATTATGTCGAAAATCATGTTTGTTAATTTTCGTAACAACTAAATCATTTAATATAACTACAGTTCGAAAGATTTTATTTTTGGAATTTTTTATAATTTTTCAGCATGATTTTGAAACACGAAAAGGCGATCTCCTGCCGGGGGAGGGGGGGGGGGGGTGGAGAGCCATTCTCCTGCCGCGGCAGGATTTGTGCCCGTTTTCCTGCCGGCAGAACTTGAGAATTTTTTTTGCCTGTTTTCTTTAGTCCCGGTTGGTAATATGAGTCAGGACTAAAGGTCACACCTTTAGTCCTGGTTAGTGATACGAACCGGGACTAAAGAGGTTGGCACCGGCCGCAACCGCTTTAGTCTCAGTTGGTGTCTCCAGTTTGACTCGGGACTAAAGATTGTTCCATTGGAACTGGGACTAATGTGAGCATTAGTCCTGGGTCCAACCACAACCGGCTATTGCTCCAAACTGGGGTGGACGAAAGGCCCTTTTTCTACTAGTGACGGTGGAGGCATTGAAGTTCGGGCGACAGGAATCCATTCCTAGCGGTAGCGAGCGGCGATGGAGTGTCTCGGTCGGAGGTGCGAGGTCGTTGATCGATTGGGTGGCAAAGTTGCCGGGGTAGAGCCGGTGCACATCAGTGGCGGCTTGAGCCTGCATCCCTCCTTGCCGCCTCAGAGGAGATCCCCTTGGCGGAGGCGTGGCTGGAGGGCATGTTAGCAGTGGTGACGGAAGAGGACTTGGAGAGGAGGCGGTGCTCTCGACTGTTCGCGATAATGGTTCCCGATTTCGTTTGTTGCAGCCACATGAGACCCCAATTCATTGGGTTGGTGCGCGATCGCACTGGACGTGAATTCTTCGAACCGGTGCACGAACCCATCTGAGTACTCCTACTTTGCATTTGTCGCACGAGAAAGACGGTTTCTTACTATCACTCCCGTCCTCCTCCAAAAAAACCCAACTGCACATCCTCCCCCATCGGAGCTCGATAAGTCCTTTCCCCCTCCGCTGCTGCTCCTGCGGGCTTGAGGGGGTGGGGACCCAGGACCTTCATTTGGCGCTACGACAAGGTCCCTAAGATTAGCGTATTATTTTCAAAATTGAATAAAAAAGTGTGTGCCAAGGGACTAGTCCTTACCGGGGGTGTAAGGGCGTGAACTCACGGTAGAATTGCCGGCGGCGGAAACCATGGCGGCCACGTAGGTATGGCCGGGCTCCCAGCCCTGGGGGATCACGCCATCTTCCAGTCTGGGTTGCAAGCGGGATCCCATGGAAGTCCCGCTTCTATTTCATTTGAGGTCTTCTAGTTTAACTTTTGTCAAAACATTATAATACAATTTTTTCAAACAAACTAGTAGGGGGACTTTCACGGGAGGAATCCCGCTCACAACTCTACTTCCAGTGTCAGGGTATACCTAGGATCTTGGTTGTACTATTGTACACGATACTAACTGTGTAGGGGAGCCCCCAGAGAGGAGGTGTCCGTCTAGAAGAAAGCGCCTTTGACGCGCATCATCGTTAGTTCGCCGGCTGTGGAGGAGACGCCGAACATCTCGGGCGTGTTTGGTTGCCCGTTTTCCCGTTTCTCGCATTGGCCGAGAAAAAACAAGGGCGTTTGGTGTATTAGGTTGCATGTGTTTGTTGGATCGCACGAACCTCAAAGCAGCCCAAAACTTGGCATGCTGGGAACGCCGATTTTGGGTGTTTCCACGGAGACAGGCCCCGCGCGTAAAAAAGGGGGGGGGGGATCTGCGCCGCCCGTGCGAGCTCGGCGATGGCGCGAGCCGTGGGTTTTCCCCAAAAGCTGGCAGGAGAAATTTCGTCACCTCCCCGCTGACGCGTGCCGGTATAAAGCACCACTCGCCACACCAACATCCATCGCCACCATTTTCACCATTCTTCAAGCTCTCAAGCCGGCGAGGTTCTATATCGACCAACAGGTAAGCACAAAGGTTGTAGACCGGCTGGTGTATGCTGACTCGTGTATTAATGAGCTCGTTGGGTAACCCCAAGAGGAAGGTATGATGAGCACAGAAGTAAGTTTTCCTCAGTTATGAAACCAAGGTTATCAATCCAGTAGGAGCAAGGAAACACCCCAAAGGTGAAGCCAGCTGAACTTAGGCAGGGCACACTACCGGTGCCAGCAGCAACGTGGAGACCTGCACAACACAACCACAAAACTTTGTCCCCAACTTGCGATGAGGTTATCAATCTCACCGTGTTTTGCTGAAAACAAAGGATTAAACGTATCGAATGGAAGGAAGTAATAGTTTGCAGAAAGTAAACACAAAACAGTAAACAGTTTGTAGATAGAATGTAAAAGAAAGGACTAGGCTCCATAGTTCACTAGACGTGGCTCGCCTTAAGATAGATAACATGTTGGGTGAACAAATTACAGTGGGGCAATTGACAAACATCGAGAAAGCATACTAGCATATACTAATCATCTTGAATCCTTTGAGACTCTATTGGGCATTACAACATTATACATAGACCACCATCCAACTACATCTATGACTAATAATCCACCTGCAGGTTATCATCCGAACCCCCTCCAGTATTAAGTTGCAAGCAACAGATTATTGCATTACGAATTGCGTGCAAAGTAAACAATACGATTGTTCTATGAACAAAGGATTGTTGTTTTCTCCCTAGTAGGAACAACACATCTAGTACCTTAGAGATTTCTGTCACTTCCCTAGATTACCAGAGGCATGAACCCACTATCGAGCATAAATACTAACTCTTGGAGTTGCTAGGATCTACTTGGCCAAGATAGCTACTAACAACGGAAAGCATGCAAGGTCACAAATAACAAAGACATGATAGAATCAATAATCAATCTGAAATAGCATCTCAATATCCATCGGATCCCCGCAAACACAACATGCAGAATTACAAATAGATGATCTTGATCATGAACGGAGCTCACAAGATCTAGACATGAAAGCACAAAGGAGGAGAACCAGCCATCTAGCTACTACATGGACCTGTAGTCCAGAGATGAACTACTCACGCATCACACCGGAGGCTTGCATGATGATGAAGAAGGCCTCCAGGGTGAATTCCCCTCTCCGGCAGGGTGCCGGGAAGAGCTTCAGATCCCTCCCGATCTAGGGATGGAGATGACGGCGGCTACAGACTCTTTCGTGGAATTTTGATCGGGTCCTTAGGGTTTCTGTATCAGAGGCAATATATAGGCGGAAGGAGAGGCCGAGGGGGTGCCTGGGGCGGCCAGACCACCCCCTGGCGCTGGCCAGGCCTGGCCGCACGGCCAGGCGGTGTGGCCGAGCCCGAGCCCCTCTTTGTCTCGTATTCTGGCTCCAAGTGTCCCCCGGTAAAATAGTAACTTTGGCTTTTGTCCCGTCCAATTCCGAGAATATTCATTTTCTGACTTCCTCGAACCAAAAACAGCAGAAACCAGGCAACTGGCACTGTGGCTCTTGTTAATAGGTTAGTCCAAGAAATCTTATGAAAAGTACTCCAAAGGGTGGACAAGACACAAGAAAGTAGATAAAACCAAGCATGGAACATCAAAAATTATAGATACATTTGCAATGTATCAACATCCCCAAGCTTAACTCCTGCTCGTCCTCGAGTAGGTAAGTGATAAAAAGAAAGAATAATTTTTGAGGTGACATGCACCATCATAAACTTGATCAAAGTATTTGTAAAACATTCGAAGCTGGGATCATAGTACTTCAAAGAAACTATGTTGCAACATGAAAAGTCACAAACAAAAGATTCATGAATAACAATGCTTTGCAAGACGTTTGTTTGTTTCACATAAAGAAAAAATAGCATAGTAGCATTCAACTTGTCCCTCATAGAGTAGCAAATATAAATGCATAGGACACCTTCAAAGTTCATAAGAGTGACTAGATACAAATAGTTTAAAAAAAGCAATATCAAGTTATGCATCAATCAACTAGTCTTGGGACAATGCACATAGAACTAAGAATGGCCACTATGCTCTCAAGGTAGGTGCATAAAGATAGAAGGTGGAGACTCAATATATATAAGTGGAAGAAAGGCCTTCATAGAAGGAAGTAGGGATTCAAGTCTCATAAAGAGCTTCCAAAAATTATGGTACTTATTAGCTTTCAGCTCTCATTTCCACTATCATAAGCATCTTGAAGGTGATTAAGGTTAAAGTGACACAACTAAGAGGATATACTTAACAAGTTATAAACCGAAATCTCATGCCCCTTACTTACGAAGACCGAACCTCATGCTACTCAACTTTAGTCACGAGTAAGCTCTTGTCATAGTAAGTACATGTGTATCAAAAAGAACCGCCAACGGGGTACCCCTTGCACATGATACAAGAGCTATCCCATAATCAAAATGACAAGTGAAGCAGACAATGAGTATCTCAACGATCTTTTCATTTGCTATTTGCATAGGTTTTTATTGAGGATGCTTCATAGAGTGATCATTATGTTGATGCTGCAAGTTTCCACCATGATTAGGCATGGCTTAGGCTAGCAGCCCAGGCGTTTCTCTAACACACATACAAACTCCATGATCTTACAAGTTCTACTTTTATTTCACACCGCTGGGATCCATAAGCAAAAGAACATGATATCAACGGGGTACAAAGTACAAGTGCAATGTTGAAAGCGTTCCCCATGATATATGGTTCTGCTAATTTCAACTTATAAAGCGCAATATACACAACAAAGAAGGACCCAATGGTTCAAGTTTATTAAATGCAAAAAAAGTAAAGTGTGCCATCAAGTTCGTGAGAGCTTTAAGCACTAGTTTTCTCATAACAAGTTTAATTTGGAAGGTAGACAAAAACAAGAATATACTTGGAATAGCATATGCTAGTAGGTAGGTATGATGGACTCTTTGGAATAACTTGGTTTAAGGAGTTGGATGCATGAGTGGAACTCATAATTAGTTGTGGAGCCTAGCAAAAGACTGGGAGCGACAAACTAAGAGAGCAATAATGGCCATAATCATGTAGAGCGATAAAACATCATTGATCAAAGCATAAAGTGATACTACAAGTTGAAAACTAAAGGATCATAAAGGCTATGGTGACTTGGGATAGTCATAACATGGTGTGAGCATGCACCAAGTCAACCCAAATAAAGCATCAAAGGAGAATATCACAACACTATGCTTTAATATGCTAAAACAACGCATGATTCATCCAAGGCACATTAAGCAATATCAATTGTTTATAACAAGTCATGCTACATCAAAGAATACTAAGCACAAAGCCAAAACAATATCAAGCATGGCATGACAAAGCCTAGGCGACAGCCAAAAACAAGCTCTCTTTAACACTTAAGCATGAACTTTCCTACTCTTTTCCAAACCAAACCAAACTATTTGAAAACCAATGTATGAAAGAGGGGGTCCAACCAATTTATTCAGCAAACTAAGCAAACAAAGCAAACGAAAAAAACAAAATGAAAACGAAAAAGAAGACGCTCCAAGAACAACACAACTGTGCATGAAACAATAAAAATGAAGCGTTTGGAAGAAACCTGGGATTTTTATTGATGAAGAAGGGGATGCCTTGGGCATCCCCAAGTTTTGACGCTTGTACTTCCTGGATATTTCTTGGGGTGACACACGTGGCATCCCCAAGCTTGAGCTTTAGTCCATCCTTCATCTCATTACTCATTCCTTCCATACACCTGAAATTTTTCGTTCATACAAAACTTCACACAATCTTTATGAGCAACATTAGTGCACTTAAGATAATAAGTCTTTAGGTTCAGTAATAAGACCAATAAAACTTCCATTAAAACACTAGCTACTATAGAACTTCCCTCAAAAAGCTCAATTCCCCAAAAGAACTCAAAAAGGAACCAACAAGAAGCAAATGCAGAAAATGGCAGAAATCTGTCAAAACAGACCAGCAGGTAAAGACAAAAAATTTCGAAGACATTTTGTTGCTCAAATCAAAAAGTGTTGAACTAACGAAAGTTAGATAACAACCTGGGGCAGAAGAACAAAAATTCACGCCTAGAACGGACATACAGAGATTTTACACGAATTGTTACAGTGAAGCACATAAATCTGTTTCGGGATAGCAACTTTCCCAATCATTACTTCTCTCTCATTAGAGGTTACTCTTGGCACAAAAGCAAATAAAAAGGATAAGGAGCGGTTATTACTGAAGTAATAAGTTCCAAGACTCATCTAAAACTTTTGGGTTATCTCCCAATAAGTACTTTTCTTTAACGCCTTTAAGTTAGGCATAAGAAGCAAGAAAAAGAATCATCTGTTCTCAAATGAAGAAGTATTAAGAGCAAATTTTGTTTTCATAGGAGAGGCAAAAGAAATCTTCTCTCTCTTCTTAGGGAAGTGTTCTATACCTTTCTTGAGTGGGAGTTGATATTTAATGGTGCCTTCTTTCATATCAATAATGGCACCAACAGTTCTAAGAAAAGATCTTCCCAAAGTAATAGGACAAGAAGCATTGCATTCAACATCCAAAACATAGAAATCAACGGGGACATAGGCATTGTTAACCATAATAAGAACATCATTAATACTCCCCATGCGTTTCTTTTTATTATTATAATCAAGTGGGACATTCAAATAACAATCTTCATGTGGAGGCAAATCAAGCATATCATAAATCCTTCTAGGCATAATAGAAACACTACTACCAAGATCACATAAAGCTTTGAAATCAAAATCATTCGCTTTCATATTAATGATGGCTTCCCAACCATCTTCTTGCTTTATTGGAATAGAAGCTTTATGTTTCATCTTTTCTTCTTTAATCTTTATGAGAGCATCAGTAATGTGTTTCGTAAAGGCCATGTTCGTAGCACTAGCATTAGGACTTTTAGCAAGCTTTTGTAGGAACTAAATAACTTCAGAGATATTGCAACCATCAAGATCAAAATCAAAATTATCATCCAGAGTAGTAGAACTATTACTAGCCTCAACATTAGTGGTGGTGATAGTGGAAACACTAATGTTTCTAGCAATTCATCTTCTCTTTCCCACTTAGCATGTAATTCAGCTAATAGTCTAACATTTTCATCAATTCTCACTTGTATGGCATTAGTAGCTGCAAAGGGATTGTCAATAGTCTCAGGTTTAGCAGCCATTTTATTCAAAGAAGTTTGAGCTTCAACAAGTGATGCTATATTTCTTTCAACATTAGAGAGTTTTTCCTCAATAGTTTTGTTGAAAGTAGTTTGTTTAATAATAAAGTCCTTAAGCATAACTTCAAGTTCAGAGGGTGCACTCCTACTATTGTTGTAGGAATTTCCATAAGCATTACCATTGTTAGGAGGATATGGCCTATAATTGTTGTTACCAAAATTGTTCCTGTAGGCATTGTTGCTAAAATTGTTATTTCTTCACATTAACTTGCTCTTCTTGAGCAACCAAAGAAGCTAAGGGAACATTATTTGGATCAATTTGGGCTTTCCCATTAACAAGCATAGACATAATAATATCAAGCTTATCACTCAAGGAGGAGGTTTCCTCAACAGAATTTACCTTCTTACCTTGTGGAGCTCTCTCAGTATGCCATTAAGAATAGTTAACCATCATATTATCCAGAAGCTTTGTTGCAGTACCCAAAGTAATGGTCATAAAGGTACCTCCAGCAGCAGAATCCAATAGGTTCCTTGAAGAATAGTTCAATCCTGCATAAAAAGTTTGGATGATCATCCAAGCAGTCAGTCCATGAGTGGGACAATTCTTTACCGAAGATTTCATTCTTTCCCAAGCTTGAGCAACATGTTCATTATCAGATTGTTTAAACTTCATTATTTCACTTCTCATAGATATAATCTTAGCAGGAGGATAGTATTTTCCAATGAAAGCATCTTTGCATTTAGTCCAAGAATCAATACTATTCCTAGTTAAGGAATTCAACCATTCTTTAGCTTTTCCTCTCAAAGAGAAAGGAAACAATTTAAGCTTAATAATATCTCCATCTATATCCCTATGCTTTTGCATCTCACAAAGTTCAACAAAGTTATTTAGATGGGCAGCAGCATCTTCATTACCAATACTAGAAAATTGTTCTCTCATAACAAGATTGAGTAAAGCAGGTTTAATCTCAAAGAAAGTAGCTTCAGGAACATGTGGAGCAATAGGTATGCTCATAAAATCATTGTTGTTGGTGGTAGTGAAGTCACACAACTTAGTGTTTACAAGAGTAGTCATTTTTTGTGTTTTTGATAAAGAAAGCAAACTAGTAAAACTAATTTTTGTGTGTGTTTGTGATAAAGAAACAAGCAAGCAAAGCAAAAGTAAACTAAGAAAACCAAAAATAACAAAGTAAAGAGATTGGTAATGAGGGACTCCCCTTGTGAAGATGTCCTTGACTCCTCGGCAATGGCGCCAGAAAAATGCTTGCTGACTCGTGTGTTAACGAGCTCGTTGGGGAACCCCAAGAGGAAGGTATGATGAGCACAACAGTAAGTTTCCCTCTGTTATGAAACCAAGGTTATCAATCCAGTAGGAGCAAGGAAACACCCCAAATGTGAAGCTAGCTGAACTTTGGCAGGGCGCACAACCGGTGCCAGCAGGAACGTGGAGACCTGCACAACACAACCACAAAACTCTGTCCCCAACTTGCGATGAGGTTGTCAATCTCACCGGTTTTGCTGAAAACAAAGGATTAAACGTATCGAATGGAAGGAAGTAATAGTTTGCAGAAAGTAAACACAAAACAGTAAACAGTTTGTAGGTTGAATGTAAAAGAAAGGACCGAGGTCCATAGTTCACTAGAGGTGGCTCTCCTTAAGATAGATAACATGTTGGGTGAACAAATTATAGCGGGGAAATTGACAAACATCGAGAAAGCATACTAGCATATACTAATCATATTGATTCCTTTGAGACTTGATTGGGAATTACAACATTATACATAGACCGCCATCCAACTACATCTATGACTAATAATCCACCTTCAGGTTATCATCCAACCCCCCTCCAATATTAAGTTGCAAGCAACAAATTATTGCATTACAAATTGCGTGTAAAGTAACAATACGATTGTTCAATGAACAAAGGATTGTTGTTTTCTCCCTAGTAGCAACAACACATCTAGTACCTTAGAGATTTCTGTCACTTCCCTAGATTACTAGAGGCATGAACCCACTATCGAGCATAAATACTAACTCTTGGAGTTGCTAGCATCTACTTGGCCAAGATAGCTACTATCAACGGAAAGCATGCAAGATCACAAATAACAAAGACATGATAGAATCAATAATCAATCTGAAATAGCATCTCAATATCCATCGGATCCCCGCAAACACAACATGCAGAATTACAAATAGATGATCTTGATCATGAACGGAGCTCACAAGATCTAGACATGAAAGCACAAAGGAGGAGAACCAACCATCTAGCTACTACATGGACCCGTAGTTTAGAGATGAACTACTCACGCATCACACCGGAGGCTTGCATGATGATGAAGAAGGCCTCCAGGGTGAATTCCCCTTTCCGGCAGGGTGTCGGGAACAGCTTCAGATCCCTCCCGATCTAGGGATGGAGATGACGGCTGCTTCAGACTCTTTCATGGAATTTTGATCGGGTCCTTAGGGTTTCTGTATCAGAGGCAATATATAGGCGGAAGGAGAGGCCGAGGGGGTGCCTGGGGCGGCCAGACCACCCCCTGGCGCTGGCCAGGCCTGGCTGCACGGCCAGGCGGTGTGGCCGAGCCCGAGCCCCTCTTTGTCTCGTATTCTGGCTCCAAGTGTCCCCCGGTAAAATAGTAACTTTGGCTTTTGTCCCGTCCAATTCTGAGAATATTCATTTTCTGACTTCCTGGAACCAAAAACAGCAGAAAACAGGCAACTGGCACTATTGCTCTTGTTAATAGGTTAGTCCAAGAAATCATATGAAAAGTACTCCAAAGGGTGGACAAAACGCAAGAAAGTAGATAAAACCAAGCATGGAACATCAAAAATTATAGATACATTTGCAATGTATCAGTGTACACGTTCTTCTCCAAGATCTTCATCCTCGACATGCTCTGCTCATCCGATGCTGGTGAGTTCCATCAAACCCCAGGTCTAGTAGCTTCAGCCTGTTAGCACCTCCTAGATCTAATTGTAGTTTGCGGTAGATCTGGGTTAGTATGCCTAAGGAACTGCTAGGTATAGTCATAGATTGGTGTTTTCCTGGACTCATTGCATGTTTTGGCTTGTCTTCATTTGTGTAGTCTAGGTCCTGATACATGCGACCGTGAAATATGTAGGACATGACCAACGATGAGTTCAGCCAAGCCCTCCCGAATTCTCAGGAGACCTTTGTCGCTGAGACGCAATCCCAGCTACCGCCTCTTTGGCTCACCTATCCTCAGTGCATGGAGATCTTGTCTATGCCTGCGATGACCGGGTACATGGTGGAGAAGATTACAGAGCAAGCTACCAAAATCATGGCCAAGAAGAAAGCCAAGGCTAGCAAAGCCCACATCACAGGCCAGTGCAAGGGGGTTAAGGGCACCATGAAGTGGGAACCGTTCCTCTCGGTGTTCATGCTCAACCAGATGCGCGAGATCATCAAGAGAAGCTTCAGGATGGTGAAGGGGTTCAAAGAAGTGCACCTGAATACTGTTTCCCGCAAGGTGTTTGAGTTCTGTGGCATCGAGGTGTCCTCCGTGCAGGTGTATAACCACCTGCATAAGTGGAGGACCATGTGGATCCATATCTCCAAGCTCAGAGACCTTAGCGGAGCTAGCTGGGACGAGGAGACCCGCACCATCATCTTAGAGGATGCCCACTATAGGGGAAACATCTCGGTATTAACTAATTTCAGTAACATCTCCTTTGATTTCGAACACTAGACTCACTAACTTCGCTAACCTCCTAGCAATTCCTTGTCTCTAGATCACCCCAAGGATGTCGAGTATCTTAACAAGCCTGTTGCCAACTATAGGTAGAAGGAGGCCATCTTCTCCTTCGGCCTTGCCACTGGCAGGTTTGCAATGGGCTCCAGTGAGCCTCTTGGCGAACCATGCCTTAAATGCGTACAGACCCAAGAGTCGGAGATAGTGGTACTTGATGAGGATGCCGAGACCAATTCCGCCCCAGTTTCTCCTGCTGCCGGCGTTGGTCAAGGAGGCAGCACAAATGCCTATGTTGTAGGTGGCTTCGATCCTTGCAAGAAGAGGAAGAGGTCGCTGCTGGAGGAGGAGGACGTCATCGTCATCACGTGCATGACCGAGGCCATGAAAGAGGTGGCGACTGCCATCACCACTGCTTCCCCTCCTGATGTGCACCCAACTCTGTACGACGCCGTCGTGGCAGCCAAAGGGTACAACCCCGAGGCTCTGATGGTGGCGCCCAACCACCTCTTCGACAACAGGACTATGGGAAATGGCTTTGTTCAGATGGCAGAGGATCACAGTGATTTCTGGCTCAGGACCTTCCTGGCCAAGCACTACTACGTGTAGTGCTTGCTCCCTGATTATGGAGATGGTGGCGACAGTGCATGCATGATAAAGAAGAAGTTGTATATTTTGAAGTAGCTAGGGACTTGATGAAAACTTATGCCTGTTTATTGTGAGGTGGTATATACTAACCCCTCACATGGTGGAGAATGTATGCGGTGTTAAGATTGCACCCCTTTTGATGTGGTGGTAGGATCTCACCATAGATGTTGGTCGTGATCGGTTGGATCACACTAACTTGGTAGGTTGGAACTGCTGATGCTTGTGCCCATATGAGCATGCATGCTTAACTAGTTTATGCTTGTGCCCTATGTTTGTGAACTTGATATGTCTGCCTTAGTTGTGATCCTTAATATGTTGCATATGTGTTACGTCTCACAGAAATACAACTGGTACATGATGTACTACGACAAGAAGCCGGGAATCTACAAGACATGGGAGGAGTACAACCTACAAGTGACGGGTTACCAGCACAACCTCCACAAGTTCTTAGTAGAGCGTCCCCAGAAGGAACAACCATCAGTAGAAATGAAGATCAACTTCACTGCACCTCTATCAGTTCGTCAACAAGTTCATCCACACGAGCATGTTCCACCTATACGGGGTGCAAGTTTGATCAAAGACATCATCATCATCAGCCTAATCATGCGGATTATTATAGCATCCCAGCATTAGAGCTTAGAAATAAGCTGAGATGAGGTGTGTGCATTGCATTCATGCATAGAAAATCTGGATAATTTTTTCGCTTTAAATAAAACTTGTCAAAGTGATTGAAACTTCTCTTAACTTGGTGGAGCTGAAGTAGATCATCAAGTTGATTGCAATAAGTTTCAATGTGACCTTTGCTAAAACCTTATCTTTGGGTAATATAATTTGATCTAAGGGTAGATCAAATGTAATAAAATTAAGTCACAACACACTACTTAATAAGGAGTACTAGATCTTCTAGAGATCATTACATAGTATTCCATATAACAACTCAAGGATGAATACATAATATTCCAAAGATGATATCAATGTATTATCTACCACAAACCCTGAATACCAAGTTAAGTATATAACTTAAGTAAAGAAACTCTATAACTAAATCTTGATACGCTTGATTGCCATAGTGATTCCTACCATGAGCACCATGGTAGTTCTTAAACATTAGCTCTTATCACAAATAGAGAGAAAATAGAAGTCAAGCCAAGACCATTCATCTTATATATTTGGTGCCATATTAGTAGATGGCATTCCTATTTAACCAAGTCCTAGTGTCAGTTGATCATCAATGTTGACTAACCAATTCCTAACCTAGAACTTATTGACTCTTAGCCTTTGACCTATTATATTGACCTTCCAAAGACCTAAAGTAAATTAATAAGAAGAAGGAACTAGATATGGTAGAGTGTGACATCATCAATGGAATGATATCCTTAGTGGGATCAAACCATCTGATATTGGAGGAGATAGCTCACTCATGAGTAAACTAGAAGAAGCACCTAAGCCCAAGAGTTAAGCTAGTGATCATGAAGCTATGAGAAAGCTAGTAGTATTAGAGTATCCAATGATAATCTTGTTAATCCAAGTAGATATAAATATGGAGTAAGCTTCCTTAACAAGATAAGTCCTATAAGGAGACTAGTAAAAACCTATTACTTAGTTGATGATAAATCTTGATCAGAAAATTAGAAGCCTAAGCTTTGTATGATCAAAGGTAGGTGGTCATTATTCTCAAGTCATTGGAGAATAGATGACTAGGTGTTGAAGAAGTGCTGTGAGTGTACCAAATTAGGCAAAGCCTTAGTAGGCTGAATCATCTATCTTGATCATGAGAAGTCAAGCTAGAGTATGATGCAGTATATAATATGAGTATATGGAGTAGTTGGAGGCATAGTAGTTTAACCAAGCTAATACAAGACCAAACTTGTATTATGGGAGTAGTACCATTCCCATTCCAGAGGTTTGATATCACATGTGATATGGAGAGAAGTGTAATCTTGCAAGCCTTGGAATAAGTTGCAAGATGTATATAAAGGAATCAATGGAGGGAGTTAGAAATAACTGGATTGATGGATTTATCAAGGGTAGTTAAGAAGTGCAAGTTGTGTAGTAAAGGAAGAATGTTACAAGAGTGGATTAATGAAGTTAGAACTAATTAGATGAATGACTTAGAGGTAATTTAGAAATGGAAGTCATATATATTAGGAGAAGAATGAGGGAGTATTGTTGATGTGGCATGACCATGTCATCGTAAGGTGATGGATATGGTGGAGTCAGATGATTGACTTATTTAGGAAGATGTGATCTTTGTGAATAAGATAAGAGAGATTTATAGAGTATATTTCCTTATCTAAAGATAAGCTTAGTGAGGTATTAAGGTAGGAGTGCTTGAGAAATCTTTAACAAACAATATATCAAGCCATGAATAAAACCCTGTCTACTCCTTTGTCCAAAACCCCAAAATTAAGTTAGCAGTGGAACCAATTCCTATTTTTAGGAAGCCAAAGAATATTATCTCTTAGTCAAATGAAGTTTCTAAGAGATAATTGGAATGTCATTTGAGAGTGTATTGATGAAATCCTTGTCTACCTTAATATCTTAAACCCCGATAGAAACCTAGACCCATGAACCATCAAGACCACATTAAGAAGTAATCTTTATAGGTCACTCTAAGTTGAGATATCTTTCAGGATTATAAAGTCAGGAGCAATCCTTAAACCTTGATCCCTAGCAACATTCACTAATAAACTTGAGGGTAGTGTATCCTCTAGGGTCCATAATAAGTGTGGTATTAGAAAACCTAAGTAAATGTTGCTGGGCATTGAGATCACTTGTGCCACATGAATGACAATGGTTATTCACCATTATGTAATAAACTTCTATCAAAACATTCACCACCCTTAAGAAACTAGTGAACAACTAGTTCAAGAAGTGATCCATGCCTACTTTGAAAAGGACTAGAATGGTGTAGCATCCCAATTGTCTAACAATTGCAATGCTACTAGCCTAGTCTATATATATGCTACCTTCCTACATATAATTGTTGCATCATAATTATATCATGCTCATGTCATCATGCCACTTTGCATTTGAGCATAATATAAAACCCTTTTCAATTGGTTCTTATCCCATATGCATTATTAATTGTATTTGCCTCTTGATATATTGTATTTGGTTCTTGATAAATGCTTGATTCCCAAGTTGAGTTGGGGGCATATCTTTTATTAACTCCACCACCTTTCTTGCCACCACCCCATAATTCCACCATCCAACTATATGTGAGCTTTGCATCTTATTGGGTTTACCTCTAGCTCATGTGTGTTGGGATGGATCCACTTAAAATTACATATGCTTCCATATATGCATCTTGATGTTTTCACATTATTAATATGTGGAGCCACATGGCCACCTTTGCATGCTATGTGAGTGGAACCCCTTGTCAAGCTTCCATATGGATTGTTTTTGAATGTATGCTCATGTTGGTATATTTTTCAGGCTATTATACATCTAGTGGAACATACACACTAGCAAGTCCAAATTATATTCAAATGTGATCATCTCCGTACACTCCACATGGAACATCCTTTTTAATTCCATTTTAATTCTTTTGGCTTGGCCTAGATCCATATTTTTGGAATGCATGTGAATAAATGCCATGTAAATTATCTATTGTTTTCACAAGAATAGACATGGCATTTAATGCTCATGCATGGGCCATGCAACAATCACCACCATTCTATTCTTTTGGGTTTTACTTGGTTTTTGAGTGGATCTTCTCTTTTGAGCTCTCCTTCTCTCTAAACTCTCACCATCTTGTTTTCCTTTCCTTGCCATGTGCATCACAAACCTCACCCCTCCTCCTTTCTCCTTGTTGCTTGATCTTGTTTTTGATCATGCTAAAAACCCTAAACACATCCCTCTCTCTCTCCACCATTTTCCATGGGTGCAACCAAACCCTCTCACCTCTCATCACCGTCTCACCCCACCTTTGTTTGATCTTGTTAGATCACCACCAAACCCTAAACCCTTGCTGATCTTGTCTGGACCATGCTCAAAACCCCACCCATCATCACCCTCCTTGCTTTGTTCATAAGAAGCCCTAAGCCCCCATCGGCCTCTCCCTTGCTTAGCCAAAAAGGTGGCCACCCCCACCCCCATGTGCTCCTACCCTCCCTCATCTACCTACCACCTCAACCCCCTCAGATCCCATCTAGGAGGCGCCAGGTCCCTCTCTCCCTCCCTTCTTCTTCCTCTCCCTACCACCTTCCTTATCCATGGCCATCATGCCCTCCCCAAACCCTAGCTCGGCCTCCCCTCTGTGCCAGCTCAAGATGGTGGCCGCTAAGCCGGTGCAAGGCGCCAGGGCACTCCCGGGGCTCCCTCTTCGTCGGCCTAGACTGGGGCAGTGCTAGAGGTCGCCATAGCAGGCGCCTCGCCGCCGTAGACGCCATGGACGACGCTCGGTGCCACGAGTCCTGTCGCCGTTCTCCTTCCCCTCCGTCACCTGAATCGCTCGCATGAGCCCAGGTGAGCCCCGCTACTCCCCTCTGCCCGGTCGATTCCTTTCTCGTGCCCTGTATCACCGGCGGCCTCGCCGCTGTGCACGCTCGCCGCGCTCTGATCGGCAGCAGCAGCATCTGCCCCCCTCTGTTTCTTGTCGTGCCCCGAGCGTTGTAGCCCTCCTCCGGCGATGTCACCTGAACGAGAATTGTAGGCCGTGAACTCCTCCGCATCTTTCCTTTTTACGGCACGGCGAAACTCGCTGCCGTTTAGCCGCCACCGCAGCCACAAACCAGGCCGAGCCCCCTGTTCTCTGCTGACGACGCGCAGCCGATAGTCCGGTGTCGCCGTCGTTTTCGCAGAAAGACCCCTGCCGTTTTTCCTGCCTCAACCCGCAGTCCCAAGTGGCCCACTTGTCAGCCCTGGTGCAGTTTTACAGAAAGGGACCTCAGCTTCCTTCATTTCACGCCCGCGCTTCCCCCGGATCCCCCACGTGGCAAGCCCCCGCTGGCGTGCCCGCGTGTGGGTCCGCACATGCGTGGGTCCCGCCCGTCATCCACACCGGCTGGCTAGCCCCACGGTGAGAAAACGCCGGCCCAGCTGTTGTGCCCCACCTGCTGCCCAGTCAGCGCCGGCCCCACTTGTCGGTGGCTGTGTCTAGGCAATGCGGGGTATAAAAAGTGTCTGTGTTTTTCTGTTTAATAAAAACAATTTTAGAAAATGTTTAAATATGAGTTAATTCTGTTTTTAATAACTTTTAATTTGTAAATCCAAATAATACAAATGATATATGTTTTTGAATCAGAAAAATGCTAGGAATTCAAATTTGCCATTCAAAATATTATTTGACCACTTTAAATTTTCGAAAATGTTTAAATGTAATAAAAATGCCTTTTCTTAATTAATTAATAACTTTAATTCTATAACTCCAAATGTGATAAATAATATGTCTAAATCGATCAGCGTGACGAGCCCGTTCTAACTATGCATTCCATGTTCTGAATTGAAGCATGCATCATGTCATTATTAAAATCAGAACTGTTTATAGCAATAAAACTTGACCAAATAATTAATAAAATGATTTATTCTTGTCCCCACACCTCACCATTGCCATGCTACTTTATTGCCATGTAAATTGTGCATCATTCATCATGGCATGCTTGTTTGCTTGTAGCATTTTATTTATATTCTTGTGCACTTTGTTTATGTTGGCCCTTGTTTGTTTGGTTCTTTTCGAATAGACGCCGAGTAGGGGAATTATCAGGAATCCCAGGAGTACTACCCAGATCCGTCTCTCGCTTCAACTGAGCTGCCAGGCAAGCACTACCACATGCTTGCATACATATAGCACCTATTACCTCTATCTTATTCTTGCATCATTGAGTCGCAATTGCATTAAATTGAATCCCAAGTACTGCATAGCCTTTACTTTTAAACCCCACCGAAGCTTGTTCCTCCATCCCATGAGCCATTACTACATGAGTTGTTTGAGCCATGCGAGTCGTAGAACAACATGTGTAGGGTATGTGAGTGTCTGATGGATAACGAGGTACCTAAACAACTTAACCGGAGTAGTAATGGGACAACTAATGAAAGAGGCACCTGTGGGCAATATCTGCTATTTGGTTTTTCATGCTCACTTGTGTCCCGTAGGACCCCGAGTACTTGATTCCTGTTCCTTGACTATTCGCACTATCCACATCCGGGAGGCCGTGGACCCCCCCTGAGCCAGAGCTTGATTCATTTCTATTTCTTGGGGCCACAAGTAGTTTGGGGCTTTATTACTATCCTATACTTATGCCATGCTTTATTGTTTTATTTAAGATTGTGCGAGGAGCACCTATACTGTTTAAGAATGCGGAATGTTTTTGCGGTATCGACAAGCCCAGTCACATTTTCGGGTTCCCAGTCGTTTACAACCATTGTCGCAAACCCTAGGTCCGTCTCGGAGCCGGCCAACTTCGTTGCGGGTAACTTATTGGGGTGGCCCCTGAAATATTTCTGAATCCTGTGATCGCTTTGTCGTGAATGCCTCGTTGGGTTTTGATTTGGTTTTTCCGAGGTTGATCGAGTGTGTGTTGCTATTTGTGCACCCCTGCAGGGTAAATCTTTCTGAAAGCCGTGTCCGCTGTTATGGACGACTTGGAGCACAGTTTCTCGATCATAGACAAGTATAACTAAAGTACCGCTTTTAATCTGACTAAATACCTGACTAGTAAATAGTGCAATACTCATGGAATGGTTAATAAAACTGCCAACGGATGGGTTGTTCGTCCGCTTTCTCGTTGGTAAGCGAGAAGGAGGATGGATCTGTTAATTATACTGTTGTAACTGTTGTTACTATTTAACGGACATCCGTCTATCATTGGTTAGGTGGATGGTTAGCAAGTGTCTATAGACTTGTTAGTTATTATCTTTTGCTGCAATTGCGTCACCCTAGGTATATGTCCCCTTTAGAGGCATAAAGACTTGCTGAGTACCCCTAGGATCTCACACGATAAATTGTTTGATTCAGATGAACATGTGTATTCGCAAGATGGATACTGGGTGGAGGAGACAGATGATTTTGGCAACGATCACTCGGCGTAGAGATTCCGGGGATGGGGATCTGTGAGATCTGTGGGCGGGATGTGTTTATTTATGTGGCATCTTATGCCGATTTGCTTCTTATCCATACTCGGATCTTGTTTTCCGCTTCCGCCTGATACTCTGATGTTTGATGTATGAGGAGCTATCCTAAACTATTATCTCTATCTAGGATATTTGGATCGTGCCATATGGCGTTGCAATATTTCTATTTCTTTTAGATAGAATGGCTCTGAAAACTGTTGTATGGTAGCTTGCATACATACTCACTTGTGTATGTATTTGATCTTTCACCTGTTGCCTACGCCGCTCGCTCTTGTCCGGATGTCTTGGAAGTGGTTAGGACGGCCGACGGGTCCACACGTGGGTGGTCCTCTGGTCCCCCGCTGTACTATTTTAACCACTTCCGCTTCATCCAAGCTTGAACTTAGAGCATAGGGTCCGAGGTAGTTACAATTGGTTATGAAGAAATTGTAATGGAATTGGAATAAAAGAAATTCCAAACTTTAAAGAACCTTAAAATTTAAATCACTATATATAAACCACCATATTATGTGATTGTTAAGTAAAGATAAGTATGGATATATTCCATGCATATCATTAAACATTTTCCATCTTTACCATAACCATTACCATATGGTGAAAATAGGAATAACTATATAAGATCTTTATATAAGAAGTTAATTCCTAAAAACCCTAATTCCTATTAATACTTCTCTAATAATAAGAAACCTTCATATAATGACACATTCTGTAAACACAACCAGAATTGTGGAAAGAATTGGTTATAACTGATCTCTACCATAATATTCATGACTTACAAAAGCTCTGAACATTTCAAACCTTGAGAAAACCATATTAAAAAAGGTTTTACAAAAATAGAAATAGAAAAATCGTAAAGGAAAAAAAATGAAGAGGAACAGCCAGCTGCCTCGGCCCACGGCCCAGAGAAATTCCCCGCCTAACCCAACGCCCATGAGCAACCACAACCATGTCCCGCACACTCAGCCAAAGCCCATCTCGGCCCAATAGAAGCCCGAATCACCTCCCACTCTGATTGACAAGTGGGACCAGAGAAGGACCGTGGGTTGAGACATCAAAGTTTCAAGGGGTTTTCTGCAAAATTGCGGTCGTCATCTTCTAGTGCATCACAAGCAGCCTGCTGGGGGGTCTCGCAGCCACCCGATGCTACCGCCCTTGTCAGGAGTGCATTGTGATATGTGCCACCATCATCTGTAGGGATAAGAAGGACACGCCGACGCCTCCATCCTCATCCTCTCACTCTATCTCACCTCTGATCTTTTTCTCTCTATTCCGCTCAGGGGAGCAAACCCTAGCTCGTCGGGGATTGTCGTCCTCGCCGTCTCCGGTCGCCCAGGCCCCACTGAGACCACCACTGGGTGCGCCTCACTGTCCTCGTTTATCTCCGACAAGCCACACACGAAGGCGTGCCACGAATGGCACGGAATCGAGCTCGAGGTGTTGCCATCTGTCGTCGTTGTCGCCATCGATTCGCCGCCATCTGACCTTCCCAAGCCTCAGTGACCACACCATCGTTATCCTAGTGAGCCAATAGTGCTTAGGCACCTCCCCTTTCATCTTCTCTCACTCTGAATCTCTATAGCAGCATGCTCCACCATCGACCACCGCAACAAGTGGTCACCGGAGTAACTCTGGTGACCAAAAAAGAGCAGCGAAGCTACCCCTAGGTTTGCCTTGATCTCCCCTACCCAACGCCACCCTCCTTGTTGCCTTGCGAGCTCCCAATCGTCGAGTTCGTCATTGACTGGGAGGAAATTCCCATTTATGACGTCACCATGATGTCATAATCTAGTTTTTCTTTTATTTCTTTTCACTAATGATTTCTGTAATAAAAAAATCCACTTTGCCTAGGTGGCATCCAACGTGTCCTGACCCAACTAGTCTGTGACTGTGTCTAGGGTTAATGCCGATATAAAAATTATTTATCTATTTTAAAGTTTATTTAGAAAATGAATAAAAATTATCAATTCAAGTATAAATATTTTCCAAGAATTTAAGAAAATGGTTAAATCTTATAAATTCAATATCTTTTGTTCTATAATTCAGAAAAATCTATATAATATATCAAAATGTTCAAAAAATAAACTCTACAATATCAACCTATTGTAATATTTTATTCTCCAACTTAAATAATATAATAATAATTATTAGTAAATAATCTATTAGGGATAAATCTTAAATAAATATATATTATTATTCAAAATTCAGAAAAACAACTATAATATATCAAAATTCTTAGAAAAATATAATATACATTTATAACTTATTTTGTACATTTTGTGTCACTCAGATAAATATTATTATTTATTAAGCATTTATAAAGTGATAGAACTTATAAAAAAATCATAGATTATTATTTAAAAATCACAAAATACTTATAATATACCAAAATGAGCACAAAAATAAAGTCTACACATTAAAAATATCCTATTGCACATTTGAATTCAAATAAAGTCAAAAGTTTAATAAGTCCTGATTAAAACTATTTTCTAATATCTTAATGGATTAAAAATATATAAATCTTTACTATTGCCTTTATCATTATTTTTTTAAAGTCTAAAAGTGTAATAACAAGTTTAATTGATGTGTACAAGAATACAAGATAGGTCTAACCATTTTAATATGTATATACTAAATCTACCACTTAAAATTAAGTGTATCTTAACTTTCTTTAAAAAGATTTTATCAATTATAAAAGCAACTAAAATAGTATAATGTTTATCACAAGGATTCTATTAAATTATAAAAATCATCAAACTCTTATTTACTAATTCTTTCACAAGTTTGAGAAATCCACTGAAAGATGTAAACCAAGTTTTTAAGTAAATTAAAGTAATGCTTATTCTAAATTTATGAAGTATAACATTAAGGAAACATCATCTCTATAAAAGTAATACTACTTGCATTTCCCTTTATTGTGAAACCTTACGAAGTGAACCATCCATAATATAATGTCATACTCAAAATTTATAAGTATCCACTTGCTAGTGGAATAGCTATTCAAATGTGGTAATTGTTCTCTTCTTTAATACTAATAATTAATAAGAAAACATTAAAGGTTTAGCTTCAAGATTAAATGCTTTTTACTTTGTAAAGTAATCTTTTCCTCAAAAGTTATTCTTTTAAGAAACATTAAAAGTAATCTTTAAGCATTTCTATAAAGCCTCTAACTGATTAATAATCTTGCTTAAGAAATCTTTTAGTTACCATGCCCCATTTGAGTGCTTTACTATTGTATGCTACTTGTTATATTTACATATTGTTTCACACACTCTCACAAGCTTTAACTAGAAGCACAAATGTGAACCTGGTATAAAAGTGGAATACATTCTAAAGATATCACCATAAGCTTCCAAACCCTAGATCATAGACGATTATCCCAGGGATTCGCGTTTGTCTAATTGCATTACATTACTTATGCATAATTGCATATTGCTTCTTTAGACATTCGTCCTTACCTGACCAATGATGCTGTTTACAGAATTTTGATCTTCTATTGTCTTGGAGACCGTGAGTGCATAATCTTGCAATCACAAAAGGCAAGTTCACACTTGCTCATGTCCTTTGGTTATTTTATCAAATGCTTGTAACTCAAATGTTGTCATCACCTGCATTTCAAAAAGGTCTGAAAACACTATTTTCATAATAACATGACTATGGATTATTTACCAAATGGTAATAATATACTGATATAGTTCCAGTGGTAAAGGAACATAATATTTAGGACTTAACAACCAATGTCGCCAGTGATTCTAGCACCGTATATTACGCGTTAACCATGAGATTTGGAATGGGATAGAGAAGTCAGCTAGATCTTCTTCCTTTTGCATGGACGGATGACCTTACCGTGAAGCTGTAGATTTCTCGTGGAGAATCCATAGAATCTAGAACATGGGTGGGACCCCTTAGTGCCCCGCGATCTAGGTGTCTAGATTATCTATGCATAGATGTCTTGGTGGAGGTTCACCATAGCTGATGGTGGCTGCCAGGCAGAGCTACTTACAGAGTCTTTGAGAGGCTACCCGGACTGTACTCATGGTAAACCTGCTTGGGGGATCGTGTATTCATGTGCGATCATGGAGAAGGGCAGTGATTGGCTTGGATCTTAGTCTGGGCCTCATACCAAGGAAGTGTGAACGAGCCTATAACTCAGATGTACAACAAAGCTAAGGTCTCTCATGGGTAAAGCAATGCACCTCTACAGAGTGTAAGAACTGTGACATGTTACTCCCTATTCCGGGAAGGACCTACAAACACGGCAGGAAAGGAACTCCAGGAAAGTTCTCGTCAACCTGTGAAGGCCATCGGACATAGTTTTCAGAATAAAAGCAACCTTTGAAGAAATGTTTACGAAAACCTGCATTACCTATGACCGTTGGTCTGTGGCTGTAGAGATAGTGCATCACACAGTCCTTTTTAGTGAACTTGCTGAGTACGCTCGTACTCAACCATACCTTCTCAACCCTTGCTAGGTTCTAAGCCGCTGAAGACGACGTCAACATCAATTTCTGCTCAAGAAACCATGACCGGCAGCTCAAGTTCTTCAATAAAGTCAACATATACATTAACCAAAGCAAAGGTGAAGATCTTGATTAGATAGGAGTAGATACTTGATGCGCTCGACTTTCAACGTATAGCTCATTGGGAACCCCAAGAGGTAGGTATGATGAGCACAGCAGTAAGTTTTCCCTTAGTTATGAAACCAAGGTTTAATCGAACCAGTAGGTGCAAGGAAACACCCCAAAGGTGTTACTAGCTGAGCTTTGGCAGGGCGCACTACCGGTGCTAGTAGCAACGTGGAGACCTGCACAACACAACCACAGAACATTGTCCCCAACTTGCGATGAGGTTGTCAATCTCACCGTGTTTTGCGAAAAAACAAAGGATTAAACATATCAAATGGAAAGAAGTAAAAGTTTGCAGAAAGTAAACACAAAGCAGTAAACAGTTGTAGATTGTATGTAAAGAAAAAGGACCAGGATCCATAGTTCACTAGAGGTGGCTCTCCTTAGAAAGATAACATGCTGGGTGAACAAATTACAGCGGGGCAATTGACAAACACCGAGAAAGCAATACATGCATATACTAAACATCTTGACTCCTCTAAGACTTGATTGGGCATTACAACATAATACATAGACCGCCATCCAACTGCATCTATGACTAATAATCCACCTTCAGGTTATCATCCGAACCCCCTCCAGTATTAAGTTGCAAGCAACAGATTATTGCTTTACGAACTACGTGTAAAGTAAACAATATGATTGTTCTATGAACAAAGGATTGTTGTTTTCTCCTTAGTAGCAATAGCACATCTAGTACCTTAGAGATTTCTGTAACTTCTCCAGATTACCAGAGGCATGAACCCACTATCGAGCATAAATACTAACTCTTGGAGTTGCTAGCATCTACTTGGCCAAGATAGCTACTAACAACGGAAAGCATGCAAGCTCTCAAATAACAAAGACCTGATAGAATCAATAATCAATATGAAATAGCATCTCAATATCCATCAGATCCCCACAAACACAACATGTATGAATTACAAATAGATTATCTTGATCTTGAACGGAGCTCACAAGATCTAAACATGAAAGCACAAAGGAGGAGAAACCAGCCATCTAGCTACTAGATGGATCTGTAGTCCAAGGATGAACTACTCACGCATCACACCGGAGGCTTGCATGGTGATGAAGAAGGCCTCCAGGGTGAATTCCCCTCTCCGGCAGGGTGCCGGGAAGAGCTTGAGATCCCTCCCAATCTAGGGATGGAGATGACGGCGGCTACAGACTCTTTCGTGGATTTTTGATCGGGTACTTAGGGTTTTCGTCCCGAGGGCATCTTATAGGCGGAAGGAGAGGCCGAGGGGGTGCCGGGAGCCACCACACCACCCCCTGGCATGGGCCCAGCCTAGCCGCGCGGCCAGGCGGTGTGGCCGGCCCCTGGCCCTTCTCCGTCTCGTATTCTGGCACTTGATCACTTCCGGAAAAATAGGCACTTTGGCTTTTGTCCCGTCCAATTCCGAGAATATTCATTTTTTGACTTTCCTAGAACCAAAAACAACAGAAAACAAGCAGCTAGCACTGTGGCTCTTGTTAATAGGTTAGTCCAAGAAATCATATGAAAAGTACTCCAAAGTTGGAACAAAACACAAGAAAGTGGGTAAAACCAAGCATGGAACATCAAAAATTATAGATACATTTGCAATGTATCAACATCCCCAAGCTTAAATCCTGCTCGTCCTCGAGTAGGTAAGTGATAAAAAGAAAGAATAATTTTTGAGGTGACATGCACCATCAAAGACTTGATCAAAGTATTTGCAAAACATTCAAAGCTGGGATAAAGTACTTCAATCATAACATGAAAGACAAAGTTCTATCAATAAGAAAAGAAACTATGATGCAACATGAAAAAGGCACAAACAAAAGATTCATGAATAGCAATGCTTTGCAAGACGTTTGTTTGTTTCACATAAAGAAAACATAGCATAACAGTATTCAGCTTGCCCCTCAATAGAGTAGCAAATATAAATGCATAGGACACCTTCAAAGTTCATAAGAGTGACTAGATACAATAGTTTCAAACAAGCAATAACAAGTTATGCATCAATCAACTAGTCTTGGGACAATACACATAGAACTAAGAATGGCCACTATGCTCTCAAAGTAGGTGCATAAAGATAGAAGGTGGAGACTCAATATAATGGTGGAAGAAAAGCCTTTGTAAAAGGAAGTAGGGATTCAAGTCTCATAAAGAGCTTCCAAAAATTATGGTACTTGTAGTTTTTAGCTCTCATTTCCCCTATCATAAGCATCTTGAAGGTGATTAAGGTTAAAGTGACACAACTAAGAGGATATGCTTGACAAGTTATAAACCGAAATCTCATGCCCCTTACTTACGAAGACCGATCCTCGTGCTACTCAACTTCAGTCACGAGTAAGCTCTTGTCATTGTAAGTATATGTGTATCATTAAGAACCGCCAACAGGGTATCCCTTGCACATGATACGGGATCTTTCCCATAATCAAAATGATAAGGCAAGAAGACAATGAGCATCTCAGCGATCTTTTTATTTGCTATTTGCATAGGTTTTTGTTGAGGATGCTTCATAGAGTGCTCATTATGGTGATGCTAAAAGTTTGGACCATGATTAGGCATGGCTTAGGCTAGCGGCCCAGGCGTTTCTCTAACACACATACAAACTCCATGATCTTACAAGTTCCACTTTTATTTCACACCGCCGGGATCCGTAAGCAAAAGAACATGATATCAACGGGGTACAAAGTACAAGTGCAATGTTGAAAGCGTTCCCCATGAAACATGGTTCTGCTAATTTCAACTTATAAAGCGCAAGCATATACACAACAAAGAAGGACCCAATGGTTCAAGTTTATTAGAGGCAAAAAGTAAAGTGTGCCATCAAGTTCATGAGAGCTTTAATCACTAGTTTTCTCATAACAAGTGGAAGGTAAACAAAAGCATGAATATACTTGGAATAGCATACGCTAGTAGGTAGGTATGGTGGAATCTTTGGAATAACTTGGTTTAGGGAGTTGGATGCATGAGTGGAACTCATACTTTGTTGTGGAGGCTAGCCAAAGACTGGGAGCGACAAACTAAGAGAGCAATAATGGCCATAATCATGTAGAGCGACAAAACATCATTGATCAAAGCATAAAGTGATACTACAAGTTGAAAACTAAAGGATCATACAGGCTATGGTGACTTGAGATAGTCATAACATGGTGTGAGCATGCGCCAAGTCAACCCAAATAAAGCATCAAAGGAGAATACTACTATACTATGCTTTAATATGCTAAAACAACGCATCATTCATCCAAGACACCTTAAGCAATCTCAATTGTTTATAACAAGTCATGCTACAACAAAGAATACTAAGCATAAAGCCAAAACAATATCAAGCATGGCATGACAAAGCATAGGCCACAGTCAAAAACGAACTCTTTTTACCACATAAGTATGAACTTTCCTACTCTTTTCCAAACCAAAACCAAACTATTTGCAAACCAATGTATGAAAGAGGGGGCCAACCAATTTATTCAGAAAACTAATCAAACCAAGAAAACTAAAAACCAAAACAAAAACAAAAAGGAAGACTTCCAAGAAAAACACAACTGTGCATGAAATAATAAAAATGAAGCGTTTGGAAGAAACCTGGAATTTTTATTGATGAAGAAGGGGATGCCTTGGGCATCCCCAAGATTTGACGCTTGTACTTCTTGGATATTTCTTGGGGTGACACGCGTGGAATCCCCAAGCTTGAGCTTTAGTCCATCCTTCATCTCATTACTCATTCCTTCCATACACCTGAAATTTTACCTTCATAAAAAACTTCACACAATCTCATTAGCAACATTAGTGCACTTAAGATAAATAAGTCTCAAGGTTCAGTTCTAAACCAAATAAACTTCCATTAGAACACTAGCTACTATAGCACTTCCCTCAAAAAGCTCAATTCCCCAAAAGAAGTCAAGAAGGAACTAATAAGAAGCAAATGCAGAAAATGGCAGAAATCTGTCAAAACAGACCAGCAGGTAAAGACGAATTTTTTCGAAGACCTTCTGTTGCTCAAATAAACAAGTGTTGAACTAAAGACAGTTAGATAACAACCTGGGCACAATCAAAAAATATTACAGCTCAATCCGACATACAGAGCTCTCTTACAAATTTTTACGGTGAAGCACAGAAATCTGTTCCGGGACAGCAACTTTCCCAACCATTACTTCTCTCTCATTAGAGGTTACTCTTGGCACAAAAAACAAATAAAAAGGATAAGGGGAGGTTATTACAGAAGTAATAACTTCCAAGACTCATCTAAAACTCTTTGGTTATCTCCCAACAAGTACCTTTCTTTAACGCCTTTAAGTTAGGCATAAGAAGCAAAGAAAGAACCAAGTGTTCTCAAATGAAGAAGCATTAAGACCAAATTTTGTTTTCATAGGAGAAACAAAAGAAATATTTTCTCTCTTTTTAGGGAAGTGTTCTATAGCTTTCTTGAGTGGGAGTTGATATTAAATTGTGCCTTCTTTCATATCAACGATGGCACCAATAGTTCTAAGAAAAGGTCTTCCCAAAGTAATAGGACAAGAAGCATTGTATTCAACATCCAAAACATAGAAATCAACAGGGACATAGGAATCGTTAACCATAATAAGAACATCATTAAGACTCCCCATGAGTTTCTTTTTAGCATTAGCATCAAGTGGGACATTCAAATAACAATCTTCAAGAGGAGGCAAATCAAGCACATCATAAATCCTTCTAGCAATAATAGAAACACTACTATCAAGATCATACAAAGCTTTGAAATCAAAGTCATTCACTTTCATATTAATGATGGGTTCCCAACCATCTTCTTGCTTTATAGGAATAGAAGCTTTATGTTTCATCATTTCTTCTTTAATCTTTATGAGAGCATCAGTAATGTGTTTTGTAAAAGCCATGTTCATGGCACTAGCATTAGGACTTTTAGCAAGCTTTTGTAGGAACTTAATAACTAAAGAGATATTGCAACCATCAAGATCAAAATCAACTTTATCATCTAAAGTAGTAGAACTATTACTAGCCTCAACACTAGTGGTGGTGATAGTAGAAACACTAATGTTTCTAGCAATTTCATCTTCTCTTTGCCACTTAGCATGTAATTCAGCTAATAGTCTAACATTTTCATCAATTCTTACTTGTATGGCATTTGTAGCTTCAAAGGGATTATCATTAGTTTCAGGTTTAGCAGCCATTTTATTAATCAATGAAGATTGAGCTTCAAACAAAGATGATATATTTCTTTCAGCATTAGAGAGTTTCAATTCTAAACTAGGAATTTCCCTATTTAGACTCTCAAGTTGATGGCTAATGTTCTTCAAAATGATAGATTGTTCCTCCATAGTTTTAGTAAATAGTTTATTTTGCTCATATTGCATTTGCATGAAGTTTTTAGTGGCTCTTTGAACTTCTAAAATTCTTCCTTCACTAGGTAATTCAGGTTTACCATTATAGCCATAAGTATTACTAGGAGGGTAGGGCCTATAATTGTTGTTACCAAAATTGTTTCTATAAGCATTATTACCATAAGCATTGTTGCCAAAGTTGTTATTTCTTATGAAGTTCACATCAACTTGCTCTTCTTGAGCAACCAAAGAGGCTAAAGGAACATTATTTGGATCAATATGGGCTTTCACATTAACAAGCATAGACATAATAATATCAATTTTATCACTCAAGGAGGAGGTTTCCTCAACAGAATTTACCTTCTTACCTTGTGGAGCTCTCTCAGTATGCCATTCAGAATAATTAACCATCATATTGTCCAAAAGTTTTGTTGCAGCACCCAAAGTGATGGTCATAAAGGTACCTCCAGCAGCTGAATCCAATAGGTTCCTTGAGGAATAGTTCAATCCTGCATAAAAAGTTTGGATGATAATCCAAGCAGTCAGTCCATGAGTGGGACAATTCTTTACCAAAGATTTCATTCTTTCCCAAGCTTGAGAAACATGCTCATTATCAAGTTGTTTAAACTTCATTATTTCACTTCTCATGGATATAATCTTAGCAGGAGGATAGTATTTTCCAATAAAAGCATCTTTGCACTTAGTCCAAGAATCAATACTATTCCTAGTTAAGGAATTCAACCATTCTTTAGCTTTTCCTCTCAAAGAGAAAGGAAACAATTTCAGCTTAATAATATCACCATCTATATCCCTATGCTTTTGCATCTCACAAAGTTCAAGAAAGTTATTTAGATGGGAAGCAGCATCTTCATTACCAATACCAGAAAATTGCTCTCTTATAACAGGATTGAGCAAAGCAGGTTTTATCTCAAAGAAAGTATTTTCAGCCACAGGTGGAGCACTATGTGTGCTCATAAAATCATTGTTGTTGGTGCTAGTGAAGTCACACAACTTAGTGTTTTCAAGAGTAGTCATTTTTTGGGTTTTGAAATAAGAAAGCAAACAAGTAAAACTAATTTTTTTTGTGTTTTTGAAGAACAAAACAAGCAAACAAAGCAAAAAAGAAAACTAAGCAAAACAAAAACAACAAAGTAAAGAGATTGGTTATGAGGGACTCCCCTTGTGAAGATGTCCTTGACTCCCCGGCAACGGCGCCAGAAAAGATCTTGATGCGCTCGAATTTCAACGTAGAGCTCGTTGGGAACCCCAAGAGGAAGGTATGATGAGCACAGCGGTAATTTTTCTCTCAGTTATGAAACCAAGGTTTAATTGAACCAGTAGGAGCAAGGGAACACCCCAAAGGTGTTACTAGCTGAGCTTTGGCAGGGCACACTACCGGTGCTAGTAGCAACGTGGAGACCTGCACAACACAACCACAGAACTTTGTCCCCAACTTGCGATGAGGTTGTCAATCTCACCGTGTTTTGCGAAAAACAAAGGATTAAACGTATCGAATGGAAAGAAGTAAAAGTTTGCAGAAAGTAAACACAAAGCAGTAAACAGTTGTAGATTGTATGTAAAGAAAAAGGACCGAGATCCATAGTTCACTAGAGGTGGCTCTCCTTACATAGATAACATGCTGGGTGAACAAATTACAGCGGGGCAATTGACAAACACCGAGAAAGCAATACATGCATATATTAAACATCTTGACTCCTCTGAGACTTGCTTGGGCATTACAACATAATACATAGACCGCCATCCAACTACATCTATGAATAATAATCCAGCTTCAGGTTATCATCCGAACCCCCCTCCAGTATTAAGTTGCAAGCAACAGATTATTGCTTTACGAACTGCGTGTAAAGTAAACAATACAATTGTTCTATGAACAAAGGATTGTTATTTTCTCCCTAGTAGCAACAACACATCTAGTACCTTAGAGATTTCTGTCACTTCCCCAGATTACCAGAGGCATGAACCCACTATCGAGCATAAATACAAACTCTTGTAGTTGCTAGCATCTACTTGGCCAAGATAGCTACTAACAACGGAAAGCATGCAAGATCTCAAATAACGAAGACATGATAGAATCAATAATCAATATGAAATAGCATCTCAATATCCATCAGATCCCCACAAACACAACATGTATGAATTACAAATAGATTATCTTGATCATGAACGGAGCTCACAAGATCTAAACATGAAAGCACAAAGGAGGAGAAACCAGCCATCTAGCTACTAGATGGATCTGTAGTCCAAGGATGAACTACTCACGCATCACACCGGAGGCTTGCATGGTGATGAAGAAGGCCTCCAGGGTGAATTCCCCTCTCCGGCAGGGTGCCGGGAAGAGCTTGAGATCCCTCCCAATCTAGGGATGGAGATGACGGCGGCTACAGACTCTTTCGTGGATTTTTGATCGGGTACTTAGGGTTTTCGTCCCGAGGACATCCTATAGGCGGAAGGAGAGGCCGAGGGGGTGCCGGGAGCCACCACACCACCCCCTGGTGCGGGCCCAGCCTGGCCACGCGGCCAGGTGGTGTGGCCGGCCCCTGGCCCTTCTCCGTCTCGTGTTTTGGCACTTGATCACTTCCGGAAAAATAGGCACTTTGGCTTTTGTCCCGTCCAATTCCGAGAATATTCATTTTCTGACTTTCCTAGAACCAAAAACAACAGAAAACAAGCAGCTAGCACTATGGCTCTTGTTAATAGGTTAGTCCAAGAAATCATATGAAAAGTACTCCAAAGTTGGAACAAAACACAAGAAAGTGGGTAAAACCAAGCATGGAACATCAAAAATTATAGATACATTTGCAATGTATCAATACTCTAGCCATAACACCTACTTCTGTAAAGCATTGCACTAGCAGCAATTACAATCCAGATAGTTTAGATGCTAGTCTTATTAGTTAGATAGTTCTGAGTTATTATTTCTGATTCTTCTTTGTAAGAAGTTTCTTTCTCTCTCTTTAACCTAGAGTGTCCTCTAGATCTTTTGTAAAGAGTCGAGTTATAATCTATAGTCATGTCTTGGACCTGCTGTGTTTCTGTTGTACCACTCTGAGGGATGTAATACTAGTGAATAGTGTTTCAATTGGTGTTATGTCAACGACTATAGTGTACTATATCATGCAGTGGTATGCTGGGTCACCACAGCTGGTATCTGAGCATATGCTTTGACCTTAGGATTAAAACCCTTTTAGGAAGATCTGTAGCTTGGATAGTGACTATAGGAGCCATCTTATCTAAACCAAGAATTGTGATGGATATCCACTTGAGGATAAACCTTGTCACACTTAAGTTGGATGTTCTTATCATCTTTCTTAAGGATTAGTTATATGTCTTATCTAGAGAAATGTTATGTTGGCGTAGCTCTAAGTGGGTATAACACCCCTAAGATATCCTAAGTAAGTTAAAATATCAAAGATAATTACGATTAAGATTAGGATATCATGTGGAGTAGTATTGGTGGAGTCTATATTTAGAATCCATGTAAAGTAGTAGATTCTTACCACTAGTTGATACCATTATACCACATAAGGTAGAGCATTAGAGTATGTATAGATATAATTGGAAGTAAATCATGTGGCATTCACTTGAGAATTCCATGTGATGCAGTAGTGTTTTGTTAAGAATCATTAATAGTAAGCTAAGAAGAAGAGTCGTCATGGTGAGGTTAGCTCTTCAATCATGATGACTAGGTAAATCTTAACAAGATTATGGTGAGATTAGCTCTGAGACCATAACAAATGTATAAGTAGGGCTAGTACTTAGTAAATAATCTTGTAATAACAGTAAGTAAAGAACAATGTAGGTCTATGATAGAAGTCATAGGTGTTATAACATTACGAATTTTTTTGGATTAAGGTAGTAACTACAATTTTGTTAGTAGTTTTGAGAGATCATGTGAGGATAGTTTATGATAGAATGAAAAGTTGGTAGTCTTTAGTAGTCCTGGAAGAAAGGTAAGAGGTTAGACAGAACCAAAGTGAGACCACTTTGCTTTAAATTATCTTGTTGCAATTGAGCAATTTGGGTAAATATTGAGACAAGGAGTAGTTCAACTTCTAAGTGCTAAGTATCACAAAGTAAACCTATACTAGGAGGTGTCATATACTACACAACTAAGCCTAAATTCTAGAGATGTTTTACTCAACTACTATATTATGGGCTTAGAATAATGTGTGTTATATGCATCACATTTGGATTTCTTGGTTTTTCTTGGATCTTCTTGATTGACTAGATATGTACATGAAGTTTGGCTTGATGTGCAAATGCATGTTGCATCATCATGTTATTACTTGATGTTATAGACATAGATAGAAAAGGGAATTTTTGTAAGGGAGTGCCGAGTTCCGAAGATCAAGATGAAGACTTGGATGAAGAGTGCAACCAAATATAAGGAGTATCAACACTATTGTGAAGGATGGATCAATCCCAACTTATTATTAGTTGGCAATAAGAAGCTAGTGAAGTAGTTGTACCAAGTTCATGTAAGTATCATGAATTAGTGCAAAGAAGAAGTCTTGGAACAAAAGTGGTATTCAAGCTCTAACAACTCAGAGAGAATGCCAGTAGTAAGTCTAGAACATATAGGGTAATCCATACACCTAGGAGGATCCGCAGCTGGTATCCGTAGCTGGTATCCTAGCGGTTTAGCTAATTAGGTCATCTTTGTATGATTTAAAGAGTATAAAACTTGGCCTAAGTTAAGAGAGACATACAAAAGTATAAAATTTAAGTGAACGGCTTTCGAGACGTTTTGCGAGATCGGGATTATTAGTTGATGGCTCAGTGTTGATGTAGAGCTCGTTGGGAACCCCAAGAGGAAGGTATAATGAGCACAGCAGCAAGTTTCCCTCAGTTATGAAACCAAGGTTTAATCAAACCAGTAGGAGCAAGGAAACACCCCAAAGGTGTTGCTAGCTGAGCCTTGGCAGGGCGCACTACTGGTGCTAGTAGCAACATGGAGACCTGCACAACACAACCACAGAACTCTATCCCCAACATGCGATGAGGTTGTCAATCTCACCGTGTTTTGCTGAAAACAAAGGATTAAATGTATCAAATGGAAGGAAGTAATAGTTTTGCATAAAGTAAACACAAAGCAGTAAACAATTTATAGATTGTATGTAAAACAAAAGGATCGGGATCCATAGTTCACTAGAAGTGGTCTCCTTAAGATAGATAACATGATGGGTGGACAAATTACATCGGGGCAATTGACAAACACCGAGAAAGCAATACATGCATATACTAATCATCTTGACTCCTTTGAAACTTGATTGAGCATTACAACATTATACATAGACCGCCATCCAACTGCATCTATGACTAATAATCCACCTTCAGGTTATCATCCGAACCCCCTCTAGTATTAAGTTGCAAGCAACAGATTATTGCTTTACGAACTACGTGTAAAGTAAACAATACGATTTTTCTATAAACAAAGGATTGTTCTTTTCTCCTTAGTAGCAATAGCACATCTAGTACCTTAGAGATTTCTGTAACTTCTCCAGATTACCAGAGGCATGAACCCACTATCGAGCATAAATACTAACTCTTGGAGTTGCTAGCATCTATTTGGCCAAGATAGCTACTAACAACGGAAAGCATGCAAGATCACAAATAACAAAGACAGGATAGAATCAATAACAATCTAAAATAGCATCTCAATATCCATCAGATCCCCGCAAACACAACATGAAGAATTACAAATAGATGATCTTGATCATGAACGGAGCTCACAAGATCTAGACATGAAAGCACAAAGGAGGAGAACCAGCCATCTAGCTACTACATGGATCCGTAGTCCAAGGATGAACTACTCACGCATCGCACCGGAGGCTTGCATGATGATGAAGACGGCCTCCAGGGTGAATTCCCCTCTCTGACAGGGTGCCGGGAAGAGTTTCAGATCCCTCCTGATCTAGGGATGGAGATGACGGCGGCTACAGACTCTTTCATGGATTTTTGATCGGGTACTTAGGGTTTTCGTCCCGAGTGCATCTTATAGGTGGAAGGAGAGGCCGAGGGGGTGCTAGGGTCGGCCAGACCACCCCCTGGCGCGGGCCAGGCCTGGCCGCGTGGCTAGGTGGTGTGGCCGGCCCCCAGCCCTTCTCCGTCTCATATTCTGGCATCTGATGACTTCCGGAAAAATAGGCACTTTGGCTTTTGTCCCGTCCAATTCCGAGAATATTCATTTTCTGACTTTCCTGGAACCAAAAACAGCAGAAAACAGGCAGCTGGAACTGTGTCTCTTGTTAATAGGTTAGTCCAAGAAATCGTATGTAAAGTACTCCAAAGTGTGGACAAAACACAAGAAAATGGATAAAACCAAGCATGGAGCATCAAAAATTATAGATACATTTGCAATGTATCAACATCCCCAAGCTTAACTCCTGCCCGTCGTCGAGTAGGTAAGTGATAAAAATAAAGAATAATTTTTGAGGTGACATGCACCATCAAAGACTTGATCAAAGTATTTGTAGAACATTCAAAGCTGGGATCATAGTACTTCAATCATAACATGAAAGACAAAGTTCTAGCAATAAGACAAAGAAATTATGATGCAACATGAAAAGGCACAAACAAAAGATTCATGAATAACAAAGCTTTGCAAGACGTTTGTTTGTTTCACATAAAGAAAACATAGCATAACAGTATCCAGCTTGTCCCTCATAGAGTAGCAAATATAAATGCATAGGACACCTTCAAAGTTCATAAGAGTGACTAGATACAAATAGTTTAAAACAAGCAATAATAAGTTATGCATCAATCAACTAGTCTTGGGACAATGCACATAGAACTAAGAATGGCCACTATGCTCTCAAAGTAGGTGCATAAAGGTAGAAGGTGGAGACTCAATATAATGGTGGAAGAAAGGCCTTCATAGAAGGAAGTAGGGATTCAAGTCTCATAAAAAGCTTCCAAAAATTATGGTACTTATAGCTTTCAGCTCTCATTGCCCCTATCATAAGCATCTTGAAGGTGATTAAGGTTAAAGTGACACAACTAAGAGGATATGCTTGACAAGTTATAAACCGAAATCTCATGCCCCTTACTTACGAAGACCGATCCTCATGCTACTCAACTTTAGTCACAAGTAAGCTCTTGTCATTGTAAGTATATGTGTATCATTAAGAACCACCAACAGGGTATCCCTTGCACATGATACGGGATCTTTCCCATAATCAAAATGATAAGGCAAGAAGACAATGAGCATCTCAGCAATCTTTTTATTTGCTATTTGCATAGGTTTTTGTTGAGGATGCTTCATAGAGTGCTCATTATGGTGATGCTGCAAGTTTCCACCATGATTAGGCATGGCTTAGGCTAGCGGCCCAAGCGTTTCTCTAACACACATACAAACTCCATGATCTTACAAGTTCTACTTTTATTTCACACCGCCGGGATCCGTACGCAAAAGAACATGATATCAACGGGGTACAAAGTACAAGTGCAATGTTGAAAGCGTTCCCCATGATACATGGTTCTGCTAATTTCAACTTATAAAGCGCAAGCATATACGCAACAAAGAAGGACCCAATGGTTCAAGTTTATTAGATGCAAAAAAGTAAAGTGTGCCATCAAGTTCGTGAGAGTTTTAATCACTAGTTTTCTCATAACAAGTTTAATTTGGAAGGTAAACAAAAGCATGAATATACTTGGAATAGCATAAGCTAGTAGGTAGGTATGGTGTACTCTTTGGAATAACTTGGTTTAGGGAGTTGAATGCATGAGTGGAACTCATACTTGGTTGTGGAGGCTAGCAAAAGACTGGGAGCGACAAACTAAGAGAGCAATAATGGCCATAATCATGTAGAGCGACAAAACATCATTGATCAAAGCATAAAGTGATACTACAAGTTGAAAACTAAACGATCATAAAGGCTATGGTGACTTGATATAGTCATAACATGGTGTGAGCATGCGCCAAGTCAACCCAAGTAAAGCATCAAAGGAGAATACCACTATACTATGCTTTAATATGCTAAAACAACGCTTGATTCATCCAAGGCACATTAAGCAATCTCAATTGTTTATAACAAGTCATGATACAACAAAGAATACTAAGCATAAAGCCAAAACAATATCAAGCATGGCATGACAAAGCATAGGCCACAGTCAAAAACGAGCTCTTTTTACCACATAAGCATGAACTTTCCTACTCTTTTCCAAACCAAACCAAACTATTTGCAAACCAATATATGAAAGAGGGGGTCCAACCAATTTATTCAGCAAAATAAGCAAACCAAGCAAACAAAAAACCAAAATTAAAACAAAAAAGAAGACGCTCCAAGAACAACACAACTGTGCATGAAGCAATAAAAATGAAGCGGCTGGAAGAAACGTAAGATTTTTATTGATGAAGAAATGGATGCCTTGGGCATCCCCAAGATTTGACGCTTGTACTTCTTGGATATTTCTTGGGGTGACACGCGTGGCATCCCCAAGCTTGAGCTTTAGTCCATCCTTCATCTCATTACTCATTTCTTTCATACACCTGAAATTTTTCCTTCATACAAAACTTCACACAATCTTTATTAGCAACATTAGTGCACTCAAGATAAAAGGTCTGAAGGTTCAGTTCCAACACCAATAAACTTCCATTAGAACACTAGATACTGTAGCACTCCCCTTAAAAATCTCAATTCCTCAAAAGAACTCAAAAAGGAACCAACAAGAAGCAAATGCAGAAAATGGCAGAAATCTGTCAAAACAGACCAGCAGGTAAAGACGAATTTTTTCGAAGACCTTCTGTTGTTCAAATCAAAAAGTGTTGAACTTACGAAAGTTAGATAACCACCTGGGGCAGAAGCACAAAAATTCACGCCTCAAAAATACGTTCAGAGATTTTACGAGAATATTTACGGAGAAGCACAGAAATCTGTTTCGGGACAGGAACTTTCCCAATCATTACTTCTCTCTCATTAGAGGTTACTCTTGGCACAAAAAGCAAATAAAAAGGATAAGGAGCGGTTATTACTGAAGTTATTACTGAAGTTATTACTGAAGTAGTAACTTCCAAGACTCATCTAAAACTTTTGGGTTATCTCCCAATAAGTACTTTTCTTTAATGCCTTTAAGTTAGGCATAAGGAGCAAGAAAAAAGGATCAAGTGTTCTCAAATGAAGAAGCATTAAGATCAATACCAGAAATATTTTCAACAAGGCAAGGTATATCATCCAAATAAGTTCTAGAGGATCCTTTCTCAGTGCTCTTAGGTTCACTACTTTCATCAAACGGGTTTTCAGGAACGATCCAATCAAGATTCTTTTCTATGGCATCATGCATTGCTACTAGTTTAAAGGGTATTGGTACCTTAGGTTCCTCCCCATTAGGTTCGGTTTTGTTCATATTTTCTCGTGTACCAACAACATCTACACATGTGCCTAGCATATTGAAACGTTCAAAGACTTTCCTAGCTTCCTTGGCAACATCATAGAACTCCTTAAACAAAGTTTCTAGAATAAAATCCCTCTTTTCAGGGTCCTCAATTTCTTTAAGCTTGAGAAACATTACTTGCATCAAGGGGTTGAGGTTAACAAACCTCGCCTCTAACATATGAATAAAAGAAGTTGCAGCAATCTCATAGTTTGGAGCAAGTTCTGCAAGGGATCTATCCTCGGTATCCTCATGTTTACTAACATGATTAAAGAATTCTTCAATATTATCTTTCCCAATTATAGAACCACTACCAATTGAAAGGTCTTTCAGGGTGAATTTAGGGATCAACATGGTGAGTTAAGGAAGAGGAAACAACTAAAGGAGACTTAATTTTTTTTGTGTTTTCAATAAAGAAAGCAAACTAGTAAAACTATTTTTTTTGTGTGTTTTTGATAAAGAAACAAGCAAACAAAGCAAAAAGAAACCAAGCAAAACAAAAATAACAAAGTAAAGAGATTGGTTATGAGTGACTCCCCTAGTGAAGATGTCATTGGCTCCCCGGCAATGGCGCCAGAAAAATGCTTGATGGCTCAGTGTTGATGTAGAGCTCGTTGGGAACCAAGGAAGGTATGATGAGCACAGCAGCAAGTTTCCCTCAGTTATGAAACCAAGGTTTAATCGAACCAGTAGGAGCAAGGAAACACCCCAAATGTGTTGCTAGCTGAGCCTTGGCAGGGCGCACTACCGGTGCTAGTAGTAACGTGGAGACCTGCACAACACAACCATAGAACTCTGTCCCCAACTTGCGATGAGGTTGTCAATCTCACCGTGATTTGCTGAAAACAAAGGATTAAACATATTGAATGGAAGGAAGTAATAGTTTGCAGAAAGTAAACACAAAGCAGTAAACAGTTTATAGGTTATATGTAAAAGAAAAGGACCGGGATCCATAGTTCACTAGAGGTGGCTCTCCTTAAGATAGATAACATGCTGGGTGAACAAATTACATCGGGGCAATTGACAAACATCGAGAAAGCAATACATGCATATACTAATCATCTTGACTCCTTTGAAACTTGATTGGGCATTACAACATTATACATAGACCGCCATCCAATTGCATCTATGAATAATAATCGACCTTCAGGTTATCATCCGAACCCCCTCCAGTATTAAGTTGTAAGCAACAGATTATTGCTTTACGAATTGCGTGTATTGTAAACAATACGATTGTTCTATGAACAAAGGATTGTTGTTTTCTCCCTAGTAGCAACAGCACATCTAGTACCTTAGAGATTTTTGTCACTTCCTCAGATTATCAGAGGAATGAACCCACTATTGAGCATAAATACTAACTCTTGGAGTTGCTAGCATCTACTTGGCCAAGATACCTACTAACAACAGAAAGCATGAAAGATCACAAATAACAAAGACATGAGAGAATTAATAATCAATCTGAAATAGCATCTCAATATCCATCGGATCCCCGCAAACACAACATGCAGAATTACAAGTAGATTATCTTGATTATGAACGGAGCTCACAAGATCTAGACATGAAAGCACAAAGGAGGAGAACCAACCATCTAGCTACTACATGGATCCGTAGTCCAAGGATGAACTACTCACGCATTGCACCGGAGGCTTGCATGATGATGAAGAAGGCCTCCAGGGTGAATTCCCCTCTCCGAAAGGGTGCCGGGAGGAGCTTTAGATCCCTCCCGATCTAGGGATGGAGATGACGGCGGCTACAGACTCTTTCGTGGATTTTTGATCAGGTACTTAGGGTTTTCGTCCTGTGGGCATCTTATAGGCGGAAGGAGAGGCCGAGGGGGTGCTGGGGTCGGCCAAACCACCCCCTGGCGCGGGCCAGGCCTGTCCACGCGGCCAGGTGGTGTGGCCGGCCCCCAGCCCTTCTCCGTCTCGTATTCTGGCATCTGATGACTTCCAGAAAATAGGCACTTTGGCTTTTGTCCCGTCCAATTTCGAGAATATTCATTTTCTGACTTTCCAGGAACCAAAAATAGCAGAAAACAGGCAGCTGGCACTGTGGCTCTTGTTAATAGGTTAGTCCAAGAAATCATATGAAAAGTACTCCATAGTGTGGACAAAACACAAGAAAGTGGATAAAACCAAGCATGGAACATCAAAAATTATAGATACATTTGCAATGTATCATTACTGAGAAATAATGTCTAAGAAGATAAAAGTAAGACAAGTAATGTTGGAAGATTCATTTCGGAGATCCACAATTGTGTGGATATACCGTAGATTGTTTCATGAGACCTTGTAGAGATAAAAGTATAAGATAGATAGAGACCAATATCCTAACTATTGAGTTAATAGGTATTATACATGTAGTTTAGAGACCATTAGGAAACCCCAAGGGGGAGAGTAAACAATAAGCACTGAAGTGTTGTTATCTGACTTCCTACAAAAGGTCGGAAAGGGAAGTACTAAACTATGATGAGATTAAGCCTTATTCTCATAAGGTTATAAGAACTCATCATTATAAAGTATTTCCGAGAGTATGTCCGGCTGATCGAATGATGGAAGGAGATAAACCAGACTAACTCTAGCAGACTAGTTATAAAGGAGAAACAACTTGTAGGTTGTTCTTAAGAGAGAAGAGAGTATTACAATATAGGCCAGTATATAGTAATAGGAAAACCTGATTGGAATGGATTAAATGTGTCCAAAACCAATGCTAAGTAGGACTATGAAGAGAATTCAAGGAAAAATATCGGGATAAAGGATACTGCAATTATCCCCATTTGTGATCACAATGGAGTTAGGAAAGGTCGTGATCAATATAAGTCAACTCCTCATTTCGAAACGAAAGAGAGTACGAACTTCGGGGACGAAGTTTATTTTAAGGGGGAGAGTATGTAACATCCCAGCATTAGAGCTTAGAAATAAGCTGAGATGAGGTGTGTGCATTGCATTCATACATAGAAAATCTGGATAATTTTCGCGCTTTTAAATAAAACTTGTCAAAGTGATTGAAGCTTCTCTTAACTTGGTGGAACTGAAGTAGATCATCAAGTTGATTGCGATAAGTTTCAATGTGACCTTTGCTAAAACCTTATCTTTGGGTAATATAATTTGATCTAAGGGTAGATCAAATGTAATAAAACTAAGTCACAACACACTACTTAATAAGGAGTACTAGATCTTCTAGAGATCATTACATAGTATTCCATACAACAACTAAAGGATGAATACTTAATATTCCAAATATTATATCAATGTATTATCTACCACAAACCCTGAATACCAAGTTAAGTATATAACTTAAGTAAAGAAACTCTATAACTAAATCTTGATACGCTTGATTGCCATAGTGATTCCTACCATGAGAACCATGATAGTTCTTAAACATTAACTCTTATCACAAATAGAGAGAAAGCAAAAGTCAATCCAAGACCATTCATCTTATATATTTTGTTCCCATATTAGTATATGGCATTCCTATTTAACCAAGTCCTAGTGTCAGTTGATCATCAATGTTGAGTAACCAATTCCTGACCTAGAACTTATTGACTCTTAGCCTTTGACCTATTATATTGACCTTCCAAAGACCTAAAGTAAATTAATAAGGAGAAGGAACTAGATATGGTAGAGTGTGCCATCATCAGTGGAATGATATCCTTAGTGGGATCAAACCATCTGATGTTGGAGGAGATATCTCACTCATGAGTAAACTAGAAGAAGCACCCAAGCCCAAGAGTTAAGCTAGTGATCATGAAGCTATGAGAAAGCTAGTAGTATTAGAGTATCCAATGATAATCTTGTTAAGACAAGTAGATATAAATATGGAGTAAGCTTCCTTAACAAGATAAGTCATATAAGGAGACTAGTAAAAACCTATTACTTAGTTGATGATAGATCTTGATCAGACAATTAGAAGCCTAAGCTTTGTATGATCAAAGGTTGGTGGTCATTATTCTCAAGTCATTAGAGAATAGATGACTATGTGTTGAAGAAGTGTTATGAGTATACCAAATTAGGAAAAGCCTTAGTAGGATGAATCATCTAGCTTGATCATGAGAAGTCAAGCTAGAGTATGATGAAGTATATAATATGAGTATATGGAGTAGTTGGAGGTATAGTAGTTTAACCAATCTAATAAGACAACAAACTTGTATTATGTGAGTAGTAACATACCCATTCTAGAGGTTTGATATCACATGTGATATGGAGAGAAGTGTAATCTTGCAAGCCTTGGAAGTAGTTGCAAGATGTATATAAAGGAATCAATGGAGGTAGTTATAAATAACTTGATTGATGGATTTATCAAGGGTAGTTAAGAAGTGCAAGTTGTGTAGTAAAGGAAGAATGTGACAAGAGTGGATTAATGAAGTTAGAACTAATTATATGAATGACTTCCTTAGAGGTAATTTACAAATGGAAGTCATATATACTAGGAGAAGAATGAGGGAGTATTGTAGATGTGGCATGACCATGTCATCATATGATGATGGATATGGTGGAGTCAGATGATTAACTTATTCAGGAAGATGTGATCTTTGTGAATAAGATAAGAGAGATTTATAGAGTATATTTAGGAAAGGAATTCCTTATCTAAAGATAAGCTTAGTGAGGTATTAAGGTAGGAGTGCTTGAGAAACCTTTAACAAACAATATATCAAGCCATGAACAAAACCCAGTCTACTTCTTTGTCCAAAACCCCAGAATTAAGTTAGTAGTGGAACCAATTCCTATTTTTAGGTAGCCAAAGAATATTATCTCTTAGTCAAATGAAGTTTCTAAGAGATAATTATAATGACGTTGAGAGTGTCTCGATGAAAGCCGCGTCTACCTTAATATCTTAAACCCTAATAGAAACCTAGACCCATGAACCATCAAGACCACATTAAGAAGTAATCTTTATAGCTCACTCTAAGTTGAGATATCTTTCAGGATTATAAAGTTAGGAGCAATCCTTAAACCGTGATCCCTAGCAACATTCACTAATAAACTTGAGGGTAGTGTATCCTCTAGGGTCCATAGTAAGTGTGGTATTAGAAAACCTAAGTAAATGTTGCTGGGCATTGAGATCACTAGTGCCACATGAATGATAATGGTTATTCACCATTATATAATAAACTTCTATCAAAACATTCACCACACTTAAGAAAGTAGTGAACAACTAGTTCAAGAAGTGATCCATGCCTACTTTGAAAAGGAGTAGAATGGTTATGAAGAAATTGTAATGGAATTGGAATAAAAGAAATTCCAAATTTAAAGAACCTTAAAATTTAAATCACTATATTATAATGCACCATATTATGTGATTGTTAAATAAAGATAAGTATGGATATATTCCATGCAGATCATTCAACATTTTCCATCTTTACCATAACCATTACCATATGGTGAAAATAGGAATAACTATATAAGATCTTTATATAAGAAGTTAATTCCTAAAAACCCTAATTCCTATTAATACTTCTCTAATAGACTTACAAAGCTCTGAAATCTTGTGAAAATCATATTAAAAAAGCTTTTATAGAAATAGAAATAGAAAAAAATTTAAAGGAAAAAAGAAGAAGAACAACCAGCCGCCTCGGCCCATGGCCTAGAGAAATTCCCCGCATAACCACAACCATGTCCCGCACACTCAGCCAAAGCCCATCTCGGCCCAATAGCATCCTGAATAACCTCCCACTCTGACTGACAAGTGGGACCAGAGGAGGACCGCGGGTTGAGACAATAAATTTTCTAGGGGGTTTTCTGCAAAATTGCAGTTGTCATCTCCCCATGCGTCACAAGCAGCTCGCTAGGGGGTCTCGACGATGCCCGATGCCGTCGTCGTCATTAGCAGTGCGTTGCGATACACGCCCCCGTCATCTGTAGGGATAAGAAGGACACGCCGACGCCTCCATCATCATCCTCTCACTCTCTCTCACCTCTGATCTTTTCCTCTCTATTCCACTCAGGGGAGTAAACCCTAGCTCGTCGAGGATCGTCGTCCTCACCGTCTCCGGTCGCCTTAGGCCCTGCTGAGACCACTGATGGGTGCGCCTCACTGTCCTTGTTTGTCTCCGACAAGCCACACAAGCAGGCATGCCACGAATGGCACGGAATCGAGCTCGAGGTGTTACCGTCTGCTGTTGTTGTCGTCATTGATTTGCCACCATATGACCTTCCTAAGCCTTGCCGACCACACCATCGGTATCCTGGTGAGCCAACGGTGCTCATGCACCTCCCCTTTCATCTTCTCTCGCTCTAAATCTGTGTAGCAGCATGCTCCACCGCCGGCCGCTGCAACAAGTGGTCGTCGGAGTAACTCCAGTGACCAAAAATGAGTGGTGATGCTACCCCTAGGTTCGCCTCGATCTCCCCTACCCAACACCACCCTCCTCGTTGCCTCGCGAGCTCCCAATCCTCGGGTTCGTCATCGACTAGGAGGAAATTCCCATTGATGATATCACCATGACGTCATGGTGATGTCATAATCTAGTTTTGCTTTTATTTCTTTTCACTAATGATTTCTGTAATTAATAAATCTACTTCTCCGAGGTGGCATCCGACGTGTCCTGGCCCCACTAGTGAGAACTTATTAAAAAAATCATATCTTATTATTTAAAATTCACAAAAATACTTATAATATACCAAAATGAGCACAAAAATAAAGTCTACACATTAAAAATATCCTATTTCACATTTGAAGTCAAATAAAGGTAAAAGTTTAAAAAGTCTTGATTAAAACTATTTTCTAATATCTTAATGGATTGAAAATATATAAATCTTTACTATTGCCTTTATCATTATTTGTTTAAAGTCTAAAAGTGTAATAACAAGTTTAATTGATGTGTACATGAATACAAGATAGGTCTAACCATTTTAAGATGTATCTACTAAATCTACCACTTAAAATTAAGTGTATCTTAACTTTCTTTAAAAAGATTTTAGCAATTATAAAATCAACTAAAATAGTATAATGTTTATCACAAGGATTCTATTCACTTATAAAAATTATCAAACTCTTATTTACTAATTCTTTCACAAGTTTGAGAAATCCACTTAAAGATGTAAACCAAGTTTTTAAGTAATTAAAGTAATGCTTATTCTAAATTTATGAAGTATAACATAAAAGAAACATCATCTCTATAAAAGTAATACTACTTGCATTTCCCTTTATTGTGAAACCTTACGAAGTGAACCATCCATAATATAATGTCATACTCAAAATTTATAAGTCTCCACTTGCTAATGGAATAGCTATTCAAATGTGGTAATTGTTCTCTTCTTTAATACTAATAATTAATAAGAAAACCTTAAAGGGTTAGCTTCAAGATTAAATTCTTTTACTTTGTAAAGTAATATTTTCCTCAAAATTTATTCTTTTAAGAAACATTAAAAGTAATCTTTAAGCATTTCTATAAAGGCCGTAATTGATTAATAATCTTGCTTAAGAAATCTTTTAGATACCATGCCCCATTTGAGTGCTTTAGTATTGTATGCTACTTGTTATATTTACATATTGTTTCACACACTCCCACAAGCCTTAACAAGAATCACAAGTGTGAAGCTGGTATAAAAGTGGAATACATTCTAAAGATATCACCACAAGCTTGCAAACCCTAGATCATAGACGATTATCCCAGGGATTCGTGTTTGTCTAATTGCATTACATTAGTTATGCATAATTACATATTGCTTCTTTAAACATTCGTCCTTACCGGACCAATGATGTTTACATAATTTGGATCTTCTATTGTCTTGAAGATCGTGAGTGCATAATCTTGCAATCACAAAAGGCAAGTTCACACTTGCTCATGTCCTTTGGTTTTTTTCTATCAAATGCTTGTAACTCAAATGTTGTCATCACTTGCATTTAAAAAAGGTCCAAAACACTATTTTCATAATAATATGACTATGGATTATTTACCAAATGGTAATAATCTACTGATATAGTTCCAGTGGTAAATGAATATAATATCTAGGACTTAATAACCAATGTCGCCAGTGATTCTAGCGCCGTATATTTCGTGCTAACCATGAGATTTGGAATGAGACGGAGAAGTCAACTGGATCTTCTTCCTTTTGCATGGACAGATGACCTTATCCTAAAGCTGCAGATTTCTTGTGGAGAATCCAGAGAATCTAGCACATGGGTGGGACCCCTCAGTGCCCCGCGATCTAGGTGTCTAGATTATCTGTGCATACCTGTCTTGGTAGAGGTTCACCATAGCTGATGGTGGCTGCCAGGCAGAGCTGCTTACAGAGTCTTCGAGAGGCTACTCGGACTATACTCGTGGTAAACCTGCTTGGGGGATTTTGTCTTCATGTAGGGTCATGGAGAAGGGCAGTGATTGACTTGGATCTTAGTATGGGCCTCATACCAAGGAAGTGTGAACGAGCCTATAACTCGGATGTGCAACAAAGCCAAGGTCTCTCATGGATAAAGCAACGCACCTCTGTAGAGTGTAAGAACTGTGACATGTTACTACCTGTTTCGGAAAGGAGCTACGAACGCGACAGGAAAGGAACCCCATGAAAGTCAAAGCTCCCAACTCATAATTGGTAAATTTGCGGGTTCAATTCCTGATGGATGCACGCGAACAAGAACGGATTCACCGCCGTATGGCTGACCAACGATTACTAGCAATTCCTGCTTCATGCATGCGAGTTGCGGCCTGCAATCCGAACTAAGGATGGGTTTTTGGAGTTAGCTCATCCTCGCGAGATCGTGACCCTTCGTCCCGCCAGGTAAAGCCCAACGAAACTGCAGGGAGCACTGAGCAATGGGGGGATGAGGGAAACTCCAAGATACTTTTGAAATCTAGTTTTGAAGCTCTTTTATTTCCAAGGGCAATGATCCCAAAAGTACCACCTTCATATTGCTTAGTCTTGCTCGATAGAAATGGATTGAAAAGTTGATCTGTTTCTAAACGGTAACTAGAAACAAACATCTTATTGAAGCAAGCGAAATCACTGCAGAAGGGACAAAAGCTAGGGGAGCAAATGGGATTAGAGACCCCAGTAGTCCTAGCCATAAATGATGGATACTTGGTGTTGTGCGACTCGACCCGTGCAGTGCTGTAGCTAACACGTTAAGTATCCCGCCTGGGGTTCCTTAATTCATTATTCCATGAAAATGGATTATTCCATGAATTCCTCAAAATGAGGCTCATCAAAATGCAAAATCTAAGACTACTAATAGAAAAAGAAAAAAATCAAACGATTAAATTACTGCTCCTGAGTATTCAACTGACTGATTAATTTCTTATAACGTACTCTATTTTTGTTTGCCAAATAAGCTAGCAATGGTACTTCTGAATCCTAATCCTAAAAGGCACCTGCTCCTAAAGTAATTATCGTAAATAGAGGTACGGCCCTCTAGCGCTAAATCGGATATCTCAGAAGGATTGCTTGATCGAAACCTTTCGTAAATCTAAGAAATTTTTTCGTAAATTCAAACAATCTTTTCGTAAATCTAAACAAACTTTTTGTAGGCATCCTCGGATCTAGTCACTATGAAGGCTGTCGGACATAGTTTTCAGAGTAACCTTTGAAGAAATGTTTATAAAAATCTGCATTGCCTACGACCGTTGGTCTGTGGCTGTAGAGATAGTGCATCATACACTCCTTTTTAGTAAACTTGCTGAGTATGCTCATACTCAACCGTACCTTCTTAACCCTTGCTAGGTTCTAAGCCGTTGAAGACAACTTCAACATCAATTTCTGCTCAAGAAACCATTATCGGCAACTCAAGTTCTTCAATAAAGTCAACATATACATTAACCAAAGCAAAGGCATAGATCTTGATTATATAGGAGTAAATACTCTAGCCATAACACCTACTTCTGTAAAGCATTCCACTAGCAGCAATTTGCAAGCCAGCTAGTTTAGATACTAGCCTTATTAGTTAGATAGTTCCGAGTTATTATTTCTGATTCTTTTTATAAGAAGTTTCTTTCTCTCTCTTTAACCTAGAGTGTCCTCTGGATCTTTTATAAAAAGTCGAGTTGTAATCTATAGTCATGTCTTGGACATGTTGTGTTTCTGTTATACTACGCTGAGGGGTGTAATACTAGTGAACGGTGTTTTATTGGTGTTATGTCAACGACTATAGTGTACTATATCATACAATGGTATGCTGGGTCACTGCAATTATCCACTACCAGTTGTTCTGATTTAGGTTGATCACTCATGTAAGATCTTAAATCCTGGTGGCTAGTTGGTAAGCTCACTACTTTGCCATGCGAGGTAAGCACATCGGCGCGGATGTGGGCTTCCAAACATGCAACTCTGCACCAGCAGAGCCCAATCTAGGAAACCAAACAAAGTGGTCATATGGGCTCTTCTAGTGAGGAAACAAAAATACATGTAACCAAATAAACAACACATCCTGGACCGAGGGCAATCTCCCTTTATGCAGCACCCAGCGAACCAAGTGACAAAAACGGAAAATTCCGGCCCAAGCAACCAAACACGCCCCTCATATCCAGGTATGCACAACGGTGTCAGGATGAAATTTGTGGTCGCCGACGAGCTGTACACGCGGTATGCCGACCGAGTCACCCTGTTCACGTAATCACAGTCCACTCTGTAGGCAGGCATGCCGTTTTTTCATAAAGAACTAGTAGTACTCCGTAGTGAGCTCCCAACTAGCAGTAAGAGCATACCCAATAGTGCCCCAAATGGCCTAAAAAAGAGGACCCAACTAGCGGCGTAACTCGTCCACATGATCCGGACCTACGCATTCGCGTCTAATCGGGATAGTGTTTGCGCTCCGCGATAGGCGTCTGATAGCGCAAGCGTCCTCATCTTGTCCTCGGACCTCTCTGGCCCGTTCATTAGGGACAAAATTCTCTACATTCCTCCACACACCCTGCATCCAACCCCTAGGCAGCCATGGCCAATCAGCAGCCACTGCCGACGCCACTAGCCACCCCCGCCATCCCCGCTTCATCCTCCGGCCCCGCAACAGCATCACAACCCGCTGTCGAGGCTTTGTGCAAGCTGAAGAAGGAATAGTCTACGAAAAGCAAGAAGAGGGTCGTCCGCTGTGTTGGTCAGAAATCGTGATGGATGCAGGAAACCGCTGATGTTGCACTCGTGGTATACACGAAGAACATGCCGACGGTCCATGCCCGCGCCACCAATGAGGCCCTCGCTGCCTAGGCCTAGGTCATCACCGAAAAGCTTCTCAACGTGGGGACGCTGAACGCGGTCATCGCAACAAGCAACGTCTGCCATCCTCCATACGGAAGCTGCGAGTTTGGCAGCATATGTCACCCACCTGCCACCGGCGAGCACCACCTCACCTGTGCTGTCGACCCGAAGCGGACCGCCCACCCGCATCATATTTTGTTAATCTATTATACGTTGAACTATCATATGTTCACATATTTTGTTTTGAATTGTGGGAGAGAAGTTATGAAATTGGTAGTTTTTAGGCCAAAAACTCTGAAAATGATCTCTATGGCCACGCGTCCACACTGTGGCCGAATTTGCGAGAGAAATGCTCCCAAAAATGCTCCCCCGGTAGGGCGCCTACGCGGACAAGGAAGGACACCGCAGCCTCGGCCCGCCCCAAATGGAAAAATTAGGACACATTTGGTGCTCGATATGGGCCGCTCCGTTTGGGATGCTCTGATCTATCGATTGAGTGAAAAAGCCACAGGGGACTATACAGTTAGTACCTGGTGTAGCTGTCGAGGAGGTGGCCACGACTGTGGTCGGTCAGCACCCGAAGGCATGGCCGCTCAGATGGAAGTGAATGTCGCTTGCGACGCAGGGCCCGCCGCTGTAGACGTCGGTGAAGACTACACGGACATGGACCTCATAGGGATCAGGTAGATCTGTTGTCGTCTCTAGTTCCTAGCATGTACCACGCGTGGAACCCCCACGTATCATGTTGGGGTAGACCGCCGTGAAGTTGGAGCTCCAGCACGACTCCTTCACCGCCGTAGAATAACCGTTATTGAAGTATGATCCAAATTCATTAAGGAGGCTACCTTCTGATGAGCGGAGCGAGGCCCATCGTCGGTAGGCTTGGGATGCCTGGGAGTGAGGGGTGATAGCCCCCCTCCCAGGATATGGATATTTAGGTTTCCGTCATTATCTATATCTCTTGTAGGCCGCTGCTAGGATAAGTTTCATCTATGAAATTCCGGTGTCCTCATATACTAAAGTTTAGCTGGCTAGCGCTCGTGATTTTTTGCTCTCTTTGTTGGAGAGGTTTTTTCACGTTAAAATCATGTGTCCCCTGCGTGATCTTATTTTCGTTCTTTGTTATTTGCTTCTCGTATTTACAACAGTCGTACTCCCCGCTACGGATCAAGGAGAAACAAAATTAGCCAACCGTACTCGTCATTCTGAAGGAGAAACAATACTAATAGTCCATACGAGTGAGCACTCATAGAAATACTCCGTCTATTTTAAAGTATAAGATGTTTTAGCTTTATGCAGATAATGTATCTGGACACATTATGAAACGGAGGGAGTACCTTCGCTGCCTACTCCATCTGGAGCACCGCTCTAGCTCGCTTGCACATTCCCCTCTCCGTCTCAAACTCATCCACCACGCTGCTACAACAGGAAGTGGTCATGGGGGGGATCTCACGAATACTACTCCTCTTGCTACATTTTTCTTTTTCTTTCTCCCTCCTTGATGAATAAAGCATGATGCACTGATGAAAACACTAGACAGTTGATGTAGTACAATATATATAGGCATGTCTTGCTTGGGAAGAGGAAGAGGAAGAGGAAGAAGACTGTGTTGTGGGTGTAACTCGTCTCTCCTCTAATCCTTCTGATGTGCATCATGGTGGGTGGGTGAAACATAATCTCAAAATTTTCACGATTGACAAAAGGAGAGATGGCAGTTTATCATTTTTTAGATCGAAAGGGATCTCTCCCCGCCTCCATCTTTCATTAATGAAACCAACTGAGTCTGAGAACACAACACACACCAGAACAAAAAGGAAATATAGAACTAAGCTCATACCTATTTCTAAACAGCCAGACACCGCAGAGAGTAGAAGAGCCAAAAGATCAAACTCCTACGAAACCTCATCTAAGAGTAGAGGACAACTAGAAACCTAGGAATAAGGAAGAAATAGAAATAGTTCACTAGCTGGGATTACACGATGTAAACTCAAAATAATAGAACACCACATGAATAGATTCATCCTCCTCAGGATGCCCTTTTAGCTACTCTAGTGATGCCCGACCACCATGACTCGAAGCAGCTGTTGTTTTCCAGGATGAGATCCACTCAAACCCATTGCAAATCAGCTTGCTAGAAGTGCTAGGTGGCTTTTGAGCTTGTGCATCATCCTGTCCATGAACTGAGTGATCTTCCCTCCTTCCAGGTCCTTTAAAGGGACCTTCCTGTTCATCAGATACAAAAGGATTAGGATCCAAACTTGCTTGATATTTAACAAGGAAGATTTATTAAAGACTAAACTATTTCTATGATTCCAAATACTCCACAAAACAATAGAAGTAACTACATTTGCCAATGGACTCAAAGTCAGTAACTAAAACACCAAAAATTTCATATACATCAGCCCACAAAAGTTTTGCGATGATGCAATCAAAGAAGATGTGTTTTACAAATTCTATTTCTTTATAAAAGTACACTCCAAGGGTTTAGGTATCCCTCTGGCTCTCAAGTTATCCCTGGTAAGAATTTTATTTTGGGAGAAAAGCCACAAGAAAACCTGTATCCCAGGAGGGATTTTCAGATTCCACACAACAAGGCGAAAAATCTATGTAATCCCTCTAAAGCTAACTAGAGAGTACATAGAACTACATGAATAAATTCCTTTTGAATCATGCTGCTAAATCAATTGTTCCTCAGAATTAGAAAAAACTATACTTCAAGCAATGTCTTGGAGTTCTTGCCACTGAAGCATCGTAGGTTCATTAAAGGTTATCCTAAAGTCAGATCTAAGCTGAGCACCATCCCACAAATCAGCAGTGGTTTTGGTTTGCTAATTAGAACCACATAGATATTATAGAACTGGGTTGCTAAAGGTGAGTTACCAAACCAGCTATCTTTCCAAAATTTGATAGATGTTCCATTTTCTACATGACATCTATATCCTATTTTAATAGGTCTACAAATCCACATGACCCCTTTCCAGAAGGTGGAAGATGAGCATCATGGCATCAAAGAATATTGGTTTCTTATTATACTTAGTTCTATAATTCTCTTCCAGAGTTCCCCTTCACTTTGAATATATCTCTTTATTCAGGAACCTATCAAATCTAGATTCAGATCTTTAAGATTTGGAATACCCAAACCTCTGTAGCATCCCATCTGTCTAACATCTGTAATGCTACATGGTCTAATAATAAAATGCTACTTCCTACATATAATTTTTGCATCATAATTATATCATGCTCATGTCATCATGCCACCTTGAATTGGAGCATCATATAAAACCCTCTTCTTTTGGATCTTGTCTCATATGCATTTATTAATTGTATTTGCCACTTGATATATTGTATTTGGTTCTTGATAAATTGCTTCATGCCCAAGTTGAATTGAGGGCATATCTCTTTAATTCTTTCCACCTATTAACTTGTCAATTTCATCTCTCTTTGGAATCCATTCTAATACCACCATACATGTATATGTGGGCCCTAACATTTTGTTCTTGGTATTTATTTCATTCCCATCCATGTATAGTGTATGGATCCACCAATATTATCCTTGTTTTTGTTCACCTCAAATCTTGTTTTGTTTTATCTTTTCTTACACCACCACATGCATGCATTTGTCTCACGTGCATGCAATTGTGCATTATTGCATGTACATGCAATATAAAACCACCTAATCTAGTCACATGAAATATTAGACCCTTTTAACATTTGGCTTTTCTAAAATTCGTTTTGGCATCTTGTTGGCTTTTTGTATGTGTTTCAAACAAGGTTTGGGGAATAAATTCAAAACCAAACAAATATAAAGAGGGAGTCCTATCTCTACCATATCACTAACCATCTACTCCACCTAAACCCTACATGCTTACATACATATACTAGCTAGCTATCTCTCTCTCTCTACACCTAGCAAAAACCCTAGCTACTCTCACCTCCCCTTTCCCTTTTATTCTAGACCGAGCTACCCCCTACCCTAAACCCTAGCCGAGCCCCTTCCCTCTCTCTTTCTCTCTACCCTCGCTGCCAAGACACCCCACCGAGCCGGCGCCGTGTCCCACCTGGTCCTAGCCGGTAGAGAGCCCCAGCACGCGCCCTGTTTCTCTTCCTCCCTCTCCATCACGTGCCAACCTGCCAGCCCATGCCCATCGCATGCCTCTCCCCTTTATCTTTCTCCTTCTCCCTGGCATAAAGCAAGCCCCAGCTACACCTCTCCAACCCCCAGATCCCCAGTTCGTGCAGCCGAGCCTTGGCGTCGCGGCGCGGTACCAGGAGCGGCAGGCCGAGCCCGTCCTCACGTCGCTGCTGCCGTACGTGCACCGCCGTCCACCATCCTCTCGCCGTCGACGTCGTCCACCACGCGCAGCTACGTCACCGATGACCTTCCCGGTGAGCTTCGCCTCCCTCGATGCCCTGTCTCGCCTTCTTCCGTTCGCCAGCACGCGCCGATGCCACGCCCCCGCGCGCGCACGACAGCGGCACAACACGCGTAGACAGCAGCAACACACAGCAGTAGCAGCAGCAGACACCACTTGGGGCCCTGTTCTTCGAAGAATTGCGGCCGCTACAGTCCTCCCTAGGCCAAACCACCTGAGCGAGTATTGTAGCCGAGGGCCCCCTCTTCGCCTTTTGTTTTTGCGCCACTGTGAGATTCGCCTCCGTTTGGTCGCCACCGTCGTCGGAAAACGACCAGATCCGCCGCTGGCACGGCCTCTTTTCCGTCAGTGAGCAGCAGCTGTAGCGTCGGAAAACCCCTCTGTTCTTCCGCAGTTTCCGATCGATGTGGTCCGCCTCTGTGCGAGCTTGCTAAACGGAAGATGTAGCCCGCACAACCCTCTTCAGCTTTCCTTTTTACGGCATGGCGAAATTCGCCGCCGTTTAGTCGCCATCATCGTCGCAACTCTAGCCCGAGCTCGCAGTTTTTCTGCCGGCGACGTGCAGTTCGTCAGTTCGGGCGCAGCAGTTTTGCAGAAGAGTCCCCGCAAGTTTTTGTCGATCACGCGTCGGTCCCTCCGCAACCCCGCCAGGCCCACCAGTCAGCCCCTCCCCCGTTTTTGCAAAAAGGCACCTCCACTTTTGGTCTAGCAACCCGCGCTCCCCGGATCGCCCACGTGTCAGCGTCTGATAGCCGCGCGCACGCTGTGGCCCCGCCGCCCGGAGGCCCACCAGTCAGCCTCTATGGCTGGGATTCCCCGCGGTGAGAAAAGGCCGGACCAGCCCGCTGCACCAGCTGGCGCTGACTCAGTGCTGACCCCGCGCGTCAGTGACTCGGGCTAGACCCACCTGAGTACAAAAAGTTTCTGTGAGCCTTTTCCAAATAAAAATAATTCCAGAAAATGCAAATATGTTTTTAATATCAAGAAATTAATAACTTTTTATTGACATTTCCAAATAATACAAATAATATATGTTTTTGAATCAGAAAAATGTGAGGAATTCAAATATTCCATTCAAAATAATGTTTGACTAATTTAAATTTTTCGAAAATTGTTTAATTGCAATAAAAATGCCTTTTCTTAATTAATTAATAACTTTAATTCTATAACTCCAAATTTGACAAATAATAGGTCTAAATCGATCAGCGCGACAAGCCCGTTCTAACTTCGCATTCCTTGATATGATTTCTAGCATGCATCATATAAATATTAAGTGGACAGCAAGTGTTATGGGAGCAAAACATGACTAAAAACTTAATAAAATGATTTATTCTTGTCCCCACACCTCACCCTTGCCATGCTACATTATTGCCATGTAAATTGTGCATCATTCATCATGGCATGCTTGGTTATTTGTCGCATTTTATTTATATGCTTGTGCACTTTATTTATGTTGGCCCTTGTTTGTTTGGTTCTTCTTTCGAATAGACGCCGAGCAGGGAAATTATCAGGAATCCCAGGAGTACTACCTAGATCTATCCCTCGCTTCAACTGAGCTTCCAGGCAAGCACTACCACATGCTTGCATACATATAGTACCTAGTACTTCTATCTTATTCTTGCATCATGGAGTCGCGAATGCATTAAATTGAATCCCAAGTACTGCATAGCCTTTACTTTAAACCCCACCGAGCTTGTTCCTCCATCCCATGAGCCATTACTACAGGAGTTGTTTGAGCCATGTGAGTCGTAGAACATCATGTGTAGGGTATGCGAGTGTCTGATGGATAACGAGGTATCTAAACAACTTAACCTGAGTAGTAATGGGATAACTAATGAAAGAGGCACCGGTGGGCAATATCTGTCATTTGGTTTTTATGTCCACTTGTGTCCCGTAGGACCCCGAGTACTTGATTCCTGTTCCTTGACTATTCGCACTATCCACATCCAGGAGGCCTTATGGACCCCCTGAGCTAGAGCTTGATTCATTTCTATTTCTTGGGGCCACAAACTAGTTTGGGGTTTTATTAACTATCCTGTAATTATGCCATGTTACTGTTTTATTAACATTGTGCGTGGAGCACCTGTACTGTTTTGGATGCGGAGTGTTTTCGCGGTATCGACAAGCCTAGTCACATTTTCGGGTTCCCAGTCGTTTACAGCCATTGACACAAACCTTGGGTCCGTCTTGGAGTCAGCCAACTTCGTTGTGGGTAGCTTAATGGGGTGGCCCCCTGAAATATTTTATGAATCCTGTGATTGCTTTGTCGTGAATGCATCGTTAGGTTTTGAGTTGGTTTTTCCGAGGTTGATCGAGTGTGTGTTGCTATTTGTGCACCCCTGCAGGGTAAATCTTTCTGAAAGCCATGTCCGCGGTTATGGACGACTTGGAGCACAGTTTCTCGATCATAGACAAGCATAACTAAAGTACCGCTTTTAATTTGACTAAATAACTGACTAGTAATTAGTGCAATACTCATGGAATGGTTAATAAAACTGCCAACGGATGGGTTGTTCGTCCGCTTTCTCGTTGGTAAGCGAGAAGGAGGATGGATCTGTTAATTTATATTGTTATAACTGTTGTTACTAATTAACGGACATCCGTCTATCTTTGGTTAGGCGGATGGTTAGCAAGTATCTATAGGCTTGTTAGTTATTATCTTTTACTGCAATTGCGTCACCCCAGGTATATGTCCCCTTTAGAGGCATAAAGACTTGCTGAGTACCCCTAGGGTCTTACACGATAAATTGTTTGATTCAGATGAACAGGTGTATTCGCAAGATGGATATACTGGGTGGAGGAGACAGATGATGTTGGCAACGATCACTCGGTGTAGAGATTCCAGGGATGGGGATCCGTGAGATCTGTAGGCGGGATGTGCTTATTTACGTGGCATCTTATGCCGATTTGCTTCTTGTCCGTACTCGGATCTTGTTTCCCGCTTCCGCTTGATACTCTGTTGATTGATGTATGAGGAGCTATCCTACACTATTATATCTATCTAGGATATTTGGATCTTGCCGTATGGCGTTGCAATATTTCTATTTCTTTTAGATGGTATGGCTTTGAGAACTGTTGTAAGGTAGCTTGCATACATACTCACTTGTATATGTATTTGATCTCTTCGCCTGTTGCCTACGCCACTCGCTCTTGTCTCGATGTTCTTGGAAGTGGTTAGGGCGGCCGACGGGCCTACACGTGGGTGGCCCTGGGCCTCCGCTGTAAAACCCTTAACCACTTTTGGTTCATCCAGGCTTGAACTTAGAGCGTAGGGTCCGAGGTTGTTACAATTGGTATCAGAGCCATCCCGCCCTTCAGGGTCTCAGCCAAATGGTCGTTGTCAGTCTAGCAAATATTTTGGTAGCTATGTCTACTAGGGAAAAACAAAAACGCGAGAGTAGGACTGCTTCCACTTTTCATCTTACCCACCCACCCACCCTTTTCTGGTAAGGAAGTGTAACGTTTTTAATCCTCTTCTAAAAATTCAAACTAGGATTCACGTGTTCTGGGTTCCGTAGTACCATAGGGTTTGTGTGTGTGGAATTCCTTGTCTATCTGTTGCATCCAACTTGTTACCGCTATCTGCCTTTTCGTTATCAACTGTTGGTACATTCCATACCGACAGGCTTTTGTAAATCGACGCGATCTGTCTTACTCTTTGTTATCCGACGCTATCTTGTTTGGGGTGTTTGTTTACATAGTTGCTAATCTTTATGTTCATCTTAAGGAGGAAGAGAGTTGGGATATGTGTTTACTTATTCATGTGCGAAGTAATGATTTGAGTGCGGGATGGAGTCGCGACCATACCACTACTTTTGTTATTCGCTCTTGTATATTGAATTGGTAGAGTTACTAATCTTGATTCGTTAAGTGGTTTGTGCATATAGTGGTATTTTAATGCCGAAATTTGCGGAATTTTTTTCTTTGATAGCTTTGCATACCACACTCCTTGTTCAGTCGTGTGCGATATGCTTACTATCTTCTAGGTGCTTTGAACTTTGTTGATATCTTAATATCATCTTAGTAAATCGTATCCTTTAATCTTGGTTAATTCCATTTTGGTACTATTTTGGGTTATTATTATTCTCCATTATGGTACTGACTTGAGTTTTATATCAATCACAGGATGGCACCACCATGCCGTACTGAGGATGATATACCACCTGAACTAGGCGCTGCGTTGGCAAGTATTGCTAATGCCTTAGGAACAATGCAACAGAACCAGCAACGCTTTGAAGAAAGTGTCAGGAGGAATGAGTTTGTTCCGCTACCTCCACCTCCCAAGCGAGGAGACATCAAGGGATTTCTGAAGTTTAACATGCGCCACTTTGAGGTGTCTGATCAGCCACGGGATGCTGATGATTGGCTTCGTGAGATGTCAAGGTTGCTGATGACTGCTGATGTACCTGAGCAAGAATGGGTAAAATGTGCCACTCACCTTCTGAAGGGAGACGCAGCTCTGTGGTGGGAGAATTACCTGAAGGCAAACCACTCTGGTTTTCAGCCTACTTGGGAGCAGTTCACTGGGGCTTTCAAAGAGCAATATCTGTTAGAAATTTTCATGGAAAGGATGAAGGAAGTGTTTCTCAACCTCAAGCAGGGCAATGACAATGTCAATACCTATATCAGAAACTTCATGAATCTTTCTCGGTATGGTGGTGATGAGATCTCTGATGACAAGAAGAAGCAAAAGAGGTTCAGGCAAGGGCTCAATGCATCTATCAAATATGCAATCACTCATGCAAGGCCGGGGTCTTTTCTAGAACTCCAACATACAGCTCTATAGGAAGAAGCCAGTAGGCAAGTGTTCGAGGAGTCCAAGAAACACAGTCGTGACGCAGCAAGCTCTTCAGCTATGACAGCTCCTTCTAAGCACCGCGTGTGGGTTCCTAATACTGCACTGCCGCTCCCGGCTCCACCAAGACCTTCAAGCTACGCGGCAAGGCCACCAAACTCCTTTACCGCTGCTCCTAGGGGCTACAACCACAACTACCCTGGAGCGCCTGGCGGAGTCCCTGGCTACGCTGCTCCACGTCCACCTGGTGATTGTTACACTTGTGGGAACACTGGGCATCAACACTGGAGTTGTCCCATGAACAACAAAGCGCTTCCTCCACCATCTCCAAGACATGCATCAAGTTATTCTATGGTTCGTGCACCTCCACCTCGGGCTCTCAACATCAACAACAATCACAGGTCCACTGTTGCTCATGCCAACTGTGTCAACGTCGCTCAAGATGAACATGCACCTGGAGTTGTGATGGGTACGCTTTCCATCAACTCAGTCCCTGCACGAGTTTTGTTCGATTCTGGTGCATCGCATTCTTTTGTTTCTCACAAGTTTGCAAATGAGAATGAGTTAGCAATGGATGCGCTTCCTAAGCGCTTGATGGTCCTTTCTCCTGGAGCAACAATGGCATCTTCCAAAATCAGCCATGAAAATCAAATTGATATTGGTGGCTCTTCGTTCCCGGCTTCCTTAATCATTCTGGGCAATTCTGACATTGATGTTATCTTGGGCATGGATTGGTTAACAGCAAATGCAGCTGTGATTGATCGTGCTGAACGCTCGGTTTCTCTGAAAATTCCTGAAGGCCATATAGTCTATTCTCCAAGTCTGACTCCTGCAATTCAGCTTTTCTCTTTGGCGGCTCTGAATGATGATGCTATGGATGCTATTTAGAGTGTTCCGGTGGTCCGTGAGTTCCCAGATGTTTTTCCTGAAGAGTTGCCAGGTATGCCTCCTGACCGAGAGGTCGAGTTTGTGATTGAGCTTGAACCTGGAACCACTCCTATCTCCAAGCGGTCTTATAAAATGGGTCCTGCTGAGTTGGCTGAACTCAAATGTCAGCTTGATGAACAAGATAAGTTGGGTTTCATTCAGCATAGCACTTCCTCTTGGGGCAGCCCAACAATCTTTGTGAAGAAGCGAGACCGAACTGATAGACTTTGTGTTGACTATCGGGCTCTCAATGCTAAAACCATCAAGAATAAATATCCCCTTCCGCGGATTAATGATCTCTTCGATCAGCTAGCTGGAGCTGTGGTATTCTCCAAGCTTGACTTGAGAAGTGGTTATCATCAAATCAAGATTAGCAAGGAAGATGTTCCCAAAACAGCTTTCACCACCCGCTATGGCCTGTATGAGTACACAGTCATGTCCTTCGGTCTCACCAACACACCTGCCACCTTCTCAAGGCTTATGAACTCGGTTTTCATGGAGGATCTTGATAAGTTTGTCGTGGTCTATCTGGATGACATTCTAGTCTATTCTAAGTCAAAAGAAGAACATGAAGAACACCTTCGGTGTGTCCTAAACAAGCTTCGTGAGAACCTCCTGTATGCAAAGTTCTCCAAGTGTGAGTTCTGGCTGCCTGAAGTCACCTATCTGGGTCACGTCATCTCTGCTAAGGGCATTGCCGTCAACCCAGAAACTGTGCGGACATTTGTTGAGTGGCTTCCGCCCAAAAATGTCAAAGAAGTCCGGAGTTTCCTGGGTTTGGCTAGTTATTGCCGTCGCTTCGTTCAGAACTTCTCGAAGATTGCGAAGCCTCTTACCGATCTCCTCAAGAAAGGCAAGAAATACTTTTGGTCTCCTACATGTCAAGCAAGCTTTGAAACACTCAAAGAGAAGCTCACTTCCACACCAATCTTGATTCCTCCAGATACATCAAAGCCTTTCTAGATATTCTGTGATGCCTCATTGCAAGGATTGGGTGCAGTCCTCATGCAAGAAAAGCAAGTCGTTGCTTATGCTTCCCGTCAGTTGAAAACTCATGAGCTCAACTATCCTACCCATGAACTCGAACTCGCGGCAGTTGTATTTGCTTTGAAAGTATGGAGGCACTACTTTCTTGGCAACTGTTGTGAGATCTTTTCGGATCACAAGAGTCTGAAGTATATCTTCACACAACCTGATCTCAACCTTCGTCAGAGGAGGTGGATTGAAGCAATTAATGATTTCGATCTGACCATCAACTACACTCCTAGCAAAGCTAATGTCATGGCCGATGCTCTCAACCGAAAAGCTTATGTCAACAACCTCATGGTGGAAGAACAACAACCTCTCTTGTGCGAGGAATTCCGCCAGCTCAACCTTGAAATTGTGGATCAAGGGTATCTTCTGAATCTTTTGGTAACCCCTCTCTTGGCAGAAAAATTTGCTCCATTCAACTTGGTGATCCTTACACCAAAAAGCTCATCTCCAACATTCAGCTGCCGAAGTATGAGTCCTTCCACGTCGATGACCAAGGCACGCTATTCTTTGAGCACCGGATGTTCGTTCCGAAGTATCCGGGTTTGAGGGAGCAAGTTCTTAAAGAAGCTCACGATTCTGTTCTTTCTATCCACCCTGGCAGCACTAAGATGTACATGGACTTGAAAACACAGTATTGGTGGCCTGGGTTGAAACAATATTGTGCCAAGTATGTCTCGGAGTGTGATGTCTGCCGCAGAGTTAAAGCTGTCCATCAGAAACCTTCCGGTCTTCTACAACCATTGAAGCCTCCGGAATGGAAATGGGAGAAAGTAGAGATGGACTTCATAACTGGGTTTCCAAGGTCACAGAAGGGCAACAATGTAATCTTTGTTGTCATCGACATGCTTTCTAAAGTGGCTCACTTCTTTCCCGTCAAGGAAACAGTTTCTGCAATTCAGTTGGCTGAGCTCTATATCAACAGAATTGTCTCTCTGTATGGGGTTCCTCTTGAGATCAGCTCAGACCGTGGAAGCATCTTCACTTCCAAGTTCCGAGGAAGTTTCCAAAATGCTTTGGGAACAAAGTTGAACTTCAGCACTGCCTATCATCCTCAGTCGCAAGGACAAGTTGAAAGGATCAATCAGATTCTGGAAGATATGCTCCGTGCTTGCGTCATCTCTTTCGGCATGAAGTGGGAAGAATGTCTTCCTTATGCTGAGTTCTCTTACAACAATAGCTTCCAGAAGAGTCTAAAGATGGCACCATTTGAGGTTCTCTATGGCCGCAAATGCAGAAATCCGATTGGTTGGTCGGGCGTAGGTGAAAGGACATTGTTTGGCCCCGACATTGTAACTCAAGCGGAGGAGAAGGTTCACATCATTCTTGAAAACCTGAAGGTTGCTCAAAGTCGCCAGAAGAGCAACTATGATAGAAAGCACACGGACATGGAGTATGTCCCTGGTGATGTCGTTTACCTTCGTGTCACTCCCATGAGAGGCACGCACCGGTTTGGTATCAAAGGGAAGCTGGCTCCTAGATACATCGGTCCTTTCAAAGTTCGTGGAAGAAGAGGAGAAGTTGCTTATGCTCTTGAGCTCCCTGAAAAACTCAAGGTCCATGATGTTTTCCATATCTCTCAACTCAAGAAGTGCTTCAAGGATCCCGGCAGGACCGTGGACCATGAGCTTATCAATCTCCAAGAAGACCTGTCTTATCAAGAACACCCCACAAAAATCCTAGAAGTCACAGAAAGAAAGACTCGCAACAAGTCTATCAAGTTCTGCAAGGTGAAGTGGTCGCACCATTCCGTTGATGAAGCCACTTGGGAACGCGAGGATGAGCTCCGTGCCAAGTATCCTACCCTCTTCGTGTCTTCTTCTTCTTCCTAGAATCTCGGGGCGAGATTCCTGTTTAGTGGTGGAGAGTTGTAGAATCCCATCTGTCTAACATCTGTAATGCTACATGGTCTAATAATAAAATGCTACTTCCTACATATAATTGTTGCATCATAATTATATCATGCTCATGTCATCATGCCACCTTGCATTTGAGCATCATATAAAACCCTCTTCTTTTGGATCTTGTCTCATATGCATTTATTAATTGTATTTGCCTCTTGATATATTGTATTTGGTTCTTGATAAATTGCTTCATGCCCAAGTTGAGTTGAGAGCATATCTCTTTAATTATTTCCACCTATTAACTTGTCAATTGCATCTCTCTTTGGAATCCATTCTAATACCACCATACATGTATATGTGGGCCCTAACATTTTGTTCTTGGTATTTATTTCATGCCCATCCATGTATAGTGTATGGATCCACCAATATTATCCTTGTTTTTGTTCACCTCAAATCTTGTTTTGTTTTCTCTTTTCTTACACCACCACATGCATGCATTTGTCTCACATGCATGCAATTGTGCATTATTGCATGTACATGCAATATAAAACCACTTAATCTAGTCACATGAAATATTAGACCCTTTTAACATTTGGCTTTTCTAAAATTCGTTTTGGGATCTTGTTGGCTTTTTGTATGTGTTTCAAACAAGGTTTGGGGAATAAATTCAAAACCAAACAAATATAAAGAGGGAGTCCTATCTCTACCATATCACTAACCATCTACTCCACCTAAACCCTACATGCTTACATACATATACTAGCTAGCTATCTCTCTCTCTACACCTAGCAAAAACCCTAGCTACTCTCACCTCCCCTTTCCCTTTTATTCTAGACCGAGCCACCCCCTACCCTAAACCCTAGCCGAGCCCCTTCCCTCTCTCTTTCTCTCTACCCTCGCTGCCAGGACACCCCACCGAGACGGCGTCGTGTCCCACCTGGTCCCAGCCGGCAGAGAGCTCTAGCACGCGCCCTGTTTCTCTTCCTCCCTCTCCATCACGTGCCAACCTGCCAGCCCATGCCTCTCCCCTTTATCTTTCTCCTTCTCCCTGGCATAAAGCAAGCCCCAGCTGCACCTCTCCAACCCCCAGATCCCCAGTTCGTGTAGCCCAGCCTTGGCGTCGCGGCGCGGTACCAGGAGCGGAAGGCCGAGCCTGTCCTCACGTCGCTGCTGCCGTACGCGCACCGCCGTCCAACATCATCTCGCCGTCGACGTCGTCCACCACGCGCAGCTACGTCGCCGACGACCTTCCCGGTGAGCTTCGCCTCCCTCGATCCCTTGTCTCGCCTTCTTCCGTTCGCCAGCACGCGCCGATGCGACGCACCCGCGCGCGTGACATCGGCACAACGCGCGTAGACAGCGGCAACACACAGCAGTAGCAGCAGCAGACACCACTTGGGGCCCTGTTCTTCGAAGAATTGCGGCCGCTACAGTCCTCCCTAGGCCAAACCACCTGAGCGAGTATCGTAGCCGAGGGCCCCCTCTTCGCCTGTTGTTTTTGCGCCACCGTGAGATTTGCCTCTGTTTGGTCGCCACCGTCGTCGAAAAATGACCAGATCCGCCGCTGGCACGGCCTCTTTTCCGTCAGTGAGCAGCAGCAGCAGCGCCAGAAAACCCCTCTGTTCTTCCGCAGTTCCGGTCACTGTGGTCCGCCTCTGTGCGAGCTTGCTAACCGGAAGATGTAGCCCACACAACCCTCTTCGTTGCAACTCCAGACCGAGCTCGCAGTTTTCCTGCCGGCGACGTGCAGTTCGTCAGTTCGGGCGCAGCAGTTTTGCAGAAGAGTCCCCGCAAGTTTTTGTCGATCACGCGTCAGTCCCTCCGCAACCCCGCCAGGCCCACCAGTCAGCCCCTCCCCCGTTTTTGCAAAAAGGCACCTCCACTTTTGGTCTAGCAACCCGTGCTCCTCGGATCGCCCACGTGTCAGCGTCCGATAGCCGCGCGCACGCTGTGGCCCTGCCGCCCGGAGGCCCACCAGTCAGCCTCTTTGGCTGGGATTCCCCGCGGTGAGAAAAGGCCGGACCAGCCCGCTGCACCAGCTGGCGCTGACTCAGTGCTGACCCCGTGCGTCAGTGACTCGGGCTAGACCCACCTGAGTACAAAAAGTTTCTGTGAGCCTTGTCCAAATAAAAATAATTCCAGAAAATGCAAATATGTTTTTAATATCCAGAAATTAATAAATTTTTATTGACATTTCCAAATAATACAAATAATATATGTTTTTGAATCAGAAAAATGTGAGGAATTTAAATATGCCATTTAAAATAATGTTTGACTAATTTAAATTTTTCGAAAATTGTTTAATTGCAATAAAAATGCCTTTTCTTAATTAATTAATAACTTTAATTCTATAACTCCAAATTTGACAAACAATATGTCTAAATCGATCAGCGCGACGAGCCCGTTCTAACTACGCGTTCCTTGATATGAATTGCAGCATGCATCATGTAAATATTAAGTGGACAGCAAGTGTTATGGGAGCAAAACATGACTAAAAACTTAATAAAATGATTTATTCTTGTCCCCACACCTCACCCTTGCCATGCTACGTTATTGCCATGTAAATTGTGCATCATTCATCATGTCATGCTTGGTTGTTTGTCGCATTTAATTTATATGCTTGTGCACTTTATTTATGTTGGACCTTGTTTATTTGGTTCTTCTTTCGAATAGACGCCGAGTAGGGGAATTATCAGGAATCCCAGGAGTACTACCCAGATCCATCTGTCGCTTCAACTGAGCTGCCAGGGAAGCACTACCACATGCTTGTATACATATAGTATCTATTGCTTCTATCTTATTCTTGCATCATGGAGTCGCGAATGCATTAAATTGAATCCCAAGTACTGCATAGCCTTTACTTTAAACCCCACCAAGCTTGTTCCTCCATCCCATGAGCCATTACTACAGGAGTTGTTTGAGCCATGTGAGTCGTAGACCAGCATGTGTAGGGTATGTGAGTGTCTGATGGATAACGAGGTACCTAAACAACTTAACCTGAGTAGTAATGAGATAACTAATGAAAGAGGCACCGGTGGGCAATATCTGTTATTTGGTTTTTATGTCCACTTGTGTCCCGTAGGACCCCGAGTACTTGATTTCTGTTCCTTGAATATTCGCACTATCCACATCCGGGAGGCCTTATGGACCCCCCCTGAGCCAGGGCTTGATTCATTTCTATTTCTTGGGGCCACAAACTAGTTTGGGGTTTTATTAACTATCATGTACTTATGCCATGTTACTGTTTTATTAAGATTGTACGTGGAGCACCTGTACTGTTTTGGATGCGGAGTGTTTTCGCGGTATCGACAAGCCCAGTCACATTTTCGGGTTCCCAGTCGTTTACAGCCATTGACGCAAACCTTGGGTCCGTCTCGGAGTCGGCCAAATTCGTTGCGGGTAGCTTAATGGGGTGACCCCCTGAAATATTTTATGAATGCTGTGATCGCTTTGTCGTGAATGCCTCGTTGGGTTTTGAGTTGGTTTTTCCGAGGTTGATCGAGTGTGTGTTGCTATTTGTGCACCCCTGCAGGGTAAATCTTTCTGAAAGCCATGTGCGCGGTTATGGACGACTTGGAGCACAGTTTCTCGATCATAGACAAGCCTAACTAAAGTACCGCTTTTAATTTGACTAAATAACTGACTAGTAATTAGTGCAATACTCATGGCATGGTTAATAAAACTGCCAACGGATGGGTTGTTCGTCCACTTTCTCGTTGTTAAGCGAGGAGGATGGATCTGTTAATTTATACTGTTATAACTGTTGTTACTAATTAACGGACATCCGTCTATCTTTGGTTAGGCGGATGGTTAGCGAGTATCTATAGGCTTGTTAGTTATTATCTTTTGCTGCAATTGCGTCACCCCAGGTATATGTCCCCTTTAGAGGCATAAAGACTTGCTTAGTACCCCTAGGTCTCACACGATAAATTGTTTGATTCAGATGAACATGTGTATTCGCAAGATGGATACTGGGTGGAGGAGACATATGATGTTGGCAACGATCACTCGGTGTAAAGATTCCGGGGATGGGGATTCATGAGATCTGTGGGCGGGATGTGCCTATTTACGCGGCATCTTATGCCAATTTGCTTCTTGTCTGTACTCGGATCTTGTTTCTCGCTTCCGCTTGAACTCTGTTGATTGATGTATGAGGAGCTATCCTACACTATTATATCTATCTAGGATATTTGGATCTTGCTGTATGGCGTTACAATATTTCTATTTCTTTTAGATGATATGGCTCTGAGAACTGTTGTAAGGTAGCTTGCATACATACTCACTTGTGTATGTATTTGATCTCTTCGCCTGTTGCTTACACCGCTCGCTCTTGTCCCGATGTTCTTGGAAGTTGTTAGGGCGGCCAACGGGCCTACACGTGGGTGGCCCTGGGCCTCCGCTGTAAAACCCTTAACCACTTTTGGTTCATCCAGACTTGAACTTAGAGCATAGGGTCCGAGGTTGTTACAACCTCCAAAATATAATTTCATGCAAACAGATGGCCAATTAGCTAAGTGGATTTTGTGGTTACCTTCTTCATCATTCTAGACAAAATTGGCCATATGAGTGTCTAATAGACTTAGGCCCCATTTGAAGAATTTGTAGAAGGAAAGAAGATAAATGGAAATACTTGATAAACAAGCTTAAATTAGTTTATCATTTTTCTGTCTTGTGATAAGATACTTCTGCCTCACACATACCGGCTAGAGGAAATCAATCGAACACGTACCAAGATGGCAATGTGACTTCCTCCTTATACTTACTACCATGATATGACGTTCTCCCTCTACTCAGACGATGCGTCCAAATTTACCCTATAGTGTTAAACGAGTGTGCCCGTCCAATTCCGCTGCCAGTGTCGCAACACCAACTAATCGAAGCACAGAACCAGCCACACACATACAAACAGAGGGGAAAGTGGCTAGGGCGCTAGGATGACTCCCAACACGGTCCTGATAATACCGCTTTGTCTCATCTAAGGCGATTAAGTTTTCGAGTGACCCTGACGGCGGCCGCCGTCGATCGCTGGTGCGCAAGAGGAGAGATCAGTCTCAGAAGGCTGGATCGGGAAGGAAACGAGCCTGCTTCGCATGGCATCTGAGGAAGAACCGTTGGTGGAAGGAAAGAAGGGCGCGGAAGGGCGAGGCACATCCGTGCAGGGGTTCTGGATCTAAGGAAAAGAGGTTGCTTGAGGACATGATAAAGAACCTCAAGTTGAGAGTTGCTGAAGAAGATAGATTGGTCGATGATGATGAAGAGGACTAGGAAAGATCGGTATGGGCGTTGGCAGGGAATATCTTGGTACCCGAGACGAAAGTGTTTCACATCAACATGATCAAGGATGCTCTGCTCCCAGCCTAGGGCAACCCCAAGGGGCTGTTTTTCCGTGATGGTGGATTAAATTTGTTCATCGCCGAGCTAGAATCTGAGAGAGATCATGGTCGAATTTGGGAGAGATCACGATGGACCGTGTCGAAGTTCGTCGTGGTCCTGGTGAATTTCGATCAGCTCAGCTGACCATAAGAGTTGCATTTTGATAAACTACTGCTATGGGTTAGGGTGATTGATTTACCGTACAACAAACTGAATGAGATTTGGGGAGAGAGAATTGCGAAGAAAATTGGAGATTTTGTCAAACTTGACATGAACAATGAGGGCCTTGTCAGTGCTCAGTATCTTCAAGCAAGGGTCTTCATTAATGTGAAGGATCCTATTATGCGTTGGGTGGGAGTGGACTCGAAAAGGCTAAACAAAATCTTCTAGTACGATATTCAGTATGCGTTTCTGCCATATTTTTGCTTCTCCTGTGCTTTGCTTGGACACCCAGATACTCATTGTCCAACATCATCGGAGAGAGATGCTGAAGGGAATTTGCCATGGGGGCGCATCTTAGAGCCCCAAATGATCGTAAGAAGAAAAGAGGGACTCCATGGGAAGTAGGTGGTTATGATAACTTTCCTGACTACTATGAGCAGAATGACCTGAACGAGGTTGAGTCAGAGTTCTCAAAGTAAGAAGCTCCCCTGCCCCATCTTCGAATAATTTTGCTGGGAGAGGGAGGGGCAGAGATATTGGAGGCAGAGATGGTGGTAGGACGAACCAGGTTTACCGCAAGCTGGATGTCAGTGGAATTTCAGCAATTCAGTGACTCCAACTTAGAATGTTAAGGACCTGGTGATGTATGATCCTCAGCTCTGCGGGTCTAAGAGGGATGGAGCGGATCTGAGCACTCACAATGCAGGGATATCCACAGACCCAAAGAAGAAGAAAGGGACAGTCAAACCTAGCACATTGGTGTCAGCTGCAGAACAGTCACGCCTGGCCCAATGAATTGCATAAGTGCGAACTGTTGAGGGCTCGGGGAACCTAGGGCAGTTTGAGAGCTTCACGGTTTTGTGAAGCAATTTGATACCGTGCCGATGTTTGTTATGGAGACTAAAATTAGTGGTAAGTGAATGGAGAAATTAACTAGCACCTTCATATTTTCGGGAGGTTATGCTATTGATAGTGAGGGCTTAAGTGGGGGCATTGGTCTTTTTTGGTCCTCGACAGTTGCAGTGGACATTAAAATTTATCATGCTCATCATATTGATGTGATCATTACAGTTAAGGATGGGTCTATCCCGTCATGGAGGTTTACGGGTGTCTATGGTGAGCCTCAGAAGGAGAATAGACACCACACTTGGACTCTTATGAGAAGATTACACCAAGTATGGCGTGGCTCTGCAGTGGAAATTTTAATAAAACTATGTACAACACGAAACACTTCAGTGAGCACGGAGGGGATGTGTGGCAAATGAGAGAGTTTTGGGAGATGGCCGAGGATTGTGAGCTGCATGACCTTGGTTTCTCGGGTCTTTCGTATACTTGGGATAACAGGTAAGAGGGGAAGACAAATTTCAAGGCTCGTATTGATCGATCCTTTGGTAATAATGCTTTGCTGAATATGTTCCAAGTGGTCAGTCTGAGGCATATTAGTGCGGTTCAGTCTGATCAATGTTTGGTTGTCACTGAGTTGAAGAGAGTTTCTCAGAACAAACTATCGGGTAGACAATATTTTTGCTATGAGAATGTCTAGCAAACTCATGGTGATTATGATAAAGTGGTGTGAGATTTATGGAAGCAGGTTGAAAAAGGAAATGATCTAGCCTTTTGCTAATTCTCCTAAAATCCTACAAGTTGGGTTGCAGTCATGCGGTACGGCCCAATTCGGAAACTTTAAGAGCAAGCTGGTGAATATGCTAAGAGAACTAGACCGAGTCCGCATGAAATTAGTGGGCCATGGGCCGTATCGAGAGGAGAATAAATGAAGTTCTTTTCCAAGAAGAAATTTGGATTACGCAGAGATCAAGGGTTAATTGGTTAAAATCCGGTGACCGCAATATTGCTTATTTCCATGCATATGCATCAAAGCGTCGGGGGATGAATGCCATTGTGACACTCCAACGCAATGATGGATCATGGTGCAATAAACCGGAGGAGGTTAAATTGGAAATTCAAAAAATTTACACAAATTTGTATGCATCCGAAGGAGCCCCAAATTTTGGTGGTCTCCTAAATTTGTATGCATCCATTGAAGGTGCCTGGTGTCGATGGTTTTACAACTGGATTTTATCAGAGGCACTGGGATCTAATTGGCCCGGACCTGTGTAAGGCGGTTCTAGGTTTTTTAAATGGTGGGGATATGCCGAATTCCATGAACGAAACAACGATTACATTGATACCCAAGGTTCGGAATCCTCAGTCCATTAAATAATATAGGCCTATTTCTTTATGCACGGTGTTATACAAGATAACTACTAAAATTGTTGCAAACATATTAAGGCCCCATCACTAGAAGATACCATTGGACGGGAGCAAAGCGCTTTGTACCTGGAAGGCTTATCTCTGATAATTCCCTTATTACCTTTGAGTGTATTCACTCCATGAAGAGGAAAAAGAAAGGAAAAAAGATAGTGTGTGGTTAAGTTGGATATGATGAAAGCTTACGACTAAGTTGAGTGGCCTTTTATTGAAGCCATGATGCTGAAACTTGGGTATCCTTCAAGATTAGTTTAGATACTTATGAGATGTGTGTCTACTGTAAGTTTTTCAGTCAAGGTCAATGGGGGACTGCTTGAGCCCTTTGTGCCAACTCGAGGAATCAGGCAGGGAGATCCTATGTCACCGTATTTGTTCCTTTAATGTGCAGAAGGATTGATTGTATTACTACATCATTATCATATGTGGTTTGTTGACAGAGGAGTTTGAGTCTGCAACAGGTCGCCATGGATATCACATTTGCTTTTTACAGATGATTGCCTAATTTTCATTAATGCTGATAGGATAAGTGCTAGGAGATTGGAAGAAATAGTTTGGATTTATGATGAGGCGTCTGGCCAAAGGATGAAAAAGGATAAGAGTGCATTATTTTTCAGTCCCTCTACACCCGATGGTGATCATGCGGTAGTGAAACAGTGCTTAAATATTAAAACTTAAGCATTCTCTGAGAAATACTTGGAATTGCCTACGGCTATAGGTAGGCTCACTGATGAGGCCTTTGAATATATTGCCAAAAGTGGAAGAGGTTGTATGAATGGTTGGGCCAAGAAAAACCTTTTCTATCCAGGAAAGGAAGCTTTGATCAAATCGGTGATTCAAGCCAAATCAACATATAACATGAGTTGTTTCCTTCTATCAAAAGGATCTTGCAATGTCAGGTCGTTTTTGGTGGAGTGGATATTTGGACAAGAGATCAATGCACGGGATTTCTTGGGGCAAACTAGCTATCCCGAAAAGTCAGGGAGGAATGAGCTTTCGAGATATGCTTGATTTTAATATTGCATTTCTTGGGAAGCAGGCATGGAGGATAGATATGAATCCTAACTCTTGAGCTCACAAGTGCTTCAGAGCAGATATTTACACAATCAGAATCTAATGGAAGCCACAACACCTAGAGCAGCCTCGAGTACATGGAGATCGATCTTGGCGGGAAGGGATGCTTTGAAACTTGGGCTCGTCAAGCGTATGGGCTCGGGCGAGTCCATATCGATCTGGTCTGATAGTTGGCTCCAGGATATGACCACTTTGAAGCCTATGGGCCGTTTGAATGCTACTGATCTCACCATTTTCAGTGAACTCATGACTCAAGAAAAATAGTTGAATGTGCCACTGGTTCTCCACATAATTTTAGCCCCAAATGATGACGCAATTCTGAGAATTCCACTCCGTCGGTCTGCGGGTGAAGATATGTGGGCATGGACAAAGGAAAAGTCAGGTAGCTACTCGGTGCACTCAGCCTATCGAGCGTTAGTTCTGGCAAAACAAAACGAGGAGGTGATGGTAGGGGAGCCTGATCCATCATCCTCCAATGATAGAGATAAATGGAGACTTTTGTGGAAGTTGTCGATTGCTCCTAAGGTGCCGGTTTTTTAGTGGAGAGTTCTTTGAGGTATTTTACCAGATTACAAGACTCTGACACGGAGGCATGTCATGACTAACAACACCTATCACACGGCGAGTCGTGTGCTCCTACACCGCTGGCTCCGGTCCTGACAGCCTAGCCCTGGACCCTGCAATACGCACGCTGTGGCGAGATGGCGGTGGGGGAGGCGGACGCGGGGCCCGGGGGCAGCGCAGCCTGGAGACTGCCACGAGGGGGGGGGGGCGTCGGAGTCGGTCACATCGGATGCCACCGTGCCGGGGTCTGGTGTGTCCGGAGCAAGCGTGCAGCAGACCACCCCCGGCGACCCACCACCAACCCCACACTCCCCGAGGTCACCACCTCCCGGGAGATCGCCTGGGGCACAGAGACCACCTGAGAGAGCGGGTGGTCGAGGTTGGAGCCGTACTGCGTGATCTCCAGGCCGAAGGAGACTGGGGGTCGACGCGGTAGTAGCGGGGAAGATCCACTAGGGCCATCTTGGCCGACGTGCTGAGAGACAGAGAATGCCTCCCAAGAAAGAACGGGCCCCCTCCTGAAGAGCCTTGCGCAGGGTGGCCAGGGATCACCGCTGTCTGAGCCCCCGACGGGCCACCCCCCTGCCGAGTGGGCTGGGGCGGCAGGCGGGGGGGGGGGGGGGGGGAGGGGCATCAGTCGTCAGCGGCGAGGGGTCCATCCCATCGTCGCTATCCTCCGACGACCCATCCTTCGACCCTCGATCGCCCTTCCCTAGGCTACCTTCGGCAGGGGGTGACGGGGAGGGGGGACAGGGGTCTGGCCTCGAGCGGTGGCGCGTCCTCATCGAGCTCTACCACGAGGTCCGTAGCCCACGCGGTCGAAGAAGAGACACGGCAGGGAGACAGGGAACACATATAGGACCGGGCATAAGAGTCGCATCCGGGCCACTCCGTGCCCCAAGAGAGAACACTCGTCTAGCTCGAGCACCTTGACCACCACCTGCCCGATAAGGCCAACAATCTCCGGTTCTCGGGCCTCGTAGGGGGATGCCCAGGAGCCGGACCCAGACCTCAGACAGTGTCGCCACAGACTCCGAAGAAGCAGATGATGACTGGATGGAGACCTTCAGCTGGTGGATCGGGAGAGTGAAGGACGAACCACAGGCACACATCCGTAGGATCGCCACAGACGGGAACGAGACTGCGAACTTGGAGGCAGAGATGCGACGAACATGCCACTCCTGGCCCGGGAGGACTGCACTGAGCTCGTCCTAGAGTAGGGCCTCGGTCACCTCCACTGACAGAGGGGGACCTAGTCTGGGAGCACTGTTATCATCGCCAACGTCTCCGGGACAGTCATCTGGACCCCACCCATATCAATGAAGTAGAACCCGACATCCACTCAGTGGCCGTAGTACTCCAGACACTCCCGCACACGGCCACCCGCGCCTAGTCCGGCAACCGTCGACCTGACGCCAAAAGGTGCGGACAACGGGCCCGGCTCGGACGCTGGTGCCTTCTTCTTCTTGCCCTTCTTCTTCTTCTTCTTCATCTTCTTTGGCTCAGTTGCTTCTGCATCCTCACCCACCCGACGCGAGGCCGGTCTTGGCCCCCTCTCCAATGCCTAGCATCAGCACGGCCCACGCCCTGGCGGGGCCTGGCACCCCTCGCCTGCTGCACTGAGGTGCTCCTCCCTCTCAACTACAGGGGGAGGTAGAGGCGGCCAAGCCACGTGCCTTGGTTCCTCGATACGGTGTCGGGCCCGAGGCAGGGAGCAAGAGGGATGACATGGCTACTGGAACCACCCCGACGGTGGGGAGCGACGGTCGCGGTGGCGATAGGTGCTGGCCTGGCCTCGGGCGGGCTGCTGGAGGCGGGAGTCCTCATGGTTGCCCTGAGGCGGCGGCCGGGCGTGGGCGCGACGAGGGGAACCAGGACGAGGGGCCACCGGTGGGTGATACCTTCGATCCGGATTACATATTTAGTATAGCTTCTTTTTCTCTAGTAGACCTTGGTTTATCGAATCCTCGGAAAGCAAAGCGTAGTGAAGTTACTTTTACAGACCTTCGGGAGTTTTAGAATTCCTTTTGTGTTTTTACCGGACTAAGAGTTTGCGTCTTTTTTGTTGTTGTCGATGATGGAGAGAGAGGGCCTAGGGCGTTCGGTTTCACCTGTAGCTGTGCAAAACATCTGATGGGAATAAAAGATAGAAATAAAGTATGCATGTAATTCTTAGAGGAAGATAAATTATATATGGGTAGTGCATCCATAACTGCTATTGCCTCCGCAACCGCTTATACAATAACCTACTAGTCTCATCCATAGAAGAAAGAGAACTAATGATATGCATAGTGATGTCACCGTTGATCCCAAGTAAATCCCTCACATACAGTCGTACTACCCTTTCTGTCACTAGGGTTCCCAACCTGCAGATTAGTCATTACTCATACTTCCTATACCTGGTTCAATCCTCGGGGTCTTGGGTACCTGACAAGTCCTTAGATTGAGGCAAGAGAGGATACAATAATCATCATGTCATATAAACGAATACATGATCCCATCTATGATAAATAACATGCACAAAAAGCTACATGGCTAGGCCGAAGCCCTTAGCCCAAGAAGAATTACTCACACATAGAGATGAGATCAAAGATCCTAAACATTGTAGTAGAAATCATGAGCTTGATAGCAAATAGTCCATTTCTCGTCGCCCGAGACCTCTTTATATAGGGGTCCCTTCACGAAAGTTATTCTGTTTGACCTAGTAGCGTCGATGTCAACTATACGGCCAGAACTATACGGACGAAATTTTATTCCGGTCGTATAGTTGGTCGTTAAAGCACCTACCTCTGATCCATGACTCCTGGTTTCTTCTGGTTGTTGGAAATCTCGTATCTTTGACTTTAATGTAGTGATTCCCATCATAAAACGTCATTATCTGTGCGGGAAAAAATAGAAAGAAAGGATTGCATACCTCTTTGAATATTAGACATTAGTGGTAGGGTTTAGAGAGATATTTCATAAAAAATGTGAGTAATATCCAATTTAAATGTGGGCGAAGATGGCTATATTTTAGAGCCATCAGCGGGCTCCGGCCGCGAAGCGTCATGAGGGCAGCAAGGTACGAGCGCGGGCGAGCTGGGGCGGGTGGCGGCTGCGGGACGGGTTACCTGGGGAGTGGAGGAAGGACACGATGGGAAGGTTTCCAGGGACGGGGCCGATAAGACGGGCTGCACCGCGGTGGGCCGCTCTCGGGTCGGCCCAATCGCCTTTCCAGCGCCTCGGGTGGACGGTAAGTTAGGCCGTGCTTGGGCTGGCCGGTCCAGGCTACTAGAGGGCCTTGGCCCGCAAGCGGCCCAGCCAGCCCTCCCCTTCACAACCTCACCCGCCGGCCCGACAGAAGGCCCAGCCTGCCTAGGCCCATGCCCCGCTCCACCTCTGCCCTATTGCGGCGTCGCCGGAGCGGACCCCGTCGGGACCCCCCTCCCCCCATCGGCGAGGCTGCCGCGAGGCTGCCCTGGCCAGGGAGAGGAAGTCCCCCAAGGATGGAAGTAGGAGGAGGGGCATATCGTCCTCGTCACCCCTAGCTCGCCATCAGGGGCCTCCCAGTCCTCCACGCGAGTCGACTTGCCCGCCTCTGGTGACGACCTCGCGGCCGTCGTGACCTCTGTCTCGAGCTCCTCCTTAACATCGCCCCAAGCCAGCCCGCCCAGATCCGCCAGCTCTGCCACCTGCTCCGGCGACAGCGGCCGAGGGGGAGGGGGAAGGGCCGGCCTCCAGGCAGGCGTCAGCGGGGTAGTCACATGTGGGGAAGGAAGAGCACGTTGGCCGAGCTTTACCCGGTGCGCCGGGAAGAGCAGGGACCTCCCTAGCGGAGGAATTTGCCGCGCCGCCGTCCCCTAGCATCCACCACCACATCGGCCGCGTTCAGGAGGACGAGGCGTCCCTCCGGCAGCCGGAGAAGGACCGACGCCGCTGACCAACCCGGGCGGCAGTCCTCGAAGACCGAGGCCGACGAAGCCATCCACCGTAGCAGCCGCGACTCGGAGCGGGCAGGCCACACCGCCATGGGGGCCGTCGCGGCAGGGGGAGGAACGTCGGCGAGACGGAGACCCTCCGGCGACGGGTTCAAAATTCGAAAACCGCCCTGCACCTTGCAGGCGTCATCCTCATGTCGCGTCCGCTGGCGCTACTATCCCTCTGGATTTATTCCCCCATCAGACATGCGTAATCAAAGGTAGGACTAACAACCATATGGTGAGAGAATATCGCACACTAAACCAGTTTTCTTCAGCAGGTACATACTTCCTGATGTCTGGTTTTATGTATGGTATGCTGTCTTTACTTTTATAATAAAAAAACAGTGCTAGAAAGAACTAGACACTTTTTTGATATAGTAAAAACGTCCGCTGGCGCTACTATCCCTCTAGATTTATTCCCCCATCACGCATGCATAATCAAAGGTAGGACTAACAACCATATGGTGAGAGAATATCGCACACTAAACCAGTTTTCTTCAGCAGGTACAGACTTCCTGATGTGTGGTTTTATGTATGGTATGCTGTCTTTATTTTTACAATAAAAAAATAAAATAGCGTAGGAGGAACTAGACACTTTTTTAATATAGTAGAAATATGTCGGCGTGAGAATTCCAAAAATTCATCCCTGACAGAGATCGAAATACCGTCACTGGAATGCACCAATAATGACCCAACCACTAGACTATTGTCCGGTTCTCTACTTCTATAATGGCTCTTTCATATTCGGTCTGTAACCTGAAGAGCTGTTAAAGATCGATTCAGCCGATAGTTGGCCCTGCAGAAGCATCGAGAAAACCTTGCGATTCGATCCTCTGACTTCGCAAACTAGTGGATTTTTCGTCGCCAAGTTTGTTAAGTTGCCAACTTCGAGTATATCCTCAAGCTCTTTATGAGATGATCACAGGAAGAAAATTTTGGATGATCTGATCATGATTAAATCGTTATCCCTCTGTTTAGAAATATAAGATATTTGAGTTTTTTAAAACGAATATATCTAGGCGTTTTTTAGTGTATAGATTCACTCCGAACTTCTACGAACCTATACACTAAAACACGTCTATATTCATTCGATTCATAAAGCTAAAACGTGTTATATTTCTGAAAGGAGGATGTAGAATGATTCAATACCGATGTGAAACCAGGATGCGGTGAGTAAATGGTGCTAGGTTTTAGTTATCTTAACAACAGTTGAGCAGAGTTTTTACATGGCTGGCTCGAGTCCTTCGTCTTCCTCTTCAACGGGACGCGATGTACCAGGCCCGGCTCCTCACGCTAGTGGCCACGGACTTCATCGGTGCCGCTTTGAGCATGAGCTATTTGATAGTTTAACTTTGTAATTCAATTCTATCTCTAGTAGTTTTCTTACTTTCAAGTCTTCTAGTACTATATAAATAGTCTAAGACTCACGATGTAATTATCTCTTGTAATATTAATACTCTCTCCGACCCATATTAGTTGACTCGAATTTGTTTAGATTCAGATGTTTTAGACATGTTTTAGTACTAGATACATTCGAATCTAGATAAATCCAAGTTAACTAATATGGGTCGGAGGGAATACAACTAGCTGAATGCCCATGCGTTGCAACTGTTTCAAATTTAGATGTTTGAAACACGTTAAGTCATTCTGAGGATTCAGTTATGCCCTTTGATATTTTGCTTCTATTTTTTTCTCAAGTTCAAGTCAATTGTGTGGCTTAAACAAATTTTGTATATTCTCTCTGTCCTAAAATAATTGACTTCACTTTGTCTAAATCCTTTAGCTAATGTTTACCAAAGAAAATACCCATTTTCAAACTTATTTGTTATGTCAAAGCACATCACAGAATAGTCCATGTGCAATTGAGACAAAGAACCCATATGACTTTATTCATACACAACCCTGCAGCGCAGATCAAACTTGTCTGTGTTAGGTTAATAGATCGTTGTATTACCAGAGGGCCAAAGGCCAGAATATATAGTACATGTACATGTGCAAATATACAGAAAGCCCCTAACATATGGGAAAACTACAATATACAAATATATACTTTAACATCCCCCCTCAAACTCATGGTGGATCTACAACACTGAGTTTGGAGAGTAAGAAATTATGCTGTGCGCGGGTTTGTGTCTTTGTAAAGAAATCTGCCAACTGCAAGTCTGAAGGCACATAATGAAGCGCAACAACCTGATCCTGCACCCGAGCACGTGTATAAAAAGCATCAACACCAATATGCTTCATGCTTGACCGGATCACGTGCAATACTGATAGCACCTGTACTGTCTGACAAAAGTAGAGTGGGTGTCGTAACAGAGACCCCAAAATCTGCAAGCAACCACCGTAACCAGGTCACCTCAGCGGTCACCGAAGCCATAGCCCGCAGCTCAGCCTCAACACTCGAACGGGAAACCGCTACCTGTTTCTTCGTCTTCCAAGCAACAAGCGAACCACCAAGAAACACACAGTAAGCAGAAAGTGAACGACGATCCGTAGGATCATTCGCCCACGTAGCATCCGAGTAGCATTGGAGCTGGAGAGAGCTAGAATGAGGGAAGAAAATGTGACGAGTAATCGTGCCACGAAGATAAAGAAGGACACGGAGGAGATGATTATAGTGAACAGTGGTAGGAGCTGAGACAAACTGACTCAGAATATGAACAGGATAAGAGATATCAGGACGAGTGACAACAAGATAAACAAGACTCCCAACAAGATGGCGATAACGAGTGGGATCGGGAAGAGGATCCCATCAGTAGGACGAAGCTTAACATTAAGCTCCATAGGAGTCTCAACGGTGTGCTCATCCGCAAGAGCAGCCCGAGCAAGAAGTTCCTGAATATACTTTTCCTGACAGATAGAAAAGCCATCAGAAGTGGAGGAAACCTCAGTCCCAAGAAAGTAGCGAAGAGGACCAAGATCAGTCGTAAGAAACTGATCATGGAGACGAGCCTTGACAAAGGCAATATACTCAGGATCATCACCAGTAATGATCATATCATCAACATAGAGAAGGAGAAGAGTACGTCCACGAGGAGAAGTGTGAACAAAAAGCGCTGGATCATGAGAACTAGGAGAGAAACTAGCAGCAGTCACCACAGAGGCAAAGCGCTCAAACCAGGCATGAGGGGCCTGCTTCAGGCCATAAAGGGAACGTCGAAGACGACAAACCATCCCATCGGGAACAGAATACCTAGGAGGAGGCTGCATATAAACCTCCTCACTCAACTCGCCATTAAGAAAAGCATTCTGAACATCAAGCTGGGACACAGACCAGCGTCGAACAGAAGCAACAGCAAGAAGAGTACGCACAGTGGTCATATGGGCCACAGGGGCAAAAGTCTCATCATAGTCACAGCCGTATTCCTGCTGAAAACCACGAGCCACAAGACGCGCTTTATAGCGCTCAAGAGATCCATCAGAGCGGGTCTTAATTTTATAGACCCACTTACACGTGATAGGACGAACACCAGAAGGGGGAGAAACAAGATCCCAGGTGCCAGTGCGCTCAAGCGCAGCGATCTCCTCAGCCATGGCAAGCTGCCATTCAGGATGACACGCGGCATCCTGATAAGAAGTCGACTCGGAGACGATAGAGAGACCATACTGACTAGGAGAGTAACGGTCTGGAGCACGACGCTGACGAACAGGCCGTGAAGAGGGAAGTTCATCCGCGGAAGACGACTCATCAGAAGAGGAGGAAGAAGGAACATCGGAGGAAGGGTCCGAAGCCGGAGAACATGGAGAACTAGGGGAACTAGACGGAGGAGATGATTGCGCCAAAAACAAAGGAGGCGCATCAGAAGAAGAAGGTGGAGGAGTAGAGACAGCGGGAGGTGTATCAGGAAAAAGAAGAAAAGAGAGATCATCAACCGGGTAAGTACCAGAGGTGGGGCGAGGATAGAAAGGACGCGTCTCATCGAACGTGACATCACGAGAGACGCGCATCCGACGACCAACGGGGTCCCAACAACGATAGCCCTTATGCTCATCACTGTAGCCGAGAAAAACACACTCACCAGACTGAGCGGTCAGTTTGGTGCGTTCGCGAGGAGGGAGAAGGACATAGAAAACGCAACCAAATAAACGAAGAGTCGAGTAGTCTGGACAGGTACCAGAGACATGCTCGAGAGGAATGCCACCCTGAAGAGTAGCAGAAGGCTGGATGTTAATGAGGTAATTCGACGTAGCGATAGCCTCAGCCCAGAAATGCGGCGGAAGAGAGGAAGCAATCATCATAGCACGGGTAGTCTCAAGAATATGACGATGCTTACGCTCGGCGACACCATTTTGAGCATGGGCGCCGGGACACGAGAACTGAGCAAGGGTGCCCCGCAGGTGCTGGGAGATATACTCTCCTGTAGAATTAGCGCGAAACACACGAATAGGAGTGGAATAGTGAGTACGAACCATGGCCACAAAACGCTGATAAATGGGAAGCACCTCACTGCGAGAGCGCATAAAAAACAACCAGGTGTACCGTGAAAAATCATCAATGAACAAAATATAGTATCGATGCCCCCCTTTTGAAGCAAAGGGAGCTGGACCCCAAACATCTGAATGAACTAAATCAAAAGGTCGCTGAGATACAGACACACTAGTAGGATAGGGAAGCTGAATCTGTTTGCCTAACCTACAACCCTGACACGAATGTAAAGACACATCTCCTGAGACAGGCACCAGAAGACCACGACGAACTAATGACGATAAACGGGAGCCACAAAGATGACCCAGCCGATGATGCCACTGCTGAAACGAGCCGGTGACAGAAGCAGCAATCGCAGGAGAACTGGCAGAGGAAGTGTCAGCGGAAGGAATGCGAAGCCAGTCTAACTCCCATAGCCCCGGAGACTCAATGCTGCGAGGGCCAGCTCCAACCAGAGCCTGTGTACGACGGTCTTGAACAACACAAGAACCAACGTCAAGAATGACATGACAACCAGAATCAGTAAGCTGACTAGCAGAGAAAAGATTCATCTTAAGATTAGGAACATGAGAAACATCAGGAACAGAGAAAGAGGAAGTAGAGAGGGTGCCTCGACTGGAAACAGGAAGAGAGGTACCATCAACCGTGATAACACAGACATGAGAAATAAGAGAGCGAAGAGCATAAAGAATAGAAGACGCAGAAGTCATATGAAAAGAAGCTCCAAAATCCAGATACCACGGGGATGACGTACCTGACTGTGTAGAAGGTGATGGTCGCGCGATGCCAGAAGAGCTAGGCACAGAACCAGCAGTACCCGACGAGGAAGAGCCTGTAGCAGCGAGCAAACTACGAAGACCATAGATAATATCCTGATCAGGCAGTGCACCAGCAGGAGGTCCAGAAGCAACGGCAGAAGATCCTGAAGAGCCAGCTTGCCGACGAGCAAGGCACTGCTGACGTAAGCGGGGATCCCTCGTCCAGCAGCCAGAGATATCGTGGCCAGGCTTGCCACAGTGGGCGCAGGGAGGACGAGAACCACGAGGCTGCTGAGGCTGACTCTGACTCTGGGTCGGCGGGGCAGAGAGTAGCGGCGGTGCTAGAGACCGCGACGAAGCCGGCGGCACGGGGGGACCACGAGCAGGAAGAACAGATGGAACCTCAAGAAGACCAGCACCACGAAGACGAGTCTCCTCAGCACGAAGCTCAGCCAGTATCTCAGAGAGCGAAACACGACCACGGGCAAGCAGCTGGGCACGACGCGGCTCAAACTCCTTGCGGAGCCGTGACAAGAACTCAAAGACGCGCTGAAACTCTAGATCCGCGCGCACAATCAGACAGCAGGGACAAGTGTTACACACAGTTGTACGAAGAGAGTCAAGCTGACGCCAAATAGCAGCACTCTGAGTATAGAACTCATCAATAGTGGAATCACCCTGCTTAAGATCATGCTCCTGACGAACCACAGACAGATAAAGAGCATCTCCAGACGGCTGATAGCGCTGACGAAGAAAAGCCCACTAAGCAGCAGCAGTGGAAAGACCCATAAACTCAGCAGCATACTGAGGCAGAACACTGGAAGTGAGAACAGCAACAGCACGAGCATCCTCATCTATCCACTGAGTGTAGTCAGCCAGATCCAGCCGGTAGGTCGCAATAGCAGTAGAATGCTCCTGGACCTTCCGATCATAATCATCCCGAGCAGTATCATCGGCACTCTGGGCTGCATCCTTGACCGCCCGAGTGGCATCGGAGGCAAGGGTAACGGGCGTCGGTGCAATAGGTGCCGTATGCGCAACGGGGCGCGGTGGACAGGAGACCTCACCGGAAAGCACACCCGAAAGGCGAAGACCGTGCATATGGACGCGCATGATGGCAGCGAAATTAGGATAATTCGCGCCATCAAAAATCACCGGGCAGCGAGGAATCGCAATATAGCCCGACGAGGAAGACATAGCTCTGTCGATTTTTTTTCTTCTTCTTCAGATCCGATCGAGATCGGACAAAAACTGGGCGGTCGGGCGTGGCAGTGGATAGCTGGGGCGAGCGGCGGCCGGGGACGGGCCGGGGACGGGGCGGCCGAAGAGGAGGCGGCGGCGGCGACCGGGGAAAGCGGCGGTGGCAGCCGGAGAGGAGGCGGCGGCGGAGGCGGAGGCGGCGACTGCGAGGGAGAAAAAAAGTCTTACGGCTCTGATACCATGTTAGGATAATAGATCGTTGTATTATCAGAGGGCCAAAGGCCAGAATATATAGTACATGTATAGGTGCAAATATACAGAAAGCCCCTAACATATGGGAAAACTGTAATATACAAATATATACTCTAACAGTCTGCACCTTTTTTTGCATTGATGATGTGAACCCTGAAGTCACAATCCTGTAATATACAAATATGTACCGTGTGAATCTTTTAAACTTGGGTATGTATGCTAAGCTTGAAACAAACGAGATTCAGTCCCATGAATATGACATGACCGCGCAGTAGGCGATGGATCATCCTTTTTTATGTCGCCGTTGCAATTTCACACGCCTTTGACGGCCGTTGCACTGAAGGAGAGATGCACTTTATCGATCTCACCTAACGCTGAAATTGACACTACCTACAGCCTACTGTATCAAATTCTTCCAAGGCTTAGGGCATATAGTTTTTTTTAAAAGTCAAACCAACTAAAGTTTGACCAAGTTTTTAGAGAAAAATATTAATATTTACACTATGTAATCCATACTCTTCATACATCATAAAACATATTTTCACATGGTATCTATAAAATAGAATAGTTCTGTGGCGCCCCGCAAAAACAACTACTAGAAAATCACGTTGTTTTTATACATTGCATCGTCATGACCGCATGCTCATGTCATCATGCCACCTTGCATTTGAGCAGCATCATCATCATGCGTGTGTTTGTACAAAACTATTTTCGAAAAGTCTGTTTTTGTTTTCTAAACGCCCGTTATTAATTCAAATCAAAACACGGGTCTCCGGATTATTTTATTTCGTCTGCCAACGGTTTTCAAAAGCGCCGTTTTAAATAATAAGATATTTAATATATTTTTAGGGGGCAGCCGTACCGGGCCGATCCGACCCAGTCGGCCACCCCCAGTACAAAAACCAGACTACCCAAACCCCTTTTCCTACCTAGCCCCCTCCACGTCACCCCAACCTATCCCATCACGCCACATCACCTCTGGCCCAAAACCCCAACCACTCCCCCGCTGCCACCTGCCCCATCCACCGCTAGCTCTCCCCACCACCACCTTTTCCCGCCAGACGCGCGCGCCTCCACACCGCCGCAGCGGACAAATCCCCCTAGCCCGACCCCACCTGTCTCCCACCCCATCCACGCGTCCCAGGCCCTGGCCCCACGCCCCACGCGCCAACTCCCGCTCGCCCCGTCCCGCACGAGCCAACCCCACCTGCCTTGGGATCCCTGCCCCGCTCCCCCTGGCCAGGCCCACCCTCCACCTGCCGAAGCGCCCACCCACCTACCGCGCCCCGCGCCCCTTCTCTCTCCCCTCCTCTCTCTTCCTCCGCCCCACCCCAAGTCCCGCGCTACCCCGCCGCCAGGGATGCCGCTCCGGCCGCCGCGTTCCACGCCCCTCGCTGCCCGGCCCGCTCTCCCTCGCCGCCGGTCGTCGTCCGCCGCCTCCACCTTCCCCTCTGGCGTCGTCGGCCTCGCCGAGATCTTCCCCCGGCGCCTCGCGCCGCCGCCTCGACGCTCCACTCCGACGACCGCCTCCTCGGTCTGGTCTGAAACCGCGGGCCACGACCGGGACGTCCACCGCGCCCTCCTGCAGCTCGCCCTCCACCGGCCTTCGCTCTGGCCGCCGCTGACGTGCCGCCGTCGCCGTACTCCCGAGCCGCCGCCACCTCGCCGATGCATCGCCTTCCTCCAGTCCGGGCCCGAGCTCCTCCCCCAGCACCTCGGCCTGACCCCGCTGCAGCCCGAGCCGCCTCCCTCTCGTCGACCGCGCTCGGCCCCCGCCGCCCTGCTCTTCCCTAGTGTCGGCCTCCTCCTCGCGAGCGACGCCGCCACAGCCTGGGTCGGCTCGGCCCTGTCAACGACGCCTGCCCTTTGTGCCGTGCAGGGTGCCCGCAGATGGTAGTCCTTGTTCCTGTTTGAGACCTCTTTTCCTCATCCACGAGCACGTGTGTGCGTGCATGCGTCTGTGTTTTGTTGTTCCGCACATGTGACCGAAAGTTAGTGAAGTGAGGCCGTGGCGATCAGCGTGTATCACTGATCTTCCGTCGACAAGATCCTCTCGCCAACAAAACAGTCGCCAAGATCTACATTGAAACCCCAAGCACTCCGCCGTGGTACCCGGAGATCTCCCTCAAGGAACCGTTTAGACCCCGGACCCGAAGACCACAGATGCGACAAGTAATCCATCCTGGATCCGATGACCGAGCCCGACACAAGATCTGCTTCCCGAAACGACAAGTACTTCACCCCCCGGACGCCAAGGTCGCCACCGGAACGCCAAGTTCTTCTTCCCGAACGTCAAGACCGACTCGATGGCGCGGACCCGACAAGATCTTCGCGACGACAAGATCGACACCGACCAGGGCGAATCCGATTCGCCCCCGACGCCAAACCAAGTCCTTCTTCCCGGGACGCCAAACTCTCCTTCCGTTGTCCGAGTCCGAGCCCGTCGAACCTTGTCGAACCCCTGAACCCCCGGAGTCAGGATCTTCCGAACCCAGATGTGTGAACCTTTTCCTGAGTCCCTATTTTATAAATGCTATATATAAACTGTTACATATTAAATGGTTCTTGCTTGCATCTCATCATGTGGGTTTCGGGCATTAAGTCAATGCATCTAATAATTAAAAATGGAGTCTATATGCAGGCTATTCCGGTCTTATTCCGGACTCCATTTAAATTTGTGTAGCAAACCGATGCCATGTTTCACCCTGTTAATACAACATTTAAATTGCCGGGTAGCTAAATAACTTGAACCGTTAATTAAATGTCGGTACCCCGGTTCCGCTTAATATGGCCTAATTGCACCGCATCTGCATCATATCATAACCATTCCGGATCTTCTGCCGTAGTATTAAATATTGCATCCGATGTTTCTTCTAGTGTTGCTTCTTCGAGGATTAGGCCGATGAGTGGATGCGAGTACCGACAAGTTCTCTGGTCATGATCCGTCGGCAGTGTTTCCCAGGCGAGCATCTCTCCCCCTTCTACCTATTTTGCATTTATAATCTTTATTTCTTCCTGTTGATCTATTGCTATCCGTGTCACGATGCTTTAGTTTCCGCACCCCGGTTATATCCCGTGCAGCATCTATATTGCCTCGGACACCTCCTATTACCTATGTTTGGTAGACAGCTGGCCTTGCGAGTCGTAGTCGCTTGCTCAGGTGTGATCTCGTGTTGTCAAGTACCACAATTGTTGGAACGCTGGCAGATGTTTATTGGTGGAGATGTTTAATGGTGGAGATGCTTAACGATGGAGATGATCATGGCTTACATCTTTACTTGTTAAATTAAGAGGCTGAAAATAGATATAATGCAGAGGCACCGGTGGGTAATAGTCAATATTTGATTCTTAACCGCTCACTAGTGTCCCCTAGGACCCGAGTTCTTGACACCTGTTCCGAGATCGAGCGCGCTAACCATAGGTGGGGTGTGTGGGCACCCCCATTGGCTTACTACCTGTTTTCAAAGCACTGTACCGGGGGCCACAAGTAGTTTGGGGCTTTATTACTATTCTGTACTTATGCCATGTTACTGATTTATTTAAGATTGTGCGTGGAGCACCTGTACTGTTTAGGATGTGGAATGTTTTCGCGGTATCGACAAGCCCAGACACACTTTTCGGGTTCCCAGTCGTTTACAGCCATTGACACAAACCCTGGGTCCGTTCCGGAGCCGGCCGACTACGTTGCGGGTAGCTTAGTGGGGTGGCCCCCATGTACTTGCTTTGGGTCTGGGAAACGTCATGACTTAGGACCCGCCGACATACCGATGGGTGTATGTTAATTGATCTGGCAAAAATGGTCGAAGTGCGTGTGGATACTTTGGTGCACCCCTGCAGGGTTAAATCTTTTCGAAAAGCCGTGTCCGCGGTTATGGACGACTTGGAGCACAGTTTCTCGACCATAGACAACTATAACTAAAGTTTACTGTTATAATTTGACTTGTATGTGAGAAGACTAGTAAGTGGGATAACTGCCTTGGAAAGATTAAATAAAATTGCCAACTGTGTGAGTTTCCTCGGCTGGACTTCCTTGTTTGGTCTCGAGGGGGAATACTAGGATGGGTATGTTTGGTGTTAGTATCAGGTTGGATCCGAATAGGTCTTTCTTATCCCTCTCTTATAGCCGCCAGTATTACAGAGTCTCTATAGGTTGTTTCGTGTCGCTGCGCTGCCGCTTCAGCCCACCATACCTATATAGGCGAGAGCCGCCGAATTCTAGCCTCGCCATGTGCTGGCCTCAGTACCGCTCCTCTTTTTTCCTTTGCCCTTTGTCGGCACCCCCTTTTGTTTTAGCAGGTTTGAGATCAACGTCGTTAGCAGGGTTACCCTTCCGGCTTGGCCTGGGCAGGGTTATGGACGCCATTGGATATTCTTCAGGGCTCTTAGCCCCATTTGTATCTTGTCCGTAGTCAGACGCTCTATCATTTTCAAGGTGATTTGGATCTTTGTATATTATATCTGCATTCTTGACTCATGGAGTTGCTGATGTATATATGTTCTATGGGTCCCATCGAGGACTGTTGTGTAATGGTATTACTTTGTTTTCCACCTGCACGAAAGTGCCCGGTGGGCGTCCTTGAATCGTTTCTATGCGGGTTTGGCGGAAAGGGCTAAAACTTGCATAGGGCCGATTCGAGGGTGTTACAGAGTGGTATCAGAGCTCAGCAGTTGCGACACCCCTCAAGTCTAGCCTGTAGGATAACCTAGCTAACGCCCGAAGTAGAGTGTCAAAACTATTTTTGCAAAATTGGCTGGATAGATCTGATTAGGTCTGCTTTTACTCCTTACCCCTTGCTGTTCTCCTCTTACCTCTGCGTGTTTTGAATCTGCTCTCTTATCTTTTCTTCGAGTCCAGGAATTCTCGTGGTTGGGTTTCCGTCGTACCTTCAGGGTTTCGCTTCCTCCTTTGGCAACGGTGCCTCTAGATCCGGTCTTCGTGCTATCTGCGGAATCATTCATTTGTTGGTCTTCTCTTTGTTCCTTGTTGTACCTTCCGGTGTTTTCCGACGCGACGACATCAGCTACGCCAGATCCGATGCAGAGCCTGCATCACTCCTTTGTTCCGAACCTCGATTGTCGAGATCTTCAATCTGATTCCGAGAATGGATGCACGCTTTTCTACTGATTGTGCGAAGTAATAGTTTGGGTGCGTGATGGATTGGGCCCCATGCCGACTACCCTTTATATTCGCTCTTGTACATTGTAGTGGATGAGAATGCATCGTTTCTCTCTTTCTATCAGAGTAAGAGGTGGCTTAATTTGTTGATGCCTTTACCTTCGTCCTTTGTTACCGGAGTGTCCTCTCGACGATCACGGACAGCGACCCCTTGTTGGTGGTGTCGCCGATTCAAGACGAAGAAGGAACCTTTGTTAGTGGTGTCGCGAGGATCTACACGAAGCAGGAAGATTCAGATCGTCGGTCTTCTTCTCGGTACCATGAGGCGGATCTCGAGGGCGAGATCCATTGTTAGTGGTGTCGAATTGTGGCGCCCCGCAAAAACCACTACTAGAAAATCGCGTTGTTTTTATGCATTGCATCGTCATGACCGCATGCTCATGTCATCATGCCACCTTGCATTTGAGCATCGTCATCATCATGCATGTGTTTGAACAAAACTATTTTCGAAAAGTCTGTTTTTGTTTTCTAAACGCCCCGTTATTAATTCAAATCAAAACCCGGGTCTCCGGATTATTTTGTTTCGTCTACCAACGGTTTTCAAAAGCCCCGTTTTAAATAATAAGATATTTAATTTATTTTTAGGGGGCAGCCGTACCGGGTCGATCCGACCCAGTCGGCCACCCCCAGTATAAAAACCAGACTACCCAAATGATGGGTTCGTAGCATGGAAAACAAAAAATTTCTACCGCAAGAGCGAACAAAAACCCAGATCTAATCTTGATAAAAGCCAAGATCTAATCTATTAGACATATGCAACGAGATAGATAGGAGCTAACCCTCGTAGATCAGAAAGCGTTAACGAGATTAGATCTCGTGGTTGATGTAGTCGATCACTTGCCGATCTCAAGATCGTGTGGACGATCCTTCCGGCGTCACGTTCCGGCAGCGCTTCCGCAGTCGGTCAAGTGGATGATCCTTCCGGCGCCGCGTTTCGGCAGCGCTTCCGCAGTCGGTCACACGTGCGGAGTCGAAGTAAACCTTCCTCTCCTCGTTCCAGCGAGCAGCAGAGGTAGTAGATCTTCTCCACGGAATCCCAGCAGCACGACGGCGTGGTGGTGGTGGTGGAGTAGAGAATTCTGAAGGGCTTCGCCTATGCCTGTGCAGAAGAAAGGAGGAGGAGAGAGGCGGCAGAGATTGGAGTTATGGGAGAGGGCTTGGAGGGGGCGCCCCTGCCCCTCTATTTAAAGGGGGGCGCCTTGGGAGGGGGAGTCCTAGTAGGACTCCCCACCTCCTAGGCCGGCGGATTGGGGAGGGGGGGAGGAGTCCTCCTCCCCCACGACTCCTAGTCTTGACCCACCAGGAATCCTTGATCCCTTCCTTGCTTTTCAAGCAAACTCCAAGAAACCTTCCAGAACCTTCCGGAACATTCCGAAACCTTCTAGAATCCTCATACAAATACTCCGGAACATTTCCTAACTCAGAAAATGATCCCCAATATATGAATCTTAGTCTCTGGACAATTCCAGATCTCCTCGTGATGTCCCGGATCCATTCTGAGACTCCGAACAACATTCGGTCTCCAACGCACATTCCATATCTACTTAAAACAACTTCGAACCTTAGGTGTGTCACCCTATGGTTCGTGAATATGTAGACATGACAGAGACACATCTCCTATCAATAACCATTAGCGGGACCTGGAGATCCATAATGGCTCCCACATACTCAACGATGACTTCGTGATCGATTGAACCATTTACATACGAAACCTATTCCCTCTGTCACGCGATACTATACTTATCCGAGGTTTGATCGTCGGCATCTCCATACCTAGTTCTACCTCGTTACTGATAAGTACTCTTTACTCGTTCCGTGATATGCCATCCCTTGTGACCCAGTCACATGCTTGCAAGCTAACTAGACGACATTTCACCGAGAGGGTCCTGAGCATATCTATCCGTCATATGGATGGACAAATCCCAATCTTGGTCCATGCGCTTCAACACATACTTTCAGAATACTCAATGACACCTTGATTATCACCCAGTTACGAAGCAGTGTTTGATGTCATCAAAGTACCCATCCGGTGATGGTGATTAACACAACCTCATGGTCGAAGGATTAGGTTACTATGCATTTAAAAGCTTACAGCAATACGAACTTAATGACTTGATCCTATGCTACGCTTACTATGGGTGTGTGTCCATTACATCATTCTCCTAATGATATAACCTTGTTATTAATCACATCCTAATGTTCATGATCAGGAAACCATGATCATCAATTAATCAACAAGCTAGTTCAACAAGAGGCTTACTAGGGACTCTCTTATGTTTACAAAACACACATGTATTAGTGTTTCCTAATAATACAATTATAGCATGGGATGTAAACATTCATCATAAACACAAAGATATAATAATAACCACTTTTATTATTGCCTCTTGGGCATATCTCCAACAGTCTCCCACTTGCACTAGAGTCAATAATCTAGATTACATGGTAATATACCGAACACCCATGACGTTCTGGTGTTGGTCATGCTTTGCCCTAGGGAGAGGTTTAGTCAACGGATCTGCCACATTCAGATCAGTGTGTACATTGCAAATCTTTATGTCACCATCTCGGACATACTCGCGAATAGCGTGGAAATGTAGCTTGATGTGCTTCAGCTTGCTATGTGACCTTGGCTCCTGTGCATTAGCTATGGCACATGTGTTGTCACAGTAGATGGCCATCGGGTCCAACGCACTGGGAACCACGCCAAGTTCTGTAATGAATTCCTTCATCCATACGGCTTCTTGTGCAGCCTCTGAAGCAGCTATGTATTCCGATTCAGTTGAAGATTTCGGCACAACGCTTTGCTTTGCACTCCTCCAGCTCACTGCAACACCATTCAAAATAAATACGTATCCCGACTGTGACTTCGAGTCATCCGGATCGGTGTTCCAACTAGCATCGGTGTAACCGTTTACAACAAGCTGTTCATCACCTCCATAAGGAAGAACCATATCCTTAGTCCTATTTAGGTACTTTAGGATATTCTTGACCGCTGTCCAGTGCTCCATTCCAGGATCACTTTGATATCTGCTAGTCAAACTAACAGCATGTGCTATATCCGGTCTTGTACACAGCATAGCATACATGATGGAACCTATGGCCGAGGCATAGGGAATATTATTCATTTTCTCTCTATCTTCTGCCGTAGCTGGACTTTGAGTTTTACTCAAGGTCTTACCTGACAACATGGGCACGAACCCTTTCTTGCTATCTTCCATTCTAAACTTCTTTAGAATTTTGTCCAAGTATACTTTGTGAAAGCGCTATTAGGCGTTTTGATCTATCTCTATAAATCTTGATGCCTAGAATGTATGCCGCTTCGCCAAGATCCTTCATTGAAAAACTATTATTCAAATAAGTTTTGACGCTATTAAGAAGTTCTATATCATTCCCAATCAACAATATGTCATCTACATATAGTACTAGGAATGCTATAGAGCTCCCACTCACTTTCTTGTAAATACAAGCTTCTCCATAAGTTTGTATAAACCCAAATTTTTTGATTACTTTATCAAAACGTTGATTCCAACTCCGGGATGCTTGCTTCAGTCCATAAATGGAGCGCTGAAGCTTGCATACCTTGTCAGCATCTTTAGGATCGACAAAACCCTTGGGTTGTACCATATACAACTCTTCCTCAATGTCACCATTAAGGAACGCCGTTTTGACATCCATCTGCCAAATCTCATAATCGAAATATGCAGCAATTGCTATCAAAATCCTCACAGACTTTAGCTTCGCTACTGGTGAGAAGGTCTCATCATAGTCAACTCCTTGAATTTGTCAGAACCCTTTCGCGACAAATCGAGCTTTATAGACGGTAACATTACCATCAGCATCTGTTTTTCTCTTGAAAATCCATTTGTTCTCGACAGCCTTACGGCCATCCGGTAAGTCCACCAAAGTCCACACTTGGTTTTCGTACATGGATCCCATTTCGGATTTCATGGCTTCTAGCCATTTGTCGGAATATGGGCTCACCATAGCTTCTTCATACGTCGCAGGGTCATCAGCGTTGTCCACCAACATGACGTTCAAGGCAGAGTCATACCAATCAGGAGTGGTACGAACCCTCGTTGACCTGCGAGGTTCAGCAGTAACTTTGTTTGAAGTTTCATGATCATTATCATTAGCTTCCTCTCCAATTGGTGTAGGCGGCACAAAAACATCTTCCGGTGCTGCGCTACTCTCAAATCCGAGAGAAGGTTCAATAACCTCATCGAGTTCTACTTTCCTTCCAGTCACCTCTTTCGAGAGAAACTCCTTCTCAAGAAAGGATGCATTCTTGGCAACGAAAACTTTGCCTTCGGATCTATGATAGAAGGTATACCCAATTGTTTCTTTAGGGTATCCTATGAATACGCATTTCTCCGCTTTGGGTTCTAGCTTATCAGGTTGTAACTTCTTTACATATGCCTCGCAACCCCAAACTTTAAGGAACGACAACTTAGGTTTCTTACCAAACCACAATTCGTACGGTGTCGTTTCAACGGATTTAGATGGTGCCCTATTTAAAGTGAATGCGGCTGTCTCTAATGCATAGCCCCAAAATGATAACGGTAAATCCGTAAGAGACATCATAGACCGAACCATATCTAAGAGAGTTCAATTACGACGTTCGGACACACCATTACGCTGTGGTGTTCCCGGCGGTGTCAACTGTGAAAGTATTCCACATTTCTTTAAATGCATGCCAAACTCATAACTCAGATAGTCACCTCCGCGGTCAGAACGCAGAAACTTAATCTTCTTGTTACGATGATTTTCCACTTCACTTTGAAATTCCTTAAACTTCTCGAAAGTTTCGGACTTATGTTTCATAAAGTAGACATACCCATATCTACTCAAGTCATCCGTGAAAGTGAGAACATAACGATATCCACCACGCGATGCTTCACTCATTGGACCGCACACATCGGTATGTATTATTTCCAATAAGTCTGTAGCTCGCTCCATTATTCCAGAGAATGGAGTCTTAGTCATTTTTCCCATTAGACATGCTTCGCATCTCTCAAGTGATTCAAAATCAAGTGATTCAGGAAGTCCATCAGAATGGAGTTTCTTCATACGCTTCACTCCAATGTGACCAAGACGACAGTGCCACATGTATGTAGAATTATCATTCAATTTTATTCGTTTAGCATCTATGTTGTGAACATGTGTATCACTACTATCGAGATTCAGTAAGAATAAGCCATTCATCTCAGGTGCATTACCATAAAAGATATTACTAATATAAATCGAACAACCTTTATTCTCGGACTTAAAAGAGTAACCGTCTCGCAATAAACAGGATCCAGATATAATGTTCATGCTTAACGCAGGCACCAAATAACAATTATTTAAATTTAAAACTAATCCCGAAGGTAGATGTAGAGGGAGCGTGCCGACGGCGATCACATCAACCTTGGAGCCATTTCCAACGCGCATCGTCACCTCGTCTCTTGCCAGTCTTCATTTATTTCGCAGCTCCTGTTTCGAGTTACAAATATGAGCAACCGAACTAGTATCAAATACCCAGGTACTACTACGATTACTAGTAAGATATACATCTATAACATATATATCAAATATACCTTTCTTCTTGATGTTGCCGTTCTTCAGATCCGCCAGGTACTTGGGGCAGTTACGCTTCCAGTGACCAGCTTCCTTGCAGTAGAAGCACTCAATTTCAGGCTTAGGACCAGCCTTGGGCTTCTTAGCAGGTGCGGCAGCTTTCTTGCCGTCCTTCTTGAAGTTGCCCTTGTTCTTAGGCTTGCCCCGTCTCTTAAAATTGGTGGTCTTATTGACCATCAACACTTGGTGCTCCTTCTTGATCTCCACTTCAGCAGTTTTCAGCATGGACGACAGTTCAGGCAACGTCTTGTTCATGCAGTGCATGTTGTAGTTCATCACAATTTCTTGTAACTTGGTGGCAGTGATTGAAGGAGACGGTGAATCCTCAATTCATTAGGAATCGATATTCCCAACTCTTGGAGCTTCTTCGCGTACCCAGACATGGTGAGCACGTGCTCGCTAACGGAGCTTCCCTCTTCCATCTTACAGTTAAAGAATTTTTCGGAGGCCTCATAGCTCTCCATGGCCGCGCGAGTCTCAAAAATTAGCCTGAGCTCCTTAATGATCTCGAACGGGTCGTGGTGCTCAAAACGCTTCTGGAGCTCCGATTCTAAACCGTACAGGATGGCACACTGAACTGTGGAGTAATGATTTTTCCGAGTGGCGAAAACATTCTTTTCGTCATCGGTGGCATTATCTGCAGGTGGGTCACCTGGCGGTGCATCGAGCACATAGGTCAACTGACCAGCCCTGAGGACGATCTTCAGTCCACGGAACCAGTCCGTGAAATTGCTTCCATTGTTCTTAAGCTTTTCTTTCTCTCGGAACGCATTGAAATTGATGGAGGGGGTCGCCATAATCTACAACAATTTGCAAGTAGTTTAGACTAAGTTTATGACAAATTGAGTTCAAATTTAATTCTTAAACTAACTAGGTGAACTCCCACTCAAAACAACATCCCTCACATTGTCTTAGTGATTACACGAACCAAGTGCACTACACCAAGTCCGATCTTCACGAGAGAAGATGTAGTTTCATCGGCGAACAATCTTCATGTTCATCATATCATTTATATGACTCATGCTCTACCTTTCGGTATTCCGTGTTTCGAGACCATGTCTGTACATGCTAGGCTCATCAAGATAGCCTTAGTTTCCGCATGTGCAAATCTGGCTTGCACCCGTTGTATGCACACGTAGAATCTATCACATCCGATCATCACGAGATGCTTCGAAACGATGAGTCTTAGCAACGGTGCTAACTAAGGGTGAACACTTTATTACTTGATATTTAGTGAGAGGGATCATCTTATAATGCTACCGTCACGATCTAAGCAATACAAGATGCATAAAGGATTAACATCACAGGCAATTCATAATTAGTGTGATATGATATGGCCTTTTCTTCTTGCGCCTTTGATCTCCATCTCCAAAGCACGAACATGATCTCCATCATCACCAGCATTGCGTCAAGGTCGGTGGCGCCGCTTCATGGTTGTCCATCATCACCAGCAACTATTACAACTACTTGGAATAAAGCTATTACAAGATGAATAGACACGTAGGTCTTAACAGAAATAAAGACAACCATTAGGCTCCTGCCGGTTGCCATATTACAACAAGGATCATTGCATACATCAAATACAATCACAATCACATGATGGCCATATCACATCACAAAACCCCTGCAAAAACAAGTTAGACGCCTCTAATTTTCTTTGCAAGTTTTACGTGGTTTGGGGCTTTCGCATAAGACCGATCTTACCTACGAACAAGAACCACAACGTTGATACAAGTGTTGTCAAGATGCTCATTGTAAATTGAATCTTAACTATGGTGGGAGAGACAGACACCCGCAAAACCACTTGTGCAAAGCAAGTTGCACGTCAAGCGTGGAGCAAGTCTCATGTGCGATGACATGTAATGTTAGCCCGAGCCGCTTCATCCCACCATGCCGCAAGATGCGAAGTACACACTAAGACACCGACAACAAAAGCATCAACGCCCACAAAAACATTGTGTTCTACTCGTGCAACAGATCTACGCATAGATACGGCTCTGATACCACTGATGGGTTTGTAGCATGGAAAACAAAAAAATTCTACCGCAAGAACGAACAAAAACCCAGATCTAATCTAGATAAGAGCCAAGATCTAATCTATTAGACATATGCAACGAGATAGATAGGAACTAACCCTCGTAGATCCGAAAGCGTTAACGAGATTAGATCTCGTGGTTGATGTAGTCGATCACTTGCCGATCTCAAGATCGTGTGGACGATCCTTCTGGTGTCGCATTCCGGTAGCGCTTCCGCAGTCGGTCAAGTGGACGATCCTTCTGGCGCTGCGTTTCGGTAGCGCTTCCGCAGTCGGTCACACGTGCGGAGTCGAAGTAGACCTTCCTCTCCTCGTTCCAGCGAGCAGCGGAGGTAGTAGATCTTCTCCACGGAATCCCAGCAGCACGACGGCGTGGTGGTGGTGGTGGAGTAGAGAATTCTGCAGGGCTTCGCCTATTCCTGTGCAGAAGAAAGGAGGAGGAGAGTGGCGGCAGAGATTGGAGTTATGGGAGAGGGCTTGGAGGGGGCGCCCCTGCCCCTCTATTTAAAGGGGGGAGGGCGCCTTGGGAGGGGGAGTCCTAGTAGGACTCCCCACCTCCTAGGCCGGCGGATTGGGGAGGGGGGGAGGAGTCCTCCTCCCCCACGACTCCTAGTCTTGACCCACCAAGACTCCTTGATCCCTTCCTTGGTTTTCAAGCAAACTCCAAGAAACCTTCCAGAACCTTCCGGAACATTCCGAAACCTTCTAGAATCCTCATACAAATACTCCGGAACATTTCCTAACTCAGAAAATGATCCCCAATATATGAATCTTAGTCTCCGGACAATTCCGGATCTCCTCGTGATGTCCCGGATCCATTCCGAGACTCCGAACAACATTCGGTCTCCAACGCACATTCCATATCTACTTAAAACAACTTCGAACCTTAAGTGTGTCACCCTACGGTTCGTGAATATGTAGACATGACAGAGACACATCTCCTATCAATAACCATTAGCGGGACCTGGAGATCCATAATGGCTCCCACATACTCAACGATGACTTCGTGATCGATTGAACCATTTACATACGAAACCAATTCCCTTTGTCACGCGATACTATACTTATCCGAGGTTTGATCGTCAGCATCTCCATACCTAGTTCTACCTTGTTACTGATAAGTACTCTTTACTCGTTCCGTGATATGTCATCCCTTGTGACCCATTCACATGCTTGCAAGCTAACTAGACGACATTTCACCGAGAGGGCCCAGAGCATATCTATCCGTCATATGGATGGAAAAATCCCAATCTTGGTCCATGCGCTTCAACACATACTTTCAGAATACCCAATGACACCTTTATGACCACCCAGTTACGAAGCGGTGTTTGATGTCATCAAAGTACCCATCCGGTGATGGTGATTAACACAACCTCATGGTCGAAGGATTAGGTTACTATGCATTCAAAAGCTTACAGCAATACGAACTTAATGACTTGATATTATGCTACGCTTACTATGGGTGTGTGTCCATTACATCATTCTCCTAATGATATAACCTTGTTATTAATCACATCCTAATGTCCATGATCAGGAAACCATGATCATCAATTAATCAACAAGCTAGTTCAACAAGAGGCTTACTAGGGACTCTCTTATGTTTGCAAAACACACATGTATTAGTGTTTCCTAATAATACAATTATAGCATGGGATGTAAACATTCATCATAAACACAAAGATATAATAATAACCACTTTTATTATTGCCTCTTGGGCATATCTCCAACACCAAACCCCTTTTCCTACCCCACCCTATCCTACCCAGCCCCCTCCACCTCACCCCAACCTATCCCATCACGCCACATCACCTCTGGCCCAAAACCCCAACCACTCCCCCGCTGCCACCTGCCCCATCCACCGCCAGCTCTTCCCACCACCACCTTTTCCCGCCAGACGCGCGCGCCTCCACATCGCCGCAGCGGACAAATCCCCCTAGCCCGACCCCACCTGTCCCCCACCCCGTCCACGCGTCCTAGGCCCTAGCCCCGCGCCCCACGCGCCAACTCTCGCTCGCCCCGTCCCGCACGAGCCAACCCCGCCTGCCTTGGGATCCCCGCCCCGCTCCCCCTGGCCAAGCCTACCCTCCACCTGCCGACGCGCCAACCCACCTACCGGGCCCCGCGCCCCGCGCCCCTTCTCTCTCCCCCTCCTCTCTCTTCCTCCGCCCCACCCCAAGTCCCGCGCTACCCCGCCACCAGGGATGCCGCTCCGGCTGCCGCGTTCCATGCCCCTTGCCGCCCGGCCCACGCTCCCTCGCCGCCTGTCGTTGTCCGCCGCCTCCACCTTCCCCTCTGGCGTCGTCGGCCTCGCCGAGATCTTCCCCCGCCGCCTCGCGCCGCCGCCTCCATGCTCCACTCCGACGACCGCCTCCTCGGTCTCGTCTGCGACCGCGGGCCACGACCGTGACGTCCACCGCGCCCTCCTGCAGCTCGCCCTCCACCGGCCTTCGCTCCGGCCGCTGCTGACGTGCCGTCGTCGCCGTACTCCCGAGCCACCGCCACCTCGCTGACGCATCGCCTTCCTCCGGTCCGGGCCCGAGCTCCTCCCCCAGCACCTCGGCCTCACCCCACTGAAGCCCGAGCCGCCTCCCTCTCGTCGACCGCGCTCGGCCCCCGCCGCCCTGCTCTTCCCTAGTGTCGGCCTCCTCCTCGCGAGCGATGCCGCCACAGCCTGGGTCGGCTCGGCCCTGTCAATGACGCCTGCCCTTTGTGCCGTGCAGGGTGCCCGCAGATGGTAGTCCCTGTTCCTGTTTGAGACCTCTTTTCCTCATCCGCGAGCACGTGTGTGCGTGTATGCGTCTGTGTTTTGTTGTTCCGCACATGTGACCGAAAGTTAGTGAAGTGAGGCCGTGGCGATCAGCGTGTATCACTGATCTTCCGTCGACAAGATCCTCTCGCCAACAAAACAGTCGCCAAGATCTACATCGAAACCCCGAGCACTCCGCCGCGGTACCCGGAGATCTCCCTCAAGGAACCATCGAGACCCCGGGCCCGAAGACCATAGATGCGACAAGTACTCCATCCTGGATCCGATGACCGAGCCCGACACAAGATCTGCTTCCCGGAACGATAAGAACTTCACCCCCCCCGGACGCCAAGGTCGCCACCGGAATGCCAAGTTCTTCTTCCCGAACGTCAAGACCGACTCGATGACGCGGACCCGACAAGGTCTTCGCGACGACAAGATCGACACCGACCAGGGCGAATCCGATTCGCACCCGACGCCAAACCAAGTCCTTCTTCCCGGGACGCCAAGCTCTCCTTCCGTTGTCCGAGTCCGACCCCCGTCGAACCTTGTCGAACCCCTGAACCCCCGGAGTCAGGATCTTCCGAACCCAGATGTGTGAACCTTTTCCTGAGTCCTATTTTATAAATGCTATATATAAACTGTTGCATATTAAATGGTTCTTGCTTGCATCTCATCATGTGGGTTTCGGGCATTAAGTCAATGCATCTAATAATTAAAAATAGAGTCTATACGCGGGCTATTCTGGTCTTATTCCGGACTCTATTTAAATTTGTGTAGCAAACCGATGCCATGTTTCACCCTATTAATACAACATTTAAATTGCGGGGTAGCTAAATAACTTGAACCGTTTAATTAAATGTCGAGACCCTGGTTCCGCTTAATATGGCCTAATTGCACTTCATCTGCATCATATCATAACCATGCCGGATCTTCTGCCGTAGTATTAAATATTGCATCCGATGTTTCTTCTAGTGTTTCTTCTTTGAGGATTAGGCCGATGAGTGGATGCGAGTATCGACGAGTTCTCCGGTTATGATCCGTCGGCAGTGTTTCCCAGGCGAGCATCTCTCCCCCTTCTACCTATTTTGCATTTATAGTCTTTATTTCCTCCTGTTGATCTATTGCTATCCGTGTCGTGATGCTTTAGTTTCCGCACCCCAGTTATATCCCGTGCAGCCTCTATATTGCCTCGGACACCTCCTATTACCTGTGTTTGGTAGACAGCTGGCCTTGTGAGTCATAGTCGCTTGCTCAGGTGTGATCTCGTGTTGTCAAGTACCACAATTGTTGGAACGCTGGCAGATGTTTATTGGTGGAGATGTTTAATGGTGGAGATGCTTAACGATGGAGATGATCATGGCTTACATCTTTACTTGTTAAATTAAGAGGCTGAAAATAGATATAATGCAGAGGCACCGGTGGGTAATAGTCAATATTTGATTCTTAACCGCTCACTAGTGTCCCCTAGGACCCGAGTTCTTGACACCTGTTCCGAGATCGAGCGCGCTAACCACAGGTGGGGTGTGTGGGCACCCCCATCGGCTTACTACCTATTTTCAAAGCACTGTACCGGGGGCCACAAGTAGTTTGGGGCGTTATTACTATTCTGTACTTATGCCATGTTACTGCTTTATTTAAGATTGTGCGTGGAGCACCTGTACTATTTAGGATGTGGAATGTTTTCGCGGTATCGACAAGCCCAGTCACACTTTTCGGGTTCCCAGTCGTTTACAGCCATTGACACAAACCCTGGGTCCGTTCTGGAGCCGGCCGACTTTGTTGCGGGTAGCTTAGTGGGGTGGCCCCCATGTACTTGCTTTGGGTCTGGGAAACGTCATGACTTAGGCCCCGCCGACATACCGATGGGTGTATGTTAATTAATCTGGAAAAAATGGTCGAAGTGCGTGTAGATACTTTGGTGCACCACTGCAGGGTTAAATCTTTTCGAAAAGCCGTGTCCGCGGTTATGGATGACTTGGAGCACAGTTTCTCGACCATAGACAACTATAACTAAAGTTTACTGTTATAATTTGACTTGTATGTGAGAAGACTAGTAAGTGGGATAACTGCCTTGGAAAGATTAAATAAAATTGCCAACCGTGTGAGTTTCCTAGGCTAGACTTCCTCGTTTGGTCTCGAGGGGGAATACCAGGATGGGTATGTTTGGTGTTAGTATCAGGTTGGATCCGAATAGGTCTTTCTTATCCCTCTCTTATAGCCGCCAGTATTACAGAGTCTCTATAGGTTGTTTCGTGTCGCTGCGCTGCCGCTTCAGCCCACCATACCTATGTAGGCGAGAGACGCCGAATTCTAGCCTCGCCATGTGCTGGCCTCAGTACTGACGCTCCTCTTTTTCCTTTGCCCTTTGTCGGCACCCCTTTTGTTTTAGCAGGTTTGAGATCGACGTCGTTAGCAGGGTTACCCTTCCGACTTGTCCTAGGCAGGGTTATGGACGCCATTGGTTATTTTTCAGGGCTCTTAGCCCCATTTGTATCTTGTCCATAGTCGGACGCTCTATTGTTTTCAAGGTGATTTGGATCTTTGTATATTATATCTGTATTCTTGACTCATGGAGTCGCTGATGTATATATGTTCTATGGGTCCCATCGAGGACTGTTGTGTAATGGTATTACTTCGTTTTCCACCTGCACGAAAGTGCCCGGTGGGCGTCCTTGAATCGTTTCTATGCGGGTTTGGCGGAAAGGGCTAAAACTTGCATAGGGCCGATTCGAGGGTGTTACAGAGTGGTATTAGAGCTCAGCAGTTCTGACACCCCTCAAGTCTAGCCTGTAGGATAACCTAGCTAACGGCCGAAGTAGAGTGTCAAAACTATTTTTGCAAAATTGGTTGGATAGATCTGATTAGGTCTGCTTTTACTCCTTACCCCTTGCTGTTCTCCTCTTACCTCTGTGTGTTTTGAATCTCCTCTCTTATCTTTTCTTCGAGTCCAGGAATTCTCGTGGTTGGGTTTCCGTCGTACCTTCAGGGTTTCGCTTCCTCCTTTGGCAACGGCGCTTCTACATCTGGTCTTCGTGCTATCTGTGGAATCATTCATTTGTTGGTCTTCTCTTTGATCCTTGTTGTACCTTCCGGTGTTTTCCGACGCGACGACATCAGCTACGCCAGATCCGATGCAGAGCCTGCATCACTCCTTTGTTCTGAACCTCGATTCTCAAGATCTTCACTCTGATTTCGAGAATGGATGCGCGCTTTTCTACTGATTGTGCGGAGTAATAGTTTGGGTGCGTGATGGATTGGCCCCCATGCCGACTACCCTTTCTATTCGCTCTTGTACATTGAAGTGGATGAGAATGCATCGTTTCTCTCTTTCTATCGGAGTTAGAGGTGGCTTAATTTGTTGATGCCTTTACCTTCGTCCTTTGTTACCGGCGTGTCCTCTCAACGATCACGGACAGCGACCCCTTGTTGGTGGTGTCGCCGATTCAAGACGAAGAAGGAACCTTTGTTAGTGGTGTCGCGAGGATCTACACGAAGCGGGAAGATTCAGATCGTCGGTCTTCTTCCCGGTACCATGAGGCGGATCTCGAGGGCGAGATCCATTGTTAGTGGTGTCGAATTGTGGCACCCCGCAAAAACCACTACTAGAAAATCACGTTGTTTTTATGCATTGCATCGTCATGACCGCATGCTCATGTCATCATGCCACCTTGCATTTGAGCATCGTCATCATCATGCATGTGTTTGTACAAAACTATTTTCGAAAAGTCTATTTTTGTTTTCTAAACGCCCTGTTATTAATTCAAATCAAAACCCGGGTCTCCGGATTATTTTGTTTCGTCTACCAACGGTTTTCAAAAGCCCTGTTTTAAATAATAAGATATTTAATTTATTTTTAGGGGGCAGCCGTACCGGGCCGATCCGACCCAGTCGGCCACCCCCAGTACAAAAACCAGACGACCCAAACCCCTTTTCCTACCCCACCCTATCCTACCCAGCCCCCTCCACCTCACCCCAACCTATCCCATCACGCCACATCACCTCTGGCCCAAAACCCTAACCACTCCCCCGCTACCACCTGCCCCATCCACCGCCAGCTCTCAGCACCACCAACTTTTCCTGCCAGACGTGCGCGCCTCCACACCGCCGCAGCGGACAAATCACCCTAGCCCGACCCCACCTGTCCCCCACCCCGTCCACGCGTCACAGGCCCTAGCCCCGCGCCCCACGTGCCAACTCCCGCTCGCCCCGTCGCACACGAGCCAACCCCGCCTGCCTTGGGATCCCCGCCCCGCTCCCCCTGGCCAGGCCCACCCTCCACCTGCCGATGCGCCCACCCACCTACCGCGCCCCGCGCCCCTTCTCTCTCCCCCTCCTCTCTCTTCCTCCGCCCCACCCCAAGTCCTGCGCTACCCCGCCGCCAGGGATGCCGCTCCGGCCGCCGCGTTCCACGCCCCTTGCCGCCCGGCCCGTGCTCCCTCGCCGCTGGTCCTCGTCCGCCGCCTCCACCTTCCCCTCTGGCACCGTCGGCCTCGCCGAGATCTTCCCCCGCCGCCTCGCGCCGCCGCCTCGACGCTCCACTCCGACGACCGCCTCCTCGGTCTGGTCTGCGACCGCGGGCCACGACCGTGACGTCCACCGCGCCGTCCTGCAGCTCGCCCTCCACCGGCCTTCGCTCCGGCCGCCGCTGACATGCCACCGTCGCCGTACTCCCGTGCCGCCACCACCTCGCCGACGCATCGCCTTCCTCCGGTCCGGGCCCGAGCTCCTCCCCCAGCACCTCGGCCTCACCCCACTGCAGCCCGAGCCGCCTCCCTCTCGTCGACCGTGCTCGGCCCCCGCCGCCCTGCTCTTCCCCAGTGTCGGCCTCCTCCTCGCGCGCGACGCCGCCACAGCCTGGGTCGGCTCGGCCCTGTCAACGACGCCTGCCCTTTGTGCCGTGCAGGGTGCCCATAGATGGTAGTCCATGTTCCTGTTTGAGACCTCTTTTCCTCATTCGCGAGCACGTGTGTGCGTGCATGCATCCGTGTTTTGTTGTTCCGCACATGTGACCGAAAGTTAGTGAAGTGAGGCCGTGGCGATCAGCGTGTATCACTGATCTTCCGTCGACAAGATCCTCTCGCCAACAAAACAGTCGCCAAGATCTACATCGAAACCCCAAGCACTCCGCCGCGGTACCCGGAGATCTCCCTCAAGGAACCGTCGAGACCCCGGACCCAAAGACCACAGATGCGACAAGTACTCCATCCTGTATCCGATGACCGAGCCCGACACAAGATCTGCTTCCTGGAACGACAAGTACTTCACCCCCCGGACGCCAAAGTCGCCACCGGAACGCCAAGTTCTTCTTCCCGAACGTCAAGACCGACTCGATGGCCCGGACCCGACAAGATCTTTGCGACGACAAGATCGACACCGACCAGGGCGAATCCGATTCACCCTCGACGCCAAACCAAGTCCTTCTTCCCGGGACGCCAAGCTCTCCTTCCGTTGTCCGAGTCCGACCCCGGTCGAACCTTGTCGAACCCCTGAACCCCCGGAGTCAGGATCTTCCGAACCCAGATGTGTGAACCTTTTCCTGAGTCCTATTTTATAAATGCTATATATAAACTGTTGCATATTAAATGGTTCTTGCTTGCATCTCATCATGTGGGTTTCGGGCATTAAGTCAATGCATCTAATAATTAAAAATAGAGTCTATACGCGGGCTATTCTGGTCTTATTCCGGACTCTATTTAAATTTGTGTAGCAAACCGATGCCATGTTTCACCCTATTAATACAACATTTAAATTGCGGGGTAGCTAAATAACTTGAACCGTTTAATTAAATGTCGAGACCCTGGTTCCGCTTAATATGGCCTAATTGCACTTCATCTGCATCATATCATAACCATGCCGGATCTTCTGCCGTAGTATTAAATATTGCATCCGATGTTTCTTCTAGTGTTTCTTCTTTGAGGATTAGGCCGATGAGTGGATGCGAGTATCGACGAGTTCTCCGGTTATGATCCGTCGGCAGTGTTTCCCAGGCGAGCATCTCTCCCCCTTCTACCTATTTTGCATTTATAGTCTTTATTTCCTCCTGTTGATCTATTGCTATCCGTGTCGTGATGCTTTAGTTTCCGCACCCCAGTTATATCCCGTGCAGCCTCTATATTGCCTCGGACACCTCCTATTACCTGTGTTTGGTAGACAGCTGGCCTTGTGAGTCATAGTCGCTTGCTCAGGTGTGATCTCGTGTTGTCAAGTACCACAATTGTTGGAACGCTGGCAGATGTTTATTGGTGGAGATGTTTAATGGTGGAGATGCTTAACGATGGAGATGATCATGGCTTACATCTTTACTTGTTAAATTAAGAGGCTGAAAATAGATATAATGCAGAGGCACCGGTGGGTAATAGTCAATATTTGATTCTTAACCGCTCACTAGTGTCCCCTAGGACCCGAGTTCTTGACACCTGTTCCGAGATCGAGCGCGCTAACCACAGGTGGGGTGTGTGGGCACCCCCATCGGCTTACTACCTATTTTCAAAGCACTGTACCGGGGGCCACAAGTAGTTTGGGGCGTTATTACTATTCTGTACTTATGCCATGTTACTGCTTTATTTAAGATTGTGCGTGGAGCACCTGTACTATTTAGGATGTGGAATGTTTTCACGGTATCGACAAGCCCAGTCACACTTTTCGGGTTCCCAGTCGTTTACAGCCATTGACACAAACCCTGGGTCCGTTCTGGAGCCGGCCGACTTTGTTGCGGGTAGCTTAGTGGGGTGGCCCCCATGTACTTGCTTTGGGTCTGGGAAACGTCATGACTTAGGCCCCGCCGACATACCGATGGGTGTATGTTAATTAATCTGGAAAAAATGGTCGAAGTGCGTGTAGATACTTTGGTGCACCACTGCAGGGTTAAATCTTTTCGAAAAGCCGTGTCCGCGGTTATGGATGACTTGGAGCACAGTTTCTCGACCATAGACAACTATAACTAAAGTTTACTGTTATAATTTGACTTGTATGTGAGAAGACTAGTAAGTGGGATAACTGCCTTGGAAAGATTAAATAAAATTGCCAACCGTGTGAGTTTCCTAGGCTAGACTTCCTCGTTTGGTCTCGAGGGGGAATACCAGGATGGGTATGTTTGGTGTTAGTATCAGGTTGGATCCGAATAGGTCTTTCTTATCCCTCTCTTATAGCCGCCAGTATTACAGAGTCTCTATAGGTTGTTTCGTGTCGCTGCGCTGCCGCTTCAGCCCACCATACCTATGTAGGCGAGAGACGCCGAATTCTAGCCTCGCCATGTGCTGGCCTCAGTACTGACGCTCCTCTTTTTCCTTTGCCCTTTGTCGGCACCCCTTTTGTTTTAGCAGGTTTGAGATCGACGTCGTTAGCAGGGTTACCCTTCCGACTTGTCCTAGGCAGGGTTATGGACGCCATTGGTTATTTTTCAGGGCTCTTAGCCCCATTTGTATCTTGTCCATAGTCGGACGCTCTATTGTTTTCAAGGTGATTTGGATCTTTGTATATTATATCTGTATTCTTGACTCATGGAGTCGCTGATGTATATATGTTCTATGGGTCCCATCGAGGACTGTTGTGTAATGGTATTACTTCGTTTTCCACCTGCACGAAAGTGCCCGGTGGGCGTCCTTGAATCGTTTCTATGCGGGTTTGGCGGAAAGGGCTAAAACTTGCATAGGGCCGATTCGAGGGTGTTACAGAGTGGTATTAGAGCTCAGCAGTTCTGACACCCCTCAAGTCTAGCCTGTAGGATAACCTAGCTAACGGCCGAAGTAGAGTGTCAAAACTATTTTTGCAAAATTGGTTGGATAGATCTGATTAGGTCTGCTTTTACTCCTTACCCCTTGCTGTTCTCCTCTTACCTCTGTGTGTTTTGAATCTCCTCTCTTATCTTTTCTTCGAGTCCAGGAATTCTCGTGGTTGGGTTTCCGTCGTACCTTCAGGGTTTCGCTTCCTCCTTTGGCAACGGCGCTTCTACATCTGGTCTTCGTGCTATCTGTGGAATCATTCATTTGTTGGTCTTCTCTTTGATCCTTGTTGTACCTTCCGGTGTTTTCCGACGCGACGACATCAGCTACGCCAGATCCGATGCAGAGCCTGCATCACTCCTTTGTTCTGAACCTCGATTCTCAAGATCTTCACTCTGATTTCGAGAATGGATGCGCGCTTTTCTACTGATTGTGCGGAGTAATAGTTTGGGTGCGTGATGGATTGGCCCCCATGCCGACTACCCTTTCTATTCGCTCTTGTACATTGAAGTGGATGAGAATGCATCGTTTCTCTCTTTCTATCGGAGTTAGAGGTGGCTTAATTTGTTGATGCCTTTACCTTCGTCCTTTGTTACCGGCGTGTCCTCTCAACGATCACGGACAGCGACCCCTTGTTGGTGGTGTCGCCGATTCAAGACGAAGAAGGAACCTTTGTTAGTGGTGTCGCGAGGATCTACACGAAGCGGGAAGATTCAGATCGTCGGTCTTCTTCCCGGTACCATGAGGCGGATCTCGAGGGCGAGATCCATTGTTAGTGGTGTCGAATTGTGGCACCCCGCAAAAACCACTACTAGAAAATCACGTTGTTTTTATGCATTGCATCGTCATGACCGCATGCTCATGTCATCATGCCACCTTGCATTTGAGCATCGTCATCATCATGCATGTGTTTGTACAAAACTATTTTCGAAAAGTCTATTTTTGTTTTCTAAACGCCCTGTTATTAATTCAAATCAAAACCCGGGTCTCCGGATTATTTTGTTTCGTCTACCAACGGTTTTCAAAAGCCCTGTTTTAAATAATAAGATATTTAATTTATTTTTAGGGGGCAGCCGTACCGGGCCGATCCGACCCAGTCGGCCACCCCCAGTACAAAAACCAGACGACCCAAACCCCTTTTCCTACCCCACCCTATCCTACCCAGCCCCCTCCACCTCACCCCAACCTATCCCATCACGCCACATCACCTCTGGCCCAAAACCCTAACCACTCCCCCGCTACCACCTGCCCCATCCACCGCCAGCTCTCAGCACCACCAACTTTTCCTGCCAGACGTGCGCGCCTCCACACCGCCGCAGCGGACAAATCACCCTAGCCCGACCCCACCTGTCCCCCACCCCGTCCACGCGTCACAGGCCCTAGCCCCGCGCCCCACGTGCCAACTCCCGCTCGCCCCGTCGCACACGAGCCAACCCCGCCTGCCTTGGGATCCCCGCCCCGCTCCCCCTGGCCAGGCCCACCCTCCACCTGCCGATGCGCCCACCCACCTACCGCGCCCCGCGCCCCTTCTCTCTCCCCCTCCTCTCTCTTCCTCCGCCCCACCCCAAGTCCTGCGCTACCCCGCCGCCAGGGATGCCGCTCCGGCCGCCGCGTTCCACGCCCCTTGCCGCCCGGCCCGTGCTCCCTCGCCGCTGGTCCTCGTCCGCCGCCTCCACCTTCCCCTCTGGCACCGTCGGCCTCGCCGAGATCTTCCCCCGCCGCCTCGCGCCGCCGCCTCGACGCTCCACTCCGACGACCGCCTCCTCGGTCTGGTCTGCGACCGCGGGCCACGACCGTGACGTCCACCGCGCCGTCCTGCAGCTCGCCCTCCACCGGCCTTCGCTCCGGCCGCCGCTGACATGCCACCGTCGCCGTACTCCCGTGCCGCCACCACCTCGCCGACGCATCGCCTTCCTCCGGTCCGGGCCCGAGCTCCTCCCCCAGCACCTCGGCCTCACCCCACTGCAGCCCGAGCCGCCTCCCTCTCGTCGACCGTGCTCGGCCCCCGCCGCCCTGCTCTTCCCCAGTGTCGGCCTCCTCCTCGCGCGCGACGCCGCCACAGCCTGGGTCGGCTCGGCCCTGTCAACGACGCCTGCCCTTTGTGCCGTGCAGGGTGCCCATAGATGGTAGTCCATGTTCCTGTTTGAGACCTCTTTTCCTCATTCGCGAGCACGTGTGTGCGTGCATGCATCCGTGTTTTGTTGTTCCGCACATGTGACCGAAAGTTAGTGAAGTGAGGCCGTGGCGATCAGCGTGTATCACTGATCTTCCGTCGACAAGATCCTCTCGCCAACAAAACAGTCGCCAAGATCTACATCGAAACCCCAAGCACTCCGCCGCGGTACCCGGAGATCTCCCTCAAGGAACCGTCGAGACCCCGGACCCAAAGACCACAGATGCGACAAGTACTCCATCCTGTATCCGATGACCGAGCCCGACACAAGATCTGCTTCCTGGAACGACAAGTACTTCACCCCCCGGACGCCAAAGTCGCCACCGGAACGCCAAGTTCTTCTTCCCGAACGTCAAGACCGACTCGATGGCCCGGACCCGACAAGATCTTTGCGACGACAAGATCGACACCGACCAGGGCGAATCCGATTCACCCTCGACGCCAAACCAAGTCCTTCTTCCCGGGACGCCAAGCTCTCCTTCCGTTGTCCGAGTCCGACCCCGGTCGAACCTTGTCGAACCCCTGAACCCCCGGAGTCAGGATCTTCCGAACCCAGATGTGTGAACCTTTTCCTGAGTCCTATTTTATAAATGCTATATATAAACTGTTGCATATTAAATGGTTCTTGCTTGCATCTCATCATGTGGGTTTCGGGCATTAAGTCAATGCATCTAATAATTAAAAATAGAGTCTATACGCGGGCTATTCTGGTCTTATTCCGGACTCTATTTAAATTTGTGTAGCAAACCGATGCCATGTTTCACCCTATTAATACAACATTTAAATTGCGGGGTAGCTAAATAACTTGAACCGTTTAATTAAATGTCGAGACCCTGGTTCCGCTTAATATGGCCTAATTGCACTTCATCTGCATCATATCATAACCATGCCGGATCTTCTGCCGTAGTATTAAATATTGCATCCGATGTTTCTTCTAGTGTTTCTTCTTTGAGGATTAGGCCGATGAGTGGATGCGAGTATCGACGAGTTCTCCGGTTATGATCCGTCGGCAGTGTTTCCCAGGCGAGCATCTCTCCCCCTTCTACCTATTTTGCATTTATAGTCTTTATTTCCTCCTGTTGATCTATTGCTATCCGTGTCGTGATGCTTTAGTTTCCGCACCCCAGTTATATCCCGTGCAGCCTCTATATTGCCTCGGACACCTCCTATTACCTGTGTTTGGTAGACAGCTGGCCTTGTGAGTCATAGTCGCTTGCTCAGGTGTGATCTCGTGTTGTCAAGTACCACAATTGTTGGAACGCTGGCAGATGTTTATTGGTGGAGATGTTTAATGGTGGAGATGCTTAACGATGGAGATGATCATGGCTTACATCTTTACTTGTTAAATTAAGAGGCTGAAAATAGATATAATGCAGAGGCACCGGTGGGTAATAGTCAATATTTGATTCTTAACCGCTCACTAGTGTCCCCTAGGACCCGAGTTCTTGACACCTGTTCCGAGATCGAGCGCGCTAACCACAGGTGGGGTGTGTGGGCACCCCCATCGGCTTACTACCTATTTTCAAAGCACTGTACCGGGGGCCACAAGTAGTTTGGGGCGTTATTACTATTCTGTACTTATGCCATGTTACTGCTTTATTTAAGATTGTGCGTGGAGCACCTGTACTATTTAGGATGTGGAATGTTTTCACGGTATCGACAAGCCCAGTCACACTTTTCGGGTTCCCAGTCGTTTACAGCCATTGACACAAACCCTGGGTCCATTCTGGAGCCGGCCGACTTTGTTGCGGGTAGCTTAGTGGGGTGGCCCCCATGTACTTGCTTTGGGTCTGGGAAACGTCATGACTTAGGCCCCGCCGACATACCGATGGGTGTATGTTAATTAATCTGGAAAAAATGGTCGAAGTGCGTGTAGATACTTTGGTGCACCACTGCAGGGTTAAATCTTTTCGAAAAGCCGTGTCCGCGGTTATGGATGACTTGGAGCACAGTTTCTCGACCATAGACAACTATAACTAAAGTTTACTGTTATAATTTGACTTGTATGTGAGAAGACTAGTAAGTGGGATAACTGCCTTGGAAAGATTAAATAAAATTGCCAACCGTGTGAGTTTCCTAGGCTAGACTTCCTCGTTTGGTCTCGAGGGGGAATACCAGGATGGGTATGTTTGGTGTTAGTATCAGGTTGGATCCGAATAGGTCTTTCTTATCCCTCTCTTATAGCCGCCAGTATTACAGAGTCTCTATAGGTTGTTTCGTGTCGCTGCGCTGCCGCTTCAGCCCACCATACCTATGTAGGCGAGAGACGCCGAATTCTAGCCTCGCCATGTGCTGGCCTCAGTACTGACGCTCCTCTTTTTCCTTTGCCCTTTGTCGGCACCCCTTTTGTTTTAGCAGGTTTGAGATCGACGTCGTTAGCAGGGTTACCCTTCCGACTTGTCCTAGGCAGGGTTATGGACGCCATTGGTTATTTTTCAGGGCTCTTAGCCCCATTTGTATCTTGTCCATAGTCGGACGCTCTATTGTTTTCAAGGTGATTTGGATCTTTGTATATTATATCTGTATTCTTGACTCATGGAGTCGCTGATGTATATATGTTCTATGGGTCCCATCGAGGACTGTTGTGTAATGGTATTACTTCGTTTTCCACCTGCACGAAAGTGCCCGGTGGGCGTCCTTGAATCGTTTCTATGCGGGTTTGGCGGAAAGGGCTAAAACTTGCATAGGGCCGATTCGAGGGTGTTACAGAGTGGTATTAGAGCTCAGCAGTTCTGACACCCCTCAAGTCTAGCCTGTAGGATAACCTAGCTAACGGCCGAAGTAGAGTGTCAAAACTATTTTTGCAAAATTGGTTGGATAGATCTGATTAGGTCTGCTTTTACTCCTTACCCCTTGCTGTTCTCCTCTTACCTCTGTGTGTTTTGAATCTCCTCTCTTATCTTTTCTTCGAGTCCAGGAATTCTCGTGGTTGGGTTTCCGTCGTACCTTCAGGGTTTCGCTTCCTCCTTTGGCAACGGCGCTTCTACATCTGGTCTTCGTGCTATCTGTGGAATCATTCATTTGTTGGTCTTCTCTTTGATCCTTGTTGTACCTTCCGGTGTTTTCCGACGCGACGACATCAGCTACGCCAGATCCGATGCAGAGCCTGCATCACTCCTTTGTTCTGAACCTCGATTCTCAAGATCTTCACTCTGATTTCGAGAATGGATGCGCGCTTTTCTACTGATTGTGCGGAGTAATAGTTTGGGTGCGTGATGGATTGGCCCCCATGCCGACTACCCTTTCTATTCGCTCTTGTACATTGAAGTGGATGAGAATGCATCGTTTCTCTCTTTCTATCGGAGTTAGAGGTGGCTTAATTTGTTGATGCCTTTACCTTCGTCCTTTGTTACCGGCGTGTCCTCTCAACGATCACGGACAGCGACCCCTTGTTGGTGGTGTCGCCGATTCAAGACGAAGAAGGAACCTTTGTTAGTGGTGTCGCGAGGATCTACACGAAGCGGGAAGATTCAGATCGTCGGTCTTCTTCCCGGTACCATGAGGCGGATCTCGAGGGCGAGATCCATTGTTAGTGGTGTCGAATTGTGGCACCCCGCAAAAACCACTACTAGAAAATCACGTTGTTTTTATGCATTGCATCGTCATGACCGCATGCTCATGTCATCATGCCACCTTGCATTTGAGCATCGTCATCATCATGCATGTGTTTGTACAAAACTATTTTCGAAAAGTCTATTTTTGTTTTCTAAACGCCCTGTTATTAATTCAAATCAAAACCCGGGTCTCCGGATTATTTTGTTTCGTCTACCAACGGTTTTCAAAAGCCCTGTTTTAAATAATAAGATATTTAATTTATTTTTAGGGGGCAGCCGTACCGGGCCGATCCGACCCAGTCGGCCACCCCCAGTACAAAAACCAGACGACCCAAACCCCTTTTCCTACCCCACCCTATCCTACCCAGCCCCCTCCACCTCACCCCAACCTATCCCATCACGCCACATCACCTCTGGCCCAAAACCCTAACCACTCCCCCGCTACCACCTGCCCCATCCACCGCCAGCTCTCAGCACCACCAACTTTTCCTGCCAGACGTGCGCGCCTCCACACCGCCGCAGCGGACAAATCACCCTAGCCCGACCCCACCTGTCCCCCACCCCGTCCACGCGTCACAGGCCCTAGCCCCGCGCCCCACGTGCCAACTCCCGCTCGCCCCGTCGCACACGAGCCAACCCCGCCTGCCTTGGGATCCCCGCCCCGCTCCCCCTGGCCAGGCCCACCCTCCACCTGCCGATGCGCCCACCCACCTACCGCGCCCCGCGCCCCTTCTCTCTCCCCCTCCTCTCTCTTCCTCCGCCCCACCCCAAGTCCTGCGCTACCCCGCCGCCAGGGATGCCGCTCCGGCCGCCGCGTTCCACGCCCCTTGCCGCCCGGCCCGTGCTCCCTCGCCGCTGGTCCTCGTCCGCCGCCTCCACCTTCCCCTCTGGCACCGTCGGCCTCGCCGAGATCTTCCCCCGCCGCCTCGCGCCGCCGCCTCGACGCTCCGCTCCGACGACCGCCTCCTCGGTCTGGTCTGCGACCGCGGGCCACGACCGTGACGTCCACCGCGCCGTCCTGCAGCTCGCCCTCCACCGGCCTTCGCTCCGGCCGCCGCTGACATGCCACCGTCGCCGTACTCCCGTGCCGCCACCACCTCGCCGACGCATCGCCTTCCTCCGGTCCGGGCCCGAGCTCCTCCCCCAGCACCTCGGCCTCACCCCACTGCAGCCCGAGCCGCCTCCCTCTCGTCGACCGTGCTCGGCCCCCGCCGCCCTGCTCTTCCCCAGTGTCGGCCTCCTCCTCGCGCGCGACGCCGCCACAGCCTGGGTCGGCTCGGCCCTGTCAACGACGCCTGCCCTTTGTGCCGTGCAGGGTGCCCATAGATGGTAGTCCATGTTCCTGTTTGAGACCTCTTTTCCTCATTCGCGAGCACGTGTGTGCGTGCATGCATCCGTGTTTTGTTGTTCCGCACATGTGACCGAAAGTTAGTGAAGTGAGGCCGTGGCGATCAGCGTGTATCACTGATCTTCCATCGACAAGATCCTCTCGCCAACAAAACAGTCGCCAAGATCTACATCGAAACCCCAAGCACTCCGCCGCGGTACCCGGAGATCTCCCTCAAGGAACCGTCGAGACCCCGGACCCAAAGACCACAGATGCGACAAGTACTCCATCCTGTATCCGATGACCGAGCCCGACACAAGATCTGCTTCCTGGAACGACAAGTACTTCACCCCCCCGGACGCCAAAGTCGCCACCGGAACGCCAAGTTCTTCTTCCCGAACGTCAAGACCGACTCGATGGCCCGGACCCGACAAGATCTTTGCGACGACAAGATCGACACCGACCAGGGCGAATCCGATTCACCCTCGACGCCAAACCAAGTCCTTCTTCCCGGGACGCCAAGCTCTCCTTCCGTTGTCCGAGTCCGACCCCGGTCGAACCTTGTCGAACCCCTGAACCCCCGGAGTCAGGATCTTCCGAACCCAGATGTGTGAACCTTTTCCTGAGTCCTATTTTATAAATGCTATATATAAACTGTTGCATATTAAATGGATCTTGGTTGCATCTCATCATGTGGGTTTCGGGCATTAAGTCAATGCATCTAATAATTAAAAATGGAGTCTATATGCGGGCTATTCTGGTCTTATTCCGGACTCCATTTAAATTTGTGTAGCGAACCGATGCCATGTTTCACCCTGTTAATACAACATTTAAATTGCGGGGTAGATAAATAACTTGAACCGTTTAATTAAATGTCGGGACCCCGGTTCCGCTTAATATGGCCTAATTGCACCGCATCTGCATCATATCATAACCATGCCGGATCTTCTGCCGTAGTATTAAATATTGCATCCGATGTTTCTTCTAGTGTTGCTTCTTCGAGGATTAGGCCGATGAGTGGATGCGAGTATCGACAAGTTCTCCGGTTATGATTCGTCGGTAGTGTTTCCCAGGCGAGCATCTCTCCCCCTTCTACCTATTTTGCATTTATAGTCTTTATTTCCTCCTGTTGATCTATTGCTATCCGTGTCGCGATGCTTTAGTTTCCGCACCCCAGTTATATCCCGTGCAGCCTCTATATTGCCTCGAACACCTCCTATTACCTGTGTTTGGTAGACAGTTAGCCTTGCGAGTCGTAGTCGCTTGCTCAGGTGTGATCTCGTGTTGTCAAGTACCACAATTGTTGGAACGCCGGCAGATGTTTATTGGTGGAGATGTTTAATGGTGGAGATGCTTAACGATGGAGATGATCATGGCTTACATCTTTACTTGTTAAATTAAGAGGCTGAAAATAGATATAATGCAGAGGCACCGGTGGGTAATAGTCAATATTTGATTCTTAACCGCTCACTAGTATCCCCTAGGACCCGAGTTCTTGACACCTGTTCTGAGATCGAGCGCGCTAACCATAGGTGGGGTGTGTGGGCACCCCCATCGGCTTACTACCTGTTTTCAAAGCACTGTACCAGGGGCCACAAGTAGTTTGGGGCTTTATTACTATTCTGTACTTATGCCATGTTACTGCTTTATTTAAGATTGTGCGTGGAGCACCTGTACTGTTTAGGATGTGGAATGTTTTCGCGGTATCGACAAGCCCAGTCACACTTTTCGGGTTCCCAGTCGTTTACAACCATTGACACAAACCCTAGGTCCGTTCCGGAGCCGGCCGACTTCGTTGCGGGTAGCTTAGTGGGGTGGCCCCGATGTACTTGCTTTGGGTCTGGGAAACGTCATGACTTAGGCCCCGCCGACATACCGATGGGTGTATGTTAATTGATCTGGCAAAAATGGTCGAAGTGCGTGTGGATACTTTGGTGCACCCCTGTAGGGTTAAATCTTTTCGAAAAGCCGTGTCCGCGGTTATGGACGACTTGGAGCACAGTTTCTCGACCATAGACAACTATAACTAAAGTTTACTGTTATAATTTGACTTGTATGTGAGAAGACTAGTAAGTGGGATAACTGCCTTGGAAAGATTAAATAAAATTGCCAACCGTGTGAGTTTCCTCGGCTAGACTTCCTCGTTTGGTCTCGAGGGGGAATACCAGGATGGGTATGTTTGGTGTTAGTATCAGGTTGGATCCGAATAGGTCTTTCTTATCCCTCTCTTATAGCCGCCAGTATTACAGAGTCTCTATAGGTTGTTTCGTGTCGCTGCGCTGCCGCTTCAGCCCACCATACCTATGTAGGCGAGAGCCGCCGAATTCGGCCTCGCCATGTGCTGGCCTCAGTACTGACGCTCCTCTTTTTCCTTTGCCCTTTGTCGGCGCCCCTTTTGTTTTAGCAGGTTTGAGATCGACGTCGTTAGCAGGGTTACCCTTCCGGCTTGGCCTGGGCTGGGTTATGGACGCCATTGGTTATTCTTCAGGGCTCTTAGCCCCATTTGTATCTTGTCCGTAGTCGGACGCTCTATCATTTTCAAGGTGATTTGGATCTTTGTATATTATATCTGTATTCTTGACTCATGGAGTCGCTGATGTATATATGTTCTGTGGGTCCCATCGAGGACTGTTGTGTAATGGTTTTACTTCTTTTCCACCCGCACGAAAGTGCCCGGTGGGCGTCCTTGAATCGTTTCTATGCGGGTTTGGCGGAAAGGGCTAAAACTTGCATAGGGCCGATTCGAGGGTGTTACAGAGTGGTATCAGAGCTCAGCAGTTGCGACACCCCTCAAGTCCAGCATGTAGGATAACCTAGCTAACGGCCGAAGTAGAGTGTCAAAACTATTTTTGCAAAATTGGTTGGATAGATCTGATTAGGTCTGCTTTTACTCCTTACCCCTTGCTGTTCTCCTCTTACCTCTGCGTGTTTTGAATCTGCTCTCTTATCTTTTCTTCGAGTCCAGGAATTCCCGTGGTTGGGTTTCCGTCGTACCTTCAGGGTTTCGCTTCCTCCTTTGGCAACGGTGCTTCTACATCCGGTCTTCGTGCTATCTACGGAATCATTCATTTGTTGGTCTTCTCTTTGTTCCTTGTTGTACCTTCCGGTGTTTTCCGACGCGACGACATCAGCTACGCCAGATCCGATGCAGAACCTGCATCACTCCTTTGTTCCGAACCTCGATTCTCAAGATCTTCAGTCTGATTCCGAGAATGGATGCGAGCTTTTCTACTGATTGTGCGGAGTAATAGTTTGGGTGCGTGATGGATTGGCCCCCATGCCGAATACTCTTTCTATTCGCTCTTGTACATTGTAGTGGATGAGAATGCATCGTTTCTCTCGTTCTATCAGAGTAAGAGGTGGCTTAATTTGTTGATGCCTTTACCTTCGTCCTTTGTTACCGGAGTGTCCTCTCGACGATCACGGACAGCGACCCCTTGTTGGTGGTGTCGCCGCCGGAGCCTAGCAGCTCCCCCCCTGTAGACCTCCTCCTCCTCCTAGTGGACGGCCTCCTCATCGCCCTCCGGAACGGTACTGGTCGGCGGCAGCGTCGTCTCTCGAGGCAGGAGAAAAAACAAGGGAACGGGTTGGTTCACATAGTAGTGGTAGGATGGGTAAATATCTTAGAACTGCCAGGGGCAAAAGTGTCCAAAAACGACAGACGGAAATTCGGAAATTTTTGCCTGACCATACGATGCCAATCTATCTATCTATATCTATCTATACCTATCTATCTATCTATCTATCTATATATCTATATCTATCTATCTATACTATAATTTACGTTGCGGTAGGTTCGTCGTACCAGAATTTCCATCCGATCTTTTATGGACGATTTTGCCCCCGGCTGTTCGGACGTATTACAACCACTGCCACCTGTAGCACCCCGGTAAAACCACTACTAGAAAATCGCTGTGTTTTTGTGCATTGCAGCATCATGACCGCATGCTCATGTCATCATGCCACATTGCATTTGAGCATCGTCATGTCATTATCCATGGCTTTGCCTAAAACTATTTTCGCAAAGCCTATTTTTGTTTTATGAATACCCCGTCTTTAATTTCAAAGCAGAAACCCCGGGCCGAACCGACCCAGCCGGCCACCCCCAAAATTACCCAACCTAACCCCTACCCTAATCCCCTCACCAATCCCCTCCCACACGGCCACACCCGCACCCCCCACACACGCACACCACACTGCACGCCAGCCAGACTCAGCGGCACCCCCCACCTACCCTGTTCCCCATCCCCAGGTCCACCTGACCCCCCCTGGCCCACCTCACCACACTCCCGTGCCTCGCATGTTCCTGTAACCCAGCCCCTGCACGTTACCTGGCTATCCAGCCCGACAAGCCTCTCCCTAAACCCAGCGGGCCCCACCCCGCTCACCTCTCTCTCCCCACGCGTAGGTCGCTCCCCACGTCTCCCTCCCCTTCCCATCGCGCAACCTCGCCTCCCCGCTCGTGCGCCGCCATTTTCCCCACCACCGGCCGCACCCCAGCATCTCTCCCGGATCCCCAGCTCCGCGCCGCTCCTCGCTGATCTTCCACAGCCGCGGTCCTATTCCCCGCCTCCGGCCGCGACCTTCCTCCTTCTCTCTGTCACCGCTGTCAACCTCTGTGCCGGCCGGAGCTCCACCTCCTCTCCTCCCTCCCCGTCGATGTGCTTCCCCACCTTGTCCCCCGTCGCCTCTAGCGACCCCGTCCCAGACTATTGGGCCGTTGCCGGCCATCTCCTCTCCTCCTCGCCTCCCAGCGGCCCCTCCTCCCGCTCAGGTCGCCGCCCTGCAGGCCGCCTCCGGCCACCGCCGCGCAGATGCCCTGTGTCCCCGCCGCCGTCCGCTCATGCTCGCCGGTACCAGCGACCCTGCTCCTTCTCCGGCGCCTGTGTGCTGTCCCTCCGTCGGCCTCTGCAGGCTCGATCGGTCACACCTGATGGGTTCGTAGCATGGAAAACAAAAAATTTCTATCGCAAGAATGAACAAAACCCAGATCTAATCTAGATAAAAGCCAAGATCTAATCTATTAGACATGTGCAACGAGATAGATATGTACTAACCCTCATAGATCCGAAAGCGCTACGAGATTAGATCTCGTGGTTGATGTAGTCGATCACTTGCCGATCTCAAGATCGTGTGGACGATCCTTCCGGCGCCGCGTTCCGACAGTGCTTCCGCAGTCGGTCACACGTGCGGAGTCGAAGCAGACCTTCCTGTCCTCGTTCCAGCGAGCAGCAGAGGTAGTAGATCTTCTCCACGGAATCATAGCAGCACGACGGCGTGGTGGTGGTGGTGGAGTAGAGAATTCTGCAGGGCTTCGCCTATGCCTGTGCAGAAGAAAGGAGGAGGAGAGAGGCGGCGGAGATTTGGAGTTGTGGAGGAGGGCTTGGAGTTGGCGCCCCCACCCCTCTATTTAAAGGGGGGAGGCGCCATGGGAGGGGGAGTCCTTGTAGGACCCCCCTCCCTCCTATGGCCGGCGGATTGGGGAGGGGGGAGGAGTCCTCCTCCCCCACGACTCCTTGCTTGTCCCACCAGGACTCCTTGATCCCTTTCTTGGTTTTCAAGCAAACTCCAAGAAATCTTCCAGAACCTTCCGGAACATTCCGAAACCTTCTAGAATCCTCATACAAATACTCCGAAACATTTCCTAACTCAGGAAACGATCCCCAATATATGAATCTTATTCTCCGGACAATTCCGGATCTCCTCGTGATGTCCCGGATCCAATCCGAGACTCCGAACAAAATTCGGTCTCCAACGCACATTCCATATCTACTTAAAACAACTTCGAACCTTAAGTGTGTCACCCTACGGTTCGTGAATATGTAGACATGACAGAGACACATCTCCTATCAATAACCATCAACGGGACCTGGAGATCCATAATGGCTCCCACATACTCAACGATGACTTCGTGATCGATTGAACCATTTACATACGAAACCAATTCCCTTTGTCACGCGATACTATACTTATCCGAGGTTTGATCGTGGGCATCTCCATACCTAGTTCTACCTCGTTACTGATAAGTACTCTTTACTCGTTCCGTGATATGTCATCCCTTGTGACCCAGTCACATGCTTGCAAGCTAACTAGATGACATTCCACCGAGAGGGCCCAGAGCATATCTATCCGTCATATGGATTGACAAATTCCAATCTTGGTCCATGCGCTTCAACACATACTTTCAGAATACCCAATGACACCTTTATAACCACCCAGTTACGAAGCAGCGTTTGATGTCATCAAAGTACCCATCCGGTGATGGTGATTAACACAACCTCATGGTCGAAGGATTAGGTTACTATGCATTTTAAAAGCTTATAGCAATACGAACTTAATGACTTGATCTTATGCTACGCTTACTATGGGTGTATGTCCATCACATCATTCTCCTAATGATATAACCTTGTTATTAATCACATCCTAATGTCCATGATCAGGAAACCATGATCATCAATTAATTAACAAGCTAGTTCAACAAGAGGCTTACTAGGGACTCTTATATGTTTACAAAACACACAAGTATTAGTGTTTCCTAATAATACAATTATAGCATGGGATGTAAACATTCATCATAAACACAAAGATATAATAATAACCACTTTTATTATTGCCTCTTGGGCATATCTCCAACAGTCTCCCACTTGCACTAGAGTCAATAATCTAGATTACATGGTAATATACCGAACACCCATGGCGTTCTGGTGTTGGTCATGCTTTGCCCTAGGGAGAGGTTTAGTCAACGGATCTGCCACATTCAGATCAGTGTGTACTTTGCAAATCTTTATGTCACCATCTCGGACATACTCGCGAATAGCGTGGAAACGTAGCTTGATGTGCTTCAGCTTGCTATGTGACCTTGGCTCCTGTGCATTAGCTATGGCACATGTGTTGTCACAGTAGATGGCCATCGGGTCCAACGCACTGGGAACCACGCCAAGTTCAGTAATGAATTCCTTCATCCATACGGCTTCTTGTGCAGCCTCCGAAGACTCTATGTATTCCGATTCAGTTGAAGATTTCGGCACAACGCTTTGCTTTGCACTCCTCCAGCTCACTGCAGCACCATTCAAAATAAATACGTATCCCGACTGTGACTTCGAGTCATCCGGATCGGTGTTCCAACTAGCATCGGTGTAACCGTTTACAACAAGCTGTTCATCACCTCCATAAGAAAGAACCATATCCTTAGTCCTATTTAGGTACTTTAGGATATTCTTGACCGCTGTCCAGTGCTCCATTCCAGGATCACTTTGATATCTGCTAGTCAAACTAACAGCATGTGCTATATCCGGTCTTGTACACAGCATGGCATACATTATAGAACCTATGGCCGAGGCATAGGGAATATTATTCATTTTCTCTCTATCTTCTGCCGTAGCTGGACTTTGAGTTTTACTCAAGGTCTTACCTGACAACATGGGCATGAACCCTTTCTTGCTATTTTCCATTCTAAACTTCTTTAGAACTTTGTCCAAGTATGTACTTTGTAAAAGCGCTATTAGGCGTCTTGATCTATCTCTATAAATCTTGATGCCTAGAATATATGTCGCTTCGCCAAGATCCTTCATTGAAAAACTATTATTCCAATAGGTTTTGACGCTATTAAGAAGTTCTATATCATTCCCAATCAACAATATGTCATCTACATATAGTACTAGAAATGCTACAGAGCTCCCACTCACTTTCTTGTAAATACAAGCTTCTCCATAAGTTTGTATAAAGCCAAAGTTTTTGATTACTTTATCAAAACGTTGATTCCAACTCCGGGATGCTTGCTTCAGTCCATAAATGGAGCGCTGCAGTTTGCATACCTTGTCAGCATCTTTAGGATCGACAAAACCCTTGGGTTGTACCATATACAACTCTTCCTCAATGTCACCATTAAGGAACGCCGTTTTAACATCCATCTGCCAAATCTCATAATCGAAATGTGCAGCAATTGCTAACAAAATCCTCACAGACTTTAGCTTCGCTACTGGTGAGAAAGTCTCATCATAGTAAACTCCTTGAATTTGTCGGAACACTTTCGCGACAAGTCGAGCTTTATAGACGGTAACATTACCATCAGCATCTGTTTTTCTCTTGAAAATCCATTTGTTCTCGATAGCCTTACGGCCATCCGGTAAGTCCACCAAAGTCCACACTTGGTTTTCGTACATGGATCCCATTTCGGATTTCATGGCTTCGAGCCATTTGTCGGAATCTAGGCTCACCATAGCTTCTTCATACGTCACAGGGTCATCAGCGTTGTCCACCAACATGACGTTCAAGGCAGAGTCATACCAATCAGGAGTGGTACGAACCCTCGTTGACCTGCGAGGTTCAGCAGTAACTTTGTTTGAAGTTTCATGATCATTATCATTAGCTTCCTCTCCAATTGGTGCAGGCGGCACAAAAACATCTTCCGGTGCTGCGCTACTCTCAAATCCGAGAGAAGGTTCAATAACCTCATCGAGTTCTACTTTCCTTCCAGTCACCTCCTTCTCAAGAAAGGATCCATTCTTGGCAACGAAAACTTTGCCTTCGGATCTATGATAGAAGGTATACCCAATTTTTTCTTTAGGGTATCCTATGAAGACGCATTTCTCTGCTTTGGGCTCTAGCTTATCAGGTTGTAACTTCTTTACATATGCTTCGCAACCCCAAACTTTAAGGAACGACAACTTAGGTTTCTTACCAAACCACAATTCGTACGGTGTCGTTTCAATGGATTTAGATGGTGCCCTATTTAAAGTGAATGCGGCTGTCTCTAATGCATAGCCCCAAAATGATAATGGTAAATCTGTAAGAGACATCATAGATCAGACCATATCTAAGAGAGTTCGATTACGACGTTCGGACACACCATTACGCTGTGGTGTTCCCGGCGGTGTCAACTGCGAAAGTATTCCACATTTCTTTAAATGTATGCCAAACTCATAACTCAGATATTCACCTCCGCGGTCAGAACGCAGAAACTTAATCTTCTTGTTACGATGATTTTCCACTTCACTTTGAAACTCCTTAAACTTCTCGAAAGTTTCGGATTTATGTTTCATAAAGTAGACATACCCATATCTACTTAAGTCATCCGTGAAAGTGAGAACATAACGATATCCACCACGCGATGCTACACTCATTGGACCACACACATCGGTATGTATTATTTCCAATAAGTCTGTAGCTCGCTCCATTGTACCAGAGAATGGAGTCTTAGTCATTTTTCCCATTAGACATGCTTCGCATCTTTCAAGTGATTCAAAGTCAAGTGATTCAAGAAGTCCATCAGAATGGAGTTTCTTCATACGCTTCACTCCAATGTGACCAAGACGACGGTGCCGCATGTATGTAGAATTATCATTCAATTTTATTCGTTTAGCATCTATGTTGTGAACATGTGTATCACTACTATCGAGATTCCGTAAGAATAAACCATTCATCTCAGGTGCATTACCATAAAAGATATTACTCATATAAATCGAACAACCTTTATTCTCGGACTTAAAAGAGTAACCGTCTCGCAATAAACAGGATCCAGACATAATGTTCATGCTTAACGCAGGCACCAAATAACAATTATTCAAATTTAAAACTAATCACGAAGGTAGATGTAGAGGGAGCGTGCCGACGGCGACCACATCAACCTTGGAGCCATTTCCAACGTGCATCGTCACCTCGTCTCTCCCAGTCTTCGTTTATTCCGCAGCTCCTGTTTCGAGTTACAAATATGAGCAACCGAACCAGTATCAAATACCCAGGCACTACTACGATTAATAGTAAGATACACATCTATAACATATATATCAAATATACCTTTCTTCTTGATGTTGCCATTCTTCAGATCTGCCAGGTACTTGGGGCAGTTACGATTCCAGTGACCAGCACCCTTGCAGTAGAAGCACTCAGTTTCAGGCTTGGGACCAGCCTTGGGCTTCTTTGCAGGTGCGGCAGCTTTCTTGACGTCCTTCTTGAAGTTGCCCTTCTTCTTAGGCTTGCCCTGTCTCTTGAAATTGGTGGTCTTATTGACCATCAACACTTGGTGCTCCTTCTTGATCTCCACTTCAGCAGTTTTCAGCATGGACGATAGTTCAGGCAACGTCTTGTTCATGCAGTGCATATTGTAGTTCATCACAAAGTTCTTGTAACTTGGTGGCAGTGATTGGAGGAGACGGTGAATCCCTAAATCATTAGGAATCGATATCCCCAACTCTTGGAGCTTGTTTGCGTACCCAGACATTGTGAGCACGTGTTCGGTAATGGAGCTTCCCTCTTCCATCTTACAGTTAAAGAACTTTTCGGAGGCCTCATAGCTCTCCATGGCCGCGCGAGTCTCAAAAATTAGCCTCAGCTCCTTAATGATGTCGAACGGGTCATGGTGCTCAAAACGCTTTTGGAGATCCGCTTCTAAACCGTACAGGATGGCACACTGAACTGTGGAATAATGATTTTTCCGAGTGGCGTAAACATTCTTTACGTCATCGGTGGCATCATCTGCAGGTGGGTCACCCAGCGGTGCTTCGAGCACATAGGTCAACTGACCAGCCCTGAGGACGATCTTTAGTCCACGGAACCAGTCCGTGAAATTGCTTCCATTGTTCTTAAGCTTTTCTTTCTCTAGGAACGCATTGAAATTGATGGAGGGGGTCGCCATAATCTACAACAAATTTGCAAGTAGTTTAGACTAAGTTTGTGATGAATTGAGTTCAAATTTAATACTTAAGTTCACTAGGTGAACTCCCACTCAAAACAACATCCCTCACATTGTCTTAGTGATTACACGAACCAAGTCCACTACACCAAGTCCGATCTTCACGAGAGAAGATGTAGTTTCATCGGCGAACAATCTTCGTGTTCATCATATCATTTATATGACTCATGCTCTACCTTTCGGTATTCCGTGTTCCGAGACCATGTCTGTACATGCTAGGCTCGTCAAGATAACCTTAGTTTCTGCATGTGAAAATCTGGCTTGCACCCGTTGTATGCACACGTAGAATCTATCACATCCGATCATCACGAGATGCTTCGAAACGACGAGTCTTAGCGCAAATTTCGGCATGTGAAAAAAATTCCGCAAATTTCGGCATTAAAATACCACTATATGCGCAAAACCACTTAACGAATCAAGATTAGTAACTCTACTAGTTCAATATACAAAAGCAAATGACAAAAGTAGTGGTATGGTCGCGACTCCATCCCGCACTCAAATCATTACTCCGCACATGAATCAGTAAAACACATATCTCAACAACTTCTCCTTAAGATGAACCTAGAGATTGGTAACTACGGAAACGAACACCCCAAACAAGATAACGTCGGATAACAAAGAGTAAGATAGATCGCATCGGTGTACAACGAATCAGAATAGATCGCGTCGGTTTACAAAGGCCTGTCGGACAAGAACGAGCGGCGTAATCGGCAGGCGAAGGGATCAACTACATACACAAGTGAGTATGTATGCAAGCCACATACAACAGTACATCAGAGCCATTCCATCTAAAAGAAATAGAAATATAGCAACGACATACGGCAAGATCCAAATTTCCTAGATAGATATAATAATTTAGGATAGCTCCTCATACATCACACATCAGAGTATCAGGCGGAAGCGGAAAACAAGATCCGAGTACGGATAAGAAGCAAATTGGCATAAGATGCCCCATAAATAAACACATCCCGCCCACAGATCACACGGATCACCGTTCCCGGAATCTCTACACCGAATGATCGTTGCCAACATCATCTGTCTCTTCCACCCAGTATCCATCTTGTGGGTACACCTGTTCATCTGAATCAAACAATTTATCGTGTGAGACCCTAGGGGTACTCAGCAAGTCTTTATGCCACTAAAGGGGACACAACCTGGGGTGACGCAATTGCAGCAAAATATAATACCTAACAATTCTATAGAGACTCGCTAACCTTCCGCCTAACCAATGATAGACGGAAGTCCGTGAATTAAGATCAACAGTTATAACAGTATAATTAACAGATCCATCCTCCTCCTCGCTTACCAACGAGGAAGCGGACGAACAACCCCCATCATCCGTTGGCAGTTTTATTAACCATTCCATGATGTATTGCACTATTTACTAGTAAAATACTTAGTCAATTTAATAGAGGTACTTTAGTTATACTTGTCTATGATCGAGAAACTGTGCTCCAAGTCGTCCATAACCGCGGACACGGCTTTCAGAAAGATTTACCCTGCAGGGGTGCACGAATAGCAACACACACTCGATCAACCTCGGAAAAACCAAATCAAAACCCAACGAGGCATTCACGACAAAGCAATCACAGGATTCATAAATATTTCAGGGGGCCACCCCATTAAGCTACCCGCCACGAAGTTGGCCGACTCCGAGACGGACCCAAGGTTTGTGTGGACGGCGGTAAACGACTGGGAACCCGAAAATGAGACTGGGCTTGTCGATACAGCGAAAACGTGTCACGATCCAAAATAGTACAGGTGCTCCTCGCACAATCTTAAATTAAACAGTAACATGGCATAAGTACAGGATAGTAATAAAACCCCAAACTAATTGTGGCCCCAAGAAATAAGAAGGAATCAAGCTCCGGCTCAGGGGGGTCCATAAGGCCTCCCGGATGTGGATAGTGCGAATAAACAAGGAACAGGAATCAAGTACTCGGGGTCCTACGGGACACAAGTGAGCATGAAAAACCAAATAGCAGATATTGCTCACCGGTGCCTCTTTCATTAGTTATCCCATTACTACTCAGGTTATGTTGTTTAGGTACCTCATTATCCATCAGACACTCACATACCCTACTCATGCTTTTCTACGACTCGCATGGCTCAAACAACTCCTGTAGTAATGGCTCATGGGACCGGAACAGGCTGAATGTGGTGTAAAAGTAAAGGCTATGCAGTACTTGGGATTCAATTTAATGCAATCGCGACTCAATGATGCAAGAATAAGATAGAGGCAATAGGTACTGTATGTATGCAAGCATGTGGTAGTGCTTGCCTGGCAGCTCAGTTGAAGCGAGAGATGGATCTGGGTAATACTCCTGTGAATCTTGGTAATTCTCCTGCTGGGCGTCTATTCGAAGAAGATCCAAACAAACAAGGTCCAACATAAATAAAGTGCACAAGCATATGAATTGAAATGCATCAGCAACCAAGCATGCCATGATGCATGATGCACAATTTACATGGCATTTAAGTAGCATGGCAAAAATGAGGTGTGGATGCGAGAAATAAAGCACTTTATCATTTATTTGCCCAAGTTTTATTGTCATAAACGGTTCAGATTTTAAATGACAACATGATGCATGCTTCAATTCAGAACAAGGATTGCATAACTAGAACGGGCTCGTCGCGCTGATCGATTTAGACATATTATTTGTCAAATTTGGAGTTATAAAACAAAAGTTATTAATTAAATAAGGAAAAGGGCATTTTTATTGTAATTTTAATCATCTCGAAAATTTAAAGTGTTCAAAATATATTTTGAAGGGCATATTTGAATTCCTCTCATTTTTCTGATTCCAAAACATATATTATTTGTATTATTTGGATTTGTATTTTAAAAATTATTTGAATGTGAAAAGAATTTGAATTTAAATTAATTTGAAAAAGATTTGAATAAAAACAGACTCAGGGAATTACTTTTTATACCCAGGCAAATCTACACACAGACACTGACAGGTGGGGACACAGCGGACTGGGGCCACATGCGCGCGAAAACGCGTTTTGCACGCGGGTCTGGCTTACCCACAGCGGCTGACAGGCGGGCCAGCGGCGGAAGGGGCCACGTGCCAGTGGGAAAGGCCCCAGCGGCTGACAGGTGGGGCACCAGCTGGACCGCGGGTTGCGGCCAGGAAAGCTGGGGGGGTTTTCTGCTAAACTGCTGGCGTGGCTGACTGGTGGGGCTGAGAGGAGCGCGGGTTGAGGAAAATAAAAAGGGGAGGGGCTTTTTGCAAATCGGCCACGGGCGGCTACTGTTTCTCTTCTCCTCGCGTCTGACGCAAAACTAGCGCGCGGCGCGGGGCGGGGATTCGATCCGGGGACGTGAGCGTGCACGCTGGGGGTGCGAGCCGGTGCGGTAGTGCTAGGGGAGCTGACTGGGAGGAGGGCGCGGGCTAGATAGGGCTGGCATGGCGCGGGGAGGCTGCAGACTACAACGGACGGCGTGCCCTGAGAGTGCTCGACAAAACGGTCGGCGGCGCTAGACGGTGACGGAGAAGAGGAGGTTGTTAGGGAGAAGGAGATGCTCACCGCGGTTTGCCTAGTGGGCTTGGATCGGAGCGAGGGGCTGTGGATCGGCGAGGTCGCTGGCGCACCGGCGGGCTAGGGTTTCGGAGGCGGCGAGGTTCTGGCGTCGCGGGGGAGCTTCTCGTCCGCGTCAGCGTGGTCGGGGCGTCGCAGGGGATCGTGCCCGATCTTCTCTGCCACTTCACGGTCGCGCTGCACGGCTGGTTCGTCGGGGTGGGCTGGTTGCTGGCGGCGAACGGCGGCAGGTGGTGGTCGCTAGGGAGGAAGAAGGAGGAGAGGAGGGCGTCTCTGGGAGATCTGGAGAGGCCAGAGGAGGCGTGTGGAGGGAGGAAAAGAGTGAGAGAGGGAGGAGGCAGCTGGGACACGGCAGAGATAAAGGTGGCCTCGTGCCACCTTTTTCCTCCTCCTCGAGCACGTGCTCGGCCGGCTGGGCTGGCTGGGGCTGGTCCAGGGCGAGGCAGTGAGGCTGCAGGGTGGGGCTGGCATGAGGGAGAGAAGAGAGGGAGGGACTAGCTTGGGTTAGGTTAGATGGTGGCCTCGGGTTAGGTTTAGCTAGGGTTAGGGTTTGGGTGAGCTAGGTTAGAGAGAGGAGAGGCTGGGGTGGTGGGTCAGGTAGAGAGAGGGTGGCCAGGTGGAGAGAGGGGCTTGGCATGGAGGCCAAGCTAGAGAGAGAGGGTTAGTAGAAATTAGGGTTATGAGAAGAAAATAGATTAAATAGGTTTGATTATTTTTAAGTATATAGGTTGTAAATTTTGTGTAAGAGGCCAATCCAATAAGAACTAGAAAGGCTTGATCTTGCATGGACTAATGTAGAGAAGAAACTAGAAAGAGGAAGAAAAGAATTTGGTGGAATAAGGCTCATACATGTAGAAAATAAATAAAATAAAAATAAAAGAAAAGAAGGTGGATAAGACCATTCCAAGTGGACATGGAGAGGGCTTGAGCTAACAAGAGGTGGAGGTGGAAAGAATTCCAAGAAAAGAAAAAGAAAGAATTGTGAAATAGGCCTCATGTGGTTCATGCATGAGAGAAAAAAACTAAAATAAAAGAAATAGATATAGATGAGGATTTGGAATGGTGGAAGGAAAAGAGATGACCCATGAAGTAAAGATCCACTTTAAAAAATAAAGGAAAACCAAAGGAGCAAAAAAGGTGGTGGAGAAATGTGCATGGCCCATGCAAAAATAATAATGCCATGATTTATAATGTGAAAACAATAATAATATGATGGCATTAATCTTATGCATTTCCAAGAAGTGGAAAAGAGCCAAGCAAAGAATTGGAAAGGTTTGATCCACCCCAACCCACATGAGCTAGAGAAATCCAAAATAAAGACAAACAAGCTCATGATCTAGTAGGATGGTGGAATTATAAAGTGGTGGAAGAGAAAGGTGGTGGAATGGAAATAAAAGATATGCCCCCAACTCAACTTGGGCATTTAGACAATATAGCAATAGCCAAATATAATATCAAGAAGCAAATACAATTAATAATGCATAAGAACCAAAAGAAAAGAGTTTTATATGATGCTTAAATGCAAGGTGGCATGATGACATGAGCATGATATAATTATGATGCAACAATAATATATATAAAGTAGCCAATATCTTACTAGGACAAGTAGCATTACAATTGTTAGACAATTGGGGTGCTACAACTCTCCCCCACTAAACAGGAATCTCGCCCCGAGATTCTAGGAAGAAGAAGACTCAAAGAGGGTAGGATACTTGGCATGGAGCTCATCTTCACGTTCCCAGGTGGCTTCATCAACGGAATGGTGTGACCACTGCACCTTGCAGAACTTGATGGACTTGTTGCGAGTCCTTCTTTCTGCGACTTCAAGAATTTTTGTGGGGTGTTCTTGATAAGGAAGGTCTTCTTGGAGATTAATGAGTTCATGGTCCACGGTCCTGCCGGGATCCTTGAAGCACTTGTTGAGTTGAGAGATGTGAAAAACATCATGGACTTTGAGTTGTTCAGGGAGCTCAAGAGCATAAGCAACTTCTCCTCTTCTTCCACGAATTTTGAAAGGACCGATGTATCTAGGAGCCAGCTTTCCTTTGATACCAAAACGGTGCGTACCTCTCATGGGAGTGACACGAAGATAAACAAGATCACCAGGGACATACTCCATGTCCGTGTGCTTTCTGTCATAATTGCTCTTCTGGCGACTTTGAGCAATCTTCAGATTTTCAAGAATGATGTGAACTTTCTCCTCCGCTGTCGGGGCCAAACAATATTCTTTCACCTGTGCCCGACCAACCAATTGGAGTTCTGCATTTGCGACCATAGAGAGCCTCAAATGGTGCCATCTTTAGACTTTTCTGGAAGCTGTTGTTGTAAGAGAATTCAGCATAAGGAAGACATTCTTCCCACTTCATGCCGAAAGAGATAACGCAAGCACGGAGCATATCTTCCAGAATCTGATTGATCCTTTCGACTTGTCCTTGCGACTGAGGGTGGTAAGCTGTGCTGAAGTTTAGCTTTGTTCCCAAAGCATTTTGGAAACTTCCCCAGACTTTGGAAGTGAAGATGCTTCCACAGTCTAAACTGATCTCAAGAGGAACTTGATGGGTTCGTAGCATGGAAAACAAAAATTTTCTACCGCAAGAACGAACAAAACCTAGATCTAATCTAGATAAAAGCCAAGATCTAATCTATTAGACATGAGCAACGAGATAGATGGGAACTAACCCTCGTAGATCCGAAAGCGTTAACGAGATTAGATCTCGTGGTTGATGTAGTCGATCACTTGCCGATCTCAAGATCGTGTGGACGATCCTTCCGGCGTCGCGTTCCAGCAGCGCTTCCGCCTTCGGTCAAGTAGACGATCCTTCCGGCGTTGCGTTCCAGCAGCGCTTCCGCCCTTGGTCAAGTTGACGATCCTTCCGGCGCCACGATTCGGCAGCGCTTCCGCAGTCGGTCACACGTGCGGAGTCGAAGCAGACCTTCCTCTCCCCGTTCCAGCGAGTAGCGGAGGTAGTAGATCTTCTCCACGGAATCCCAGCAGCACGACGGCGTGGTGGTGGTGGTGGAGTAGAGAATTCTGCAGGGCTTCGCCTATGCCTGTGCAGAATATGGTGGAGGAGAGAGGCGGCAGAGATTGGACGTTATGAGAGCGTGAGAGGAGGGGGCGCCCCTGCCCCTCTATTTAAAGAGGGGAGGGTGCGCCAGGGAAGGGGAGTCCTTGTAGGACTCCCCTCCTATGGGGCCGGCGGGTTGGGGAAGTAGGGAGGAATCCTCCTCCCCCACGACTCCTTATCTTGACCCAACAGGACTCCTTGATCCCTATCTTGATTTTCAAGCAAACTCCAAGATATCTTCTAGAACCTTCCGGAACATTCCGAAACCTTCTAGAATCCTCATACAAACACTCTGGAACATTTCCTATCTCATAAAATGATCTCCTATATATGAATCTCATTCTCCGGACCATTCCGGATCTCCTCGTGAAGTCCCGGATCCATTCTGAGACTCCGAACAACATTCGGTCTCCAACGCACATTCTATATCTACTTAAAACAACTTTGAACCTTAAGTGTGTCACCCTACGGTTCGTGAATATGTAGACATGATAGAGACATATCTCCTATCAATAACCATCAGCGGGACCTGGAGATCCATAATGGCTCCCACATACTCAACGATGACTTAGCGATCGATTGAACCACTTACATATGAAACTAATTCCCTTTGTCTCGCGATACTATACTTATCCGAGGTTTGATCGTTGGTATCTCCATACCTAGTTCTACCTCATTACTGACAAGTACTCTTTACTCGTTCCGTGATATGTCATCCCTTGTGACCTAGTCACATGCTTGCAAGCTAACTAGATGACATTCCACCGAGAGGGCCCAGAGCATATCTATCCGTCATATGGATGGACAAATCCCAATCTTGGTTCATGCGCTTCAACACATACTTTCAGAATACCCAATGACACTTTTATAACCACCCAGTTACGAAGCAGCGTTTGATGTCATCAAAGTATCCATCCGGTGATGGTGATTAACATAACCTCATGGTCGAAGGAATAGGTTACTATGTATTTGAAAGCTTACAGCAATACGAACTTAATGACTTGATCTTATGCTACGCTTACTATGGGTGTGTGTGTCCATCACATCATTCTCCTAATGATATGACCTTGTTATTAATCACATCCTAATGTCCATGATCAGGAAACCATAATCATCTATTAATCAACAAGCTAGTTCAACAAGAGGCTTACTAGGGACTCTCTTATGTTTACAAAACACACATGTATTAGTGTTTCCTAATAATACAATTATAGCATGGGATGTAAACATTCATCATAAACACAAAGATATAATAATAATCACTTTTATTATTGCCTCTTGGGCATATCTCCAACAGTCTCCCACTTGCACTAGAGTCAATAATCTAGATTACATGGTAATATACCGAACACCCATGGCGTTCTGGTGTTGGTCATGCTTTGCCCTAGGGAGAGGTTTAGTCAACGGATCTGCCACATTCAGATCAGTGTGTACTTTGCAAATCTTTATGTCACCATCTCGGACATACTCGCGAATAGCGTGGAAACGCAGCTTGATGTGCTTCAGCTTGCTATGTGACCTTGGCTCCTGCGCATTAGCTATGGCACCTGTGTTGTCACAGTAGATGGCCATCGGGTCCAACGCACTGGGAACCACGCCGAGTTCAGTAATGAATTCCTTCATCCAAACGGCTTCTTGTGCAGCCTCCGAAGCAGCTATGTATTCCGATTCAGTTGAAGATTTCGCCACAACGCTTTGCTTCGCACTCCTCCGGCTCACTGCAGCACCATTCAAAATAAATACGTAACCCGACTGTGACTTTGAGTCATCCGGATCGGTGTTCCAACTAGCATCGGTGTAACCGTTTACAACAAGTTGTTCATCACTTCCATAAGAAAGAACCATATCCTTATTCCTATTTAGGTACTTTAGGATATTCTTGACCGCTGTCCAGTGCTCCATTCCAGGATCACTTTGATATCTGCTAGTCAAACTAACAGCATGTGCTATATCCGGTCTTGTACACAGCATGGCATACATGATAGAACCTATGGCTGAGGCATAGGGAATGTTATTCATTTTCTCTCTATCTTCTGCCGTAGCTGGACTTTGAGTTTTACTCAAGGTCTTACCTGACAACATGGGCACGAACCCTTTCTTGCTATCTTCCATTCTAAACTTCTTTAGAACTTTGTCCAAGTATGTACTTTTGAAAGCCCTATTAGGCGTCTTGATCTATCTCTATAAATCTTGATGCCTAGAATATATGCCGCTTCGCCAAGATCCTTCATTGAAAAACTATTATTCAAATAGGTTTTGACGCTATTAAGAAGTTCTATATCATTCCCAATCAACAATATGTCATCTACATATAGTACTAGGAATGCTACAGAGCTCCCACTCACTTTCTTGTAAATACAAGCTTCTCCATAAGTTTGTATAAATCCAAAGTTTTTGATTACTTTATCAAAACGTTGATTCCAACTCCGGGATGCTTGCTTCAGTCCATAAATGGAGCGCTGCAGTTTGCATACCTTGTCAGCATCTTTAGGATCGACAAAACCCTTGGGTTGTACCATATACAACTCTTCCTCAATGTCACCATTAAGGAACGCCGTTTTAACATCCATCTGCCAAATCTCATAATCGAAATGTGCAGCAATTGCTAACAAAATCCTCACAGACTTTAGCTTCGCTACTGGTGATAAAGTCTCATCATAGTAAACTCCTTGAATCTGTCGGAACCCTTTCGCGACAAGTCGAGCTTTATAGACGGTAACATTACCATCAGCATCTGTTTTTCTCTTGAAAATCCATTTGTTCTCGACAGCCTTACGGCCATCCGGTAAGTCCACCAAAGTCCACACTTGGTTTTCGTACATGGATCCCATTTCGGATTTCATGGCTTCTAGCCATTTGTCGGAATCTGGGCTCACCATAGCTTCTTCATACGTCGCAGGGTCATCATCGTTGTCCACCAACATGACGTTCAAGGCAGAGTCATACCAATCAGGAGTGGTACGAGCCCTTGTTGACCTGCGAGGTTCAGTAGTAACTTCGTTCGAAGTTTCATGATCATTATCATTAGCTTCCTCTTCTATTGGTGCAGGCGGCAGCAAAACACCTTCCGGTGCTGCACTACTCTCAAATCCGAGAGAAGGTTCAATAACCTCATCGAGTTCTACTTTCCTTCCAGTCACTTCTTTCGAGAGAAATTCCTTATCAAGAAAGGATC